>OX422189.1:2201719-2801719 GCA_949130485.1 Agelas oroides
TCGACCCTAATCTACCTCACTCTACCACACTCTACCCTGGCTCGAACCGACTCTACCTTACTCTACCACACTCTACCCTTGCTTGACCCGACTCTACCTCACTCTACTACCCTCTACCCTGGTTCAACCCGACTCTACCTCACTCTACCACAGTCTACCGTGTCTCGACCCGTCTCTACCTCACTCTACCACACAACTCTCTACCCCGACTCTACCCCACTCTACAACACTCTACCCCGACTCTACCTCACTCTAACACACTCTACCCTGGCCTGACCCGAATTTAACTCACTCTACCACACTCTACCCTGGCTCGACCCGACTCTACCGCACTCTACAACACACTCCCCTGATCTCGACCCGACTCTAGCTAACTCTACCACACTCTACCCTGACTCTACCTCACTCTACCACACTCTACTCTGCCTCGACCCGACTCTACCTCACTCTGCCACACTCTTCCCTGTGTCGACCCGACTCTACCTCACTCTACCACACTCTACCCATTGCTCCACCCGACTCTACCTCACTCTACCACACTCTACCCATTGCTCAACCCGACTCTACCTCACTCTACCACACTTTACCCTGACTATGGGTCACTCTACCACACTATACCCAGGCTCAACCCTAATCTACCACACTCTACCACACTCTACCCTGGCTCGAACCAACTCTACCTTACTCTACCACACTCTACCCTTGCTTGACCCGACTCTACCTCACTCTACTACCCTCTACCCTGGTTCAACCCGACTCCACCTCACTCTGCCACACTCTTCCCTGTGTCGACCCGACTCTACCTGACTCTACCACACTCTACCCATTGCTCAACCCGACTCTACCTCACTCTACCACACTTTACCCTGACTATGGGTCACTCTACCACACTATACCCAGGCTCGACCCTAATCTACCTCACTCTACCACACTCTACCCTGGCTCGACCCGACTCTACCTCACTCTACCACACTCTACCTTGGCTCGGCCCACCTCTACCCCACTCTGCCACACTCTACCCCAACTCTACCTCACTCTACCAAACTCTTCCCTCGCTCGACCCGACTCTACCTCACTCTACCACATTCTACCCTGGTTCGGCCCGACCCTACCTGACTCTACCACACTCTACCCTGGTCTCGACCCGACTTACCCAACTCTACGACACTCTACCCCGACTCTACCTCACTCTACCACTCTCTACCCTGGCTCGACCCGACTCTACCTCACTTTGCCACTCTCTACCCTAGCCCGACCCGAGTCTACCTCACTCTACCACACTCTGCCCTGGTTCGATCCGACTCTACCTCGCTCTACCACACTCTACCCCGACTCTACCTCACTCTACCACACTCTACCCTGGCTTAACCCGACTCTACCTCACTCTACCTCACTCTACCACACTCTACCCTGACTAGACCCGACTCTACCTCACTCTACCACACTCTACCCTGGCTCTACCCGACTCTACATCACTCTACCACACACTACCCCGACTCTACCTCTCTCTACCACACTCTACCCTTGCTTGCCCCGACTCTACCTCACTCTACCACAGTCTACCGTGGCTTGACCCGTCTCTACCTCACTCTACCACACAACTCTCTACCCCGACTCTACCCCACTCTACAACACTCTACCCCGACTCTACCTCACTCTAACACACTCTACCCTGGCTTGATCCGAATTTACCTCACTCTACCACACTCTACCCTGGCTAGACCCGACTCTACCGCGCTCTACCACACACTCCCCTGATCTCGACCCAACTGTAGCTAACTCTACCACACTCTACCCCGACTCTACCTCACTCTACCACATTCTACTCTCCCTCGACCCGACTCTACCTCACTCTGCCACACTCTTCCCTGGCTCGACCCGACTCTACCTCACTCTACCACACTCTACCCATTGCTCGACCCGACTCTACCTCACTCTACCACACTTTACCCTGACTATGGGTCACTCTACCACACTATACCCAGGCTCGACCCTACTCTACCACACTCTACCACACTCTATCCTGGCTCGACCCGACTCTACCTCACTCTACCACACCCTACCCTGGCTCGACCCACCTCTACCTCACTCTACCACACTCTACCCCGACTCTACCTCACTCTACCACTCTCTACCCTGGCTCAACCCGACACTACCTCACTCTGCCACTCTCTACCCTAGCTCGATCTGACTCTACCTCACTCTACCACACTCTCCCCTGGCTTGACCCAACTCTACCTCACTCTATCACACTCTACCCTGGTTCGATCCGACTCTACCTCACTCTACCACACTCTACCCCGACTCTACCTCACTCTACCACACTCTACCCTGGCTCAACTCGACTCTACCTCACTCTACCACACTCTACCCTGGCTCATACCGACTCTACCTCACTCTACCACACTCTACCCTGGCTCGACCCGACTCTACCTCTCTCTACCACACTCTACCCTGTCTCGACACTACTCTACTTCACTCTACGACACTCTACACTGACTCGGCCAGACTCTACCTCACTCTACCACACTCTACCCTAGCTCGACCCACCTCTACCTCCTTGTACCACACTCTACCCTAGCTAGACCCGTCTATACCTCATTCTACCACACTCTACCCCAACTCTACGCCTCTCTACCACACTCTACCACACTCTACCCTGGCTCAACCCGACTCCACCTCACTCTACCACACTCTACCCTTGCTCAACCCGACTCTACCTCACTCTACCACACTCTACCCTGAGTATGGCTCACTGTACCACACTATAACCAGGCTCGACCCTACTCTACCTCACTCTACCGCACTCTACCCAGACTCTAGCTCACTCTAGAACAGTCTACCCTGTCTCTACCTCACTCTACCACGCTTTACCACACTCTACCCCGACTCTACCTCACTCTACCACACTCTACTCTGCCTCGACCCGACTCTACCTCACTCTGCCACACTCTACCCTGTCTCGACCCGACTCTACCTCACTCTACCCCACTCTACCCTGGCTCGACCCGACTCTACCTCACTCTACCACACTCTACCCTGGCTCGACCCGACTCTACCTCACTCTACCACACTCTATCCCAACTCTACCTCACTCTACCACACTCTTCCCTCGCTGGACCCGACTCTACCTCACTCTACCACAGCCTACTCTGACTACCTCACTCTAACACACTCTACCCTGGCTTGACCCGAATTTACCTCACTCTACCACACTCTATCCTGGCTAGACCCGACTCTACCGCGCTCTACCACACACTCCCCTGATCTCGACCCAACTGTAGCTAACTCTACCACACTCTACCCCGACTCTACCTCACTCTACCACATTCTACTCTGCCTCGACCCGACTCTACCTCGACCCGACTCTACCTCACTCTGCCACACTCTTCCCTGGCTCGACCCGACTCTACCTCACTCTACCACACTCTACCCATTGCTCGACCCGACTCTACCTCACTCTACCACACTTTACCCTGACTATGGGTCACTCTACCACACTATACCCAGGCTCGACCCTACTCTACCTCACTCTACCACACTCTACCCTGGCTCGACCCGACTCTACCTCACTCTACCACACCCTACCCTGGCTCGACCCACCTGTACCTCACTCTACCACACTCTACCCCGACTCTACCTCACTCTACCACTCTCTACACTGGCTCGACCCGACTCTACCTCACTCTGCCACTCTCTACCCTAGCTCGACCCGACTCTACCTCACTCTACCACACTCTCCCCCGGCTTTACCCAACTCTACCTCACTCTATCAAACTCTACCCTGGTTCTATCCGACTCTACCTCGCTCTACCACACTCTACCCCGACTCTACCTCACTCTACCACACTCTACCCTTGCTCAACCCGACTCTACCTCACTCTACCACACTCTACCCTGGCTCATACCGACTCTACCTCACTCTACCACACTCTACCCTGGATCGACCCGACTCTACCTCTCTCTAACACACTCTACCCTGTCTCGACACTACTCTACTTCACTCTACCACACTCTACACTGACTCGGCCAGACTCTACCTCACTCTACCACACTCTACCCTAGCTCGACCCACCTCTACCTCCTTGTACCACATTCTACCCTAGCTAGACCCGTCTATACCTCATTCTACCACACTCTACCCTAACTCTACGCCTCTCTACCATACTCTACTCTGCCTCGATCCGACTCTACCTCACTCTGCCACACTCTACCCTGGCTCGACCCGACTCTACCTCACTCTACCACACTCTACCCTGGCTTGACCCGACTTTACCTCACTCTACCACACTCTATCCCAACTCTCCCTCACTCTACCACACTCTTCCCTCGCTCGACCCGACTCTACCTCACTCTACCACATTCTACCCTTGTTCGACCCAACTCTACCTCACTCTACCACACTCTACCACACTCTACCCTGTCTCGACCCGACTCTACCTCACTCTACCACACTCTACCCTGGCTTGACCCAACTCTACCTTACTCTACCACACTCTACCCAGACTCTACCTCACTCTACCACACTCTACCCTGGCTTGACCCGATTGTAGCTCACTGTACCACACTGTACCCTTGCTCGACCCGACTCTACCTCGCTCTACCACACTCTACCCTGATCTCGACCCGACTCTACCTAACTCTACCACACTCTACCCCGACTCTACCTCACTCTACCACTCTCTACCCTGGCTCGACCCTACTGTACCTAACTCTGCCACACTCTACCCTGACTCGACCCAACTCTACCTCACTCTACCACACTCTACCCTAGCTCGACCCGACTCTACATCACTCTACCACACACTATCCCGACTCTACCTCACTCTACCACACTCCACCATGTGTCGATACTACTCTACTTCGCTCTACCACACTCTACACAGACTCGACCAGACTCTAGCTCATTCTACCACACATTACCCCAACTCTATCCCTCTCTTCCACATTCTACACTGGCTTAACCCAACTCCACCTCAATGTACCGCACTCTACCCTGGCTCGACACGACTCTACCTCACTCTAGAACATTCTACCCTTGCTCGACACAACTCTACCTCGCTCTACCACACTCTACCCTGCCTCGACCGGACTCTACCTCACTCTACCACACTCTTCCCTCGCTCGACCCGACTCTACCTCACTCTACCACACTCCACTCTGCCTCGACCCGACTCTACCTCACTCTGCCACACTCTACCCTGGCTCGACCCGACTCTACCTCACTCTACCACACTCTATCCCAACTCTACCTCACTCTACCACACTCTTCCCTCGCTCGACCCGACTCCACCTCACTCTACCACACCCTACTCTGACTCTACCTCACTCTACCACACTCAACTCTGGCTCGACCCGACTCTACCTCACTCTACCACACTCTACTGTAACTCTACCTCACTCTACCACACTCTACCCTGGCTTGACCCGACTCTACCTCACTCTACCACACTCTACCCCGACTCTACCTCACTCTACCACACTCTACCCTTGCTTGACCCGATTGTACCTCACTCTACCACACTGTACCCTTGCTCGACCCGACTCTACCTCGCTCCACCACATTCTACCCTGATCTCGACCCGACTCTACCTAACTCTACCACACTCTACCCCGACTCTACCTCACTCTACCACTCTCTACCCTGGCTCGACCCGACTCTACCTCACTCTGCCACACTCTATCCTAGCTCGACCCGACTCTACCTCACTCTACCACACTCTACCCCGACTCTACCTCACTCTACCACACTCTACCCTGGCTCAACCCGACACTACCTCACTCTACCACACTCTACCCTGACTAGACCCGACTCTACCTCACTCTACCACACTCTACCCTGGCTCAACCCGACTCTACATCACTCTACCACACACTACCCCGACTCTACCTCACTCTACCACAGTCTACCCTGGCTCAAACCGACTCTACCTCACTCTACCACACTCTACCCTGTGTCGATACTGCTCTACTTCACTCTACCACACTCTACACGGACTCGACCAGACTCTACTTCACTCTACCACACTCTACCCTAGCTCGACAGAACTCTACCTTCTTCTAACACACTCTACCATAGCTCGACCCGTCTCTACCTCATTCTACCATACATTACCCCAACTCTATCCCTCTGTACCACACTCTACCCTCGCTCAACCCGACTCCACCTCACTCTACCGCACTCTACCCTGGCTCGATACGACTGTACCTCAATCTACCACACTCTACCCTTGCTCGACACGACTCTAACTCGCTCTACCATACTCTACCCTGCCTCGACCTGTCTCTACCTCACTCTACCACACTCTCCCCTGGCTCGACCTCACTCTATCACACTCTACGCTGACTCTACCTCACTCTACCACACTCTACCCTGACTCGAACCGACTCTACCTCACTCTGCCACACTCTACCCTTCCTCGACCCGACTCTACCTCACTCTGCCACCCTCTCCCCTGGTTCGACCCGACTCTACCTCACTCTACCACACTCTACCCCGATTCTACCTCACTCTACCTCACTCTACCACACATTATCCCAACTCTATCCCTCTGTACCACACTCTACCCTCGCTCAACCCGACTCCACCTCACTCTACCGCACTCTACCCAGGCTCGACACGACTCTACCTCACTCTACCACATTCTACCCAGGCTCGATCCGACTCTACCTCACTCTACCACACTCTACCCTGTCTCGACCTGAGTCTACCTCACTCTGCCACACACTACCCCGACTCTACCTCACTCTACAACACTCTATCCTGGCTCGAACTGACTCTACCTCACTGCACCACACTCTACCCTTGCTATACACGACTCTACCTCACTCTACCACACTCTACTCTAACTCTACCTCACTCTACCACACTCTACCACACTCTACCCTGGCTTGACCCGACTCTACCTCACTCTACCACATTCTACCCTTGCTCGATCTGACTCTACCTCACTCTACCACACTCTACCCCGACTCTACCTCACTCTACCTCACTCTACCCAGGCTCGATCCGACTCTACCTCACTCTAGCACACTCTACCCTGTCTCGACCCGAGTCTACCTCACTCTGCCACACACTACCCCGACTCTACCTCACTCTACAACACTCTATCCTGGCTCGAACCGACTCTACCTCACTGCACCACACTCTACCCTTGCTATACACGACTCTACCTCACTCTACCACACTCTACTCTAACTCTACCTCACTCTACCACACTCTACCACACTCTACCCTGGCTTGACCCGACTCTACCTCACTCAACCACACTCTGCCCCGACTCTACCTCACTCTACCATGCTCAACCCTGGCTTGACCCGATTGTACCTCACTCTACCACACTGTACCCTTTCTCGAAACGACTCTACCTCGCTCTACCACACTCTACCCTGATTTCGACCCGACTCTACCTAACTCTACCACACTCTACCCCGACTCTACCTCTCTCTACCACACTCTACCCCGTCTCTACCTCATTGTACCACACTCTACCCTGGCTCGACCCGACTCCACCTCGCTCTACCACACTCTACCCTGGCTCGACACAACTATACCTCGCTCTACCTCACTCTAACCTGCCTCGACCGGACTCTACCTCACTCTACCACACTCTACCCGGGATCGACCCTACTCTACCTCTTTCTACCACACTCCACACCGACTCTACCTCACTCTACCACACTCTACCCCGTCTCTACCTCATTCGACCATACTCTACCCTGGATCGACCCGACTCTACCTCGCTCTACCACACTCTACCCAGCTCGACACGACTCTACCTCGCTCTACCTCACTCTAACCTGCCTCGACCGGACTCTACCTCACTCTACCACACTCTCCCCTAGCTCGACCTCACTCTACCACACTCTACCCTGCCTCGACCCGACTCTACCTAACTCTACCACACTCTACCCCGACTCTACCTCACTCTACCACTCTCTACCCTGGCTCGATCCGACTCTACCTCACTCTGCCACACGCTATCCTAGCTCGACCTGATTCTACCTCACTCTACCACACTCTACCCTTGCTCGACCCGACTCTACCTCACTCTACCACACTCTACCCTTGCTCGACCCGACTCTACCTCACTCTACTACCCTCTACCCTGGCTAGAACCGACTCTACCTCACTCTACCACACTCTACCCTTGCTCGACCTGACTCTACCTCACTCTACAACCCTCTACCCTACCTCGACCGGTCCTTACCTCACTCTACCATACTCTCCCCTGGCTCGACCTCACTCTACCACACTCTACCCTGGCTCGAACCGACTCTACCTCACTCTTCCACACTCTACCCAGGCTCGACCCGACTCTACCTCTCTCTACCACACTCTACCCTGGCTCGACCCGACTGTACCTCACTCCAACACACTCTACCCTTCCTAGACACGACTCTACCTCACTCTACTACACTCTACCCTGGTTCGACCTGACTCTACCTCAATCTACCACACTCTACCCTGACTCTACCTCACTCTACCACTCTCTACCCAGGCTCGACCCTGCTCTACCTCACTCTACCACACTCTACCCTGGCTCGACCCGACTCTACCTCACTCTACCACACTCTACCCAGACTCTACCTCACTCTAGAACATTCTACCCTGTCTCTACCTCACTCTACCACGCTTTACCACACTCTACCCCGACTCTACCTCACTCTATCACACTCTACTCTGCCTCGATCCGACTCTACCTCATTCTACCACACTCTACCCTGACTAGACCCGACTCTACCTCACTCTACCACACTCTATCCTGACTCGACCCGACTCTACCCCACTCTACCACACACTACGCCGATTCTACCTCCCTTTACCACACTCTACCCTTGTTCGACACGACTCTACCTCACTCTACCACACTCTACTCTAACTCTACCTCACTCTACCACACTCTACCACACTCTACCCTGGCTTGAC
Source organism: Agelas oroides (assembly GCA_949130485.1). Taxonomy (NCBI): domain Eukaryota; kingdom Metazoa; phylum Porifera; class Demospongiae; order Agelasida; family Agelasidae; genus Agelas; species Agelas oroides. The sequence goes on from OX422189.1 coordinate 2,210,649, forward strand.
CCGACTCTACCTCACTCTACCACATTCTACCCTTGCTCGATCTGACTCTACCTCACTCTACCACACTCTACCCCGACTCTACCTCACTCTACCTCACTCTACCCAGGCTCGATCCGACTCTACCTCACTCTAGCACACTCTACCCTGTCTCGACCCGAGTCTACCTCACTCTGCCACACACTACCCCGACTCTACCTCACTCTACAACACTCTATCCTGGCTCGAACCGACTCTACCTCACTGCACCACACTCTACCCTTGCTATACACGACTCTACCTCACTCTACCACACTCTACTCTAACTCTACCTCACTCTACCACACTCTACCACACTCTACCCTGGCTTGACCCGACTCTACCTCACTCAACCACACTCTGCCCCGACTCTACCTCACTCTACCATGCTCAACCCTGGCTTGACCCGATTGTACCTCACTCTACCACACTGTACCCTTTCTCGAAACGACTCTACCTCGCTCTACCACACTCTACCCTGATTTCGACCCGACTCTACCTAACTCTACCACACTCTACCCCGACTCTACCTCTCTCTACCACACTCTACCCCGTCTCTACCTCATTGTACCACACTCTACCCTGGCTCGACCCGACTCCACCTCGCTCTACCACACTCTACCCTGGCTCGACACAACTATACCTCGCTCTACCTCACTCTAACCTGCCTCGACCGGACTCTACCTCACTCTACCACACTCTACCCGGGATCGACCCTACTCTACCTCTTTCTACCACACTCCACACCGACTCTACCTCACTCTACCACACTCTACCCCGTCTCTACCTCATTCGACCATACTCTACCCTGGATCGACCCGACTCTACCTCGCTCTACCACACTCTACCCAGCTCGACACGACTCTACCTCGCTCTACCTCACTCTAACCTGCCTCGACCGGACTCTACCTCACTCTACCACACTCTCCCCTAGCTCGACCTCACTCTACCACACTCTACCCTGCCTCGACCCGACTCTACCTAACTCTACCACACTCTACCCCGACTCTACCTCACTCTACCACTCTCTACCCTGGCTCGATCCGACTCTACCTCACTCTGCCACACGCTATCCTAGCTCGACCTGATTCTACCTCACTCTACCACACTCTACCCTTGCTCGACCCGACTCTACCTCACTCTACCACACTCTACCCTTGCTCGACCCGACTCTACCTCACTCTACTACCCTCTACCCTGGCTAGAACCGACTCTACCTCACTCTACCACACTCTACCCTTGCTCGACCTGACTCTACCTCACTCTACAACCCTCTACCCTACCTCGACCGGTCCTTACCTCACTCTACCATACTCTCCCCTGGCTCGACCTCACTCTACCACACTCTACCCTGGCTCGAACCGACTCTACCTCACTCTTCCACACTCTACCCAGGCTCGACCCGACTCTACCTCTCTCTACCACACTCTACCCTGGCTCGACCCGACTGTACCTCACTCCAACACACTCTACCCTTCCTAGACACGACTCTACCTCACTCTACTACACTCTACCCTGGTTCGACCTGACTCTACCTCAATCTACCACACTCTACCCTGACTCTACCTCACTCTACCACTCTCTACCCAGGCTCGACCCTGCTCTACCTCACTCTACCACACTCTACCCTGGCTCGACCCGACTCTACCTCACTCTACCACACTCTACCCAGACTCTACCTCACTCTAGAACATTCTACCCTGTCTCTACCTCACTCTACCACGCTTTACCACACTCTACCCCGACTCTACCTCACTCTATCACACTCTACTCTGCCTCGATCCGACTCTACCTCATTCTACCACACTCTACCCTGACTAGACCCGACTCTACCTCACTCTACCACACTCTATCCTGACTCGACCCGACTCTACCCCACTCTACCACACACTACGCCGATTCTACCTCCCTTTACCACACTCTACCCTTGTTCGACACGACTCTACCTCACTCTACCACACTCTAACCTGGCTCGACCCGAATCTACCTCACTCTACCACACTCTACGCTGACTCTACCTCACTCTACCACACTCTACCCTGGCTCGAACCGACTGTACCTCACTCTACCACACTCTACCCCGACTCTACCTCACTTTACCTCACTCTATCCTGGCTCAACCCGACTCTACCTCACTCTAGCACATTCTACCCTGTCTCGACCCGACTCTAGCTCACTCTACCACACACTACCCCAACTCTACCTCACTCTACAACACTCTACCCTGGCTCGAACCGACTCTACCTTACTCCACCACACTCCACCCTTGCTAGACCCGACTCTACCTCACTCTACCACACTCTACGCTGGCTGGACCCGACTCTACCTCACTCTACCACACTCTACCCTGGGTAGACCCGACTCTACCTCACTCTACCACCCTCTACCCCGACTCTACCCTACTCTATCACACTCTAGCCCTACTCTACCTCACTCTACCATACACTACCATACTCTACCCTGGCTCGACCCGACTCTTCCTCAGTCTACCACCCTCTACCCCGACTCTACGTCACTCTACCACACTCTACCACACTCTATCCGGGATCGACCCGACTCTACCTCACTCTACCACACTCTACCCTGATCTCGACCAGACTTACCCAACTCTACGTCACTCTACCAAGACTCTACCTCACTCTACCACTCTCTACCCAGGCTCTACCCGACTCTACCTCACTCTGCCACTCTCTACCCTAGCTCGACCCGACTCTAACTCACTCTACCACACTCTCCCCCGGCTTAACCCAACTCCACCTCACTGTATCACACTCTACCCTGGTTCGATCCGACTCTACCTCGCTCTACCACACTCTACCCCGACTCTACCTCACTCTAGCACACTCTACCCTAGCTCAACCCGACTCTACCTCACTCTACCACACTCTACCCTGGCTCGACCCGACTCTACCACACTCTACCCTGTCTCGACACTATTCTACTTCACTCTACCACACTCTACACTGACTCGAGCAGACTCTACCTCACTCTACCACACTCTACCCTAGCTCGACCCACCTCTACCTCCTTGTACCACACTCTACCCAAGCTCGACCCGTCTCTACCTCATTCTACCACACTGTACCCCAACTCTACGCCTCTCTACCACACTCTACCCTGGCTCAACCCGACTCTACCTCACTCTACCACACTCTACCCTGAATATGGCTCACTGTACCACACTATAAACAGGGTCGACCCGACTCTACCTTACTCTACCGCACTCTACCCAGACTCTACCTCACTCTAGAACACTCTACCCTGTCGCGACAGTACTCTACTTCACTCTACCACACTCTACACTGACTCGACCAGACTCTACCTCACTCTACCACACTCTACCCTAGCTCGACCCACCTCTACCCTAGCTCGACCCACCTCTACCTCACTCTACCACACTCTATCCTGGCTCCACCCGACTCTACCTCACTCTACCACAGACTACGCCGATTCTACCTCCCTCTACCACACTCTACCCTGGCTCGAACCGACTTTTCCTCACTCCATCACACTCTACCCTTGCTCGACACGACTCTACCTCACTCTACCACACTCTACCCGGGCTCGACCCGACTGTACCTCACTCTACCACACTCTACGCTGACTCTACCTCACTCTACCACACTCTACCCTGGCTCGAACCGACTCTACCTCACTCTACCACACTCTACCCTTCCTCGACTCGACTCTACCTCACTCTACGACCCTCTACCCTGGTTTGACCCGACTCTACCTCACTCTACCACACTCTACCCAGACTCTACCTCACTCTACCTCACTCTACCCAGGCTCGACCCGACTCTACTTCATTCTACAACACTCTACCCTAGCTCGAACCGACTCTACCTCAGTCCACCACACTCTACCCTTGCTAGACCCGACTCTACCTCACTCTACCACACTCTACGCTGACTCGACCCGACTCTACCTCACTCTACCACACTCTACCCTTGGTAGACCCGACTCTACCTCACTCTACCACACTCTACCCCGACTCTACCCTCCTCTACCACACTCCACCTGGACTCGACCCGACTCTACCTCGCTCTACCACACTCTACCCTGATCTCGACCCGACTCTACCTAACTCTACCACCCTCTACCCCGACTCTACCTCACTCTACCACTCTCTACCCTGGCTCGACCCGACTCTACCTCACTCTGCCACACTCTACCCTAGCTCGACCCGACTCTACCTCACTCTACTACACTCAACCCCGACTCTACCTCACTCTACCTCACTCTACCAAGGCTCGATCCGACTCTTCCTCACTCTACCACACTCTACCCTGTCTCGATCCGACTCTACCTCACTCTACCACACACTACCCCGACTCTACCTCACTCTACCACATTCTACCCAGGCTCGGCCTTACTCTACCTCACTCTACCACAGTCTACCCTGGCTCGGCCCGACTCTACCTCACTCTACCACACACTACCCGACTGTACCTCACTCTACAACACTCTACCCTGGCTCGAACTGACTCTACCTCACTCCACCACACTCTACCCTTGCTAGACCCGACTCTACCTCACTCTACCACACTCTACCCTGGCTGGACCCGACTCTACCTCACTCTACCACACTCTACCCTGGCTAGACCCGACTCTACCTCACTCTACCCCATTCTACCCCGACTCTACCCTACTCTACCACACTCTACCCCGACTCTACCTCACTCTACCACACTCTACCACACTCTACCCTGGCTAGACCCGACTCTACCTCACTCTACCACACTCTACCCTGGCTCGAACCGACTCTACCTCACTCTACCACACTCTACCCTTCCTCGACTCGACTCTACCTCACTCTACGACCCTCTACCCTGGTTTGACCCGACTCTACCTCACTCTACCACACTCTACCCAGACTCTACCTCACTCTACCACACTCTTCCCTGGCTCAATGCGACTCTACCTCACTCTACCACACTCCACCCTGTCTTTTCCTCATTCTACCACACTCTACCCTGGCTCGACCCGACTCTACTTCGCTCTACCACACTCTACCCTGCCTCGACCGGACTCTACCTCACTCTACCACTCTCTCCCCTGGCTCGACCTCAATCTACCACACTCTACCCTGGCTCGAACCGACTCTACCTCACTCTACCGCACTCTACCCTGGCTAGACCCGACTCTACCTCACTCTACCACATTCTACCCCGACTCTACCCTACTCTACCACACTCTACCCCGACTGTACCTCACTCTACCACACTCTACCACACTCTACCCTGGCTAGACCCGACTCTACCTCACTCTACCACACTCTACACCGACACTACCCCACTCTACCACACTCTTCCCTGGCTCAATGCGACTCTACCTCACTCTACCACACTCCACCATGTCTTTTCCTCATTCTACCACACTCTACCCTGGCTCAACCCGACTCTACTTAGCTCTACCACACTCTACCCTGGCTCGACACGATTCTACCTCGCTCTACCACACTCTACCCTGCCTCGACCGGACTCTACCTCACTCTACCACACTCTCCCCTGGCTCGACCTCAATCTACCACACTCTACCATAGCTCAAACTTACTCTACCTCACTCCACCACACTCTACCCTTGCTCGACACGACTCTATCTCTCTCTGCCACACTCTACCCTGACTGTACCTCACTCTACCACACTCTACCCTGTCTTGAACTGACTCTACCGCACTCTACCACACTCTACCCGTGCTTGACCCGACTCTACCTCACTCTACCACACTCTAGCCTGGTTCAACCGGACTCTACCTCACTCTACCACGCTCTACCTCGACTCTACCTCACTCTAACACACTCTACCCTGGCTTGACCCGAATTTACCTCACTCTACCACACTCTACCCTGGCTCGACCCGACTCTACGCCCTCTACCACACACTCCCCTGATCTCGATCCGACTCTAGCTAACTCTACCACACTCTACCCCGACTCTACCTCAATCTACCACACTCTACTCTGCCTCGACCCGACTCTACCTCACTCTGCCACACTCTACCCTGTCTCGACACTACTCTACTTCACTCTACCACACTCTACACAGACTAGACCAGACTATACCTCACTCTACCACACTCTACCCTAGCTCGACCCACCTCTACCTCCTTCTACCACTCTCTTCCCTAGCTCGACCCGTCTCTACCTCATTCTACCACATTCTACCCCAACTCTACCCCTCTCTACCACACTCTACCCTGGCTCAACACGACTCCAGCTCACTCTACCACACTCTACCCTGGCTCGATCCGACTCTACCTCACTGTACCCCACTCTACCCTGACTATGGCTCACTCTACCACACTATACCCAGGCTCGACCCGACTCTACCCCACTCTACCACACTCTACCCTGGCTCGACCCAACTCTACCTCACTCTACCACTCTCTATCCCAAATCTACCTCACTCTACCACACTCTTCCCTCGCTCGACCCGACTCTACCTCACTCTACCACACCCTCCTCCGTCTCTACCTCACTCTACCACATTCTACCCTGGCTCGACCCGACTCTACCTCACTCTACCACACTCTATCCTGATCTCGACCCGACTCTATCCAACTCTACCACACTCTACCCCGACTCTACCTCTCTCTACCACACTCTACCCTGACTAGACCCGACTCTACCTCACTCTACCGCACTCTACCCTGACTCAACCCGACTTTACATTACTCTACAACCCACTACCCCAACTCTACCTCACTCTACCACACTCTACCCTGTGTCGACACTACTCTATTTCACTCTACCACACTCTACACAGACTCGACCAGACTCTACCTCACTCTACCACACTCTACCCTAGCTCGACCCACCTCTACCTCCTTCTACCACACTCTACCCTACCTCGACCAGTCTCTACCTCATTCTACCATACTCTACCCCAAATCTACGCCTCTCTACCACACACTACCCTGGCTCAACCCGACTCTACCTCACTCTACCACACCCTATCCCAACTCTACCTCACTCTACCACAATCTTCCCTCGCTCGACCCGACTCTACCTTACTCTACCACACCCTACTCTGACTCTACCTCACTCTACCACATTCTACCCTTGCTCGACCCGACTCTACCTCACTCTACCACACTCTACTCTAACTCTACCTCACTCTACCACACTCTACCACACTCCACCTGGACTCGACCCGACTCTACCTCGCTCTACCACACTCTACCCTGATCTCGACCCGACTCTACCTAACTCTACCACCATCTACCCCGACTCTACCTCACTCTACCACACTCTACACTAGCTCAACCCACCTCTACCTCCTTCTACCACACTCTTCCCTACCTCGACCCGTCTCTACCTCATTCTACCATACTCTACCCCAACTCTACGCCTCTCTACCACACACTACCCTGGCTCAACCCGACTCTACCTCACTCTACCACACCCTATCCCAACTCTACCTCACTCTACCACACTCTTCCCTCGCTCGACCCGACTCTACCTTACTCTACCACACCCTACTCTGACTCTACCTCACTCTACCACATTCTACCCTTGCTCGACCCGACTCTACCTCACTCTACCACACTCTACTCTAACTCTACCTCACTCTACCACACTCTACCACACTCCACCTGGACTCGACCCGACTCTACCTCGCTCTACCACACTCTACCCTGATCTCGACCCGACTCTACCTAACTCTACCACCCTCTACCCCGACTCTACCTCACTCTACCACACTCTACCCTAGCTCGACCCACCTCTACCTCCTTCTACCACACTCTTCCCTAGCTCGACCCGTCTCTACCTCATTCTACCACATTCTACCCCAACTCTACCCCTCTCTACCACACTCTACCATGGCTCAACATGACTCCAGCTCACTCTACCACACTCTACCCTGGCTCGATCCGACTCTACTTCACTGTACCCCACTCTACCCTGACTATGGCTCACTCTACCACACTATACCCAGGCTCGACCCGACTCTACCCCACTCTACCACACTCTACCCTGGCTCGACCCAACTCTACCTCACTCTGCCACACTCTACCCTAGCTCGACCCGACTCTCTCCAACTCTACCACACTCTACCCCGACTCTACCTCTCTCTACCACACTCTACCCTGACTAGACCCAACTCTACCTCACTCTACCGCACTCTACCCTGGCTCAACCAGACTCTACATTACTCTACCACCCACTACCCCAACTCTACCTCACTCTACCACACTCTACCCTGTGTCGACACTACTCTACTTCACTCTACCACACTCTACACAGACTCGACCAGACTCTACCTCACTCTACCACACTCTACCCTAGCTCGACCCACCTCTACCTCCTTCTACCACACTCTACCCTACCTCGACCCGTCTCTACCTCATTCTACCACACTCTACCCCAAATCTACGCCTCTCTACCACACACTACCCTGGCTCAACCCGACTCTACCTCACTCTACCACACTCTATCCCAACTCTACCTCACTCTACCACACTCTTTCCTCGCTCGACCCGACTCTACCTCACTCTACCACACCCTACTCTGACTCTACCTCACTCTACCACATTCTACCCTTGCTCGACCCGACTCTACCTCACTCTACCACACTCTACCACACTCCACCTGGGCTCGACCCGACTCTACCTCGCTGTACCACACTCTACCCTGATCTCGACCCGACTCTACCTAACTCTACCACCCTCTACCCCGACTCTACCTCACTCTACCACACTCTACCCTAGCTCGACCCACCTCTACCTCCTTCTACCACACTCTTCCCTAGCTCGACCCGTCTCTACCTCATTCTACCACATTCTACCCCAACTCTACCCCTCTCTACCACACTCTACACTGGCTCAACATGACTCCAGCTCACTCTACCACACTCTACCCTGGCTTGATCCGACTCTACCTCACTGTACCCCACTCTACCCTGACTATGGCTCACTCTACCCCACTATACCTAGGCTCGACCCGACTCTACCCCACTCTACCGCACTCTACCCTGGCTCGACCCAACTCTACCTCACTCTACCACTCTCTACCCCAACTCTACCTCACTCTACCACACTCTTCCCTCGCTCGACACGACTCTACCTCACTCTACCACACCCTCCTCCGTCTCTACCTCACTCTACCACATTCTACCCTGGCTCGACCCGACTCTACCTCACTCTACCACACTCTACGCTGATCTCGACCCGATTCTATCCAACTCTACCACACTCTACACCGACTCTACCTCTCTCTACCACACTCTACCCTGACTAGACCCGACTCTACCTCACTCTACCGCACTCTACCCTGGCTCAACCCGACTCTACATTACTCTACCACCCACTACCCCGACTCTACCTCACTCTACCACACTCTACCCTGTGTCGACACTACTCTACTTCACTCTACCACACTCTACACAGACTCGACCAGACTCTACCTCACTCTACCACACTCTACCCTAGCTCGACCCACCTCTACCTCCTTCTACCACACTCTACCCTACCTCGACCCGTCTCTACCTCATTCTACCACACTCTACCCCAAATCTACGCCTCTCTACCACACACTACCCTGGCTCAACCCGACTCTACCTCACTCTACCACACTCTATCCCAACTCTACCTCACTCTACCACACTCTTCCCTCACTCGACCCGACTTTACCTTACTCTACCACACCCTATTCTGACTCTACCTCACTCTACCACATTCTACCCTTGCTCGACCCGACTCTACCTCACTCTACCACACTCTACCACACTCCACCTGGGCTCGACCCGACTCTACCTCCCTCTGCCACACTCTACCCTAGCTCGACCCGACTCTACCTCACTCTACTACACTCTACCCCGACTCTACCTCACTCTACCTCAATCTACCAAGGCTCGATCCGACTCTTCCTCACTCTACCACACTCTACCCTGTCTCGACCCGACTCTACCTCACTCTACCACACACTACCCCGACTCTACCTCACTCTACCACACTCTACCCAGGCTCGGCCTGACTCTACCTCACTCTACCACAGTCTACCCTGATCTCGACCTGACTCTACCTCACTCTACCACCCTCTACCCCGACTCTACCTCACTCTACCACACTCTACCCTAGCTCGACCCACCTCTACCTCCTTCTACCACACTCTTCCCTAGCTCGACACGTCTCTACCTCATTCTACCACATTCTACCCCAACTCTACCCCTCTTTACCCCACTCTACCCTGGCTCAACACGACTCCAGCTCACTCTACCACACTCTACCCTGGCTTGATCCGACTCTACCTCACTGTACCCCACTCTACCCTGACTATGGCTCACTCTACCACACTATACTCAGGCTCGACCCGACTCTACCCCACTCTACCACACTCTACCCTGGCTCGACCCAACTTTACCCCACTCTACCACTCTCTACCCCAACTCTACCTGACTCTACCACACTCTACCCTTGCTCGACCCGACTCTACCTCACTCTACCACACTCTACCACACTCCACCTGGGCTCGACCCGACTCTACCTCGCTGTACCACACTCTACCCTGATCTCGACCCGACTCTACCTAACTCTACCACCCTCTACCCCGACTCTACCTCACTCTACCACACTCTACCCTAGCTCGACCCACCTCTACCTCCTTCTACCACACTCTTCCCTAGCTCGACCCGTCTCTACCTCATTCTACCACATTCTACCCCAACTCTACCCCTCTCTACCACACTCTACACTGGCTCAACATGACTCCAGCTCACTCTACCACACTCTACCCTGGCTTGATCCGACTCTACCTCACTGTACCCCACTCTACCCTGACTATGGCTCACTCTACCCCACTATACCTAGGCTCGACCCGACTCTACCCCACTCTACCGCACTCTACCCTGGCTCGACCCAACTCTACCTCACTCTACCACTCTCTACCCCAACTCTACCTCACTCTACCACACTCTTCCCTCGCTCGACACGACTCTACCTCACTCTACCACACCCTCCTCCGTCTCTACCTCACTCTACCACATTCTACCCTGGCTCGACCCGACTCTACCTCACTCTACCACACTCTACGCTGATCTCGACCCGATTCTATCCAACTCTACCACACTCTACACCGACTCTACCTCTCTCTACTACACTCTACCCTGACTAGACCCGACTCTACCTCACTCTACCGCACTCTACCCTGACTCAACCCGACTTTACATTACTCTACAACCCACTACCCCAACTCTACCTCACTCTACCACACTCTACCCTGTGTCGACACTACTCTATTTCACTCTACCACACTCTACACAGACTCGACCAGACTCTACCTCACTCTACCACACTCTACCCTAGCTCGACCCACCTCTACCTCCTTCTACCACACTCTACCCTACCTCGACCAGTCTCTACCTCATTCTACCATACTCTACCCCAAATCTACGCCTCTCTACCACACACTACCCTGGCTCAACCCGACTCTACCTCACTCTACCACACCCTATCCCAACTCTACCTCACTCTACCACAATCTTCCCTCGCTCGACCCGACTCTACCTTACTCTACCACACCCTACTCTGACTCTACCTCACTCTACCACATTCTACCCTTGCTCGACCCGACTCTACCTCACTCTACCACACTCTACTCTAACTCTACCTCACTCTACCACACTCTACCACACTCCACCTGGACTCGACCCGACTCTACCTCGCTCTACCACACTCTACCCTGATCTCGACCCGACTCTACCTAACTCTACCACCATCTACCCCGACTCTACCTCACTCTACCACACTCTACACTAGCTCAACCCACCTCTACCTCCTTCTACCACACTCTTCCCTACCTCGACCCGTCTCTACCTCATTCTACCATACTCTACCCCAACTCTACGCCTCTCTACCACACACTACCCTGGCTCAACCCGACTCTACCTCACTCTACCACACCCTATCCCAACTCTACCTCACTCTACCACACTCTTCCCTCGCTCGACCCGACTCTACCTTACTCTACCACACCCTACTCTGACTCTACCTCACTCTACCACATTCTACCCTTGCTCGACCCGACTCTACCTCACTCTACCACACTCTACTCTAACTCTACCTCACTCTACCACACTCTACCACACTCCACCTGGACTCGACCCGACTCTACCTCGCTCTACCACACTCTACCCTGATCTCGACCCGACTCTACCTAACTCTACCACCCTCTACCCCGACTCTACCTCACTCTACCACACTCTACCCTAGCTCGACCCACCTCTACCTCCTTCTACCACACTCTTCCCTAGCTCGACCCGTCTCTACCTCATTCTACCACATTCTACCCCAACTCTACCCCTCTCTACCACACTCTACCATGGCTCAACATGACTCCAGCTCACTCTACCACACTCTACCCTGGCTCGATCCGACTCTACTTCACTGTACCCCACTCTACCCTGACTATGGCTCACTCTACCACACTATACCCAGGCTCGACCCGACTCTACCCCACTCTACCACACTCTACCCTGGCTCGACCCAACTCTACCTCACTCTGCCACACTCTACCCTAGCTCGACCCGACTCTCTCCAACTCTACCACACTCTACCCCGACTCTACCTCTCTCTACCACACTCTACCCTGACTAGACCCAACTCTACCTCACTCTACCGCACTCTACCCTGGCTCAACCAGACTCTACATTACTCTACCACCCACTACCCCAACTCTACCTCACTCTACCACACTCTACCCTGTGTCGACACTACTCTACTTCACTCTACCACACTCTACACAGACTCGACCAGACTCTACCTCACTCTACCACACTCTACCCTAGCTCGACCCACCTCTACCTCCTTCTACCACACTCTACCCTACCTCGACCCGTCTCTACCTCATTCTACCACACTCTACCCCAAATCTACGCCTCTCTACCACACACTACCCTGGCTCAACCCGACTCTACCTCACTCTACCACACTCTATCCCAACTCTACCTCACTCTACCACACTCTTTCCTCGCTCGACCCGACTCTACCTCACTCTACCACACCCTACTCTGACTCTACCTCACTCTACCACATTCTACCCTTGCTCGACCCGACTCTACCTCACTCTACCACACTCTACCACACTCCACCTGGGCTCGACCCGACTCTACCTCGCTGTACCACACTCTACCCTGATCTCGACCCGACTCTACCTAACTCTACCACCCTCTACCCCGACTCTACCTCACTCTACCACACTCTACCCTAGCTCGACCCACCTCTACCTCCTTCTACCACACTCTTCCCTAGCTCGACCCGTCTCTACCTCATTCTACCACATTCTACCCCAACTCTACCCCTCTCTACCACACTCTACACTGGCTCAACATGACTCCAGCTCACTCTACCACACTCTACCCTGGCTTGATCCGACTCTACCTCACTGTACCCCACTCTACCCTGACTATGGCTCACTCTACCCCACTATACCTAGGCTCGACCCGACTCTACCCCACTCTACCGCACTCTACCCTGGCTCGACCCAACTCTACCTCACTCTACCACTCTCTACCCCAACTCTACCTCACTCTACCACACTCTTCCCTCGCTCGACACGACTCTACCTCACTCTACCACACCCTCCTCCGTCTCTACCTCACTCTACCACATTCTACCCTGGCTCGACCCGACTCTACCTCACTCTACCACACTCTACGCTGATCTCGACCCGATTCTATCCAACTCTACCACACTCTACACCGACTCTACCTCTCTCTACCACACTCTACCCTGACTAGACCCGACTCTACCTCACTCTACCGCACTCTACCCTGGCTCAACCCGACTCTACATTACTCTACCACCCACTACCCCGACTCTACCTCACTCTACCACACTCTACCCTGTGTCGACACTACTCTACTTCACTCTACCACACTCTACACAGACTCGACCAGACTCTACCTCACTCTACCACACTCTACCCTAGCTCGACCCACCTCTACCTCCTTCTACCACACTCTACCCTACCTCGACCCGTCTCTACCTCATTCTACCACACTCTACCCCAAATCTACGCCTCTCTACCACACACTACCCTGGCTCAACCCGACTCTACCTCACTCTACCACACTCTATCCCAACTCTACCTCACTCTACCACACTCTTCCCTCACTCGACCCGACTTTACCTTACTCTACCACACCCTATTCTGACTCTACCTCACTCTACCACATTCTACCCTTGCTCGACCCGACTCTACCTCACTCTACCACACTCTACCACACTCCACCTGGGCTCGACCCGACTCTACCTCCCTCTGCCACACTCTACCCTAGCTCGACCCGACTCTACCTCACTCTACTACACTCTACCCCGACTCTACCTCACTCTACCTCAATCTACCAAGGCTCGATCCGACTCTTCCTCACTCTACCACACTCTACCCTGTCTCGACCCGACTCTACCTCACTCTACCACACACTACCCCGACTCTACCTCACTCTACCACACTCTACCCAGGCTCGGCCTGACTCTACCTCACTCTACCACAGTCTACCCTGATCTCGACCTGACTCTACCTCACTCTACCACCCTCTACCCCGACTCTACCTCACTCTACCACACTCTACCCTAGCTCGACCCACCTCTACCTCCTTCTACCACACTCTTCCCTAGCTCGACACGTCTCTACCTCATTCTACCACATTCTACCCCAACTCTACCCCTCTTTACCCCACTCTACCCTGGCTCAACACGACTCCAGCTCACTCTACCACACTCTACCCTGGCTTGATCCGACTCTACCTCACTGTACCCCACTCTACCCTGACTATGGCTCACTCTACCACACTATACTCAGGCTCGACCCGACTCTACCCCACTCTACCACACTCTACCCTGGCTCGACCCAACTTTACCCCACTCTACCACTCTCTACCCCAACTCTACCTGACTCTACCACACTCTTCCCTCGCTCGACCCGACTCTACCTCACTCTACCACACCCTCCTCCGTCTCTACCTCACTCTACTACATTCTACCCTGGCTCGACCCGACTCTACCTCACTCTACCACACTCTATCCTGATCTCGACCCGACTCTATCCAACTCTACCTCACTCTACCACGACTCTACCTCTCTCTACCACACTCTACCCTGACTAGACCCGACTCTACCTCACTCTACCGCACTCTACCCTGGATCAACCCGACTCTACATTACTCTACCACCCACTACCCCGACTCTACCTCACTCTACCACACTCTACCCTGTGTCGACACTACTCAACTTCACTCTACCACACTCTACACAGACTCGACCAGACTCTACCTCACTCTACCACACTCTACCCTAGCTCGACCCACCTCTACCTCCTTCTACCACACTCTACCCTACCTCGACCCGTCTCTACCTCATTCTACCACACTCTACCCCAACTCTACGCCTCTCTACCACACACTACCCTGGCTCAACCCGACTCTACCTCACTCTACCACACTCTTCCCTCGCTCGACCCGACTCTACCTTACTCTACCACACTCTACTCTGACTCTCCCTCACTCTACCACATTCTACCCTTGCTCGACCCGACTCTACCTCACTCTACCACACTCTACTCTAACTCTACCTCACTCTACCACACTCTATCACTCTCCACCTGGGCTCGACCCGACTCTACCTCGCTCTACCACACTCTACCCTGATCTCGACCTGACTCTACCTAACTCTACCACCCTCTATCCCGACTCTACCTCACTCTACCACTCTCTATCCTGGCTCGACCTGACTCTACCTCACTCTGCCACACTCTATCCTAGCTCGACCTGACTCTACCTCACTCTACTACACTCTACCCCGACTCTACCTCACTCTACCTCACTCTACCAAGGCTCGATCCGACTCTTCCTCACTCTACCACACTCTACCCTGTCTCGACCCGACTCTACCTCACTCTACCACACACTACCCCGACTCTACCTCACCTTACCACACTCTACCCTGTCTCGACCCGACTCTACCTCACTCTACCACACACTACCCCGACTCTACCTCACTCTACCACACTCTACCCAGGCTCGGCCCTACTCTACCTCACTCTACCACAGTCTACCCTGGCTCGACCCGACTCTACCTCACTCTACCACACACTACCCCGACTCTACCTCACTCTACAACACTCTACCCTGGCTCGAACCGACTCTACCTCACACCACCACACTCTACCCTTGCTAGACCCGACTCTACCTCACTCTACCACACTCTACCCTGGCTGGACCCGACTCTACCTCACTCTACCCTGGCTAGACCCGACTCTACCTCACTCTACCACATTCTACCCCGACTCTACCCTACTCTACCACACTCTACCCCGACTCTACCTCACTCTACCACACTCTACCTCACTCTACCCTGGCTAGACCCGACTCTACCTCACTCTACCTCACTCTACACCGACACTACCTGACTCTACCACACTCTTCCCTGGCTCAATGCGACTCTACCTCACTCTACCACACTCCACCCTGTCTTTTCCTCATTGTACGCCACTCTACCCTGGCTCGACCCGACTCTACTTCGCTCTACCACACTCTACCCTGGCTCGACACGACTCTACCTCGCTCTACCACACTCTACCCTGCCTCGACCGGACTCTACCTCACTCTACCACACTCTCCCCTGGCTCGACCTCAATCTACCACACTCTACCCTGGTTCGAACCGACTCTACCTCACTCTACCACACTCTACCCTTGCTGGACCCGACTCTACCTCACTCTACCACATTCTACCCCGACTCTACCCTACTCTACCACACTCTACCCCGACTCTACCTCACTCTACCACAATCTACCACACTCTACCCTGGCTGAACCCGACTTTACCTTACTCTGCCACACTCTATACCGACACTACCTCACTCTACTACACTCTTCCCTGGCTCAATGCGACTCTACCTCACTCTACCACACTCCACCCTGTCTTTTCCTCATTCTACCACACTCTACCCTGGCTCGACCCGACTCTACTTCGCTCTACCACACTCTACCCTGGCTCGACACGACTCTACCTCGCTCTACCACACCCTACCCGGCCTTGACCGGACTCTACCTCACTCTACCACACTCTCCCCTGGCTCGACCTCAATCTTCCACACTCTACCCTGGCTCGAACCGACTCTACCTCACTCTACCACACTCTACCCAGGCTCGACCTGACTCTACCTCTCTCTACCACGCTCTACCCTGGCTTAACCCGACTCTACCTCACTCTACCACACACTACCCCGATTTTACCTCACCCTACCACACTCTACCATAGCTCAAACCGACTCTACCTCACTCCACCACACTCTACCCTTGCTCGACACGACTCTACCTCTCTCTACCACACTCTACCCTGACTGTACCTCACTCTATCACACTCTACCCTGTCTTGAACTGACTCTACCTCACTCTACCGCACTCTACCCGCGCTTGACCCGACTCTACCTCACTCTACCACACTCTACCCTGGTTCAACCTGACTCTACCTCACTCTACCACACTCTACCCTGACTCTACCTCACTCTACCACAGTCTACCATGGCTCGACCCGTCTGTACCTCACTCTACCACACAACTCTCTACCCCGACTCTACCCCACTCTACAACACTCTACCTCGACTCTACCTCACTCTAACACACTCTACCCTGGCTTGACCCGAATTTACCTCACTCTACCACACTCTACCCTGGCTCGACCCGACTCTACGCGCTCTACCACACACTCCCCTGATCTCGATCTGACTCTAGCTAACTCTACCACACTCTACCCCGACTCTACCTCAATCTACCACACTCTACTCTGCCTCAACCCGACTCTACCTCACTCTGCCACACTCTACCCTGTCTCGACACTACTCTACTTCACTCTACCACACTCTACACAGACTCGACCAGACTCTACCTCACTCTACCACACTCTACCCTAGCTCGACCCACCTCTACCTCCTTCTACCACACTCTACCCTACCTCGACCCGTCTCTACCTCATTCTACCACACTCTACCCCAACTCTACGCCTCTCTACCACACACTACCCTGGCTCAACCCGACTCTACCTCACTCTACCACACTCTATCCCAACTCTACCTCACTCTACCACACTCTTCCCTCGCTCGACCCGACTCTACCTTACTCTACCACACCCTACTCTGACTCTACCTCACTCTACCACATTCTACCCTTGCTCGACCCGACTCTACCTCACTCTACCACACTCTACCACACTCCACCTGGGCTCGACCCGACTCTACCTCGCTCTACCACACTCTAACCTGATCTCGACCCGACTCTACCTAACTCTACCACCCTCTACCCCGACTCTACCTCACTCTACCACTCTCTTCCCTGGCTCGACCCGACTCTACCTCACTCTACCACACTCTACCCTGGCTCTACCTCACTCTACCACACTCTACCACACTCTATCCGGGATCGACCCGACTCTAACTCACTCTACCACACTCTACACCGACTCTACCTCACTCTATCACACTCCTCCCTGACTCATCGCGACTCTACCTCACTCTACCACACTCTACCCCGTCTGTACCTCATTCTACCACACTCTACCCTGGCTCGACCCCACTCTACCTCGCTCTACCACACTCAACCCTGGCTCGACACGACTCTACCTCGCTCTACCACACTCTACCCTGCCTCGACCGGACTCTACCTCCCTCTACCACACTCTACCCCGACTCTAACTCACTCTAGAACACTCTACCCTAGCTCGAACCGACTCTACCTAACTCTACCACACTCTACCCCGACTCTGCCTCACTCTACCACTCTCTACCCTGGCTTGACCCGACTCTACCTTACTCTGCCGCATGCTACCCTAGCTCGACCCGACTCTCCCACACTCTACCACACTCTACCCTTGCTCAACCCGACTCTACCTCACTCTACCACACTCTACCCCGACTCTACCTCACTCTACAACACTCTACCCTGGCTCGAACCGACTCTACCTCACTCTACCACACTCTCCCCTTGCTCTACCCTACTCTACCTCACTCTACCACCCTCTACCCTACCTCGACTGGTCTCTACCTCCCTCCACCACACTCTACCCCGACTCTACCTCACTCTACCACACTGTACCTCACTATACACTGCCTCGACCCGACTCTACCTCACTCTACCATCCTCTACCCCGACTCTACCTCACTCTACCACACTCTACCCTGGCTCGACCCGACTCTACCTCACTCTACCTCACTCTACTCTAACTCTACCTCACTCTACCACACTCTACCCATTGCTCGACCCGACTCTACCTCATTCTACCACACTTTACTCTGACTATGGGTCACTCTGCCACACTATACCCAGGCTCGACCCTACTCTACCTCACTCTACCACACTCTACCCTGGTTCGACCCGACTCTACCCCACTGTACCCAGACTCTACCTCTGGAACACTCTACCACGCTTTACCACACTCTACCCCGACTCTACCTCACTCTACCACACTCTACTCTGCCTCGACCCGACTCTACCTCACTCTGCCACACTCTACCCTGGCTCGACCCGACTCTACCTCACTCTACCCCACTCTACACTGGCTCGACCCGACTCTACCTCACTCTACCTCACTCTACCCTGGCTCGACCCGACTCTACCTCACTCTACCACACTCTATCCCAACTCTACCTCACCCTACCACACTCTTCCCTCGCTCGACCCGACTCTACCTCACTCTACCATACCCTACTCTGACTCTACCTCACTCTACCACACTCTACCCTGGCTTGACCCGACTCTACCTCACTCTACCACACTCTACTCTAACTCTACCTCACTCTACCACACTCTTCACTCGCTCGACCCGTCTCTACCTCACTCTACCACACCCTACTCTGACTCTACCTCACTCTACC
The DNA here is from genome assembly GCA_949130485.1 of Agelas oroides. Classification (NCBI taxonomy): domain Eukaryota; kingdom Metazoa; phylum Porifera; class Demospongiae; order Agelasida; family Agelasidae; genus Agelas; species Agelas oroides. The sequence continues at coordinate 2,230,530 of OX422189.1, forward strand.
ACACTCTACCCTGGCTCGACCCGACTCTACCTCACTCTAACACACTCTACTCTAACTTTACCTCACTCTACCACACTCTACCCATTGCTCGACCCGACTCTACCTCACTCTACCACACTTTACTCTGACTATGGGTCACTCTACCACACTATACCCAGGCTCGACCCTACTCTACCTCACTCTACCACACTCTACCCTGGCTCGACCCGACTCTACCTCACTCTACCCCACTCTACCCAGACTCTACCTCACTCTGGAACACTCTACCACGCTTTACCACACTCTACCCCGACTCTACCTCACTCTACCACACTCTACTCTGCCTCGACCCGACTCTACCTCTCTCTGCCACACTCTACCCTGGCTCGACCTGACTCTACCTCACTCTACCCCACTCTACACTGGCTCGACCCGACTCTACCTCACTCTACCTCACTCTACCCTGGCTCGACCTCACTCTACCACACTCTACCCTGGCTTGACCCGACTCTACCTCACTCTACCACACTCTACCCCGACTCTACCTCACTCTACCACACTCTACCCTGGCTTGACCCGATTGTACCTCACTCTACCTCACTGTACCCTTGCTCGACCCGACTCTACCTCGCTCTACCACACTCTACCCGGATCTCGACCCGACTCTACCTAACTCTACCACTCTGTACCCTGACTCGACCCAACTCTACCTCACTCTGCCACACTCTACCCTAGCTCGACCCGACTCTACCTCACTCTACCACACTCTCCCCTGGCTCGACCCAACTCTACCTCACTCTATCACACTCTACCCTGGTTCGACTCGACTCTATCTCACTCTACCACACTCTACCCCAACTCTACCTAACTCTACCACACTCTACCCTGGCTCAACCCGACACTACCTCACTCTACCACACTCTACCCTGACTAGACCTGACTCTACCTCACTCTACAACACTCTACCCTGGCTCAACCCGACTCTACATCACTCTACCACACACTGCCCCGACTCTACCTCACTCTACCACACTCTACCCTGGCTCAAACCGACTGTACCTCACTCTACCACACTCTACCCTGGCTCGACCCGACTCTACCTCACTCTACCACACTCTACCCTGGCTCAAACCGACTCTACCTCACTCTACCACCCTCTCCCCTGGTTCAACCCGACTCTACCTCACTCTACCACACTCTACCCCGACTCTACCTCACTCTACCTCACTCTACCCAGGCTCGACCTGACTCTACCTCACTCTAGCACCCTCTACCATGTCTCGACCCGACTCTACCTCACTCAGCCACACTCTACCACACTCTACCCTGGCTTGACCCGACTCTACCTCACTCAACCACACTCTACCCCTACTCTACCTTACTCTACAACGCTGTACCCTGGCTTGAACCGATTGTATCTCACTCTACCACACTGTCCCCTTTCTCGACCCGACTCTACCTCGCTCTACCACACTCTACCCTGATCTCGACCCGACTCTACCTAACTCTACCACACTCTACCCCGACTCTACCTCACTCTACCACTCTCTACCCTGGCTCGACCCGACTCTACCTCACTCTGCCACACTCTACCCTAGCTCGACCCGACTCTACCTCACTCTACCTCCCTCTCCCCTGGCTCGACCCAACTCTACCTCACTCTACCCCATTCTACCCCGACTCTACCCTACTCTACCACACTCTACCCCGACTCTACCTCACTCTACCACACTCTACCACCCTCTCCCCTGGTTCAACCCGACTCTACCTCACTCTACAACACTCTACCCCGACTCTACCTCACTCTACCTCACTCTACCCAGGCTCGACCTGACTCTACCTCACTCTAGCACCCTCTACCATGTCTCGACCCGACTCTACCTCACTCAGCCACACTCTACCACACTCTACCCTGGCTTGACCCGACTCTACCTCACTCAACCACACTCTACCCCTACTCTACCTTACTCTACAACGCTGTACCCTGGCTTGAACCGATTGTATCTCACTCTACCACACTGTCCCCTTTCTCGACCCGACTCTACCTCGCTCTACCACACTCTACCCTGATCTCGACCCGACTCTACCTAACTCTACCACACTCTACCCCGACTCTACCTCACTCTACCACTCTCTACCCTGGCTCGACCCGACTCTACCTCACTCTGCCACACTCTACCCTAGCTCGACCCGACTCTACCTCACTCTACCTCCCTCTCCCCTGGCTCGACCCAACTCTACCTCACTCTACCACACTCTACCCCGACTCTACCTCACTCTACCACACTCTATCCTGGCTCAACCCGACACTACCTCACTCTACCACACTCTACCCTGACTAGACCCAACTCTACCTCACTCTACCACACTCTATCCGGGCTCGACCTGACTCTACCTCACTCTACCACACACTACGCCGATTCTACCTCCCTTTACCACACTCTACCCTTTGTCGAAGTGACTCTACCTCACTCCATCACACTCTACCCTTGCTCGACACGACTCTACCTCACTCTACCACACTCTACCCTGGCTCGACCCGAATCTACCTCACTCTACCACACTCTACGCTGACTCTACCTGACTCTACCACACTCTACCCTGGCTCGAACCGACTCTACCTCACTCTACCACACTCTACCCTTGCTCGACCCGACTCTACCTCACTCTGCCACCCTCTCCCTTGGTTCGACCCGACTCTACCTCACTCTACCACACTCTACCCCGACTCTACCTCACTCTACCTCACTCTACCCAGGCTCGACCCGACTCTACCTCACTGTAGCACATTCTACCCTGTCTCGACCCGACTCTACCTCACTCTACCACACACTACCACGACTCTACCTCACTCTACAACACTCTACCCTGGCTCGAACCAACTCTACCTCACTTCACCAGACTCTACCCTTGCTAGACCCGACTCTACCTCACTCTACCACACTCTACGCTGGCTCGACCCGACTCTACCTCACTCTACTACACTCTACCCTGGGTAGACCCGACTCTACCTCACTCTACCACCCTCTACCCCGACTCTACCCTACTCTATCACACTCTACCCATACTCTACCTCACTCTACCATACTCTACCACACTCTACCCTGGCTCGACCCGACTCTACCTCACTCCACCACCCTCTACCCCGACTCTACCTCACTCTACCACACTCTACCACACTCTACCACACTCTACCTGGGATCGACCCGACTCTACCTCACTCTACCACACTCCACACCGACTCTACCTCACTCTACCACACTCCTCCCTGGCTCATCGCGACTCTACCTCACTCTACCATACTCTACCCCGTCTCTACCTCATTCTACCACACTCTACCCTGGCTCGACCCGACTCTACCTCGCTCTACCACACTCTACCCTGGCTCGACACAACTCTACCTCGCTCTACCTCACTCTAACCTGCCTCGACCGGACTCTACCTCACTCTACCACACTCTCCCCTAGCTTGACCTCATTCTACCACACCCTACCCTACCTCGACCCGACTCTACCTAACTCTACCACACTCTACCCCGACTCTACCTCACTCTACCACTCTCTACCCTGGCTCGACCCGACTCTACCTCACTCTGCAACACGCTACCCTAGCTCGACCCGGTTCTACCTCACTCTATCACACTCTGCCCTTGCTCGACCCGACTCTACCTCACTCTACCACACTCTACCCTTGCTCGACCCGACTCTACCTCACTCTACCACCCTCTACCCTGTTGGAACCGATTCTACCTCCCTCTACCACACTCTATCCTTGCTCGACCCGACTCTACCTCACTCTACCACCGTCTACCCTACCTCGACCGGTCTCTACCTCACTCTATCATACTCTCCCCTGGCTCGACCTCACTCTACCACACTCTACCCTGGCTTGAACCGACTCTACTTCACTCTGCCACACTCTACCCAGGCTCGACCCGACTCTACCTCTCTCTACCACACTCTACCCTGGCTAGACCCGACTGTACCTCACTCTACCACACACTACCCCGATTCTACCTCACTCTAACACACTCTACCCTGGTTCGACCTGACTCTACCTCACTCTACCACACTCTACCCTGACTCTACCTCACTCTACCACACTCTACCCTTGCTCGACCAGACTCTACCTCACTCTACCACCCTCTACCCTGGTCGAACCAACTCTACCTTTCTCTACCACACTCTACCCTTGCTCGACCCGACTCTACCTCACTCTACCACACTCTACCCTTGATCGACCAGACTCTACCTCACTCTACCACACTCTACCCCTACTCTACCTCACTCTACAACACTCTACCCTGGCTCAAACCGACTCTACCTCACTCTACGACACTCTACCCTTGCTCGACCCTACTCTACCTCACTCTACCACCCTCTACCCTGGCTAGACCCGACTGTACTTCACTCTACCACACACTACCCCGATTCTACCTCACTCTACCACACTCTACCCTGGTTCGACCTGACTCTACCTCACTCTACCACACTCTACCCTGACTCTACCTCACTCTACCACACTCTACCCTTGCTCGACCAGACTCTACCTCACTCTACCACCCTCTACCCTGGTCGAACCAACTCTACCTTTCTCTACCACACTCTACCCTTGCTCGACCCGACACTACCTCACTCTACCACACTCTACCCTTGCTCGACCAGACTCTACCTCACTCTACCACCCTCTAACCTGGTCGAACCAACTCTACCTCCCTCTACCACACTCTACCCTAGCTCGACCCGACTCTCCCTCACTCTACCACACTCTACCCTTGATCGACCAGACTCTACCTCACTCTACCACACTCTACCCCGACTCTACCTCACTCTACAACACTCTACCCTGGCTCGAACCGACTCTACCTCACTCTACGACACTCTACCCTTGCTCGACCCTACTCTACCTCACTCTACCACCCTGTACCCTAACTCGACCGGTCTCTACCTCCCTCTACCACACTCTACCCCGACTCTACCTCACTCTACCACACTGTACCACACTATACCCTGGCTCGACCCGACTCTACCTCACTCTACCACCCTCTACCCCGACTCTACCTCACTCTACTACACTCTACCACACTCTACCCGGGATCGACCTGACTCTACCTCACTCTACCACACTCTACACCGACTCTACCTCAATCTACCACACTCCTCCCTGGCTCATCGCGACTCTACCTCACTCTACCACACTCTACTCCGTCTCTACCTCATTCTACCACACTCTACCCTGGCTCGACCCGACTCTACCTCGCTCTACCACACTCTACCCTGGCTCGACACTACTCTATCTCGCTCTACCACACTGTACCCTGCCTCGACCGGACTCTACCTCCCTCTACCATACTCTACCCCGACTCTACCTCACTCTGCAACACTCTACCCTGGCTCGAACCGACTCTACCTAACTCTAACACACTCTAACCCGATTCTACCTCACTCTACCACTCTCTACTCTAGCTCGACCCGACTCTCCATAACTCTACCACAATCTACCCTTGCTCGACCAGACTCTACCTCACTCTACTGCACTCTATCCCGACTCTACCTCACTCTACAACACTCTACCCTTGCTCGAATCGACTCTACCTCACTCTACCACACTCTACCCTTGCTCGACCGTACTCTACCTCACTCTACCACCCTCTACCCTACCTCGACCGGTCTCTACCTCCCTCTACCATACTCACCCCTGGATTGACCTCACTCTACCACACTCTACCCTGACTCGAACCGACTCTACCTCTCTCTACCACACTCTACCCTGGCTCGACCCGACTGTACCTCACTCTACCACACACTACCTCGATTCTACCTCACTCTACCACACTCTACCCTGGCTCGAACCGACTCTACCTCACTCCATCACACTCTACCCTTGCTCGACACGACTCTACCTCACTCTACCACCCTCTACCCTGGTTCGACCCGACTCTACCTCACTCTACCACACTCTATCCCGACTCTACCTCACTCTACCACACTCTACCCTGGCTCGAAACGACTCTACCTCACTCTACCACACTCTACCCTTCCTCGACCCGACTGTACCTCACTCTACCACCCTCTCCCCTGGTTCGACCCGACTCTATCTCACTCTACCACACTCTACCCCGTCTCTACCTTACTCTACCTCACTCTACCCAGGCTCGACCCGACTCTACCTCACTCTAGCACACTCTACCCTGTCTCGACCCAACTCTACCTCACTCTGCCACACACTACCCCGACTCTACCTCACTCTACAACACTCTACCCTAGCTCGAACCGACTCTACCTCAGTCCACCACACTCTACCCTTGCTAGACCCGACTCTACCTCACTCTACCACACCCTACGCTGGCTCGACCCGACTCTACCTCACTCTACCACACTCTACCCTTGGTACACCCTACTCTACCTCACTCTACCACACTGTACCACACTATACCCTGGCTCGACCCGACTCTACCTCACTCTACCACCCTCTACCCTGACTCTACCTCACTCTACCACACTCTACCACACTCTATCCGGGATCGACCCGACTCTACCTCACTCTACCACACTCTACACCGACTCTACCTCACTCTATCACACTCCTCCCTGACTCATCGCGACTCTACCTCACTCTACCACACTCTACCCCGTCTGTACCTCATTCTACCACACTCTACCCTGGCTCGACCCGACTCTACCTCGCTCTACCACACTCTACCCTGGCTCGACACGACTCTACCTCGCTCTACCACACTCTACCCTGCCTCGACCGGACTCTACCTCCCTCTACCACACTCTACCCCGACTCTAACTCACTCTAGAACACTCTACCCTGGCTCAAACTGACTCTACCTAACTCTACCACACTCTACCCCGACTCTGCCTCACTCTACCACTCTCTACCCTGGCTTGACCCGACTCTACCTTACTCTGCCGCACGCTACCCTAGCTCGACCCGACTCTCCCACACTCTACCACACTCTACCCTTGCTCAACCCGACTCTACCTCACTCTACCACACTCTACCCCGACTCTACCTCACTCTACAACACTCTACCCTGGCTCGAACCGACTCTACCTCACTCTACCACACTCTACCCTTGCTCTACCCTACTCTACCTCACTCTACCACCCTCTACCCTACCTCGACTGGTCTCTACCTCCCTCCACCACACTCTACCCCGACTCTACCTCACTCTACCACACTGTACCTCACTATACACTGCCTCGACCCGACTCTACCTCACTCTACCATCCTCTACCCCGACTCTACCTCACTCTACCACACTCTACCCTGGCTCGACCCGACTCTACCTCACTCTACCTCACTCTACTCTAACTCTACCTCACTCTACCACACTCTACCCATTGCTCGACCCGACTCTACCTCACTCTACCACACTTTACTCTGACTATGGGTCACTCTACCACACTATACCCTGGCTCGACCCTACTCTACCTCACTCTACCACACTCTACCCCGACTTTACCTCACTCTACCACACTCTATCCTGGCTCAACCCGACACTACCTCACTCTACCACACTCTACCCTGACTAGACCCAACTCTACCTCACTCTACCACACTCTATCCGGGCTCGACCTAACTCTACCTCACTCTACCACACACTACGCCGATTCTACCTCCCTTTACCACACTCTACCCTTTGTCGAAGTGACTCTACCTCACTCCATCACACTCTACCCTTGCTCGACACGATTCTACCTCACTCTACCACACTCTACCCTGGCTCGACCCGAATCTACCTCACTCTACCACACTCTACGCTGACTCTACCTGACTCTACCACACTCTACCCTGGCTCGAACCGACTCTACCTCACTCTACCACACTCTACCCTTGCTCGACCCGACTCTACCTCAGTCTGCCACCCTCTCCCCTGGTTCGACCCGACTCTACCTCACTCTACCACACTCTACCCCGACTCTACCTCACTCTACCTCACTCTACCCAGGCTCGACCCGACTCTACCTCACTGTAGCACATTCTACCCTGTCTCGACCCGACTCTACCTCACTCTACCACACACTACCACGACTCTACCTCACTCTACAACACTCTACCCTGGCTCGAACCAACTCTACCTCACCTCACCATACTCTACCCTTGCTAGACCCGACTCTACCTCACTCTACCACACTCTACGCTAGCTCGACCCGACTCTACCTCACTCTACTACACTCTACCCTGGGTAGACCCGACTCTACCTCACTCTACCACCCTCTACCCCGACTCTACCCTACTCTATCACACTCTACCCATACTCTACCTCACTCTACCATACTCTACCACACTCTACCCTGGCTCGACCCGACTCTACCTCACTCCACCACCCTCTACCCCGACTCTACCTCACTCTACCACACTCTACCACACTCTACCACACTCTACCTGGGATCGACCCGACTCTACCTCACTCTACCACACTCCACACCGACTCTACCTCACTCTACCACACTCCTCCCTGGCTCATCGCGACTCTACCTCACTCTACCATACTCTACCCCGTCTCTACCTCATTCTACCACACTCTACCCTGGCTCGACCCGACTCTACCTCGCTCTACCACACTCTACCCTGGCTCGACACAACTCTACCTCGCTCTACCTCACTCTAACCTGCCTCGACCGGACTCTACCTCACTCTACCACACCCTACCCTGCCTCGACCCGACTCTGCCTAACTCTACCACACTCTACCCCGACTCTACCTCACTCTACCACTCTCTACCCTGGCTCGACCCGACTCTACCTCACTCTGCAACACGCTACCCTAGCTCGACCCGATTCTACCTCACTCTACCACACTCTGCCCTTGCTCGACCCGACTCTACCTCACTCTACCACACTCTACCCTTGCTCGACCCGACTCTACCTCACTCTACCACCCTCTACCCTGTTCAAACCGATTCTACCTCCCTCTACCACACTCTATCCTTGCTCGACCCGACTCTACCTCACTCTACCACCCTCTACCCTACCTCGACCGGTCTCTACCTCACTCTATCATACTCTCCCCTGGCTCGACCTCACTCTGCCACACTCTACCCTGGCTCGAACCGACTCTACCTCACTCTGCCACACTCTACCCAGGCTCGACCCGACTCTACCTCTCTCTACCACACTCTACCCTGGCTAGACCCGACTGTACCTCACTCTACCACACACTACCCCGATTCTACCTCACTCTACCACACTCTACCCTGGTTCGACCTGACTCTACCTCACTCTACCACACTCTACCCTGACTCTACCTCACTCTACTACACTCTACCCTTGCTCGACCAGACTCTACCTCACTCTACCACCCTCTACCCTGGTCGAACCAACTCTACCTCCCTCTACCACACTCTACCCTTGCTCGACCCGACTCTACCTCACTCTACCACACTCTACCCTTGATCGACCAGACTCTACCTCACTCTACCACCCTCTACCCCTACTCTACCTCACTCTACAACACTCTACCCTGGCTCAAACCGACTCTACCTCACTCTACGACACTCTACCCTTGCTCGACCCTACTCTACCTCACTCTACCACCCTCTACCCTGGCTAGACCCGACTGTACCTCACTCTACCACACACTACCCCGATTCTACCTCACTCTACCACACTCTACCCTGGTTCGACCTGACTCTACCTCACTCTACCACACTCTACCCTGACTCTACCTCACTCTACCACACTCTACCCTAGCTCGACCCGACTCTCCCTCACTCTACCACACTCTACCCTTGATCGACCAGACTCTACCTCACTCTACCACACTCTACCCAGACTCTACCTCACTCTACAACACTTTACCCTGGCTCGAACCGACTCTACCTCACTCTACGACACTCTACCCTTGCTCGACCCTACTCTACCTCACTCTACCACCCTGTACCCTACCTCGACCGGTCTGTACCTCCCTCTACCACACTCTACCCCGACTCTACCTCACTCTACCACACTGTACCACACTATACCCTGGCTCGACCCGACTCTACCTCACTCTACCACCCTCAACCCCGACTCTACCTCACTCTACTACACTCTACCACACTGTACCCGGGATCGACCCGACTCTACCTCACTCTACCACACTCTACACCGACTCTACCTCAATCTACCACACTCCTCCCTGGCTCATCGCGACTCTACCTCACTCTACCACACTCTACTCCGTCTCTACCTCATTCTACCACACTCTACCCTGGCTCGACACTACTCTACCTCGCTCTACCACACTGTACCCTGCCTCGACCGGACTCTACCTCCCTCTACCATACTCTACCCCGACTCTACCTCACTCTGCAACACTCTACCCTGGCTCGAACCGACTCTACCTAACTCTAACACACTCTAACCCGATTCTACCTCACTCTACCACTCTCTACCCTAGCTCGACCCGACTCTCCATAACTCTACCACAATCTACCCTTGCTCGACCAGACTCTACCTCACTCTACTGCACTCTATCCCGATTCTACCTCACTCTACAACACTCTACCCTTGCTCGAACCGACTCTACCTCACTCTACCACACTCTACCCTTGCTCGACCGTACTCTACCTCACTCTACCACCCTCTACCCTACCTCGACCGGTATCTACCTCCCTTTACCATACTCACCCCTGGATTGACCTCACTCTACCACACTCTACCCTGACTCGAACCGACTCTACCTCACTCTGCCACACTCTACCCAGGCTCGACCCGACTCTACCTCTCTCTACCACACTCTACCCTGGCTCGACCCGACTGTACCTCACTCTACCACACACTACCTCGATTCTACCTCACTCTACCACACTCTACCCTGGCTCGAACCGACTCTACCTCACTCCACCACACTCTACCCTTGCTCGACCCGACTGTACCTCACTCTACCACCCTCTCCCCTGGTTCGACCCGACTCTATCTCACTCTACCACACTCTACCCCGTCTCTACCTTACTCTACCTCACTCTACCCAGGCTCGACCCGACTCTACCTCACTCTAGCACACTCTACCCTGTCTCGACCCAACTCTACCTCACTCTGCCACACACTACCCCGACTCTACCTCACTCTACAACACTCTACCCTAGCTCAAACCGACTCTACCTCAGTCCACCACACTCTACCCTTGCTAGACCCGACTCTACCTCACTCTACCACACTCTACGCTGGCTCGACCCGACTCTACCTCACTCTACCACACTCTACCCTTGGTACACCCTACTCTACCTCAGTCTACCACACTCTACCCCGACTCTACCCTCCTCTATCACACTCTACCCCGACTCTACCTCACTCTGCCACACTGTACCACACTATACCCTGGCTCGACCCGACTCTACCTCACTCTACCACCCTCTACCCTGACTCTACCTCACTCTACCACACTCTACCACACTCTATCCGGGATCGACCCGACTCTACCTCACTCTACCACACTCTACACCGACTCTACCTCACTCTATCACACTCCTCCCTGACTCATCGCGACTCTACCTCACTCTACCACACTCTACCCCGTCTGTACCTCATTCTACCACACTCTACCCTGGCTCGACCCGACTCTACCTCGCTCTACCACACTCTACCCTGGCTCGACACGACTCTACCTCGCTCTACCACACTCTACCCTGCCTCGACCGGACTCTACCTCCCTCTACCACACTCTACCCCAACTCTAACTCACTCTAGAACACTCTACCCTGGCTCGAACCGACTCTACCTAACTCTACCACACTCTACCCCGACTCTGCCTCACTCTACCACTCTCTACCCTGGCTTGACCCGACTCTACCTTACTCTGCCGCACGCTACCCTAGCTCGACCCGACTCTCCCACACTCTACCACACTCTACCCTTGCTCAACCCGACTCTACCTCACTCTACTACACTCTACCCCGACTCTACCTCACTCTACAACACTCTACCCTGGCTCGAACCGACTCTACCTCACTCTACCACACTCTACCCTTGCTCTACCCTACTCTACCTCACTCTACCACCCTCTACCCTACCTCGACTGGTCTCTACCTCCCTCCACCACACTCTACCCCGACTCTACCTCACTCTACCACACTGTACCTCACTATACACTGCCTCGACCCGACTCTACCTCACTCTACCATCCTCTACCCCGACTCTACCTCACTCTACCACACTCTACCACACTCTTCCCGGTATCGACCCGATTCTACCTCACTCTACCACACTCTACACCGAGTCTACCTCACTCTACCACACTCCTCCCTTGCTCATCGCGTCTCTACCTGACTCTACCACACTTTACCCCGTCTCTACCTCATTCTACCACACTCTACCCTGGCTCGACCCGACTCTACCTCACTCTGCCACATCTACTCTAGCTCGACCCGACCCTCCCTCACTCTACCACACTCTACCCTTGCTCGACCCGACTCTACCTCATTCTACCACACTCTACCCCGACTCTACCTCACTCTACAACACTCTACCCTGGCTCGAAACGACTCTACCTCACTCTACCACACTCTACCCTAGCTCGACCCTACTCTACCTCACTCTACCACCCTCTACCCTACCTCGACCGGTCTGTACCTCCCTCTACCATACTCTCCCCTGGATCGACCTCACTCTACCACACTCTATCCTGGCTCGAACCGACTCTACCTCACTCTGCCCCACTCTACCCAGGCTTGACCCGACTCTACCTCTCTCTACCACACTCTACCCTGGCTCGACCCGACTGTACCTCACTCTACCACACACTACCCTGATTCTACCTCACTCTACCACACTCTACCCTGGCTCGAACCGACTCCACCTCACTCCACCACACTCTACCCTTCCTTGACACGACTCTACCTCATTCTACTACACTCTACCCTGGCTCGACCCGACTGTACCTCACTCTACCATCACTACCCTGATTCTACCTCACTCTACCACACTCTACCCTGGCTCGAACCGACTCCACCTCACTCCACCACACTCTACCCTTCCTTGACACGACTCTACCTCATTCTACTTCACTCTACCCTGGCTCGACCCGACTCTACCTCACTCTACCACACTCTACCCTGACTCTACCTCATTCTACCAAACTCTACCCTGCCTCGAACTGACTCTACCTCACTCTACCACACTCTACCCTTGCTCGACCCGACTCTACCTTACTCTACCACCCTCTACCCTGGTTTGACCCGACTCTACCTCACTCTACCACACTGTACCCCGACTCTACCTCACTCTACGACACTCTACCCAGGCTCGGCCCGACTCTACCTCACTCTACCGTAGTCTACCCTGGCTCGACCCGACTGTACCTCACTCTACCACACACTACCCCGACTCTACCTCACTCTACAACACTCTACCCTGGCTCGAATCGACTCTACCTCACTCCACCACACTCTAACCTTGCTAGACCCGACTCTACCTCACTCTACCGCACTCTACCCTGACTCTACCTCACTCTCCCACACTCTACCACACTCTACCCTGGCTCGACCCGACTCTACCTCATTCTACCACTCTCTACCCCGACTCTACCTCACTCTACCACACTCTACCCTAGCTCGACCCTACTCTACCTCACCCTACCACCCTCTACCCTACCTCGACCGGTCTGTACCTCCCTCAACCACACTCTCCCCTGGATCGACCTCACTCTACCACACTCTATCCTGGCTCAAACCGACTCTACCTCACTCTACCCCACTCTACCCAGGCTTGACCCGACTCTACCTCTCTCTACCACACTCTACCCTGGCTCGACCCGACTGTACCTCACTCTACCACACACTACCCTGATTCTACCTCACTCTACCACACTCTACCCTGGCTCGAACCGACTCCACCTCACTCCACCACACTCTACCCTTCCTTGACACGACTCTACCTCATTCTACTACACTCTACCCTGGCTCGACCCGACTCTACCTCACTCTACCACACTCTACCCTGACTCTACCTCATTCTACCAAAGTCTACCCTGCCTCGAACTGACTCTACCTCACTCTACCACACTCTACCCTTGCTCGACCCGACTCTACCTTACTCTACCACCCTCTACCCTGGTTTGACCCGACTCTACCTCACTCTACCACACTGTACCCCGACTCTACCTCACTCTACGACACTCTACCCAGGCTCGGCCCGACTCTACCTCACTCTACCGTAGTCTACCCTGGCTCGACCCGACTGTACCTCACTCTACCACACACTACCCCGACTCTACCTCACTCTACAACACTCTACCCTGACTCGAATCGACTCTACCTCACTCCACCAAACTCTAACCTTGCTAGACCCGACTCTACCTCACTCTACCGCACTCTACCCTGACTCTACCTCACTCTCCCACACTCTACCACACTCTACCCTGGCTCGACCCGACTCTACCTCATTCTACCACTCTCTACCCCGACTCTACCTCACTCTACAACACTCTACCCTGGCTTGACCCGACTCTAACTCACTCTACCACACTCTACACCGACTCTATCTCACTCTACCACACTCTTCCCTGGCTCAACGTGATTCTAACTCACTCTACCACACTCTACCCCGTCTCTACCTCATTCTACCACACTCTACCCTGGCTCGACCTGACTCTACCTCGCTCTACCACACTCTACCCTTACTCGACACGACTCTACCTCGCTGTACAACACTCTACCCTGCCTCGACCGGACTCTACCTCACTCTACCACACTCTCCCCTGGCTCGAGCTCAGTCTACCACGCTCTACCCTGGCTCGAACCGACTGTACCTCACTGTACCACACTCTACCCAGGCTCGACCCGACTCTACCTCTCTCTACTACACTCTACCCTTGCTAGACCCGACTCTACCTCACTCTACCACACTCTACCCTGGCTGGACCCGACTCTACCTCACTCTACCACACTCTGCCCTGTCTAGACCCTACTCTACCTCACTCTACCTCACTGTACCCTTTCTCGACCCGACTCTACCTCACTCTACCACACTCTACCCTGTCTAGACCCGACTCTACCTCACTCTACCTCACTGTACCCTTGCTCGACCCGACTCTACCTCACTCTACCACCCTCTACCCTAGTTCAACCCGACTCTACCTCACTCTACCACACTCTACCCCGACTCTACCTCACTCTACCACTTTATACCCATGCTCGACCCGACTCTACCTCACTCTACCACAGTCTATCCTGGCTCGACTCGTCTCTACCTCACTCTACCACACAACTCTCTACCCGACTCTATCCCACTCTACCACACTCAACCCCGACTCTACCTCACTCTAACACACTCTACCCTGCTTTGACCTGAATTTACCTCACTCTACCACACTACCCTGGCTCGACCCGACTCTACCTAATTCTACCACACTCTACCCCGACTCTACCTCACTCTACCACATTCTACTCTGCCTCGACCCGACTCTACCTCACTCTGCCACACTCTTCCCTGGCTTGACCCGACTCTACCTCACTCTACCACACTCTACCCATTGCTCGACCCGACTCTACCTCACTCTACCACACTCTACCCCAACTCTCCCTCACTCTACAACACTCTTCCCTCGCTAGACCCGACTCTACCTCACTCTACAACACTCTACCCTGACACTACCTCACTCTACCACACTCTACCCTGGCTTGAGCCGACTCTACTTCACCCTACCACACTCTACCCTTGCTTGACCCGACTCTACCTCACTCTGCCACCCTCTACCGTGGTTCGACCTGACTCTACCTCACTCTACCACACTCTACCCCGACTCTACCTCACTCTACCACACAACTCTCTACCCCGACTGTACCCCACTCTACCACACTCTACCCCGTCTCTACCTGACTCTAACACACTCTACCCTGGCTTGACCCGACTTTACCTCACTCTACCACACTCTACCCTTGCTCGAACTGACTCTACCGCGCTCTACCACACTCTCCCCTGATCTCCACCCGACTCTACCTTACTCTTCCACACTCTACCCCGACTCTACTTCACTCTACCACACTCTACTCTGCCTCGACCCGACTCTACCTCACTCTGCAACACTCTATCCTGGCTCGACTCGACTCTACCTTACTCTACCACACTCTACCCATTGCTCGACCCGACTCTACCTCACTCCACCACCGTCTACCCTTGCTCGACACGACTCTACCTCACACTTCCACACTCTGCCCTGGCTCTACCCGACTCTACCTCACTCTACCTCACTCTACCCTGGCTCGAACCGACTCTACCTCACTCTACCACACTCTACCCTTGCTGTACCCGACTCTACCTCACTCTACCACCCTCTACCCTGGTTCGACCCGACTCTACCTCACTCTACCACACTCTACCCCGACTCTACCTCACTCTACCACTCTATACCCAGGCTCGACCCGACTCTACCTCAGTCTACCACACTCTACCCTGGCTCGACCCGACTCTACCTCATCCTACCACACAACTCTCTACCCCGATTCTACCCCACTCTACCACACTCTACTCCGAGTCTACCTCACTCCAACACACTCTACCCTGGCTTGACCCGACTTTACCTCACTGTACCACACTCTACCCTGGGTCGACCCGACTCTACCGCGCTCTACCACACTCTCCCCTTATCTCGACCCAACTCTACCTAAGTCTACCGCACTCTACCCCGACTCTACCTCTCTCTAGCACACTCTACTCTGTCTCGACCCGAGTCTACCTCACTCTGCCACACTCTACTCTGGCTCGAGCCGACTCTACCTCACTCTACGACACTCTACCCTTGCTCAACCCGACTCTACCTCACTCTACCACACTCTATCCTGGCTCGACCCGACTCTACCTCACTCTACAACACTCTACCCCAACTCTACCTCACTCTACAACACTCTTCCTTCGCTCGACTCGACTCTACCTCACTCTACATCACCCTACTCCGACTCTACCTCACTCTACCACATTCTACCTTGGCTCGACCCGACTCTACCTCACTCTACCACACTCTACTCCGACTCTACCTCATCCTACCACATTCTACCACACTCCACCCTGGCTCGACCCGACTCTACCTCACTCTACTACACTCTACCCTGGCTCGACCCGACTCTACCTCACTCTACCACACTCTACACTGACTCTACCTCACTCTACTACACTCTACCCTGGCTTGACCCAACTGTACCTCACTCTACCACACTGTACCCTGGCTCGACCCGACTCTACCTCGCTCTACCACTCTCTACCCTGATCTCGACCCGACTCTACCCAACTCTACCACACTCTACCCCGACTCTACATCACTCTACCACTCTCTACCCTGGCTCGACCCGACTCTACCTCACTCTGCCACACTCTACCCTAGCTCGACCCGACTCTACCTCACTCTACCACACACTACCCCGACTCTACCTCACTCTACCACACTCTACCCTGGCTCGAACCGACTCTACCTCACTCTACCCCACTCTACCCAGGCTTGACCCGACTCTACCTCTCTCTACCACACTCTACCCTGGCTTGACCCGACTTTACCTCACTGTACCACACTCTACCCTGGGTCGACCCGACTCTACCGCGCTCTACCACACTCTCCCCTTATCTCGACCCAACTCTACCTAAGTCTACCGCACTCTACCCCGACTCTACCTCTCTCTAGCACACTCTACTCTGTCTCGACCCGAATCTACCTCACTCTGCCACACTCTACTCTGGCTCGAGCCGACTCTACCTCACTCTACGACACTCTACCCTTGCTCAACCCGACTCTACCTCACTCTACCACACTCTATCCTGGCTCGACCCGACTCTACCTCACTCTACAACACTCTACCCCAACTCTACCTCACTCTACAACACTCTTCCTTCGCTCGACTCGACTCTACCTCACTCTACATCACCCTACTCCGACTCTACCTCACTCTACCACATTCTACCTTGGCTCGACCCGACTCTACCTCACTCTACCACACTCTACTCCGACTCTACCTCATCCTACCACATTCTACCACACTCCACCCTGGCTCGACCCGACTCTACCTCACTCTACTACACTCTACCCTGGCTCGACCCGACTCTACCTCACTCTACCACACTCTACACTGACTCTACCTCACTCTACTACACTCTACCCTGGCTTGACCCAACTGTACCTCACTCTACCACACTGTACCCTGGCTCGACCCGACTCTACCTCGCTCTACCACTCTCTACCCTGATCTCGACCCGACTCTACCCAACTCTACCACACTCTACCCCGACTCTACATCACTCTACCACTCTCTACCCTGGCTCGACCCGACTCTACCTCACTCTGCCACACTCTACCCTAGCTCGACCCGACTCTACCTCACTCTACCACACACTACCCCGACTCTACCTCACTCTACCACCCTCTACCCTGGCTCGAACCGACTCTACCTCACTCTACCCCACTCTACCCAGGCTTGACCCGACTCTACCTCTCTCTACCACACTCTACCCTGGCTCGACCCGACTGTACCTCACTCTACCACACACTACCCTGATTCTACCTCACTCTACCACACTCTACCCTGGCTCGAACCGACTCCACCTCACTCCACCACACTCTACCCTTCCTTGACACGACTCTACCTCATTCTACTACACTCTACCCTGGCTCGACCCGACTCTACCTCACTCTACCACACTCTACCCTGACTCTACCTCATTCTACCAAACTCTACCCTGCCTCGAACTGACTCTACCTCACTCTACCACACTCTATCCTTGCTCGACCCGACTCTACCTTACTCTACCACCCTCTACCCTGGTTTGACCCGACTCTACCTCACTCTACCACACTGTACCCCGACTCTACCTCACTCTACGACACTCTACCCAGGCTCGGCCCGACTCTACCTCACTCTACCGTAGTCTACCCTGGCTCGACCCGACTGTACCTCACTCTACCACACACTACCCCGACTCTACCTCACTCTACAACACTCTACCCTGGCTCGAATCGACTCTACCTCACTCCACCAAACTCTAACCTTGCTAGACCCGACTCTACCTCACTCTACCACACTCTACCCTGACTCTACCTCACTCTCCCACACTCTACCACACTCTACCCTGGCTCGACCCGACTCTACCTCATTCTACCACTCTCTACCCCGACTCTACCTCACTCTACCACACTCTACCCTGGCTTGACCCGACTCTAACTCACTCTACCACACTCTACACCGACTCTATCTCACTCTACCACACTCTTCCCTGGCTCAACGTGATTCTAACTCACTCTACCACACTCTACCCCGTCTCTACCTCATTCTACCACACTCTACCCTGGCTCGACCTGACTCTACCTCGCTCTACCACACTCTACCCTTACTCGACACGACTCTACCTCGCTGTACAACACTCTACCCTGCCTCGACCGGACTCTACCTCACTCTACCACACTCTCCCCTGGCTCGAACTCAGTCTACCACGCTCTACCCTGGCTCGAACCGACTGTACCTCACTCTACCACACTCTACCCAGGCTCGACCCGACTCTACCTCTCTCTACTACACTCTACCCTTGCTAGACCCGACTCTACCTCACTCTACCACACTCTACCCTGGCTGGACCCGACTCTACCTCACTCTACCACACTCTGCCCTGTCTAGACCCTACTCTACCTCACTCTACCTCACTGTACCCTTTCTCGACCCGACTCTACCTCACTCTACCACACTCTACCCTGTCTAGACCCGACTCTACCTCACTCTACCTCACTGTACCCTTGCTCGACCCGACTCTACCTCACTCTACCACCCTCTACCCTAGTTCAACCCGACTCTACCTCACTCTACCACACTCTACCCCGACTCTACCTCACTCTACCACTTTATACCCATGCTCGACCCGACTCTACCTCACTCTACCACAGTCTATCCTGGCTCGACTCGTCTCTACCTCACTCTACCACACAACTCTCTACCCGACTCTATCCCACTCTACCACACTCAACCCCGACTCTACCTCACTCTAACACACTCTACCCTGCTTTGACCCGAATTTACCTCACTCTACCACACTCTACCCTGGCTCGACCCGACTCTACCTAATTCTACCACACTCTACCCCGACTCTACCTCACTCTACCACATTCTACTCTGCCTCGACCCGACTCTACCTCACTCTGCCACACTCTTCCCTGGCTTGACCCGACTCTACCTCACTCTACCACACTCTACCCATTGCTCGACCCGACTCTACCTCACTCTACCACACTCTACCCCAACTCTCCCTCACTCTACAACACTCTTCCCTCGCTAGACCCGACTCTACCTCACTCTACAACACTCTACCCTGACACTACCTCACTCTACCACACTCTACCCTGGCTTGAGCCGACTCTACTTCACCCTACCACACTCTACCCTTGCTTGACCCGACTCTACCTCACTCTGCCACCCTCTACCGTGGTTCGACCTGACTCTACCTCACTCTACCACACTCTACCCCGACTCTACCTCACTCTACCACTCTATACCCAGGCTCGACCCGCCTGTACCTCACTCTACCACACTCTATTCTGGCTCGACCCGACTCTACCTCACTCTACCACACAACTCTCTACCCCGACTGTACCCCACTCTACCACACTCTACCCCGTCTCTACCTGACTCTAACACACTCTACCCTGGCTTGACCCGACTTTACCTCACTCTACCACACTCTACCCTTGCTCGAACTGACTCTACCGCGCTCTACCACACTCTCCCCTGATCTCCACCCGACTCTACCTTACTCTTCCACACTCTACCCCGACTCTACTTCACTCTACCACACTCTACTCTGCCTCGACCCGACTCTACCTCACTCTGCAACACTCTATCCTGGCTCGACTCGACTCTACCTCACTCTACCACACTCTACCCATTGCTCGACCCGACTCTACCTCACTCCACCACCGTCTACCCTTGCTCGACACGACTCTACCTCACACTTCCACACTCTGCCCTGGCTCTACCCGACTCTACCTCACTCTACCTCACTCTACCCTGGCTCGAACCGACTCTACCTCACTCTACCACACTCTACCCTTGCTGTACCCGACTCTACCTCACTCTACCACCCTCTACCCTGGTTCGACCCGACTCTACCTCACTCTACCACACTCTACCCCGACTCTACCTCACTCTACCACTCTATACCCAGGCTCGACCCGACTCTACCTCAATCTACCACACTCTACCCTGGCTCGACCCGACTCTACCTCATCCTACCACACAACTCTCTACCCCGATTCTACCCCACTCTACCACACTCTACCCCGAGTCTACCTCACTCCAACACACTCTACCCTGGCTTGACCCGACTTTACCTCACTGTACCACACTCTACCCTGGGTCGACCCGACTCTACCGCGCTCTACCACACTCTCCCCTTATCTCGACCCAACTCTACCTAAGTCTACCGCACTCTACCCCGACTCTACCTCTCTCTAGCACACTCTACTCTGTCTCGACCCGAGTCTACCTCACTCTGCCACACTCTACTCTGGCTCGAGCCGACTCTACCTCACTCTACGACACTCTACCCTTGCTCAACCCGACTCTACCTCACTCTACCACACTCTATCCTGGCTCGACCCGACTCTACCTCACTCTACAACACTCTACCCCAACTCTACCTCACTCTACAACACTCTTCCTTCGCTCGACTCGACTCTACCTCACTCTACATCACCCTACTCCGACTCTACCTCACTCTACCACATTCTACCTTGGCTCGACCCGACTCTACCTCACTCTACCACACTCTACTCCGACTCTACCTCATCCTACCACATTCTACCACACTCCACCCTGGCTCGACCCGACTCTACCTCACTCTACTACACTCTACCCTGGCTCGACCCGACTCTACCTCACTCTACCACACTCTACACTGACTCTACCTCACTCTACTACACTCTACCCTGGCTTGACCCAACTGTACCTCACTCTACCACACTGTACCCTGGCTCGACCCGACTCTACCTCGCTCTACCACTCTCTACCCTGATCTCGACCCGACTCTACCCAACTCTACCACACTCTACCCCGACTCTACATCACTCTACCACTCTCTACCCTGGCTCGACCCGACTCTACCTCACTCTGCCACACTCTACCCTAGCTCGACCCGACTCTACCTCACTCTACCACACACTACGCTGACTCTACCTCACTCTACCACACTCTACCCTGGCTCGAACCGACTCTACCTCACTCTGCCACACTCTACCCTTGCTCGACCCGACTCTACCTCACTCTGCCACCCTCTCCCCTGTTTCGATCCGACTCTACCTCACTCTACCACACTCTACCCTGACTCTACCTCACTCTACCTCACTCAACCCAGGCTCGACCCGACTCTACCTCACTCTAGCACATTCTACCCTGTCTGGACTCGACTCTACCTCACTCTACCACACACTACCACAACTCTACCTCACTCTACAATACTCTACCCTGGCTCGAACCGACTCTACCTCACTCCACCACACTCTACCCTTGCTAGACCCGACTCGACCTCACTCTACCACACTCTACGCTTGCTCGACCCGACTCTGCCTCACTCTACCACACTGTAATCTGGGTATACCCTACTCTACCTTACTCTACCACCCTCTACCCCGACTCTACCATACTCTATCACACTCTACCCCTACTCTACCTCACTCTACCATACTCTACCACACTCTACCCTGGCTCGACCCGACTCTACCTCACTCTACCACCCTCTACCCCGACTCTACCTCACTCTACCACAC
This sequence comes from Agelas oroides, assembly GCA_949130485.1. Classification (NCBI taxonomy): domain Eukaryota; kingdom Metazoa; phylum Porifera; class Demospongiae; order Agelasida; family Agelasidae; genus Agelas; species Agelas oroides. The sequence continues at coordinate 2,253,228 of OX422189.1, forward strand.
TCTACCACACTCTACCCGGGATCGACCCGACTCTACCTCACTCTACCACACTCCACACCGACTCTACCTCACTCTACCTCACTCCTCCCTGGCTCATCGCGACTCTACCTCACTCTACCACACTCTACCCCGTCTCTACCTCATTCTACCGCACTCTACCCTGGCTCGACCCGACTCTACCTCTCTCTACCACACTCTACCCTGGCTCGACACGACTCTACCTCGCTCTACCTCACTCTACCCTGCCTGGACAGGACTCTACCTCACTCTACCACACTCTCCCCTGGCTCGACCTCACTCTACTACACTCTACCCTGGCTCCACCCGACTCAATCTAACTCTACCACACTCTACCCCGACTCTACCTCACTCTACCACTCTCTACCCTGGCTCGACCCGACTCTACCTCACTCTGCCACACGCTACCCTAGTTCGACCCGACTCTACCTCACTTTACCACACTCTACCCTTGGTCGACCTGACTCTACCTCATTCTACCACACTCTACCCTTGCTCGATCGGACTCTTCCTCACTCTACCCCCCTCTACCCTGGCTTGATCCGACTCTACCTCACTCTACCATACTCTACCATAGCTCGACCCGACTCTACCTCACTCTACCACCCTCTACCCTACCTCGACCGGTCTCTACCTCTCTCTACCACACTCTACCCTGTCTCGAACCGACTCTACATCACTCTGCCACACTCTACCCAGGCTCGCCCCGACTCTGCCTCTGTCTACCACACTCTACCATGGCGCGACCCGACTGTACGTCACTCTACCACACACTACTCCGATTCTACCTCACTCTACCACTATTGGCCGGCTCGTACAGCTTTGTGCGCCTTTTGCACCGAGAAAGGGTTTACATTTTTAAACTCTGCAAGCCAATAGCTTCTTGGTAATATGCACCTTGCATTCGTGCAACCTTTGTACCGAGCTAGGATTAGTCGCGAATGTACGCCAATTTCCATTGAAGGCACTACACGGAGCTGCATGGGACGGAGATATTGGCCGGCCCGTACAGCTTTGTGCGACTTTTGCACCGAGAAAGGGTTTAGATATTTAAACTCTTCACGCCCATAGCTTCTTGATAAAATCCACCTTGCATTAGTGCAACCATTGTGCCGTGGTAGGAAAAGTCGCGAATGTACGCGAATTTCCATTGACGGCATTATACCGCGATGCAGGTAACGGAGGTATTGGCCGGCTCGTACAGCTTTGTGCGCCTTTTTCCCCGAGAAAGGGTTTACATTTTTAAACTCTGCAAGCCCATAGCTTCTTGATAAAACGCACCTTGCATTATTGCAACCTTTGTACCAAGCTAGGATTAGCCGCTAATATACGCCAATTTCCATTGAAGGCACTATACGGAGCTGCATGGGACGGAGATATTGGCCTGCCCGTACAGCTTTGTGTGACTTTTGCACCGAAAAAGGGTTTAGATATCTAAACTCTTCACGCCCATAGCTTCTTGATAATATCCACCTTGCATGAGTGCTACCATTGTGCCGAGGTAGGAAAAGTCGTGAATATACGCGAATTTCCATTGACGGCATTATACGGCGCAGCAGGGAACGGAGTTATTGGCCGGCTCGTACAGCTTTGTGCGCCTTTTGCACCGAGAAAGCGTTTACATTTTAAATATCTGGAATCCCATAGCTTCTTGGTAATATGCATTTTGCATTATTGCAACCTTTGTACCGAGCTAGGATTTGTCGCGAATGTACGCCAATTTCCATTGAAGGCACTATACGGAGCTGCTTGGGACGGTGATATTGGCCGGCTCGTACAGCTTTGTGCGCCTTTTGCACCGGGAAAGGGTTTACATTTTTAAACTCTGCAAGCCAATAGCTTCTTGGTAATATGCACCTTGCATTAGTGCAACCTTTATACCGAGCTAGGATTAGTCGCGAATGTACGCCAATTTCCATTGAAGGCACTATACGGAGCTGCATGTGACGGAGATATTGGCTGGCCCGTACAGCTTTATGCGACTTTTGCACCGAGAAAGGGTTTAGATATTTAAACTCTTCACGCCCATAGCTTCTTGACAATATCCACATTGCATTAGTGCAACCATTGTGCCGATGTAGGAAATGTCGCGAATGTACGCGAATTTACATTGACGGCATTATACGGCGCTGCATGGAACGGAGGTATTGGCCGGCTCGTACAGCTTTGTGCGCCTTTTGCACCGAGAAAGGGTTTTGATATTTAAACTCTTCACGCCCATAGCTTCTTGATAATATCCATCTTGCATTAGTGCAACCATTGTGCCGAGGTAGGAAAAGTCGCGAATGTACGCCAATTTCCATTGAAGGCACTATACGGAGCTGCATGGGACGGAGATATTTGCCGGCTCGTACAGCTATGTGCGCCTTTTGCACCGAGTAAGGGTTTACATTTTTAAACTCTGCAAGCCCATAGCTTCTTGGTAATATGCACCTTGCATTAGTGCAACCTTTGTTCCGTGCTAGGATTAGTCGCGAATGTACGCCAATTTCCATTGAAGGCACTATACTGAGCTGCATGGGACGGAGATATTGGTCGGCCCGTACTGCTTTTTGCGACGTTTGCACCGAGAAAGGGTTTAGATATTTAAACTCTTCACGCCCAGAGCTTCTTGATAATATCCACCTTGCATTAGTGCAACCATTGTGCCGAGGTAGGAAAGGTCGCGAATGTACGCGAATTTCCATTGACGGCATTATCCGGCGATGCAGTGAACGGAGGTATTGGTCGGCCCGTACAGCTTTGTGCGCCCTTTGCACCGAGAAAGGGTTTACATTTTTAAACTCTGCAAGCCAATAGCTTCTTGGTAATATGCACCTTGCATTAGTGCAACCTTTGTACCGGGCTAGGATTAGTCGCGAATGTACGCCAATTTCCATTGAAGGCACTACACGGAGCTGCATGGGACGGAGATATTGGCCGGCCCGTACAGCTTTGTTCGACTTTTGCACCGAGAAAGGGTTTACATATTTAAACTCTTCACGCCCATAGCTTCTTGATAATATCCACCTTGCATTAGTGCAACCTTTGTACCGAGCTAGGATTAGTCGCGAATGTACGCCAATTTCCATTGAAGGCACTATACGGAGCTGCATGGGACGGAGATATTGGCCGGCCCGTACAGCTTTATGTGACTTTTGCACCGAGAAAGAGTTTAGATATTTAAACTTTTCACGCCCATAGCTTCTTGATAATATCCACCTTGCATTAGTGCAACCATTGTGCCGAGGTAGGAAAGGTCGCGAATGTACGCGAATTTTCATTGACGTCATTATACGGCGCTGCATGGAACGGAGGTATTGGCCGGCTCGTACAGCTTTGTGCGCCTATTGCACCGAGAAAGGGTTTACATTTTAAAACTCTGCAAGCCCATAGCTTCTTGGTAATATGCACCTTGCATTAGTGCAACCTTTGTACCGATCTAAGATTAGTCGCGAATGTACGCCAATTTCAATTGAAGGCACTATACTGAGCTGCATGTGACGGAGATATTGGCCGGCTCGTACAGCTTTGTGCGCCTTTTGCACCGAGAAAGGGTTTACATTTTTAAACTCTGCAAGCCCATAGCTTCTTGGTGATATGCACCTTGGATTAGTGCAACCTTTGTACCGAGATAGGATTAGTCGCGAATGTACGCCAATTTCCATTGAAGGCACTATACTGAGCTGCATGGGACGGAGATATTGGCCGGCCCGTACAGCTTTGTGCGACTTTTGCTCCGAGAAAGGGTTTAGATATTTAAACTCTTCACGCCCATAGCTTCTTGATAATATCCACCTTGCATTAGTGCAACCATTGTGCCGAGGTAGGAAAGGTCGCGAATGTACGCGAATTTTCAATGACGTCATTATACGGCGCTGCATGGAACGGAGGTATTGGCCGGCTCGTACAGCTTTGTGCGCCTATTGCACCGAGAAAGGGTTTACATTTTAAAACTCTGCAAGCCCATAGCTTCTTGGTAATATGCACCTTGCATTAGTGCAACCTTTGTACCGATCTAGGATTAGTCGCGAATGTACGCCAATTGCAATTGAAGGCACTATACTGAGCTGCATGTGACGGAGATATTGGCCGGCTCGTACAGCTTTGTGCGCCTTTTGCACCGAGAAAGGGTTTACATTTTTAAACTCTGCAAGCCCATAGCTTCTTGGTAATATGCACCTTGGATTAGTGCAACCTTTGTACCGAGATAGGATTAGTCGCGAATGTACGCCAATTTCCATTGAAGGCACTATACTGAGCTGCATAGGGACGGAGATATTGGCCGGCCCGTACAGCTTTGTGCGACTTTTGCTCCGAGAAAGGGTTTAGATATTTAAACTCTTCACGCCCATAGCTTCTTGATAATATCCACCTTGCATTAGTGCAACCATTGTGCCGAGGTAGGAAAAGTCGCGAATGTACGCGAATTTCCATTGACGGCATTATACGGCGCTGCAGTGATCGGAGGTATTGGCCGGCTCGTACAGCTTTGTGCGTCTATTGCACCGAGAAAGGGTTTACATTTTTAAAGTCTGCAAGCCCATAGCTTCTTGGTAATATGCACCTTGCATTAGTGCAACCTTTGTACCGAGCTAGAATTAGTCGCGAATATACGCCAATTTCCATTGAAGGCACTATCCGGAGATGCATGGGACAGAGATATTGGCCGGCTCGTACAGCTTTGTGCGCCTTTTGCACCGAGAAAGCGTTTACATTTTTAAACTCTGCAAGCCCATAGCTTCTTGGTAATACGCACCTTGCGTTAGTGCAACCATTGTACCCAGCTAGGATTAGTAGCGAATGTACGCCAGTTTCCATTGAAGGCACTATACGGAGCTGCATGGGACGGAGATATTGGCCGGCCCGTACTGCTTTGTGCGACTTTTGCACCGAGAAAGGGTTTACATATTTAAACTCTTGATAATAGCTTCTTGATAATATCCTCCTTGTATCAGTGCAACCATTGTGCCGAGGTAGGAAAAGTCGCGAATGTACGCGAATTTCCATTGACGGCATTATTCGGCGATGCAGGGAACGGAGGTATTGGTCGTCTCGTACAGCTTTGTGCGCCTTTTGCACCGAGAAAGGGTCTACATTTTTAAACACTGCAAATCCATAGCCTCTTGGTAATATGCTCCTTGCAATTAGTGCAACCTTTGTACCGTGCGAGGATTAGTCGCGAATGTACGACAATTTCCATTGAAGGCACTATACTGAGCTGCATGGGACGGAGATATTGGCCGGCACGTTCTGCTTTTTGCGACTTTTGCACCGAGAAAGGGTTTAGATATTTAAACTCTTCACGCCCAGAGCTTCTAGATAATATCGACCTTGCATTAGTGCAACCATTGTGCCGAGGTTGGAAAAGTCGCGAATGTACGCGAATTTCCATTGACGGCATTATCCGGCGAAGCAGGGAACGGAGGTATTGGCCGGCTCGTACTGTTTTGTGCGCCTTTTGCACCGAGAAAGGGTTTGCATTTTTAAACTCTGCAAGCCCACAGCTTCTTGGTAATATGCAACTTGCTTTAGTGCAACCTTTGTACCGAGCCAGGATTAGTCGCGAATGCACGCCAATTTCCATTGAAGGCACTATACGGAGCTGCATTGGACGGAGATATTGGCCGGCGCGTACAGCTTTGTGCGACTTTTGCACCAAGGAAGGGTTTAGATATTTAAACTCTTCACGCCCATAGCTTCTTGATAATATCCACATTGCATTAGTGCAACCATTGTGCCGAGGTAGGAAAAGTCGCGAATATATGCCAATTTCCATTGAAGGCACCATACGGAGCTGCATGGGACGGAGAGATTGGCCGGCTCGTACAGCTATGTGCGCCTTTTGCACCGAGTAAGGGTTTACATTTAAAAACTCTGCAAGCCCATAGCTTCTTGGTAATATGCACCTTGCATTAATGCAACCTTTGTACCGAGCTAGGATTAGTCGCGAATATGCGCCAATTTCCATTGATGGCACTACACGGAGCTTCATGGGACAGAGATATTGGCATGCTCGTACAGCTTTGTGCGCCTTTTGCACCGAGAAAGGGTTTACATTTTTAAACTCTGCAAGCCCATTGCCTCTTGGTAATATGCACCTTGCATTAGTGCAACCATTGTACCGAGCTAGGATTAGTCGCGAATGTACGCCAATTTGCATTGAAGGCACTATAAGGAGCTGTATGTGACTGAGATATTGGCCGTCACGTACAGCTTTGTGCGACTTTTGCACCGAGAAAGGGTTTACATATTTAAACTCTTCACGCCCATAGCTTCTTGATAATATCCACCTTGCATTAGTGCAACCATTGTGCCGAGGTAGGAAAAGTCGTGTATATACGCGAATTTGCATTGACGGCATTATACGGCGCAGCAGGGAACGGAGGTATTGGCCGGCTCGTACAGCTTTGTGCGCCTTTTGAAGCGAGAAAGGGTTTACAATTTTAAACTCTGGAAGCCCATAGCTTCTTGGTAATATGCACCTGGCATTAGTGCAACCTTTGTACCGAGCTAGGATTAGTCGCGAATGTACGCCAATTTCCATTGAAGGCACTATACGGAGCTGCATGTGACGGAGATATTGGCCGGCTCGTACAGCTTTGTGCGACTTTTGCACCGAGAAAGGGTTTACATTTTTAAACTCTGAAAGCCCATAGGTTCTTGGTAATATGCACCTTGCATTAGTGCAACCTTTGTACCGAGATAGGATTAGTCGCGAATATACGCCAATTTCCATTGAAGGCACTAGAAGGAGCTGCATGGGACAGAGATATTGGCCGGCTCGTACAGCTTTGTGCGCCTTTTGCACCGAGAAAGGGTTTACATTTTTAAACACTGCAAGCCCATAGCCTCTTGGTAATATGCTCCTTGCAATTAGTGCAACCTTTGTACCGAGTGAGGATTAGTCGTGAATGTGCGCCAATTTCCACTGAAGGCACTATACGGGGCTACATGGGACGGAGATATTGGCCGGCCCGTACAGCTTTGTGCGACTTTTGCACCGAGAAAGGGTTTACATATTTAAACTCTTCACGCCCATAGCTTCTTGATAATATCCACCTTGTATCAGTGCAACCATTGTGCCGAGGTAGGAAAAGTCGCGAATGTACGCGAATTTCCAATGACGGCATTATACGGAGAAGCAGGGAAGGGAGGTATTGGCCGGCTCATACAGCTTTGTGCGCCTTTTGCACCGAGAAAAGGTTTACATTTTTAAACTCTGCAAGCCCATAGCTTCTTGGTAATATGCACCTTGCATTAGTGCAACCTTTGTACAGAGCTAGGATTAGTCGCGAATGTACGCCAATTTCCATTGAAGGCACTATACTGAGATGCATGGGACGGAGATATTTGCCGGCTCGTACAGCTTTGTGCGCCTTTTGTACCGAGAAAGGGTTTACATTTTTAAAGTCTGCAGGCCTATAGCTTCTTGGTAATATGCGCATTGCATTAGTTCAACCTTTGTACCTAGCTAGGATTAGTCGCGAATGTACGCCAATTTCCATTGAAGGCACTACACGGAGCTGCATGGGACGGAGATACTGGCCGACCCGTACAGCTTTGTGCGACTTTTGCACCGAGAAAGGGTTTACATATTTAAACTCTTCACGCCCATAGCTTCTTGATAATATCCACCTTGCATTAGTGCAACCATTGTGCCGTGGTAGGAAAAGTCGCGAATGTACCCGAATTTCCATTGACGGCATTATAACTCGCTGCAGGGAACGGAGGTATTGGCCCGCTCGTACAGATTTGTGCGCCTTTTGCCCCGAGAAAGGGTTTACATTTTTAAACTCTGCAAGCCCATAGCTTCTTGATAAAACGCACCTTGCATTTTTGCAACCATTGTACCAAGCTAGTGTTAGCCTCTAATATACGTCAATTTCCATTGATGGCACTATACGGAGCTGCATGGGACGGAGATATTGGCCGGCCCGTACAGCTTTGTGCGACTTTTGCATCGAAAAATGTTTAGATGTCTAAACCCTTCACGCCCATAGCTTCTTGATAATATCCACCTTGCATTAGTGCAACCATTGTGCCGAGATAGGAAAAGTCGTGAATATACGCGAATTTCCGTTGACGGCATTATACGGCGCAGCAGTGAACGGAGTAATTGGCCGGCTCGTACAGCTTTGTGCGCCTTTTGCACCGAGAAAGGGTTTACATTTTTAAACTCTGCAAGCCCATTGCCTCTTGGTAATATGCACCTTGCATTAGTGCAACCTTTGTACCGAGATAGGATTAGTCGCGAATGAACGCCAATTTCCATTGAAGGCACTATACGGAGCTTCATGGGACGGAGATATTGGCCGGCCCGTACTGCTTTTTGCGACTTTTGTACAGAGAAAGGGTTTAGATATTTAAACTCTGCAAGCCCATAGCCTCTTGGTAATATGCACCTTGCATTAGTGCAACCATTGTACCGAGCTAGGATTAGTTGCGAATGTACGCCAATTTGCATTGAAGGCACTATAAGAAGCTGTATGTGACTGAGATATTGGCCGTCACGTACAGCTTTGTGCGACTTTTGCACCGAGAAAGGGTTTACATATTTAAACTCTTCACGCCCATAGCTTCTTGATAATATCCACCTTGCATTAGTGCAACCATTGTGCCGAGGTAGGAAAAGTCGTGTATATACGCGAATTTGCATTGACGGCATTATACGGCGCAGCAGGGAACGGAGGTATTGGCCGGCTCGTACAGCTTTGTGCGCCTTTTGAAGCGAGAAAGGGTTTACATTTTTAAACTCTGCAGGCCTATAGCTTCTTGGTAATATGCGCATTGCATTAGTTCAACCTTTGTACCTAGCTAGGATTAGTCGCGAATGTACGCCAATTTCCATTGAAGGCACTATACGGAGCTGCATGGGACGGAGATACTGGCCGGCCCGTACAGCTTTGTGCGACTTTTGCACCGAGAAAGGGTTTACATATTTAAACTCTTCACGCCCATAGCTTCTTGATAATATCCACCTTGCATTAGTGCAACCATTGTGCCGTGGTAGGAAAAGTCGCGAATGTACGCGAATTTCCATTGACGGCATTATAACGCGCTGCAGGGAACGGAGGTATTGGCCCGCTCGTACAGATTTGTGCGCCTTTTGCCCCGAGAAAGGGTTTACATTTTTAAACTCTGCAAGTCCATAGCTTCTTGATAAAACGCACCTTGCATTTTTGCAACCATTGTACCAAGCTAGTGTTAGCCGCTAATATACGTCAATTTCCATTGATGGCACTATACGGAGCTGCATGGGACGGAGATATTGGCCGGCCCGTACAGCTTTGTGCGACTTATGCATCGAGAAATGTTTAGATGTCTAAACTCTTCACGCCCATAGCTTCTTGATAATATCCACCTTGCATTAGTGCAACCATTGTGCCGAGATAGGAAATGTCGTGAATATACGCGAATTTCCGTTGACGGCATTATACGGCGCAGCAGTGAACGGAGTAATTGGCCGGCTCGTACAGCTTTGTGCGCCCTTTGCACCGAGAAAGGGTTTACATTTTTAAGATCTGGAGGTCCATAGCTTCTTGGTGATATGCATCTTGAATTAGTGCAACCTTTGTACCGAGCTAAGATTTGTCGCGAATGTACGCCAATTTCCACTGAAGGCATTATACGGAGCTGCATGTGATGGTGATATTAGCCGGCTCGTACAGCTTTGTGCGCCTTTTGCACCGGGAAAGGGTTTACATTTTTAAACTCTGCAAGCCCATAACTTCTTGGTAATATGCACCTTGCATTAGTGCAACCTTTGTACCGAGCTAGGATTAGTCGCGAATGTACGCCAATTTCAATTGAAAGCACTATACGGAGCAGCTTGGGACGGTGATATTAGTCGGCTGTACAGCTTTGTGCGCCTTTTGCACCGCGAAAGGGTTTACATTTTTAAACTCTGCAAGCCCATAGCTTCTTGGTAATATTCACCTTGCATTAATGCAACCTTTGTTTCGAGCTAGGATTAGTCGCGAATGTACGCCAATTTCCATTGAAGGCACTATACGGAGCTGCTTGGGACGGAGATATTGGCCGGCCCGTACAGCTTTGTGCGACTTTTGCACCGAGAAAGGGTTTAGATATTTAAACTCTTCACGCCCATAGCTTCTTGGTAATATCCACCTTGCATTAGTGCAACCATTGTGCCGAGGTAGGAAAAGTCGCGAATGTACGCGAATTTCCATTGACGGCATTATACGGCATTGCAGGGAACGGAGGTATTGGCCGGCTCGTACAGCTTTGTACGCCTTTTGCACCGAGAAAGGGTTTACATTTTTAACCTCTGCAAGCCCATAGCTTCTTGGTAATATGCACCTTGCATTAGTGCAACCTATGTACCTAGCTAGGATTTGTCGCGAATGTACGCCAATTTCCATTGAAGGCACTATACGGAGATGCAAGGGACGGAGATATTGGCCGGCTCGTACAGCTTTGTGCGCCTTTTGCACCGCGAAAGGGTTTACATTTTTAAACTCTGCAAGCCCATAGCTACTTGGTAATATGGAACTTGCATTAGTTCAACCTTTGTACCGAGCCAGGATTAGTCGCGAATGTACGCCAATTTCCATTGAAGGCACTATACGGAGCTGCATGGGACGGAGATATTGGCCGGCTCGTACAGCTTTGTGCGCCTTTTGCACCGGGAAAGGGTTTACATTTTTAAACTTTGAAAGCCCATAGCTTCTTGGTAATATGCACCTTGCATTAGTGCAACCTTTGTACTGAGATAGGATTAGTCGCGAATATACACCAATTTCCATTGAAGGCACTATAAGGAGCTGCATGGGATAGAGATATTGGCCGGCTCGTACAGCTTTGTGCGCCTTTTGCACCGAGAAAGGGTTTACATTTTTAAACACTGCAAGCCCATAGCTTCTTGGTAATATGCTCCTTGCAATTAGTACAACCTTTGTATGGAGTGAGGATTTGTCGAGAGTGTGCGCCAATTTCCATTGAAGGCACTATACGGAGCTGCATGGGACGGAGATATTGGCCGACCCGTACAGCTTTGTGCGACTTTTGCACCGAGAAAGGGTTTACATATTTAAACTCTTCACGCCCATAGCTTCTTGATAATATCCACCTTGTATCAGTGCAACCATTGTGCCGAGGTAGGAAAAGTCGCGAATATACGCCAATATCCATTGACGGCATTATACGGCGAAGCAGGGAACGGAGGTATTGGCCGGCTCGTACAGCTTTGTGCGCCTTTTGCACCGAGAAAGGGTTTACATTTTTAAACTCTGCAAGCCCATTGCTTCTTGGTAATATGCACCTTGCATTAGTGCAACCTTTGTACCGAGCTAGGATTAGTCGCGAATGTACGCCAATTTCCATTGAAGGCACTATACGGAGCTGCTTGGGACGGTGATATTAGTCGGGTGTACAGCTTTGTGCGCCTTTTGCACCGGGAAAGGGTTTACATTTTTAAACTCTGCAAGCCCATAACTTCTTGGTAATATGCTTCTTGCATTTGTGCAACCTTTGTACCGAGCCAGGATTAGTCGCGAATGTACGCCAATTTCCATTGAAGGCACTATACGGAGCTGCATGGGACAAATATATTGGCCGGCCCGTACAGCTTTGTGCGACTTTTGCACCGAGGTATGGTTTAGATATTTAAACTCTTCACGCCCATAGCTTCTTGATAATATCCATCTTGCATTAGTGCAACCATTGTGCCGAGGTAGGAAAAGTCGCGAATGTACGCGAATTTCCATTGACGGCATTATCCGGCGAAGCAGGGAATGGAGGTATTTGTCGGCTCGTACAGCTTTGTGCGCCCTTTGCACCGAGAAACGGTTTACATTTTTCAACTCTGCAAGCCCATAGCTTCTTGGTAATATGCACCTTGCATTAGTGCAACCTTTGTACCGAGATAGGATTAGTCGCGAATGTACGCCAATTTCCATTGAAGGCACTATACGGAGCTGCATGGGACAAATATATTGGCCGGCCCGTACAGCTTTGTGCGACTTTTGCACCGAGGAATGGTTTAGATATTTAAACTCTTCACGCCCATAGCTTCTTGATAATATCCATCTTGGATTAGTGCAACCATTGTGCCGAGGTAGGAAAAGTCACGAATGTACGCGAATTTCCATTGACGGCATTATCCGGCGATGCAGGGAATGGAGGTATTGGTCGGATCGTACAGCTTTGTGCGCCCTTTGCACCGAGAAAGGGTTTACATTTTTAAACTCTGCAAGCCCATAGCTTCTTGGTAATATGCACCTTGCATTAGTGCAACCTTTGTACTGAGATAGGATTAGTCGCGAATGTACGCCAATTTCCATTGAAAACACTATACGGAGCTGCATGTGACGGAGATATTGGCCGGCTCGTACAGCTTTGTGCGCCTTTTGCACCGACAAAGGGTTTACACTTTTAAACTCTGGAAGCCCATAGCTTCTTGGTAATATGCACCTTGCATTAGTGCAACCTTTGTATCGAGCTAGGATTAGTCGCGAATGTACGCCAATTTCCATTGAAGGCACTATACGGAGCTGCATGGGACGGAGATATTGTCCGGCCCGTACAGCTTTGTGCGACTTTTGCACCGAGAAAGGGTTTAGATATTTAAACTATTCACGACCATAGCTTCTTGATAATATCCACCTTGCATTAGTGCAATCATTGTGCCGAGGTAGGAAAAGTCGCGAATGTACGCGAATTTCCATTGACGTCATTATACGGCGCTGCAGGGAACGGAGGTATTGGCCGGCTCGTACAGCTTTGTGCGCCTTTTGCACCGAGAAAGGGTTTACATTTTTAAACTCTGCAAGCCCATAGCTTCTTGGTAATATGCACCTTGCATTAGTGCAACCTTTGTACCGAGCTAGGATTAGTCGCGAATGTACGCCAATTTCCATTGAAGGCACTATACGGAGCTGCTTGGGACGGTGATATTAGTCGGGTGTACAGCTTTGTGCGCCTTTTGCACCGGGAAAGGGTTTACATTTTTAAACTCTGCAAGCCCATAACTTCTTGGTAATATGCACCTTGCATTTGTGCAACCTTTGTACCGAGCCAGGATTAGTCGCGAATGTACGCCAATTTCCATTGAAGGCACTATACGGAGCTGCATGGGACAAATATATTGGCCGGCCCGTACAGCTTTGTGCGACTTTTGCACCGAGGTATGGTTTAGATATTTAAACTCTTCACGCCCATAGCTTCTTGATAATATCCATCTTGCATTAATGCAACCATTGTGCCGAGGTAGGAAAAGTCGCGAATGTACGCGAATTTCCATTGACGGCATTATCCGGCGAAGCAGGGAATGGAGGTATTTGTCGGCTCGTACAGCTTTGTGCGCCCTTTGCACCGAGAAACGGTTTACATTTTTCAACTCTGCAAGCCCATAGCTTCTTGGTAATATGCACCTTGCATTAGTGCAACCTTTGTACCGAGCTAGGATTAGTCGCGAATGTACGCCAATTTCCATTGAAAACACTATACGGAGCTGCATGGGACGGAGATATTGGCCGGCTGGTACAGCTTTGTGCGCCTTTTGCACCGAGAAAGGGTTTACATTTTTAAAGTCTGCAAGCCCATAGCTTCTTGGTAATATGCATTTTGCATTAGTGCAACCTTTGTACCGAGCTAGGATTAGTCGCGAATGTACGCCAATTTCCATTGAAGGCACTATACGGAGCTGCATGTGACGGAGATATTGGCCGGCCCGTACAGCTTTGTGCGACTTTTGCACCGAGGAAGGGTTTAGATATTTAAACTCTTCACGCCCGTAGCTTCTTGATAATATCCACCTTGCATTAGTGCAACCATTGTGCCGAGGTAGGAAAAGTCGCGAATATACGCCAATTTCCATTGAAGGCACTATACGGAGCTGCATGGGACGGAGATATTGGCCGGCTCGTACAGCTATGTGCGCCTTTTGCACCTAGTAAGGGTTTACATTTTTAAACTCTTCTAGCCCATAGCTTCTTGGTAATATGCACCTTGCATTAGTGCAACCTTTGTACCGAGCTAGGATTAGTCGCGAATATACGCCAATTTCCATTGAAGGCACTACACGGAGCTGGATGGGACGGAGATATTGTCCGGCTCGTACAGCTTTGTGCGACTTTTGCACCGAGAAAGGGTTTACATTTTTAAACTCTGCAAGCCCATTGCCTCTTGATAATATGCACCTTGCATTAGTGCAACCTTTGTACCGAGATAGGATTAGTCGCGAATGTACGCCAATTTCCATTGAAGGCACTATACGGAGCTGCATGGGACAAATATATTGGCCGGCCCGTACAGCTTTGTGCGACTTTTGCACCGAGGAATGGTTTAGATATTTAAACTCTTCACGCCCATAGCTTCTTGATAATATCCATCTTGCATTAGTGCAACCATTGTGCCGAGGTAGGAAAAGTCACGAATGTACGCGAATTTCCATTGACGGCATTATCCGGCGATGCAGGGAATGGAGGTATTGGTCGGATCGTACAGCTTTGTGCGCCCTTTGCACCGAGAAAGGGTTTACATTTTTAAACTCTGCAAGCCCATAGCTTCTTGGTAATATGCACCTTGCATTAGTGCAACCTTTGTACTGAGATAGGATTAGTCGCGAATGTACGCCAATTTCCATTGAAAACACTATACGGAGCTGCATGTGACGGAGATATTGGCCGGCTCGTACAGCTTTGTGCGCCTTTTGCACCGACAAAGGGTTTACACTTTTAAACTCTGGAAGCCCATAGCTTCTTGGTAATATGCACCTTGCATTAGTGCAACCTTTGTATCGAGCTAGGATTAGTCGCGAATGTACGCCAATTTCCATTGAAGGCACTATACGGAGCTGCATGGGACGGAGATATTGTCCGGCCCGTACAGCTTTGTGCGACTTTTGCACCGAGAAAGGGTTTAGATATTTAAACTATTCACGACCATAGCTTCTTGATAATATCCACCTTGCATTAGTGCAATCATTGTGCCGAGGTAGGAAAAGTCGCGAATGTACGCGAATTTCCATTGACGGCATTATACGGCGCTGCAGGGAACGGAGGTATTGGCCGGCTCGTACAGCTTTGTGCGCCTTTTGCACCGAGAAAGGGTTTACATTTTTAAACTCTGCAAGCCCATAGCTTCTTGGTAATATGCACGTTGCATTAGTGCAACCTTTGTACCGAGCTAGGATTAGTCGCGAATGTACGCCAATTTCCATTGAAGGCACTATACGGACATGCATGGGACGGAGATATTGGCCGGCTCGTACAGCTTTGTGCGCCTTTTGCACCGCGAAAGGGTTTACATTTTTAAACTCTGCAAGCCCATAGCTTCTTGGTAATATGGAAGTTGCATTAGTTCAACCTTTGTACCGAGACAGTATTAGTCGCGAATGTATGCCAATTTCCATTGAAGGCACTAGAAGGAGCTGCATGGGACAAATATATTGGCAGGCCCGTACAGCTTTATGTGAATTTTGCACTGGGAAAGGGTTTATATATTTAAACTCTTCACGCCCATAGCTTCTTGATAATATCCACCTTGCATTAGTGCAACCATTGTGTCGAGGTAGGAAAAGTCGCGAATGTAGGCGAATTTTCAATGACGTCATTATACGGTGCTGAAGTGAACGGAGGTATTGGCCGGCTCGTACAGCTTTGTGCGCCTTTTGCACCGAGAAAGGGTTTACATTTTTAAACTCTGCAAGCCCATAGCTTCCTGGTAATATGCAACTTGCATTAGTGCAACCTTTGTACCGAGCCAGGATTATTCGCGAATGTACGCCAATTTCCACTGAAGGAACTATACGGAGCTGCATGGGACGGAGATATTGGCCGGCCCGTACTTCTTTGTGCGACTTTTGCACCGAGAAAGAGTGTAGATATTTAAACTCTTCACGCCCAGAGTTTCTTGATAATATCCACCTTGCATTAATGCAACCATTGTGCCGAGTTACGAAAAGTCGCGAATGTACGCGAATTTCCATTGACTGCAATACCCGGCGATATAGGAAACGAGGCATTTGTCGGTTCGTATAGCTTTGTGCGCCCTTTGCACCGAGAAAGGATTTACATTTTTAAACTCTGCAAGCCCATAGCTTCTTGGTAATATGCATTTTGCATTAGTGCAACCTTTGTACCGAGCTAGGATTAGTCGCGAATGTACGCCAATTTCCTATTGAAGGCACTATACGGAGCTGCATGTGACGGAGATATTGGCCGGCCCGTACAGCTTTGTGCGACTTTTGCACCGAGGAAGGGTTTAGATATTTAAACTCTTCACGCCCGTAGCTTCTTGATAATATCCACCTTGCATTAGTGCAACCATTGTGCCGAGGTAGGAAAAGTCGCGAATGTACGCCAATTTCCATTGAAGGCACTATACGGAGCTGCATGGGACGGAGATATTGGCCGGCTCGTACAGCTATGTGCGCCTTTTGCACCTAGTAAGGGTTTACATTTTTGAACTCTTCTAGCCCATAGCTTCTTGGTAATATGCACCTTGCATTAGTGCAACCTTTGTACCGAGCTAGGATTAGTCGCGAATATACGCCAATTTCCATTGAAGGCACAACACGGAGCTGGATGGGACGGAGATATTGGCCGGCTCGTACAACTTTGTGCGCCTTTTGCACCGAGAAAGGGTTTACATTTTTAAACTCTGCAAGCCCATTGCCTCTTGATAATATGCACCTTGCATTAGTGCAACCTTTGTACCGAGCTATGATTAGTCGCGAATGAACGCCAATTTCCATTGAAGGCACTATACGGTGCTGAATGGGACGGAGATATTGGCCGGCCCGTACTGCTTTTTGCAACTTTTGCACCGAGAAAGGGTTTAGATATTTAAACTCTTCACGCCCATAGCTTCTTGATAATATCCATCTTGCATTAGTGCAACCATTGTGCCGAGATATGAAAAGTCGCGAATGTACGAGAATTTTCATTGACGGCATTATCCGGCGATGCAGGGAACGGAGGTATTAGCCGGCTCGTACAGCTTTGTGCGCCTTTTGCACCGAGAAAGGGTTTACATTTATAAACTCTGCAAGCCCATAGCTTCTAGGTAATATGCACCTTGCATTAGTGCAACCTTTGTACCGAGATAGGATTAGTCGCGAATGTACGCCAATTTCCATTGAAGGCACTATACGGAGATGCATGGGACGGAGATATTGGCCGGCTCGTACAGCTTTGTGAGCCTTTTGTACCGAGAAAGGGTTTAGATTTTGAAACACTGCAAGCCCATAGCTTCTTGGTAATATGCGCATTGCATTAGTGCAACCTTTGTACCGAGCTAGGATTAGTCGCGAATGTACGCCAATTTCCATTGAAGGCACTACACGGAGCTGCATGGGACGGAGATATTGGCCGGCCCGTAAAGCTTTGTGCGACTTTTGCACCGAGAAAGGGTTTAGATATCTAAACTCTTCACGCCCATAGCTTCTTGATAATATCCACGTTGGATTAGTGCAACCTTTGTACCGAGCTAGGATTAGACGCGAATGTACGCCAATTTCCATTGAAGGCACTATACCGAGCTGCATGGGACGGAGATATTGGCCCGCCTGCACAGCTTTGTGCGACTTTTGCACCCAGAAAGGGTTTAGATATGTAAACTCTTCACGCCCATAGCTTCTTGATAATATGCACCTTGCATTAGTGCAACCATTGTGCAGAGGTTGGAAAAGTCGTGAATATACGCGAATTTCCATTGACGGCATTATACGACCCAGCAGGTAACGGAGGTATTGGCCAGCTCGTACAGCTTTGTGCGCCTTTTGCACCGAGAAAGGGTTTACATTTTTAAACTCTGGAAGCCCATAGCTTCTTGGTAATATGCACCTGGCATTAGTGCAACCTTTGTACCGAGCTAGGATTAATCGCGAATGTACGCCAATTTACATTGAAGGCACTACACGGTGCTGCATGGGACGGAGGTATTGACCGGCCCTTACAGCTTTGTGCGACTTTTGCACCGAGAAAGGGTTTAAATATTTAAACTCTTCACGGCCATAGCTTCCTGATAATATCCACCTTGCATAAGTGCAACCATTGTTCCGAGGTAGGAAAAGTAGCGAATGTAGGCGAATTTCCATTGAGGGTATTATACGGCGCTGCAGTGAACGGAGGTATTGGCCCACTCGTACAGCTTTGTGCGCCTTTTGCACCGAGAAAGGGTTTACATTTTTATTTAAACTCTGCAAGCGCATAGCTTCTTGGTAATATGCACCTTGCATTAGTGCAACCTTTGTACCGAGCTAGGATTAGTCGCGAATGTACGCCAATTTCCATTGAAGGCACTATACGGAGCTGCAAGGAACGGAGATATTGGCCGGCCCGTACAGTTTTGTACGACTTTTGCACCGAGAAAGGGCTTAGATATTCAAATTCTTCACGCCCATAGCTTCTTGATAATATCCACCTTGCATTAGTGGAACCATTGTGCCGAGGTAGGAAAAGTCGCGAATGTACGCGAATTTCCATTGACGGCATTATACAGTGCTGCAGGGAACGGAGGTATTGGCCGGCTCGTAGAGCTTTGGGCGACTTTTGCACCGAGAAAGGGTTTAAATTTTTAAACTCTGCAAGCCCATAGCTTCTTGGCAATATGCACCTTGCATTAGTGCAACCTCTGTACCGAGCTAGGATTAGTCGCGAATGTACGCCAATTTCCATTGAAGGCACTATACGGAGTTGCATGGGACGGAGATATTGGCCGGCTCGTACAGCTTTGTGCGCCTTCTGCACCGAGAAAGGGTTTACATTTTTAAACTCTGCAAGCCCATAGCTTCTTGGTAATATGAACCTTGCATTAGTGCAACCTTTGTACCGAGCTAGGATTAGTCGCGAATGTACGCCAATTTCCATTGAAGGCACTATACGGAGCTGCATGGTACGGAGATATTGACCGGCCCGTGCAGCTGTGTGCGACTTTTGCTCCGAGAAAGGGTTTAGATATTTAAACTGTTCAGCCCATAGCTTCTTGATAATATCCACCTTGCATTAGTGCAACCTTTGTACCGAGCTAGGATCAGTCGCGAACGTACGCCAATTTCCATTGAAGGCACTATACGGAGCTGCAAGCTTTGTGCTACTTTTGCACCGAGAAAGTGTTTAGATATTTAAACTCTTCACGCCCATAGCTTCATGATAATATCCACCTTGCATTAATGCAACCATTGTGCCGAGGTAGGAAATGTCGCGAATGTACGCGAATTTCCATTGACGGCATTATACGGCGAGCCAGGGAACGGGGGTATTTTCCGGCTCGTACAGCTTTGTGCGCGGTTTGCACCGAGAAAGGGTTTACATTTTTAAACTCTGCAAGCCCATAGCTTCTTGGTAATATGCACCTTGCATTAGTGCAACCTTTGTACCGTGCTAGGATTAGTCGCGAATGTACGCCAATTTCCATTGAAGGCACTATACGGAGCTGCATGGGACGGAGATATTGGCCGGCCCGTACAGCTTTGTGCGACTTTTGCACATAGAAAGGGTTTAGATATTTAAACTCTTCACGCCCATAGCTTCTTGATAATATCCACCTTGGATTAGTTCAACCATTGTGCCGAGGTAGGAAAAGTCGCGAATATACGCGAATGCCATTGACGGCATTATACGGCGCTGCAGGGAACGGAGGTATTGGTCGGCTCGTACAGCTTTGTGCGCCTTTTGCACCGAGAAAGGGTTTACATTTTTAAACTCTGCAAGCCCATAGCTTCTTGGTAATATGCACCTTGCATTAGTGCAACCTTTGTACCGAGCTAGGATTAGTCGCGAATGTACGCCAATTTCCATTGAAGGCACTATACGGAGCTGCATGGGACGGAGATATTGGCCGGCTCGTACAGCTTTGTGCGCCTTTTGCACCGAGAAAGGGTTTACATTTTTAAACTCTGCAAGCCCATAGCTTCTTGGTAATATGCACCTTCCATTAGTGCAACCTTTGTACCGAGCTAGGATTAGTCGTGAATGTACGCCAATTTCCATTGAAGGCACTATACGGAGCTGCATGGGACGGAGATATTGGCCGGCTCGTACAGCTTTGTGCGCCTTTTGCACAGAGAAATGGTTTACATTTTAAAACTCTGCAAGCCCATAGATTCTTGGTAATATGCACCTTGCATTAGTGCAACCTTTGTACCGAGCTAGGATTAGTCGCGAATGTACGTCAATTTCCATTGAAGGCACTATACGGAGCTGCATGGGACGGAGATATTGGCCGGCTCGTACAGCTTTGTGCGCCTTTTGCACAGAGAAAGGGTTTACATTTTTAAACTCTGCAAGCCCATAACTTCTTGGTAATATTCACCTTGCATTAGTGCAACCATTGTACCGAGCTAGGATTAGTCGCGAATGTACGCCAATTTCCATTGAAGGCACTACACGGAGCTGCATTGGAAGGAGATATTGGCCGGCTCGTACAGCTTTGTGCGCCTTTTGCACCGAGAAAGGGTTTACAATTTTAAACTCTGCAAGCCCATAGCTTCTTGGTAATATGCACCTTGCATTAGTGCAACCTTTGTACCGAGCTAGGACTAGTCGCGAATGAACGCCAATTTCCCATTGAAGGCACTATACGGAGCTGCATGGGATGGAGACATTGGCCGGCCCGTACAGCGTTGTGCGCCGTTTGCACCGAGAAGGGGTTTAGATATTTAAACTGTTCATGCCCATAGCTTCTTGGTAATATGCACCTTGCATTAGTGCAACCTTTGTACCGAGCTAGGATTAGTCGCGAATGTACGCCTATTTCCATTGAAGGCACTATACGGAGCTGCATGGGACGGAGATATTGGCCGGCTCGAACAGCTTTGTGCGCCTTTTGCACCGAGAAAGGGTTTAAAGTTTTAAACTCTGCAAGCCCATAACTTCTTGGTAATATGCACCTTCCATTAGTGTAACCATTGTACCGAGCTAGGATTAGTCGCGAATGTACGCCAATTTCCATTGAAGGCATTATACGGCGCTGCATGGGAAGGAGATATTGGCCGGCTCGTACAGCTTTGTGCGCCGTTTGCACCGAGAAAGGGTTTACATTTTTAAACTCTGCAAGCCCATAGCTTCTTGGTAATATGCACCTTGCATTAGTGCAACCATTGTACCGAGCTAGGATTAGTCGCGAATGTACGCCAATTTCCATTGAAGGCACTATACGGAGCTGCATGGGACGGAAATTTTGGCCGGCTCGTACAGCTTTGTGCGCCTTTTGCACCGAGAAAGGGTTTACATTTTTAAACTCTGCAAGTCCATAGCTTCTTGGTAATATGCACCTTGCATTAGTGCAACCTTTGTACCGAGCTAGGATTAGTCGTGAATGTACGCCAATTTCCATTGAAGGCACTATGCGGAGCTGCATGGGACGGAGATATTGGCCGGCCCGTACAACTTTGTGTGACTTTTGCACCGAGAAAGGGTTTAGATATTTAAACTCTTCATGCCCATTGCTTCTTGATAAAATCCACCTTGCATTAGTGCAACGATTGTGCCGAGGTAGGAAAAGTCGCGAATGTACGCGAATTTCCATTGACAGCGTTATACGGCCCTGAAGGGAACGGAGGTATTGGCCGGCTCGTACAGCTTTGTGCGCCTTTTGCACCGAGAAAGGGTTTACATTTTAAAAGTCTGCAAGCCTATAGCCTCTTGGTAATATGCACCTTGCATTAATGCAACCTTTGTACCGAGCTAGGATTAGTCGCGAATGTACGCCAATTTCCATTGAAGGCATTATACGGAGCTGCATGGGACGGAGATATTGGCCGGCCCGTACAACTTTGTGTGACTTTTGCACCGAGAAAGGGTTTAGATATTTAAACTCTTCATGCCCATTGCTTCTTGATAAAATCCACCTTGCATTAGTGCAACGATTGTGCCGAGGTAGGAAAAGTCGCGAATGTACGCGAATTTCCATTGACAGCGTTATACGGCCCTGAAGGGAACGGAGGTATTGGCCGGCTCGTACAGCTTTGTGCGCCTTTTGCACCGAGAAAGGGTTTACATTTTAAAAGTCTGCAAGCCTATAGCCTCTTGGTAATATGCACCTTGCATTAATGCAACCTTTGTACCGAGCTAGGATTAGTCGCGAATGTACGCCAATTTCCATTGAAGGCATTATACGGAGCTGCATGGGAAGGAGATATTGGCCGGCCCGTACAGCTCTGTGCGACTTTTGCACGGAGAAAGTGTTTAGATATTTAAAGTGTTCACGCCCATAGCTTTTTGATAATATCCACCTTGCATTAGTGCAACCATTGTGCCGAGGTAGGAAATGTCGCGAATGTACGCGAATTTCCATTGACGGCATTATACGGCGCTCCAGGGAACGGGGGTATTTGCCGGCTCGTACAGCTTTGTGCGCGGTTTGCACCGAGAAAGGGTTTACATTTTTAAACTCTGCAAGCCCATAGCTTCTTGGTAATATGCACCTTGCATTAGTGCAACCTTTGTACCGAGCTAGGATTAGCCGCGAATGTACGCCAATTTCCATTGAAGGCACTATACGGAGCTGCATGGGACGGAGATATTGGCCGGCTCGTACAGCTTTGTGCGCCTTTTGCACAGAGAAATGGTTTACATTTTTAAACTCTGCAAGCCCATAGCTTCTTGGTAATATGCACCTTGCATTAGTGCAACCTTTGTACCGAGCTAGGATTAGTCGGGAATGTACGCCAATTTCCATTGAAGGCACTATACGGAGCTGCATGGGACGGAGATATTGGCCGGCTCGTACAGCTTTGTGCGCGTTTTGCACCGAGAAAGGGTTTACATTTTTAAACTCTGCAAGCCCATAGCTTCTTGGTAATATGCACCTTGCATTAGTGCAACCTTTGTACCGAGCTAGGATTAGTCGTGAATGTACGCCAATTTCCATTGAAGGCACTATACGGAGCTGCATGGGACGGAGATATTGGCCGGCTCGTACAGCTTTGTGCGCCTTTTGCACCGAGAAAGGGTTTACATTTTCAAACTCTGCAAGCCCATATCTTCTTGGTAATATGCACCTTGCATTAGTGCAACCTTTGTACCGAGCTAGGACTAGTCGCGAATGAACGCCAATTTCCATTGAAGGCACTATACGGAGCTGCATGGGAAGGAGATATTGGCCGGCCTGTACAGCGTTGTGCGCCGTTTGCACCGAGAAAGGGTTTAGATATTTAAACTGTTCATGCTCATAGCTTCTTGATAATATGCACCTTGCATTAGTGCAACCTTTGCATCGAACTAGGATTAGTCGCGAATGTACGCGAATTTCCATTGAAGGCACTATACGGAGCTGCAGGGGACGGAGATATTGGACGGCCCGTACCGCTTTGTGCGCCTCTTGCACCGAGAAAGGCTTTACATTTTTAATCTCTTGATGCCCGTAGCTTCTTGATAATATCCGTCTTGCAATGGTGCAACCTTTGTGCCGAGCTTGGAAGAGTCGCGAATGTACGCGAATTTCCATTGATGACCCTATACGGCGCTGCTTGGGGCGGAGATATTGTCCGACCCGTACAGCTTTGTGCGCCTTTGGCACCAAGAAAGGGTTTAGATATTTAAACACTTCACGCCCGTAGCTTCTTGATAATATCCGTCTTGCATTAGTGCAACCTTTGTACCGAGCTGGGAAGAGACGGGAATGTACGCGAATTTCCATTGACGGCACTATTCGGCGCTGCTGGGATGGAGATGTTTGCCGGCCCGTACAGCATTGTGCGCCTTGTGCACCGAGAAAGGGTTTACATTTGTAAACTCTTCATGGCCATTGGTTCTTGATAATATGCACCTTGCATTAGTGCAACTTTTGTACCGCGCTAGGATTAGTCGCGAATGTATGCGAATTTCCATTCAAGGCACTATACGGCGCCGCATTGGACGGAGATATTGGCCGGCCCGTACAGCTTTGCGCGCCTTTTGCACCGAGAAAGGGTATAACATTTTGAAACTCTTCATGCCCATAGCTTCTTGATAATATGTACCTTGCATTAGTGCAACCTTTGTACCCAGCTAGGACTAGTTGCGAACGTACGCGATTTTCCATTGAAGGCACTATACGACGCTGCATTTGATGGAGATATTGGCCGGCCCGTACAGCTTTATGCGCCTTTTTGCACCGAGAAAGGGTTTACATTTATAAACTCTTCATGCCCATAGCTTCTTGATAATATCCACCTTGCATTAGTGCAACCTTTGTACCGAGCTAGGATTATTCGCGAATGTACGCGAATTTCCATTGAAGGCACAACACGGCGCTGCATGGGACGGAGATATTGGCTGGACCGTACAGCTTTATGCGCCTTTTGCACCGAGAAAGGGTTTACAATTTTAAAGTCTTAATGCCCATAGCTTCTTGATAATATCAACCTTGCATTAGTGCAACAATTGTACCGAGGTAGGAAGAGTCGCGAATATACGCGAATTTCCATTCAAGGCACTATACGGCGCTGCATCGGATGGAGATATTTGCCGGCCCGTACAGTTTTGTGCGCCTTTTACACCGATAAAGGGTTCAGATATTTAAACTCTTCATGCCCATAGCCTCTTGGTAATATCCACCTTGCATTAGTGCAACCTTTGTACCGAGGTAGGAAGAGTCGCTAATTGACGTGAATTGCCATTGACGGCATAATACGGCGCTGCAGGGAACGGTGATATTTGCCGGACCGTTCAGCTTTGTGCGCCTTTTACACCAAGAAAGGGTTTACATTTTGAAACTCTTTATGCCCATAGCTTCTGGATAATATGCACCTTGCATTAGTGCAACCTTTGTACCCAGCTAGGACTAGTCGCGAATGTACGCGAATTTCCATTGAAGGCACTATACGGCGCTGCGTAGAATGGAAATATTGGCCGGCCCGTACAGCTTTGTGCGCCTTTTGCACCGAGAAAGGATTTACATTTTTAAACTCTTCATGCCAATAGCTTCTTGATAATATGCACCTTGCATTAGTGCAACCTTTGTACCGAGCTAGGATCAGTCGCTAATGTACGCAAATTTCCATTGAAGGCACTATACTGAGCTGCGTAGAATGGAAATATTGGCCGGCCCGTACAGCTTTGTGCGCCTTTTGCACCGAGAAAGGGTTTACATTCTTAAACTGTTCATGCCCATAGCTTCTTGGTAATACCCATCTTGCACTAGTGCAACCTTTGTACCGAGCTAGGAAGAGTCGCGAATGTACGCGAATTTCCATTGACGGCACTATACGGCGCTGCAGGGAACGGAGATATTGGCCTGCTCGTACAGCTTTGTGCGCCTTTTGCACCGAGAAAGGGTTTACATTTTTAATCTCTTCATGTCCATAGCTTCTTGATAATATCCACCTTGCATTAGTGCAACCTTTGTACCGAGGGAGGAAGAGTCGCGAATACACGCGAATTTCCATTGCTGCCTCTAATAACGGCGCTGAAGGGGACGGAGATACTGACCGGCCCGTATAGCTTTGTGCGCCTTTTGCACCAAGAAAGGGTTTACATTTTTAAATTGTTCATGCCCATAGCTTCTTGATATTATCCAACTTGCATTAATGAAACCATTGTACCGAGGTAGGAAGAGTCGCGAATGTACGCGAATTTCCATTGACGGTATTATACGGCGCTGCAGGCAACGGAGATATTGGCCGGACCGTATAGCTTTGTGCGCCTTTTGTACCGAGAAAGGGTTCAGATATTTAAACTCTTCATGCCCATAGCTTCTTGGTGATATCCTCCTTGCATTAGTGCAACCTTTGTACCGAGGTAGGAAGAGTCGCTAATTTACGTGAATTTCCATTGACGGCATAATACGGCGCTGCAGGGAACGGTGATATTGGCCGTCCCGTACAGCTTTGTGCGCACTTTGCACCGAGAAAGGTTTTACATTTTTAAACTCTTCATGCCCATAGCTTCTTGATAATATGCATCTTGCATTAGTGCAACCTTTGTACCGAGCTAGGATCAGTCGCAAATGTACGCGAATTTCAATTGAAGGCACTATACGGCGCTGCGTAGAATGGAAATATTGGCCGGCCCGTACAGCTTTGTGCGCCTTTTGCACCGAGAAAGGGTTTACATTTTTAAACTGTTCATGCCCATAGCTTCTTGATAATATGCACCTTGCATTAGTGTAACCTTTGTACCGAGGTAGGATTAGTCGCGAATGTACGCGAATTTCCACTGAAGGCACTATAGGGCGCTGCATGGGACGGAGATATTGGCCGGCCCGTACAGCTTTGTGCACTACTTGCACCGAGAAAGGGTTTAGATATTTAAACTCTTCATGCCCATAGCTGCAGGGAACGGAGATATTGGCCGGCCCGTACAGCTTTGTGCACTATTTGCACCGAGAAAAGGTTTAGATATTTAAACTCTTCATGCCCATAGCTTCTTGATAACATCCACCTTGTACTAGTGCAACCTTTGTACCGCGGTAGGAAGAGACGCGAATGTACGCGAATTTCCATTGATGGCCCTATATGGTGATGGAGGGGACGGAGATATTGGCCGGCCCGTACAGCTTTGTGCACTATTTGCACCGAGAAAGGGTTTAGATATTTAAACTCTTCATGCCCATAGCTTCTTGATAATATCCACCTTGCATTAGTGCAACCTTTGTATGGAGCTAGGAAGAGACGCGAATGTACGCGAATTTCCATTGATGGCCCTATACGGCGCAGCAGGAGACGGAGATATTGGCCGGCCCGTACAGCTTTGTGCGCCTTTTGTTACGAGAAAGGGTTGAGATATTTAAACTCTTCACGCCCATAGGTTGTTGATAATATGCATCTTGCATTAGTGCAACCTTTGTACCGAGCTAGGATTAGTCGTGAATATACGCGAATTTCCATTGAAGGAACTATACGGCGCTGAATCGGACGTAGATATTGGCCTGCATTATACGGCGATGGTGCAGGAGGAACAATTTGCATGCTCGAACCGCTTTGTGCGTTGATTGCACAAACGGATGGTTTACGTTTTTGGCCTCCTCATTCTCACAGCTTCTTGATCATATGTAGTTTACATTAGTGCAAGTATTGTTCCGTGGTAGGATTTGCAGGGAATTTGCGCAAATTTCCATAGCCGACATTATACGGCGATGGTGCAGGAGAAAAAATTTGCATATTCGAACCGTATTGTGCGTTGATTGCACAAACGGAGAGTTTGCGTTTATGGCCTCCCCATTCCCACCGCTTCTTGCTCATATGTAGTTTGCATTAGTGCAACTATTGTTCCGTTGTAGGTTATGCCGGGATTTTGCGCGAATTTCCAATGCCGGTATTATACGGCGATGGTGCAGAAGGAACAATTTGAAAGCTGGTACCGCTTTGTGCGTTGAGTGCACAAACAAAATGTTTGCGTTTTTGGCCTCCCCATTCCCACAGCTTCTTGCTCATATGTAGTTTACATTAGTACAAGTATTGTTCCGTGGTAGGATTTGCAGGGAATTTGCGAGAATTTCCATTGCAGGCATTATACGGTGATGGTGCAGGAGGAACAATTTACATGCTCGAACCGCTTTGTTCGTTGATTGCACAAACGGAGGGCTTGCGTTTTTGGCCTCCCCATTCCCACAGCTTCTTGCTCATATGAAGTTTACATTAGTGCAAGTATTGTTCCGTGGTAGGATATGCAGGGAATTTGCGACAATTTCCATTGCCGGTAATATACGGCGATGGTGCAGGAAGAACAATTTGCAAGCTCGTACCGCTTTGTGCGTTGATTGCACAAACGGAGGGTTTGCGTTTTTGGCCTCCCCATTCCCACAGCTTCTTGCTCATATGAAGTTTACATTAGTGTAAGTATTGTCCCGTGGTAAGATTTGCAGGGAATTTGCGAGAATTTCCATTGCCGGCATTATACGGCGATGGTGCAGGAGGAACAATTTGCAAGCTCGTACCGCTTTGTGCGTTGATTGCACAAACCGAGGGTTTGCGTTTTTGGCCTCCCCATTCCCACAGCTTCTTGCTCATATGTAGTTTGCACTAGTGCAGCTATTGTGCAGTGGTAGGCTTTGCCTGGATTTTGCGCGAATTTCCATTGCCGGCATTATACGGCGATGGTTCAGGAGGAACAATTTGCAAGCTCGTACCGCTTTGTGCGTTGATTGCACAAACGAAATTTTTGCGTTTTTGGCCTCCCCATTCCCACAGCTTCTTGTTCATATGTAGTTTGCACTAGTGCAACTATTGTTCCGTGGTATGATTTGCAGGGAATTTGCGAGAATTTCCATTGCCGGCATTATATGGCGATGGTGCAGGAGGAACAATTTGCAAACTGGTACCGCTTTGTGCGTTGATTGCACAAACGAAATTTTTGCGTTTTTGGCCTCCCCATTCCCACAGCTTCTTGCTCATATGTAGTTTAAATTAGTGCAAGTATTGTTCCGTGGTAGGATTTGCAGGGAATTTGCGCGAATTTCCATTGCCGGCATTATACGGCGATCGTGCAGGAGGAACAATTTGTAAGCTCGTACCGCTTTGTGCGTTGATTGCACAAACGGAGGGTTTGCGTTTTTGGCCTCCCCATTCCCACAGCTTCTTGCTCATATGTTGTTTGCACTAGTGCAACTATTGATCCGTGGTAGGTTTTGCCGAGAGTTTGCACGAATTTCCATAGCCGGCATTATACGGCGATGGTGCAGGAGGAACAATTTGCAAGCTCGTACCGCTTTGTGTGTTGATTGCACAAACGGAGGGTTTGCGTTTTGGCCTCCCCATTCCCACAGCTTCTTGCTCATATGTTGTTTGCACTAGTGCAACTATTGATCCGTGGTAGGTTTTGCCGAGAGTTTGCACGAATTTCCATAGCTGGCATTATACGGCGATGGTGCAGGAGGAACAATTTGCAAGCTCGTACCGCTTTGTGTGTTGATTGCACAAACGGAGGGTTTGCGTTTTGGCCTCCCTATTCCCACAGCTTCTTGCTCATATGTAGTTTGTACTAGTGCAACTATTGTTCCGTGGTAGGTTTTGCCGAGAGTTTGCGCGAATTTCCATAGTCGGCATTATGCGGCGATGGTGCAGGAGGAACAATTTGCAAGCTCGTACCGCTTTGTGTGTTGATTGCACAAACGGAGGGTTTACGTTTTGGCCTCCCTATTCCCACAGCTTCTTGCTCATATGTAGTTTGCACTAGTGCAACTATTGTTCCGTGGTAGGATTTGCAGGGAATTTGCGCGAATTTCCATTGCCGGCATTGTACGGCGATGGTGCAGGAGGAACAATTTGCAACCTGGTACCGCTTTGTGCGTTGATTGCAGAAACGAAATTTTTGCGTTTTTGGCCTCCCCATTCCCACAGCTTCTTGCTCATATGTAGTTTATATTAGTGCAAGTATTGTTCCGTGGCTAAATCTACGCCTGTGCAAACGTTGCACTAAACCAAGAAACATATCAACAAGAAGCCCAGGGAATGGCGAGCTCAAAGATGTGAGCTCTCAGTCCGTGCAATCAAGGTACCAATCTCAACAACCATGCTAAAAAATCCGTTTCGTACAAGGTCCGTTAATGCCGAACCGGCGCAGACATTGGAAATTCATACAAATTGACGTCTAATCCTACGCCTGTGCAAACGTTGCACTAACCCAAGTAACATATCAACAAGAAGCCCAGGGAATGGCGAGTTCAAAGATATGAGCTCTCAGTCTGTGCAATGAAGGTACCAATCTCTACAAGCTTGCGAAAAAATCCATTTCGTACAAGGTCCGTCAATGCCGAACCGGCGCAGACATTGGAAATTCATGCAAATTGACGACTAATCCTATACGCCTGTGCAAACGTTGCAGTAAACCAAGAAACATATCAACAAGAAGCCCAGGGAATGGCGAGCTCAAAGATGTGAGCTCTCAGTCCGTGCAATCAAGGTACCAATCTCAACAACCATGCTAAAAAATCCGTTTCGTACAAGGTCCGTCAATGCCGAACCGGCGCAGACATTGGAAATTCATGCAAAATTGACGTCTAATCCTACGCCTGTGCAAACGTTGCAGTAAACCAAGAAACATATCAACAAGAAGCCCAGGGAATGGCGAGCTCAAAGATGTGAGCTCTCAGTCCGTGCAATCAAGGTACCAATCTCAACAACCATGCTAAAAAATCCGTTTCGTACAAGGTCCGTCAATGCCGAACCGGCGCAGACATTGGAAATTCATGCAAAATTGACGACTAATCCTACGCCTGTGCAAACGTTGCAGTAAACCAAGAAACATATCAACAAGAAGCCCAGGGAATGGCGAGCTCAAAGATGTGAGCTCTCAGTCCGTGCAATCAAGGTACCAATCTCAACAACCATGCTAAAAAATCCGTTTCGTACAAGGTCCGCCAATGCCGAACCGGCGCAGACATTGGATATTCATGCAAATTGACGGCTAAACCTACGCCTGTGCAAACGTTGCACTAAACCAAGTAACATATCAACAAGAAGCCCAGGGAATGGCGAGTTCAAAGATGTGAGCTCTCAGTCTGTGCAATCAAGGTACCAATCTCTACAAGCCTGCGAGCAATAGGTTTCGTACAAGGACCGTCAATGCCGAACCGGCGCATATCAACCAATGTTAAATTTGCATTACGTATGGCAACCAAATCTTGGGACAGTGGCTATCAGGACCTTTTGTCATTGACTGATATTATTGCCCTGGAACCCAGGAGCTCAGACCAGCCTGTACATGTTCTTTAAAATTGTTCCTGGTTTATGCTTCTTCCCACCCAATATGATTACCTGACAAGGCCAAATCACAGTCAGCGTACAAACAGGCAACTGCTGCTCCAACAACCATTTGCTGGTACCAACGCATATTTACACTCGTTTGTGCCACATACTGTTCATGCGTGGAACTGGCTTCCTGAGTCTGTTGTTAATTTACCTCTGCTGCATCCATTTTAAGAGTAACATTGTTAACTATAGTTCTTAACTCTGTACATATATAATATACTTATAGCTCACTACTCCTGTGCTTTTTGTCTTATTTGTATAGTGCTGTGTTCTTTTTTGCGTTTGTCTCCCTTTAACAGGGTGCACTTCTTATTAGCGTACGGCTATTTTGTGTATCCTTTGCCCTTTGCATAAAGTTTTATAGAAAAGAAAAGAAAAAAAAAACAAAAAAAAAAAACAGAAGCCCATGCAGGGAATGGCGATCTCAAAGATGTGAGCTCTCAGTCTGTGCAATCAATTGCAAGGCACCAATCTCTACAAGCCTGCGAGGAAATCCGTTTCGTACAAGGTCGGTCAATGCCGGGGTGTGATGTGTGATAGCTACAGTAACTTGTGATCACATGCAAGATTCTGTGGGATCAGTAGGGTTGAACATGATGCTATGAGCTTACAGGGTGATTCGTGTGCATGGGAATGCCCTAACATAGGCGTAGGAAGCAGATTTGAAGTGTAGAGGCCATGCTGTACCGCGCTAAGCGCGGCGGAAAGAATGTAGAATAATTTCGCCGCGCATAGCGCGGCGGCGAATTTTTTCAAAATGTACACCTTTAGATTGCAAAATAAAGCTTTTTTTCAGGGGTAAAAGCCTTCAGACCTTCCCAACCGTCCAGTAAAATATTTGGAAAACAGTAAGATTATACGTACTGACTTCGTCGTCGTTCCCAGGTGACCGCACAGCTTTCGTCGTCTCTGCGAAAATGTGCACTAGCCTCGTACAAGCCACCTCACCGCCAAGATTTTGGTCGTGTACTTTAACTCTTTACCGACCGTAGCGCTTTATTGCAATATTACGCGGATGACCGTAAAAATCGCGGACGAAGCGGTCAAGACGATGTGTTGTGTACTCCGTTTTATATCTCCAGCTATAAGCGAGCTACAAACTTCTAGTCAAAAGCAATGGATTGCCTTAGGCTTTGCCTAGCTACGCTGTAGTTTTGAAGCTTACAACTGAAGTACAAGCCTGCAGATAAACGTAAACTTTTCAAACCTGAAGTCGCCGTCTTCGGTATCTTCTGACACTTGTAACTTTCCTGTTACAGCCCTGTTTCCTTTGGAATCTGCAGCGAGGTTAGAGCTTTCGTTTAGCTATTTGTAGCTTTTTGTTTCATCTCTGTAGCTTGTTTAGTTCTTGAGATCGGTTTCGATAAAGATCACGACTTCGTCTGCGATAGCATCGCACGGTTCGCTACGTTGAACTTCCGGCTCATACGTACGCTATCACACCTCAAGTGGGCCCAATTTAGCTTCCGGTAGGTGTAATGAATACAGTTACGGAAGAAGGAAATCCGTAATTCACCGCTATCTTCGGGAAAAGACTTGAAAACGCAGGTATGTATTCATGACGCTAAAACGCGTCATTGGTCATACAGGAGCACTAATTTCATGACGCTAAAACGCGTCATTGGTCGGTAAAGAGTTAAGCGGAAATGTATACGCCTGACTGCATATGAGACTGATGCAACGAAGAGGTTGGGCTTGTTCCCAGGGAACGAGGCTAGCTTTAGCTATTAGTAACTTATAGCAGGTTATGAATATTAATTTACGGCCTAAAAAGTGTAGCGGCCAAAGCCGCTACGGCCGCTACGGTTCCTACGCCACTGCCTAAGTGCACCATCTCCACGCTTCCATTTGCAAACACCAGCGTAATCAGTGTTGACGCTGGTACGGAAGAGGCGCTAATTGGAGACACTTTACTATCTGGGGATGAGAAGATCTGTATGTAGACCATGTGGGTGAGTGCGATAGATTAGCCAAGCATTATCCTCAACTAATACAGTACAATATTCAGTGTCTTCTGAGTGTGCTCGACTCCTTCAGGATTACATATGAAAGGAAACCTTTCAGTTTAATATGTTTGTCTGAAATGTGGCTGACTGAAGATATTGCAGGCAGTGAAGTACGACTATCTGCGTACTCTATTATTAGAAGAGATAGGATGAATGCTGGCAAGGACAGATGTGGTGGTGGTGTTGCTATTTATGTTGCTAGTCAGCTTAGTACTGTCAGGCGGTCTGACCTTGAACATGAAACCTTAGAGCAAATAGTGTTGGAAGTACAGGTGGAAAAAAGGAAGCCTTTCCTAGTTCTTTGTGTTTACATTCCCCCCAAAGACCCCGGCTGTCACGCTCTTGGCACTCTCTCGACTGTACTGGAGAAATGTATTGACAGTGGTCTCAATGTTGTTCTCATGGGAGACCTCAACCATGACCAGTTAAAGAATACAAATACCCTAAGTACCATCTGTCACACATATGACATGGACCAATTGATCAATGAGCCCATGAGCCCCCCGTTTTTTGAGGAGAGAGCCTGGGGACGAGGCTAGGGGGAGAGAGCCTGGTAACATCCGCGGGAAGAGTTGTCGACTTCCGCCGCCTTGCTCTGGCGGTACCAATCAGATTGCAGAACGAAACCACGTCCACTCAGCAAAATTGTCAACTCAAAAATAAACTTACAAGCGTAGACTACACCTTGAAGGTTGGTGAAAAACAGTTTTCGGATGTGTGGAAGGGGCGCAAGTCTAGAGAGTCCAAGATCGAAGTTCGCTGTAGTTGGTTTGCGGGACCGACTCGCTCACCATACTTCGCAGCTCCGAGTTTACATGTACAAAGTGCGTCACGAAACTCCACAGAGCTGCGGATGCCTCGAAGACGAGGAGCGAAATTGTAAATAGCTTGCGCTGCTACCAGGTATAGTACCGATATTGCATGACAGCTTATTAAGAGAATTATTACTAAAGTTAGCCTCAGTCCACGTGGGAGGAGGGAAAAGTGGCCTGGTATCCACTGTTGGCGCATGCGCGAACGATTCCGGAAATCTTTCGCGAAGGAGTCCGATTATGGACAAGTTACACGTGGTTACGCGGAGAAATAGATATACCGCTTGCAGTGTGGCAGCTGCATGTGTTTACGCGGCGATGGCTTCCATTATCAGAGACACAAGGGGTGACTACGCTACAACCACCGCCGGTTCCACCGTCACTGTGCTTGT
Organism: Agelas oroides; assembly: GCA_949130485.1. NCBI lineage: Eukaryota > Metazoa > Porifera > Demospongiae > Agelasida > Agelasidae > Agelas > Agelas oroides. Next base: position 2,287,072 of record OX422189.1, read on the forward strand.
AGTTGAAAACAAACGGCAGAGTCATGGACTTACCAAATCCCGTGGGTAGCCACAGGAATACGTCTTTACCATCGTAGATACATTTGATCGCATCCGGCTGCTCTACTTTCAACGTGAAATCTCCCTTTCCAATGCAACAAAGAGTGAACTTGAGCGCTTTATCAAAGTCCTCGCTTTTAACTGCCATGTTCGTGGGATAACCTCGAGACGGACGTGCTTTGGAGCTGTACGCCAGTATACGGTAAAGATTAACGGGTTCGTAAACGATGGTATACGATACCCCATGAAATCATGGGGGGTTTCGCGCATGAGCAAACAGTGGATACCAGGCCATATTTCCCTCCTCCCACGTGGCCTGGGTACGAGGCTATACTAAAGTGGGAGCATCCTACGTTGATCATATGAATAATGACGCACCGAAGTCGACAGCTTTTCTCGCGAATGTTACCAGGCTCTCTCCTCCCCCCCGTTTTTGAGGAGAGAGCCTGGGGGGCTACACTCAACCATGCAAGACAAATGCAAGACAAAATCCAGTACGAAAAGACTGGGTTCTAGCAACCACCTGGGTTGAGCATATAATGAGGAAGTAATGAAAACACTCAGCCACTGCTTGGAAACAAGTTAAGTGTCCTAACTGATGTGTGTAAAATAGACGACTGCGCGTTCCAAACAAACTACACTGTCAAAGCATACATGATGATACATGGAAGGGTTGAGTACTATGGTAGATGTCTCCCCAACCAGCCTGGATGGTTACTTGCATCAGTCATAAACAGCAAATGTACACATGGATTACACAAATATATGGTGACCTGCATAGAAAATGTACCAATACAGGGTCACGTACATAGAAGAAAGTTAAGGAGTGTCAGACTATTGCGTAAAATACGTATAGGGAAACTGATTTTTAGACCTACTTTTTAGCAGTCAGCTTGTCAAACTTAAAACAGGTAGCTACACTGCAAGATAGATCTACCTTGGTACTTCAAACCTGAAGGTTTCCATTACACGACCACAACTAGCTATATACAGCTAACCTACCAGAATTTAGTCTGGGAACAAGAACACACACAAGAACACACACAAGACGAGCATAAATAGCACCTTGTTGGGCAAGTCAGCTGAAAAAATGATCCGGCCATAGCCAGACCAGCCATACCAGTTGTACCTACATTATAATATAGCACTACAAGTCATAACAACCAATTTTGACTAGCCAGATGGGTTCAGCTTAGTCGAGAATCGTATGCGTCCGTCTTGTTGAGTTGCAGGTTATCATAGAGGGTTGTAAGGGTCTTGTGTTGGGTATTAGTGAAACATGGCTCAATGCACTGCGCGAAAAAATGGCGCTTTGATTTTTGCTCTTGCGTCTATGGCTTTTTGTAGTGATTCAAGCTGTAACAGCATCAAGGTGTTGTATGGAGGACAATTGTAAGCTACTGTTTCCTCCAAGGAAGATGTATGTTCAGGTTGTTAGCTCTTCGGCTGTGGTCTGTGTCTGGAGGAAAAATCCACCCTGCGTCCATTCACTTGTCATTGCCGTCGGAAGGCGCCGAACCTGGCCTTCTGGCTATTACTGCTTACGGGGGATGTTGAGCAAAATCCAGGCCCAGTGAGGTATCCTTGCACTGTGTGTAAGCAACCAGTACATTGTAATCAGTGGGGGATAGAGTGCACGAGGTGTGAAAACTGGAGTCATGCTATAGATGTTACCACGTTTCTATTGATGAGTATGAGAAGATTAGTGAGAATGAGAATGAGCTGTGGTATTGTCCTGGATGTTTAGCTTGTGAATTACCGTTTGTAGATGCCAGTCTTACGAGTGTCAGTAGTGGAGATGGGCTGGACAATGCTGAGGGTGGTGATGACTTACAACAGTTGCCAAAGTTGTTTGAGAGCAGTGCTATTTTTTCACCTGAACATTAGGAGTCTTGTTTCTAAGTTTGATGAGTTACAGGTTATCATAGAGGGTTGTGGGTCTTGTGTTGGGTATTAGTGAAACATGGCTAAATGAGGGAGTGTCTGATGCAGAGGTGAAGATACAGGGATTTCAGATGTATAGAAGAGACAGACTGGAACCAGGGGTGGTGGTGTATCAGTTTATGTCACTGAGGACATTGTTAGTAGGAGGAGGCATGACCTATAGGTTACAGATATTGAGGCACTGTGGATAGAAGTAAGGATAAGAAGGAGGAGGATACTTATCTTTAACACTTATAGACCACCAAATGCTCAGTCAGCATGGATGGACAGTTTGGGAGTGATGATTGAGAGGGCTGTACTGGAGAAGATGCCTGTATTTTGATGGGAGATCACAACTGTGACATGTTGAATCCTAGCACAAATGCTCTTAGACTGGAGAGGGTAATGTCTGAGTATGATCTATTGCAAATGATAAGTTGTCCTACTGGGGTAACTGCCAACTCTGCATCTCTGCGGATACTGATTTGGTAAGAGATTTGGGATTGTGAGGAGTTTGGACTGAGTGATCATGGTATGATATTTGGAGCACTGGACATCAATTGAAGTGGTGAAACAGAGGGGGTTGATGAGAATGATTAGATGCTTTCACAGGTGTGATCAGGAGGCATTAATTGGGGACTTGAAATCTGCCCCATGGCAGGCGATGGACTCAATGAATGACATTGGTAATCGATGCGAGTACTGGAAACAACTGTTATGGGAGATTGTTGATTCTCACATCCCACTGAAGAGGGCAAGGGTGAGGAGTAAGAGCCTACCATGGATCACTCATGGAGTCAGGGCACTGATGAGGGCAAGGAGCTACTTTTCTACAAAGGCAAAGAAGAGCAGGAAGGTTGAAGATTGGGAGAAGTACAAGAGTGTGAGAAACTTGGTGACACAGAGCATACGGAAAGCAAAGATTCAGTACTTTGAGGAGCTTAGTGAGCAGTCAAAGGGAAATCCAAAGAAGGCATGGAGAGAGGTGAACAGGCTACTGGGTAGCACTTGCAAGCATGGGATTAACTCCATGAGAACAGATACACATTTGCAGAGAGAGAAGATTCTGCTGACAAGTTTGGCAGGTATTTCTCATCAATAGTTGGGGTTTCAGATGGTGAGGTCAACTCAGCTGATATTTGTGCAAGGCTTAGGGAATGTGAGAAAGAGTTCAAATTTTGACAGGGTTAAGGAGGATGAGGTGTTACCATTGCTGAGAAGTCTTAATCCTAACAAAGCAGTGAGCTCAGATGAAGTAAGTGCTAAGATTCTTCGTGTTGTTGCAGCTGGCATTTCTGGTAGCTTGACATCATTGTTCACCTATAGTTTGGAAAGTGGTGAGCTGCCTGGTGAATGGAAGTCGGCACACATTACAACTGTGCCTAAAGGTGGTGATAGCGAGGTTGTAGTGAGCTATAGGCCGGTTTCTGTATTACCAGTTGTTGCCAAGGTATTTGAGAGGTTGGAGCCAAATCAATTTGGTTTCAGACCAGGGCACTCTACACAGGATGTGCTAGTAAATCGGTAGATGGATGGAGAAAGGCAATGGATAAGGACGAAGTGGTGGGGGCTGTATTATTGGATTTTAGTAAGGCTTTTGATATGGTGGACCACTCATTACTGTTGTTGAAAATGGCAAGATATGGTGTTAGAGGAAAGGAGCTGAAGTGGTTTACAGATTATTTGTACGGAAGAAGGCAGAGACCATATGTTGAGAAGGCTAATTAAGTCTGACTGGGCTACCATCAGAAGAGGGGTACCACAGGGCTCAATTTTGGGGCCACTGCTGTTCATAATCTATGCAAATGATCTCCCTCAAGCTGTGCAACAGTTTTGTTCAACAGTATGATACTACACTCTCCCTTGTGAGTAAGGATGTACGTGACTTGGAAAATGGTCTTACTAGTGACTTAGAGGGAGTGGCAAAGTGGGTGAGTGATAATAACTCAGGCTCAATAGACCCAGATGTTACTGCTGAGTAGAAGGCGGAGGTTACAGGAATTGGAGCAGGTGGATGTAAGAATGGGAGGAACGAAAGTTGCAAGAAGTAAGAAGGTGAAATACTTAGGAGTCTGGATTGATGACGGGCTAACATGGCAGGACCAGGTAGAGGCAGTGAGGAGGAAGTGCTCTGCAGGGCTGGCAAAGTTGAAGAGATTGAGGAATGTCCTTCCAAGTTCGAGGAAGAAGATATTTTGTGCACTCGTGCAGCCCCACCTAGACTACTGCTCCATTGTTTGGCAGGAGTGTTCATTAGAGTTGAAACTCAGACTTGACAGGATTCACAATTATGGAATGAGACTCATCCTGTCACAACCTCCCAGAACTCGTAGTGAAGGTCTGAGAAAAACACTGAACTGGAGCACTAGAAGAGAGATTTTCCGCATGGTATTGGTACACAGGTGTTTAAGAAAGCAGGCCCCTCAATGTTTGAGTGATATAAAGATTCAAAACAAATGCGGAGGTTGGACACTCCAAAATACGTGGCAGCAACAACTTGATTCTGACTTCGGTAAAAAGTGAGTTCTTCAGGAGGTCATTTGCATTTTAAAGGAGCATGGGAGTGGAACAAACTGGGTCACTCTAAAAGTAGGAACGAGGAAATGAGAAATGGGAAATGGGAAACAAGGAAATGAGGAAATGGGAAGAAAGCACATTGCATTTTACTCAGCAAACTGCTGACATTTTGTTACTGCAGTCATCAAATGTGATGAGAAAGTTTATGTCCATCCAGCATTTATTGAGAGGATCATCTATACCTTACAGTTTGAATATTGCATCATGGTCAGCAAGCTAGTACTTCAATTTTGGCAGCTTGTTAGGTTTCTTTAAGTTTGTTAAAGTCATGAATTACTCATACCTTGTTCCAACTTTCTACGAGGAGTCATTTTGAGGCTTCTTCGGTTTCTTGCTTCATTGGAGCCACATATATACATATTTGTTTCACATGCAGCACTATTATTTACAAAAGCATGTATTATCTATAATATATGACAAAATGCATGTTTGCAGTCATTCTTCAGTGGATACACACACCAGCTCTGTGGAGATCAGACATAATTTAAGTGTGATTTATAATTGGATGCACTGGGTAGAGGAGGTAATCAAATGTTCAACAGCTTTATAGCTAAGTGAGACAATTCTACAAGAATAATCAGCACTAGAAATAGCATGGACCAAATAACTGGAGTGTATGCATATACTTTGTCAGCATATAGTTGGTTTCCTCATCAGAGAAGGGTAATGCAAACGAAAGTGTATCTAGGCTTACCCCTCTAGCAAATACTTGAGCTACTTTGCACAACATGTACACTCTACTTTCCTGTTTTACAACTCACCAATTGTGTCGTTACAGTGCCGTCTCCATTTCCCCATTTCTTCATTTCCCCATTTCTTCATTTCCCCATTTCCCATTTCTCATTTCCCATTTCCCGTTCCTGAGTTGTATTGGGGGCGGAGACCGGAAGTCTCGTGCCCAGTGTCGTCCTAGTCTCGTTCCCAGACCGAATTCCTTCCACGCTAAAAATGGCTGAGTCCAAAGCCAAAGGCAAAGCAGCGGTACCTACCTCTTCCCAGCACAACCCTCTCTCCAGGAAGCTACACAAGATATTAGAGAGCAACCTTGACAATGACAAGGATACGTTGGAGGCACTGGAGGTTCTTTCTGGCTTTCTGGACAAGAACACTCTCCAAGCGAGAAGGAATCTCAGAAGTGACCTTGAAAAGCGTAGCCTGGCTCTAAACGAGGCTTTCCTACAGTGCATTGGGAAGGTGGTGGATCAGCTCCACGGCATACAGGAGGAGGCGTCCACGATGAAGGTGTGCTGTGATGACATGCAGCAAAGACTGGCTGCCGCAAAGGCTAGAACTGTTGGACTCTTGAAAGAAACTTCAGAACTTCAAGCCAAAAGCAAACAGCTGGAAATGAAGTCTAAAGTTGTGGCTTCTTTCTTGAACAAGTTTGAACTCACTCCCAAAGAGCTTCAAGTGCTTATTGGGTCAGGGGGTCAGGGGGAAGGAACACTGTCATTGATGAGGGTTTTTTCAGTGCCATGCAGCGAGTGAAGCAAATTCATGAAGACTGCAAGATTCTCCTACGCACAAGTCAGCAGCGAGCTGGACTAGAGATCATGGAATCCATGGCGATGCATCTTGAGACAGCTTACGAACAGCTGTATCATTGGACTCAAAACCAGTGCCGGTCAATGAATACAGACTTTCCAGAGATGAGTTCCAACCTTCGACGTGCCCTGAAGGAGCTACAACAGAGGCCAATTCTGTTTCAGTATTGTGTCGATGAATTCAGCATTGCACGCAGAATGACTCTAGTGCAATGCTTTATTGACGCTCTAACTCGTGAGGGGAATTCTGGTCGTCCTATTGAGCTTCACTCCCATGATCCAGTGCGTTACTGTGGAGATATGCTTGGATGGCTTCACCAGGCCATAGCAACCGAGAATGACCACATTGCGAGTCTTCTTGCTGACCCAAACAGTGAGAGAACCACTCCTGTTCTTTGCATGGTCACTGAAGGAGCCTGTCGACCACTCCACGTGCGAGTCGAACAAGTGATTGTCTCCACAAGTGAATCTGTCATTGCATATCAGCTTGTCAACCTCTTACGCTACTACACAGGTGTATTCCAAGGACTTCTTAGTCCAACTGCCCCACTTGTTCATACTGTGATGGACCTAGCCGATCTCCAGTCAAAGATGTTCTTCAGCACACTTAATGTCCAAACTTCAAAGGTACTGGAAGGAATGGAGGCACCACTTCCTGACCTCACTCCGACTACCAAGGTTGTCGAGCTACTCTCCCTGCTTCAAAGCATCCTGGCCTCAAGGGACATGACTGTTCTTGTGAGCGACCACCAAGAGCAAGACCTGAAGCTCATATTGAGCTCCTGTCTCGACCCGCTTATCCAATATTGCAATGAGTCTGTGTCTACCTTGAGCCGTCTAAACAGAGCAATGTACATGACCAACTGTCTCTACCTCATCCACAGTACCATTTCACTCTACGAATTCACCGACCACCAGCTGGAGACTCTAGAGATGCAGATACAAGCACACATGGAAACGATCATCCGCGATCAACTAAGCCATTTGCTTGGCGCTGTTGGATTGACAGAGTTTTGTATGGCCCTCTCACACAACAAACTAAGTGAAGAACACTTTAAAGCACTCGAAGGATGTTCAGAGAAAATGAAAGCACTAATCTCAGCTCCTGATCAATATCAGCTACCACAGTGCAAGTTGCTAACAAGTGCACGCTTGCGAGAAGAGGCCCATGAAAAAGCTTTCAGCCAGTTTCTCGATAACTATGAGGCTGTGTATTCAGCTGTACACAGCAGGAAAGGACCTAGCACCGTTTTATCCCTCTTTCCTCACACTCCTGAACAGACAAGGCAGCTGCTTTTGTAGCACTCATTATGTACCCCCGGCGATACAATTTGATCTAAATCAACGAATTTTATGTTTAGAACATGTAATATTGTAATTCTGTTTAGGCCCCAAAGTGAGATCTTGTAGTTCTAAGCAGTGAAGAGAAGCCGATGGCCGCGAAACCAATCAGGATAGCCAGACACGTATATCTGAAGACGCAACAGGTATTATCGTGGGGCTAATTACTGTGTAATAGGAGAGACGATACGTTTCTCGGGTAGCACACTCTTATGAAGACAGTGTAACAAGGGGTAGATCACTTACATCTCGCCTAGCCCCTGTAGAAGCGTTTGTGACCAGGATCTTGATCGGCGAAAATCGCCCTTGATCGTCCACTTCAAACTCTGGATATGATAGACATGCCTCGCCAATTTCAGATTCTGACTAGTAGATCATTTCATCCTTTTGTCAGCTCTTTAAAAGCATTGCTCACTTGATTTTGTGATACATGTCAGTGGCTACCCTGTGTGTGTAGTGCTGAATATAAGCCAATCCTAGCTACTGGTTTCCAGACTAGCCTGACGTGGCACTATGCATTAATCAACATTTCAAAGACATAAAAGACAAGAACCAGAAACAATCTACAGCCAAGACCATGAACGGTTTTGGGGGGGTACAGTGCTGAAGGTGTCTCACTAGTCAAAAGAAACGTTCCATAGTTTTTTGACCATCAAACAGCATGTACGAGGCTGTTGAGAGCTAGATGAATGACCCTAATCAATCTCAAACAGATAGGTTACTTCAGCCCGAACCTGAGTGATGCCCAGAAATTGTAGCAAGTTAGCAATCATAACTATGTAAATGTACATTGATATCATGTCGCTCATGTTGAACCAGTCACACAAGCCACACCCCTTCACAGTGGGAAAGAGGGACGTACATGTACGTGGTCACACTCACTGTACTTTACGCTTTATAGATTGACCCTGCTGCCGTGAATCAGCAATTACATGTACATAATACTAACCAAACTTTGAGCATGTCATTGTTGACCTATTAGTAACCATCATGCTGTCTAAAAAGGGGCAAGACTATGTACTATTTAGGTAGGAGAATATTGATACCTGGGGTCATCAGTGTTTGCAAGATAACAGTTTCTTCAGTCTTCTCTGCAACTGGACCAGGCCTTGAAACTTGACTTAAAGACTAGGACCTAGTAACGCCAAGAGAGCTTGTTGAAATACAGAAATCAAATAGAGATATCCCGATCATTTTATACGCTTAAGAAAATTTCATGACACTCAAAATGATACAGTAGTATTTGTCGACTGTTTGTTTCATGTGAAGCATGACTCAAGTCATGTGATTATACCAACAGTAACGACCAGACATGTCAACTTTGCTGACCCCTTTTTTATCTTACCCTCCCTCCTCCCTTGACTCTGACTTACTCCTCAGCATCGGCTACGTCATGTGAAGAGTCTTCTGGTGAGGAATCTGACACTGCCTGACATCTTCCACAGCTCCTATGATGCCCTCTCCATCTCCGTCTACTTCACACTGCATAGCACTCATAGCCCTGACAAAGGTAGCTCTTTTAAAAATGTACGAAATGACATTGATCAATTTTGAGCTGCGTGTTGACCTGCAGTCAAATGCATTCTTTGAGCGAGAGGTAGAAGCTACCATCTCCTTTTCCTCCAGCATGATGGCTGTTTTCTGTTTCCCTGAGTACTTCCATACGGTCACCATTGCTGATGTCACACTATAGATGCGTAGCTTGCTTGGGCTGTGTGTCCCAGCCTAGTCTCGTGCCCAGCCTGTGTGCCTTGCGACAAAAAATGTTCTGGTGAACGATGTTGATTTCTTGGTCTTAATCCCAAAATGTGCTAAGGACCAATGAGATTGCGAGATCATTATTACGTACCACTTTCCTAACGTGCCTCTCAAGTATCTGAACATTTTTTTTGAGCAGGAGTGGCATAAACGTTTTGAACGTTGCTAGGTTACACTAGTTCCAAAAGCATGCACTAGGCCAAGAAATTCAACATGGTTCACTAAACCTTTTTTTCCTGATAAAAAGGTGAGACCTGGGATGAGACTAGTTTCAACCACACTGCATAAATGTACACTGTTACACGAAATGTGAGTCTTGGTTGTAAAACTGTCCTCCATGACAGTCTTTCTCTATTGATTTTATAGTGCTGTACAAAAGTGAACCTCTGCAGGAATCATATGTGAGTACATTATGATTGTGTCTGAGGGTAAGCATACATCTAAGTATCTTCCACTCGTATCCCCTTTGTCACTTGAATTCTTCCAAGTAGCTGCCAGCTTGTACTGTCTGTGCACGTTAGTTGTATTGGTCTGACTAGGGTGACATCCATTTGAGTGACTTTCTGTTCTTTATTCCAGAATCCTTCCTGGGAATCTGTACAGTTCACTCCATGGCAGTTTGAAAAGTATGCTGCTCTGCCAAGTATCCTCATCATTAGCAGCAATATAGCTGAAGGAGAGAAGGGGGGAGGGAGGGAGGGAGGGAGGGAGGGAGGGAGGGAGGGAGGGAGGGAGGGAGGGAGGGAGGGAGGGAGGGAGGGAGGGAGGGAGGGAGGGAGGGAGGGAGGGAGGGAGGGAGGGAGGGAGGGAGGGAGGGAGGGAGGGAGGGAGGGATGGATGGATGGATGGATGGATGGATGGATGGATGGATGGATGGATGGATGGATGGATGGATGGATGGATGGATGGATGGATGGATGGATGGATGGATGGATGGATGGATGGATGGATGGATGGATGGATGGATGGATGGATGGATGGATGGATGGATGGATGGATGGATGGATGGATGGATGGATGGATGGATGGATGGATGGATGGATGGATGGATGGATGGATGGATGGATGGATGGATGGATGGATGGATGGATGCATGCATGCATGCATGCATGCATACACTTTGTATTTAATAGCAGATGCTATTTGTATATCCTGTGCACTTGATTGTATAAACTATCATAGAAAGAGATGGGAGAGAAAGAGGGGAAGAGGAGGGGAGGAAGGAGGGAGTGGAAGAGACAGTAAAAGAATGAGAGGGGAAGGGAGTGAATGGAGGAAGGTGAGGGGGAGGAAGGAGGAGAGGCAGAGGGAATGACTTTTAGCCACTTGTTAAAGCAATACTCTTGTAATCAAGAACGGGAGACTATAGTTTGGTTACTTTCTTAACTGGAGTCAGCATTCATGCTGAAGCTGTGGGTGAGGGTTGGCTCAACAGAGGAGGAGTACCAGCTGGCCCACGAGAGAGTTGTGGAGCTGTTTGACCTTGCCTACCTTGGACCCTTTGTGAGGACTAGTTTCTATAGCAACATACTCTTTTTTTTTTAAGAAAGGAGGGGACTCTAGGTGGGAATTCAGTCTTGAGGTGCTTTAACTTTAACTCACCCAGGCTATTCCCTTTGTCTGGTTTTTACTGCTTACAGTATTGTAAAATGGCAGAAAAGGACCTGCAAGATTTTATCGTGTAAATGACATCGGTGTCTACTGAAGTGAGAAGGGGTCTGAATGATCCTGTAGTCATTTTCTTGTATCATCTGTCCAAAGGTCGAAGTCTCGAACATTTACAAAGAAAGAAACATGGATCTACGTTGTTTAGGGCCCAAAATGTGTGCATGAGATGCATTTCCTAGTCTCGTCCCCAGACCCCAACCCTCTCACGAGGAGAAAGGTCTGGTGAACCAAGTCAAATTTCTTGGGCTAGCACACACTTTTGCAACAAGGTAACCTAGCAACGATCAAAACATTTTGCGGCCAACCCACTCAAAAAAGGTGCGAATACTCGAATGGAGATGGACAAATTTTACTGTTGTAAGGGAAGTGCTACGTAATAATTACCGATCTCGCAATCTCATTGGTCCTTACCACTTTTGGGGAATAAGCCCAAGGAATATGACTTCGTTCACCAGACTGTTTCTTGCCGGGAGGCGCGCGCAGGCGGAGCATGAGACTATGCATTTCCTCAGTCACTATGTGACCAAGACCGTGGGGCCCTCTAGACTCCCTCTAGGTAGACATTGACATCACTCACAAGGTAACATCTCCCAGGCCTTCTCTCTTCATTTTTGAAGACCACAAGCATTCAAACTAGAAGCTATATAGTAGGTACTGATATAGTTGCTCTTAATATTTATGTGTACTTAATATCTTGCACAGGTGAACAAGGATGGGTCTGGTTATCCTCCCAATTCTGTCATTGTCGGGATCTTTGAGGGTTACTACAGTCACCCTGGAGTGGGTGGGGTATGTGCCACTTCATGTGTTTATCATTGGAGATAATTAATCAGTTCCACTATAGCCTCATTCCCAGACCTATAAGTGTCATCAAAACTTTCCAATGTTGCCTGTTCAGTCATCATTGAACCTGTCCCTGGTCCGTGGTTGCAATTGGTAAAACCCTCAGTTAGACCACCTTGTGGTTCTTCTGGAAATGCGCCCTCATCTACCAAGCATACACTTCATGTGATAAGATTTACCAGGCCTTCCTGTGTGCTACAATTGATAAACATTGGGGCTAGTCAGGTTTAGAAATAAGTGTGTTATATACCGTATAGCGGGAAATTTGCGCTGGTGCAAATTTTCACAGAAAAGCGTCCAGACTCTTCAGAAGAAATTTTCCCGGTTTTTATTTTCGCGGAACACGGGACGCTCTGACCACACCTCTGCCGGTTGATGCGACATGTTCAGAGCGTCTCTTACAGTTTCGTTGGTATTTTGTACAGTAGGAGGCTGATTCTTCTTTACAGAAACCATTTAGAGGGCAGACAGACTGTAGAGAACCATCACGTTCACACACTCGACGTACGCACGTGATGACGTCACAATTTCCATCTTAGTTCATTTTTTTGCGGTTTTTATTTTCACGGAAGTAGGTCTGTCCGCGAAAATCGCGAAAATTTGCACCCAGCAAAAATTTCCCGCTATACGGTATTTGACATCATTTGTAGCTGGGCCTGGGAGTAGGCTAGTGTGTAGTACACAAACTATACATGGTTGTATTACACTACCTTGTTGCATATCCAGGTTCCCTGTCCCCCTCGTGTGACCCACTCCCTTGGAGACCTCCTCCCACCTCAGAGCCTCCTTGAGGTGCAGAAGAGTGAGGTATGTAGCGAGGGGGGCTACAGCCATTTGATGGCACATGTTACATAGCTGACTAAGTGACATGCAGCATGACCATGCATATGTATGTGCATGTACATTCCTGTTGAATAGTAGCAGCTTGCCCAGACTATAGTGGAATGGTGTGCCATATAATCTTGTTTTGTTGCAGGTTCTTGACTCGTACTATCACCCTGTGCTCATGAGGTAAGTAGGCACTGTCCAATCAATATGTCCAGACCTCTCAAGGTCACCAGCCACAATTGAGTGAGATCTCATCAAAAAACCGTGAGATTTGTCCCAAATGCTTGAGACTGTGTCATACAACTATATTGAAACGCTAATCACTGCTCACATTGCATGCAGTGACTGTCTAGAGAAGGTGAACCACTCCTTAGCCTGGTTCCCAGGAGGATTGCGAATGAAACATATGCTTTTAACAATGGCCCTGCACTTTTGTGGGCTTGCAAGAATAAACTAGCAAGAGACATTTGAGCCGCAGACGGACCTGAAAAGTCTGTCAGATTTGCATGAGATTTGCGTGTGAGCCATAAATGCGTGTGTCTCACACACAATGCGTGAGACTTGAGAGGTCTGTACACATTGGGCATGTACAGTGTATATGTAGTTCATGCACTCACTAACCTCGTACATTGAACCCAGGCCATGTGTACGAGTGTAGTGACATACAAGAGACACTACCATCCAAATGTTAGTGCCAACTTCATGAATAATGCTAGCTGCCTGACTGCTTTTCTTATGAGATGACAGCCCTCATCTTCCAGTCATCCTAGTGCAGCTGATGATTGATGCCCGATAAATGGCCAAAACGTCATGCACAGTGGGTGACATTGTATGACATTTAGGCCAGGGAAATGTGGTTTTCAAAAAGAAAACGGCATGATCTTGTAATACAAAACCAACGTCATGGGTGGGCAATAATTAGAGCTACTTCTGATCCTTCCAAAGTGAACATAAACAGGATAGTCTATACAATCGATATCTAACAAGCTATGGATAAAATTCATTTGCATAAGCATGCATGAAAATATTACATAATCTTTTGCATGTCTTGCATGTAAAAATGTAAATGCTGCTTAAAAAGGAATTCTTAATTACACACTCTGTTACTAACCTTAAAAGCTGTTCCCAGGCCACTACCAGATTTTATGTCGTAGCCGAGATAAAATCTTGGGGTGCATGGCCTGAAACAAGGCTGCTTTGTTTCTTTGTAAAAAGAACTAAGGGTGGGGCTAACATTCTTTTAACAAAATTGACCTAAATCACAATAGTTTCTCACACGCAAAATATAATGAGTTAATTTGACATCACTATGTCCATTGCTTAGGATCCTGAATCGCCAGGAGGTACTAAACAGGGTGAAGGTGGAAGCGTGCGAAGGAAAGATGGAGATGGAACGATACATGGAGGTGGAGCGGGCCTACTTTAGCAAGACCCAAGAGAGCGAGGACCTGAGGACAAAGCTGGAGGTCCTGAGACTGCAGCTAGCAGAGCAGCAGAAGATGGAGTGGGAAGGTACATGTACATGTACATCTACGAAGAGTATTACATACATAGATACATGTAGTAGTAGTTTTCATGGGGTTAGCCTCGTTCCCAGGCTCTTGTGTGTGGGCAGGTTTACCTTGGCTCGAACCCTTTAGAGTTCAGTGCTATACATACATGTAGGTGAAATCTTTGTTAGTAGGCTTTAGGAAAACAAAGTTCACTGCTACTTAGCTACAAGACCTGAAGTAGAAAGCCTTAAGCCAGGCAAAGAAGCATTGTGTTGCTCCTTACATTTAGTGATGATTGAGAGACTGTCAGCGCCACTCAATACTTGTACTCAATGAATTGCGTTTCTAAGCATGACATTTGTTTGTTCATGTATTTATACGCCATACCTTTGCCAGCTGAGAACAGCCAACACTGCAAAAGTAGTAAGACTCTTGACAATAAATATCACAAGAGCGCATAAGAACGGGCGGCTAGAGTAAGAGCGTGTAACTACGTAAAATTCGAAACCGGGCGGAATTTACCGCTAGTACTAAAAATAGTAACACGCGCTGCGCACGCTGCATTGACATAAGCTATTATGCAGGGTTGCTAAGCATGCACGTGACCGGGTGTTCTATTTTTAGTACGGTTCAATAATTTTGCCCAGACTACGGGCTTCTATTGGAGTTACACGCTCTTACTCTAGCCGCCCGTTCTTATGCGCTCTTGATACCACATTTACTGGCACTGATGAGGCAGTTTGGGAGCCACTTGACTCATAACTCCGAAAGCCCCCCTGCTCACTCACCCTAAATGAAGCCACCTCAGCTAGCATTAGTTTTTCAAGGTTTCGCATGTGACTCTTCTTGTTCATGTACTCTTTACCATGATGTAATACCATATTGCTACAGAGAGGGAGCATCTCTCTCAGGTGAAAGAAGAAGTGAACACCATAGGTAGGTAGGGTGCCAACAAATCTCAAGAACCTCACTGTCCACTTTACACCCTCACTACATGCAAATGTACTTTCTATTTTCTATTTACTGATTTCCTCAACAACAAATATCAACACAATGCAACATAACTATATTATTTTAACTACAATTTTATTTGCATGATGTAATGTATAATAGCATGACATCCTGAAATACATCGTAAGAAAGGTCTCGAGTGTTTGTTTGTTGTATACTATTCACAGAGGGTGACTTGCGAGCCAGACAGGAGGATCTAAGTAGACGGAAGGCCAAGTTTGAATCCAATTGCCTTGAACTATCCAAAAAGAAGTGAGTCACAACTTTGTTATTCTTCCACTGAAGTGAAGTCGTCTTGCTAATTAGAACACAAATTTTGCGGTATCTGCATTAGCGGTGTTCCACTAGCGAGGCCTTTTCTGGTATAGAAAATTGATGGAAACCTGGGTGGGGCCTGGGAACAATGCTAGGGGTCCACTGTAATGCTAACACAGTCTGTGACAATTTCCTAAAGATTTAATCTCACAGTCATGCCATTTTGCTTTGGGTTGGTCATTCAGTTAATTATTCTAGGTTTATTCACGCCAATTTGTACTTGTATCTCCACTTTTCGTATCCTACACAGTAGAATGAAAGTAAAATGTGCAATAATCCGTTAGTTTCATATCATGCATGGAAGCTCTGGAACAAGGCTGGTACATTGTAACTGTGTCCTGCTATTCTAGGGACCAACTGGATAGAGAAAAGAGAAATCAACAGCTTCGCCAGAGGAACATGGTGTGTGAACTTGCCAGGACTTTCTTCATTAAAGCAGTGAACAATAAGCATACGATCTGCAACGTCATCCTGCCTAATGCAGATCTAATGCTGGAACGTAAGCCACTGGCTGAGTGTAAAGAGTAGGGGGGTGTGGAAAGAAGGAGGAAGGGGGCAGACGAGAGGGGGAAGGGAAATGGAAGAGGGATACATATACCTGTAGATGTATGCTGTCTCTGTTATCCAGCGCACTGCAGTGCAAGTGGGACCATGTTATAAGCTTTAATATTGAAACATGTGGTGGTCAGTGCTTCTCGTTGTTTCAATATATCACAATATTAATATGATGTTGATACCAGTAAAACTCTGCTCACTCTTCTCCTCTTCTTCTGCAGAACCTAGCAGTGTTGACCGTCTGGGGGTAGCGTTGGGCTACGTGGCCCACTTAGTCCACCAGCTGAGTCGTGTGCTTCTCATTCCTCTTCAGTACCAAGTCAAACCATATGGCTCCAGGTCCTTCATCTGCGACCACATCTCAGACGAGGCACTCATCGATAATATCAAAGAGTAGGGTACCATCTAAGCTACTCTGTATGACTGAATAGAGAATCCATATACATTGTGCATGTAACCTTCTCCACATCTCAATAGTCACTAGACATTTTCCTTTTTGAGGTCTTAGGGTTGAAATACTGTCAGCTTACATGTACTTTACTGAAGTCAGGGCTGCTAGTGAAAGAGTATAGGGACTGGGCACAGCACCATCCGAGCTTGGGAATGAAGTTCTAGGACTCATTCCTCACCCACCTCCCTTATTATAGTTTCAACCTAACATGGTCACTTCTATAAGCTATGCTGCATTTATAAACTACATACATGTACATCTTTAACAAAAGAAGGCGGTCATAGATACTACACAGAGTCACCCACTGGGCAGGAAATGTTTAGACTCCAATGCCGGGCCTTTTCAGCTACACTAGGGTGACCAACTTGGAGATGAGGACTGCT
This sequence comes from Agelas oroides, assembly GCA_949130485.1. Taxonomy (NCBI): domain Eukaryota; kingdom Metazoa; phylum Porifera; class Demospongiae; order Agelasida; family Agelasidae; genus Agelas; species Agelas oroides. Next base: position 2,303,801 of record OX422189.1, read on the forward strand.
ACCAAGGGAAAGAAGCAGTTATGTTATCCCTATGATGGGGGCAACAGGATCTGTAGATGTTGTCGTTGTGGCCATCTGTTGTGTACAGACACTTCACACAACAGTAGCAAGGGGGTTACTAGTTTCACACCGAGATCTACATGTATGTATCACCATATACGTAATAGATACACAACAAAATCGTACGATTTGAATCAGAAGTGGAACCAATCTGATCCAGATCTGTACCCAGAAACGCAACAGAACTTTTTGGCAACGGGTCTGATACCGAACTGTAAATCGGATCTGTATCAGTTTGCAGCTCTGTATCAGTTCAGCAAAAACAGCCCTAAGACATGCTGTTCGTACAGGTCCGATACAGATATGTGCGTACTGATCTGATACTGTCCTGATGCTACTGCGGTACTGGTTCAGTTCCGAAAATACGCCCGTAACAGAACTTTTTGGCAACGGAACTGTATCGGGTCAGAAAATTTTGTGCTGTGTAAACCACAGTAGACAGGGATTTATGGTCCATAAACCACCCGAGCCCAAGGGCGCAGCAGGAGGGCAAGGGTTGTTTATGGACCATAAATCCCTGTCTACTGTGGTTTATCTGTTATATTCTCCACTCTGATTGGTCCTTGTTGTTATTAGTAAACACACATGGTAGTTTTCACTGTAAACAAGCTATGTTATTAGTAAACATGTAAAGTAGTTTACGCTGTAAACAAGGTAGCTTATAGGAAACATCATTTTACAACTTCTGGGGTATAATTATGGAACAGAATCTACAGAATCTACAACTTCCTGTCAGTAATAATACCCACCTGTTGCCACAGAAACAAGGGTGAAGTGAAGTATACCATTTTGTTAGTATAATTAATAGCATGGTTTCGAGTGCAATTTGGGATTAATAGCACGAGTGAATGGCTATTAATTGCACGAGGCGAAGCCGAGTGCAATTATGCCAATCACGAGTGCTATTAATCCCAAATTGTATGAGAAAACATGCTATTGATTGCTAATCATAAACTTTGCCAAGTTGACAGTACACTACAATAAGTATGAGCATGTATGAGATAGTCAAGTTTATTGTATACAAGTTTACAGTACACTGTATAGTTTACAGCAAATTGTTGATACTTACAAGTTTACAAGTTTATAGTACATTAGATAGTTTACAACAAATTGTTGTTACTTACAAGTCACTGACCAATCAGTGAGCTACTACACTCATGCACTGTTGACAGTTTGTTTTTCAACCAATCAGAGAGCTATTACACTTTTGCACTGTTGACAGTCTGTTCTTCAGCCAATCAGAGAGCTATTACACTTTCTGCACTGTTGCTTAGCCAATCAGTGAGCTATTACACTTTTTGCACTGTTTACATGTACAAGAAAAACATTATTTGGCATTTATTGCACTGTTGTTAATGGAGCTTAAGTATGGACTGTGATATAGTCATATGATTATTCATGAAAGCGTATGCTCCCTTGCTGTAGGTTTCCACTATTTCTCAAAGGAAGTGAGAAAGCTCTGTTTCAATATGCAGTGTACCTCCTCAACAAGGATATTGCACAGGTGTGCAACAGGTTTAGCAGGTTCATTAAGGTTCACAAGAAAATTGAGAATACAGCGTGTTTTTGTACAATGTGCAGGTATAGACTATGTGCTACAGACATATAGCACAGTTTATGGCAGTAAACAGACCGAGTCCGAGGGCATAGCCCAAGGACGAGGTTTGTTTACTAGCAGCCACCTGTGCTATAGCTATTATATATCCCACCTGATTGATCCTTTGTTGCTTTACATGTGCAAGTGTTTACAGTAAACACATCTGTACATTTGCAAGTATTTATAGTAACTTCAACACATAACTATATAAAAAGCTGTGCTATAGTATGGCAATGTAGTGTACTGTAAGCTAAAAATACATGGAGAGGAAATTGTTAGCCATATTTCCCCTTGTAGCTACCCCTCAGGGAGGGACAGTTAAACCCGACCTGTTATATAGACAAAACTACATGTATACTAGGCAGAATATATATTAATTGTAATTTTGTTATAATGTACCAGCAATTCCAGAAGGTTGGCATTTGTTACAAAAAACACATCTTTTCAGACTCAAGACGTAACTAGTCACATAATAGTGTGCCCAATTAGTTGTCGGCTTAGTGAAGAACACAAGTCAAATTTGATACTTGTATAGGAAAGTTTGAAAGCAGACATAACTTCCACATACATTGAATTCACAAAGGACGTAATAGCATTGATGGGGTTTACCAAAACCTTTTTTCAGTACGTGTACATGTACATAGCTTTTTGTATTAAATTTTGTGGTAACATGTCTCCCATTCAGATGAGGCAGAACTGTGGCCATGGTACCTCAAGATCTATGTTCAGGAAGACCTTACCCAACCTGAAGCTATTGCTAGACAGGCTCACCAAGGATGTGTGAGTACATGGCAGACAGTTTCTTATATTATCCTTCTCTATTAGAGTTGATAGCTATACATGCCATTGAAATCATGCAACCTTACCATTGCAGGTGAAATCTTTAAGTTCAGAGTGTATGTGAGGAAGATTTCTTTGCTTCTAAAGTAGGCTTCTGCTTTTGTGTTTCTTCTGCTCAACATATTTTTCTTCCATCACAACTCATGGAATGGTTTCACTCTGTAGAATACACCACATGTAAGATTGTTGGATGTTGCTTAGCAACCAAATTTTGAACTTGAATAACACAAAGTAGAATGGGTGGAGGTTACAATGGATGTGGCAGTGGGTTGCTAGGGGTAACATCCAACAAATCAAGTAAGTTACATTTCCCAGACAGAACAGCATTCGCCCTTTGGGCTCATTCTGTTCCGTCTGGGAATGTAACTATTATCAAGAGCACATAAGAACGGGCGGCTAGAGGAAGAGCGTGTAACTCCAATAGAAGCCCGTAGTCTGGTCAAAATTATCCAAGGGTTTTCATTTGAGGCTCTGCATCAGTATATTTGCTGATGTTGCATTATACCACCTGGAATGACTGCAGAATAGTACCCCACCAATAGTAACTGTTGATCTGTATCCTTGTGACTTTTCCACAGTGCACAGGATGGTTTCTCTCTGAGGATGCCCATCCCTATTGACACTACATCCCTGTATTCATGTGTTCCATCTCTGTCAGATGCTTCAACAGCTTCAAGCACCATCATACCACTTACACCTTCCCCTGGGAGTGAGAGTTATTGCATCACGTCTAACAGCATGTCCCTGAATCCAGCGAGCTCATTGCAAAGTATTTCACCTGACCAATCATTCCCTGTTGGACTATTCCAGAATGAATCCTCTATGTATGGTGAGAGGAGCTTGAACCTACATGATTTTGATGCTACTAATGCTCAGTACCAGCCAACACTTCCACCAAGTGTTAATGCCTGCGGGAAAGGCTTTCATCTAGATCCTGAATCAACCCAGACTACGGGAGGAAGGGGCGTTTGTGAGTCTAACCCTAAAGACTTGTTTAGTTCAGGGCACAAACAGTACCATTCTAGTCACATAATGAAGAGTTCTGTCTTCACTAATGAGGATCAGTTCGGTGGTCCTGTTTGTCACACAGGTAATAGTGATGAGGAATCTTCTCATGTAGATAGGCAGTCAGATTCAGAGAACAAACCATCAAACTTGGATAATACTACTGAAGAGAGTTCTGTTGACACTTCAAGATCTCACAACAAAACCACTTTCGATGCTGATAGACAGCCAGAACCAGAAAACAAGTCTTTGACCTCCAGTAACACTACTGAGGAGACTTTTGTTGAAACTCCAAGATCTCGTAACGATACCACTGCCTCTGATTCTAGTAGGCATACTGATGACACCCTATTTGCTAGCACTTCTCCACGAGATATGCAATCTACTCCTGTACCTCAGCACATTGAAACAGAACTTGAAAACCATGATGCAGTGTCTAGATTTCCTCAGATTGCTTTTCAAAGGGCTGAATCTCCTGCTGCTACAGAGGGAACTCTTATTGATAGTGCTACAGTTCATGAAAACAGGTACCATAATTCCAACACCAGGCACATCCATGTACCTATGTATGCACCATACACGTATAGCGCTGTCGGGGAAGGTGGATTCATTAAGACTGATGTAGCTACCCCACACATTGTTTCAAGTCGTGTTGCCTCACAACGTGGTAGTGAATCAACCCAGAAGTTTTCTGCTTCTGTACATACTTGTCAACACAGTGCTTCATCTCCGACTCGCAGTTCTGCTGGTGATGACACTCAGTTTCTTGATGACTTTATTGATGGTCCAACTTGACATCATGCATGTTGTAGCAAAAATATTAGTGATTTATTCAGATATAATATTGGCTTCAGGATTTATGGAACTTCTTACCTCATTCTCACAATGGTGTGTATAATGTTCTCAGTTTATTGAAGAACCCACCATCCACTATTATACTATATTGGTATTGCCATGTGTGCACATGTGCTGGTTTTGCAGAATCTTTACAACACATTGTATGAACTTACGCCAACTCAGAGTAAGCGCTTTATAGCACTGAGCTCTGAGATCTTATACAGTGATTCTGTAAAACCCAGTAACTTATGTGATGGGCCTTGTATTCACTCCAACGTTTGTTGCTTGCAATCTTGCATAAAGGACTAACACTGCGGTTGGAAGGCCTACCCTTCCTTCCCATCACGATCCAGTTTGAGTGATGCCCATTACTGGCTTTGTATACTTCGATCAGCTACACATCAATCATAGCCTTATTATTAATGTAGACACTTTGGAAAGGGGATATAAGACAACCACATAGCACTTAGTGCACCAATATGTTCGTGAACAAGCCTTGATTACAGCTTCCAACTAAGATTTTCATGTCACTGTGCCTTATTATTGGTGCCACATATGGGACACCTTATCCACAAGTGAAAGCGAAACAGCTGTGAAGAGCATGCAATTTGTATATTATATCACTGCAAAAAATGATGGGTTGTTTTAGTAACCACTGAGCGGTTTACCCTGGTTGCAGACAAGCTGAGGAGACAGTGGTTATGAGAAGTTTAGTTTGGTATTAGAGGCTAATTGCATAGGCAATCTGAACCCAAACCATACCTTACAACTGACAACCCACAGAACATCTGTGAGAGAGTCACTGCAACTACACTTCAAAAATATGATGCTTTTGTGGTGACTCTCTCACAGATGTTCAGTGGTTACTATATCTGCAAGATCATGGTTGCAAGATGGTCTGGGAAGCTTCCTCTCTGGTTGTCTTATGCAATTAGCAAAATATACACTACATAACCACTGTCTCTTCAGCTAGTCTGCAACCAGGGTAACCACTCAGTGGTTAAAACAACCGATTTGTTTTTGCAGTGACAAACTTACAAGGCTATTCATAGCTAGATATTACAATCATCATACATGGCAGTTCATTAACAGTGTCTTAACTGCAAAATTTAAATAACCCAAAAAGGCAATGGGCACCAAACTTCATAATACACTGGAACTAATAAAATTTTGAGGCCACATCCACTATAGTGCAGTTGTATATCCCAAGACGGTCGTATCTAATGACTGGACTGGATTGTTGACCGGATTGCTGGACTGGACTGATGGACTGGATTACTGGATCAACATCCGAACTGAATTTGTTCGTATCACCCGACCTCTAGCCAATCAGAAGAGTCGACAGGTTACCTGTTTGTAATTGCAAGCACAATGGCCTATTATACATTGTCTGCTGAAACCATCATGGTTGCCCTGCTAAAAAAGAAGGTTGCTAAGATGTGCTCTGCAAAAGTCAATAGTGAAGTTTTTTTAAGTGGCCGCAATTGTCTAAGAGTGGCGAGGCCAGTTCATACATAAATAAGTAGGGGAGTCCCTCTCAGCCCCCCTCCCCCTACCTGTCCAGGGAGATTTTCAATTTCACCTGTACAGATAATGCTCTGATGCATGTGAAAGCGAATAAATATACCTGGAACCATTTTACTCATTTGACTGTCCCTTGTGTGAAACAAACTAATGTTCAACAATTCTGTCCAATGATTGGATATATACAACCGTCCCAAGACCATTTTTGGTCTATTTGACATTACCCCATTTCAACCAATGTTGGTCTTAAATGCTCCACTTCTAGTGCCAAATTTGGTTGATTTGGTCTCGTTATAGTTTACTCAATTTGGACCTTTTAGACGTCATTTGGTTGATTTAGTTATAACTTTTCTTCCTGATAGGCTACTCAATTGGAGTGTCTCTATTCACTGGACTGAACTTTTTGCCACAAAAAAACAAACAATTATTTGTGCCCTGTAATTAGGCTCACTTGCTGTAAGTATTGCATACTGATGAGTGCAAGTCTAGTAAAGGTTCTAACCACCACAAGAAGCCTGATAAGCTCCCAGTTTGTGTTTCTATCACAGTTGTCAAGCCACAATAAGACATCATAACACATCATGAGACACACCATGAAACAACATATGAGACACCACAAGACATCATAAGACATCATGAGATACACCACGAGACACCATGAGCCTCTGTGAGACATTATATGACACTGTGAGACACCATGAGAGACTATGAGACACCATGAGCCTCTGTGAGACATTATATGACACCGTGAGACACCATGAGACACCATGAGCCTCTGTGAGACATTATATGACACTGTGAGACACCATGAGAGACTATGAGACACCATGAGCCTCTGTGAGACATTATATGACATCATGAGACACCATGAGACACTATGAGACACCATGAGACACCATGTGATAGCGTGAGACTCTATAAGACATCATATGACACCATGAGACATCATGAGACACCATGAGAAACCATGAGACAACATGAGACACCATAAGATCCAATGAGACACAATAAGACACCATCAGACAGATTAGACTCTTTGAGACAATAGAAGACACCATGAGGCACCATAAGACTTAATCAGACACCAGAAGATACCATTAGACACCATGAGATTCTATAAGACACCATGAGACAACATAAGACATGCACCATAAGACACCATGAAACTCTATAAGACACCATGAGACAACATAAGACACCATGAGACAACATAAGACACCATGAGATACCATAAGACACCAAGAGACACTGTAAGACCACCATGAGACACCACAAGACATAATAAGACACCAGAATACTCTTCCCAGTCACGGCAGGTTCTCGAACATGTGGATGATGGGGTTGAAGGAGATTGTCCGACATAAGAAGGCATGAAGCAGGATTAAATCTGCTTGTTTATCATAGTAAGTAAGCATTACAATGTGGTAAGAACTTATGCCATACCACCTTGTTGCAGTTCCTTGTGCAGTGATAAGGTTCTACTCGCAATGATAGACAAACAGCCCAGACTTCCAAAGCCTTCCCAATCCATAGTAGCATATACCTACCGCCAAACATGGCAGCAGAACCACAAACAGTGCTAAACTCACCAGTACAAATAGTAAGCAAGAAGTGGGTATAATAGGTTAGAAGCTTGACATAGTCAAGCAAGCTTTAGTGTTATCCTTCGATTTGAAGATGATGGTGGTGAAAGGTGCCAACTGTGCTAGTAAGGTTGATTGGATAAGAAGACAGAACAAAGTAAACATTATGCTTATAGGCAAGTAAAATGTTCCTGTCAAGTGCTTTGCTTGTATATTAACGTAACACCCCCTCTTGAATTTGTTAATAAACTGTCGGACGACGTGATCTTCAGCTCAAGCCTAAATGTACTTTTGATATCGACGTTCTAGATTCTCCAATGTAGCTAAGTGTCTTGAATAAACAAAATCTGATTCACAAATACATGATGCATTAGTTCAAGCACTACCAGTACATTAGATAGTAAGAACAAAGTGAAAACATGCACTACCTGTTTCGGTGAATCAAAAACCTACAAAAACGGATACAGATATCATAAGATCAAAAGTATAGTGCATCTAATCTTATCAATACATCAGAGTAATATACTTAGGCTAAACTTTTGGCTTCTGAGTACAGGGCAGCACTTTGCTGTTGGCATACACCATACATCTGTACCTCACGTGTGGAGAGGTATGCACCTTCAATGTCACCATAGCTATACTCTTCCCAGTGCAGGTTCTTGAACATGCGGATGATGGGGTTACAGAAGATTGTCCGACATAAGGAGGCATGAAGCAGCATTAGATCTGCTCCTTTATCATACTTAGTAAGCATAACACTGTGGTAAGAACTTATGCCATACCACCTTGTTGCAGTTCCTTGTGCAGTGATAAGGTTCAACTCGCAATGATAGACAAACAGCCCACACTTCCAAAGCCTTCCCAATCCATAGTAGCACATACCTACCATGAATACTGGGAGCTCAATTAATACTGCCAACAATAGTAGAACCACAAAGAGTACCAAGCCCACCAGTACAAATAGTAAATCTAGACAAGCAAGAAGTGGGTATAATAAAAGTGTGACATATGTCAAGCAAGCTTTAGGGTTATCCTTTCTGCAGAGCGATTTGAAGATGATGGTGGTGGAAGGTGCCAACTGTGCTAGTAAGGTTGATTGGATAAGAAGACAAAACAAAGTCAACACTATACTTATAGGTGAATAAAATGTTCCTATCAAGTGCTTTGCTTGTATATTAACGTACCACCCCCTCTTGAATTTGTCAATAACTTGTCGGACAACTTGATCTTCTTCAGGCCTAAGTCCTGACATGTACTTTTGATATCGACGTTCTAGTTCCTCCAATGTAAGTCTTTTGAATAACGCCTGTCTCGCGTATCGCCTTCGGACTTTCTTAGAGCTGCAACAAGCCAGGACACTTTGCAAACAGGAAACGGGTTGTTGGTTCATCCAGTCATCCACACTTATACCATAGATAATAGAGCGTAACCTACGACTCTATTATCTATGGAGTTACCCAGCCGTTCATATGCAGATTAGCTATACCCAGCGCGCATGCGCAAAAGGTTAAGCAAGTAGTCATGAATGACTTAGTGTCCAGCCTACATGGTATCATTAAATTAGCCATACACTCAATGAGTGTGTACAACAAAGTTCTTCTATCAGCAGCCATATTTTATTCACACTTTGGAAGACAGTTTGGCACTGCAGAGCTTGCAGATCACTTCTGTAATGACTCGCAACCCCCATTTGAAACCATCTACAGGGATCCTTTCATTAGTGCCATGGAACAACTTAGCAAACTTAAGATCTTCAGGAATTCGTAGTGGAGTAAACCCCAAACAAATTGGCTTCTTTTGAGGATTCTGGGCATAGTAGAATGAGTCAGTAGCTCCTGGGATCATTGTCTTTATGATGTGTGCTCCATTTGCCCTGGTAGCAATGATCTGCTGGATCACCTGCAAAACCTCCTGACAAGACGTCTCACATGGGTCTTGGAAATGTGGATTACGAACAGCTAGTACTTCAATTGTTAAATCTGGTGGCAGTTCTACATCGTCAGGTCCTCGTTTCGGTTGAAAGTTGCCAACACCAATGACTTGCTGGATATCTTGGACAACATCGTCAGCAGTACAACCAGGAAGAATCCGACCATCTACTATCAGCCAGGCAGAGGTTGGGATTTGATTAAATTGATCGCCACCACCAATGACAGTTGGATTGGCCATATTGTGTAGCAGAGGCACCATTGTGGCAGCTTGGTCTTCTGTCAGAAGCCGGCCTATGATGATGTCAGAAAGTGTTGGGGAAAGCAATCGACGAAAGACAGTAGACTTTGGAAAAGGAAGTATACTTGCTATATTGTCAATGGTGATTCTATTAGCATCAACCACACGAAGTGGAAGTTGGGTACTTCCAAGCTTCTGTGCTATTGCCCCAATTTTGGCGATGGGATTCTCCTTATGTAAAAGAGATCCATGACCACCTTCGCCCCTGGCAGTGATCTTTATCTGTGCACTCCCTTTCTCACCAATCTGAATGGGAAAGACTTCTTTTCCCTCGAAAAACATGGAGAAACCACCCACTTCGTTAAAAACGATATCAGCTTCAATCAGATCAGGGTGATTCTCAACAAGATACTTGGCACCATAGGTCGAGTCTGTTCGTTCCTCATCAGCAACCCCTGCAAAAATCAGATCACGTGAGAGCTGGATTCTATTCTTCTTGATGAAGCACAAAAGTGTGACTGACATTGCAGCCATATGCTTCATATCGACTGCTCCACGGCCATATATACACCCATCTTCTTCATCAATTTCAGCTCCATACGGATCATACTTCCAACCTTCTTCCTGCCACTTCTCCTTTGGAGCTCGTACTGTGTCCAAATGGGAGCTCAGTAGAATGGCACCTTTTCCTGCAGAGCCATCGCCTACAACACGGGCAATAATGTTGCCTCGACCAGCCTTCGGTTCAATGATTTCGTACGGAATTCCAGCCTCTTCAAACTTTTCTTTTATAATCATGACTGCTTCAATTTCTGTACCATCGTCTTTGAAGTTCTGTGTGTCAGTCTGCAAAAGTTTACGGAAGAGTTCAAGAGCTGCTCCTTCGACCTCATCCCACTTGGATGCCAGGAACTGTGAAAGTTCATTGTCCTCGTCTCTTGGTTCTTCCTGTGCGTCCACAGGACTTTCTTGACCGGGATCTGGGTCTGCTTGTACCTGTTGCTGCTGTTCTCCTCCCTCCTCCCCTCCAGACTGGCGCTGTTCCAGCTCAAGAGCAGCAGAGTCCGCCATCTTTTCCAAAATTCATTGTCACGTGACTTGTAACAGCTATACAACGATTGCCAAAGCATGCCATTGCTACTGCTTACGAGCGCGCTCTCTTTCTTTGTCTGGCTCTGTACAGCGCTAGCTGAGGCTCCTAACGGACCTATAGTTGCGACAGTATATGGAAAGGTAATTGTATTCAGCAGTGAAAATGCCGATCAGCACTGGTGCAACATGTAGTCTACTCTACACAGAGTCGCACTACAGTGCATCGTCGTATCTCCCGGTCACCCCGGCGCAGCTGATGAGACCTGGTATTGGCCGAAACGCGTCCTGCGCAGTGGGTGACTTTGCTTAACATCTAGGTCTATTTGTTTTAGGGAGTTGATTGTCAGTCATGCTATTACTAAACTTTGGTGCAATCGAATCTACTAACATCTTTCTTTTCCAGGTACAAGGAAGGTACACAGACACAGCCCAGGTGACTTTTAAGGATACTATGACTTGTGCTTAGTGAAATGTTATCTACATGTGATTGCTCTGCAGGTATTCACTTCTATCCCATATGCTACGCCCCCTGTTGGTGAACTGAGATGGAAGGCCCCACGGTATTAAAGCTAGCTAGTCACCTCTAACCTGCGGCCATTCATGGCTGCTAGTTCAATCTGCAGTGAAACCAATGTTTACAGTGTTGTCTTAGTCTCGTGCCCAGGCTATTTTCCGCATGCGAGTGGAAAATAGTCTGGGAACGAGACTATAGTGTTGTCTTTGACACTGCAATCACTCAGTCACTTCCTCCTACTCATGCAGACCACCTGAGCCGTGGAGTGATGTCATAGAAGCAGTGGAAGATCCTCCAGGATGCCCGCAGGTTGGGTAAAGCATACTCGTCAAATGACGAGCCCCACCCCTTTTCCCTAGTGGATAGAAGTGAAGTTACCCAGTAGGAATTTGTTACAGAAGAATTTTATGGGTCTGTTGGCATTTTTGAAAAATCCTCAGGTACTAATTTTATAAAAGACTTTCTAGCAATCCTGAGGAGTATCACCACACCCCCAAGGCATTCACAGAACTTGGTACTGCAGAGTAGTCTAGTCCACCATAGAACCAGTGAAGCAAATCTAAAACCTATAAGTCTTAACTTGGACAGAGATGACAGGTGCTTGTAGTGGTAATCCTGAACGCTGTATATGGTTGACAGGAGCCATCTGCATGAATGACCAACAAACTGACAAGAATGAATTCAGCTTGTGTTGTGTGAAACAAATCAGCTCCACCAGTAATACCTACCTACATTACTGTATAACATGCATCAAAGTTAACCAATGACCATTTAATAGAGTTCACTGAGAGCTTTCTTCTGGTGCACAGACAGCTTGACCAAGTATCGGGAATTGCTATAGACTGTGAACCTAAGCAATACTGTGCATCAGCAATTAATGATATACAGTGGAATCCCGCCGGACACCCCTCAAAAGCGGACACCCACGATATAATGGACAATTCCAAAAGTCCCGACTGTCCTTCCGTTCACTTCAATACTTAAGCAACCCCTGAACAGTGGACACGCTGCTACTCCGTATATTTCACGATCCCAAATGTATGCACACAATACCAACGACCTCAATTTGGTGGGACACTTGTTGACCTTTTCAGCAAGATTGTCCACCATTGCTGCTGGAGTTAACAACTGTTACTGTAGTATTATCCTCTGCTTAGCCTTCCTGCCAGCATACAGCAAGGGAAAACTCTGAAAACGTAGCCACGTTGTGCTCAACAGCCCGATTACGCAGTACCATGCCTACCGGAAATATACTGGAAGCCCCTGAGTTAGGGACACCTCACTATAAAGGACAAAATGTTGGTTCCCAATGGTGTCCGCTTTAGAGGGGTTCCGCTGTATTTCTATTAATGTACATTGTACATGTTATGCAGAGTCACCCGCTGTGCATGACCATTACCAGACCTCAGGGGTAAATTGAAGATAAGAACAACTAATTGTTTAGATGGCTGGCATTAATGGTTAGCAGCACTATCTCAAATGTAGTGTCATTGTACAACTGTCTTCATGGGTCCAAGAAATGTTCCTATGAGTGCATGTGTGTGTGACTCAAAAAAACTGGAGTTCAGCTAACATCGTTGACAGTTTAGCATTGCAGTATCTTAACTCAGTACAGTCTACATCCAAGTAGCACTGGTTTTCATCTCAACTCGGCAGATGATGCCATGCGATCTTCCCCTACCGCGATACTTGTGTCCTAAGAACATCACTGAGGACTGTCTCTACCTCAACATTTTTACACCACTCAGTGCAGACGTAAGAAAACAGGAATTAGAAAACCTATGTTGTAACCAGGTTATGTTTATGTACATGGAACGGTCATAACAAATACTATTGATAAATGAGATTCAGAATGTAATCTATGGAAAAATACATTCCTTTCACAAGAATTCTCACCTCATGATGAGATCGACCCTGCATGGCTCAAAAGATCAATTTCTGGTAGCTAGCTATCTACCTGGTAATTGTGTCTTTTGGAAAGGTTGCTCCAGGAATCTCTCATTTCATGCAAAGCTCACTCAGTGTAAGCTGCTATATGACAATATGATAGACAGCAATATTTTCATGCTAATACAGCAGATCTGTTGAGTAGATTTCGAGTACCCTGGTATAAATCACTCTTCACTGTCGGCCACTATGGCTGTCTTGTATCACCAGCTTCCAACCTCCTCTGTTCTGCATCTTCCCTTCCCAGCCTCGTTCAAAGCTGCCAGTGATGGTATTCATACATGGAGGGAACTTTATCCGAGTGAGTTAAAATTTAGCAATCTGAATGTTTTTGTTCAAGTCTTGCTGGCAAAATTATGCTTATGTGGGTTTACATCTCATACAACTATGGGACACTTGACACTTCTGCATGTAAAGTGGAACTGCTCTAAAGCAAACAGCCTTGGGAACAAAATGTGCATGTCCTGATTAGCAACTGCCTTCATTTTAGGGGGAGAATGATGGTCAAGGTTAATTTTATTTTCAAGGGTGTCCTTTAAATTACCACATAGGCCATTCTCCTTTGTGGCCTGGTTACCCACCTAGCTCACTATGTAGTATTGTGCCCAGCCTGCGCATGCCTCCCGGTGAGAAATGGTCTGATGAACAAAGTCGGATTTCTTGGGCTTTTTCCCCAAAAGTGGTAAGGACCAATGAGATTGCGAGATTGGTAATTATTACGTATCACTTCCCTTACAACTGTAAAACTTTTATCTCTACTCAAGAATCCATACCGAGTGGGTTTGGTGTAAAATGAAATTCAACTTGGTTCACCAGACTGTTTCTCCTCATGAGAGGGTGGGGTCTGGGGACGAGACTACCAACAATGTTCCACATTGTTGTTGAGTTGGAGGTTATATTGCCTTCAGTGCCAGAAAGTAACCTCGTTCCCAGGCTCTCCCCTCGCCCCGACGAAAGTAAAAGCGGAGGGGAGAGCCTGGGAACAAGGCTAGCCAGAAAGGAAGCTGCTACAAGATGAAAGGAGCTTTTTCTAGGCTGATTCCCAAAGGTGGAGAGAATGACCCACCCAGTGTCAACCCTGGTTTTTATAGAGCAAAGCTTAAAGCAAAGCAGCAGCCAAGTGATTTTCACCCTGCTTGCAAGCTCATTAACGAGTGGGTGCAGTTAGAGTTGTGAAGCAACGCAGGATGGCTGCATGTGTTAAGGTTTGAAGTAAGACAAAACTGGGAACTATGATACAGGTTCCACAGGTTAAAGTGACTCTAAAAAATAAGGCCAAATTAATGGGTTTCATTAGACAGCTTATCTTGCACGAAACCAGCCCCCTGACTGCTTGTCTCTGCATGAAACCAGCCCCCTGACTGCTTGTCTTGTATGAGACCAGCCACCTGACTGCTTGTCTTGCACGAGACCAGCCCCCTGACTGCTTGTCTTGTATGAGACCAGCCACCTGACTGCTTGTCTTGCATGAGACCAGCCCCCTGACTGCTTGTCTTGCACGAGACCAGCCCCCTGACTGCTTGTCTTGCACGAGACCAGCTACCTAACTGCTTGTCTTGCACGAGACCAGCCCCCTGACTGCTTGTGTTTGGACGAGACCAGGCCCCTCCTGACTTCTCATCTCTGCCTGAATGCTTGTCTTGCATGAGACCAGCCCTCTGACTGCTTGTCTTGCACGAGACCAGCCCTCTGACTTCTTGTCTTACACGAGACCAGCCCCCTGAATGCTTGTCTTGCACGAGACCAGCCCCCTGACAGCTTGTCTTGCACGAGACCAGCCCCTGACGGCTTGTCTTGCACGACACCAGCTCCCTGACTACTTGTCTTGCACGAGACCAGCCCCCTTACTGCTTGTGTTTGGACGAGACCAGGCCCCCCTGACAGAACATCTCTGCCTGACTGCTTGTCTTGCATGAGACCAGCCCTCTGACTGCTTGTCTTGCACGATACCTGCACCTGACAGTTTGTCTTGCACGATACCAGCCCCTTGACTGCTTGTCTTGCACGAGACCAGCCCCCTGACTGATTGTCTTGCACGGCTCCAGCTCCCTGACTTCTTGTCTTGCACGAGACCAGCCCCCTGACTGATTGTCTTGCACGGCTCCAGCTCCCTGACTTCTTGTCTTGCATGAGACCAGCCCCCTTACTGTGTTTGTGTTTGGACGAGACCAGGCCCCTGACTTCTCATCTCTGCCGAGACCAGCTACTTGACTGCTTGTCTTGCACGAGACCAGCCCTCTGATTGCTTGTCTTGCATGAGACCAGCCCCCTGTCTGCTTGTCTTGCACGAGACCAGCCCCCTGACTGCTTGTCTTGCGCGAGACCAGCCCCCTGACTGCTTATCTTGCACGAGACCAGCCCCCTGACTGCTTATCTTGCACGAGACCATTCCCCTGACAGCTTGTCTTGCACGAGACCAGCCCCCTTACTGCTTGTCTTGCTCGAGACCAGCCCCATCACTGCTTGTCTTGCACGAGACCAGCTCCCTGACTGCTTGTCTCTGCCGAGACCAGCTAGTCTTACACAAGAGCAGCCCCCTGACTGCTTGTCTCTGCACGAAACCAGCCTCTTCTCTGCTTGCTTTGCACGAGACCAGCACCCTGACGGCTTGTCTTGCACGAGACCAGCCACCTGACTGCTTGTCTTGCACGAGACCAGCCCCCTGACTGCTTGTATATGGACTAGACCAGACCCCTCACTTCTTGTCTTGCACTACACCAGCCACCTAACTGTTTGTCTTGCACGAGATCACTTCTTGTCTTGCGCTAGACCAGCCACCTAACTGCACGAGACCAGCCCCCTGACTGCTTGTCTTGCACGAGATCAGCCCCCTCACTGCTTGTC
The DNA here is from genome assembly GCA_949130485.1 of Agelas oroides. Taxonomy (NCBI): domain Eukaryota; kingdom Metazoa; phylum Porifera; class Demospongiae; order Agelasida; family Agelasidae; genus Agelas; species Agelas oroides. The sequence goes on from OX422189.1 coordinate 2,319,813, forward strand.
TTGCACGAGACCAGCCCCCTGACTTCTTGTCTTACACGAGACCAGCTCCCTGACTGCTTGTCTTGCACGAGACCTGCCCCTGACTGCTTGTCTTGCACGAGACCAGCCCCCTGACTGCTTGTCTTGCACGAGACCAGCCACCTGACTGCTTGTCTTGCACGAGACCAGCCCCTTGACTACTTGTCTTGCACGAGACCAGCCCCCTGACTGCTTGTCTTGCACTAGAACAGCCCCCTGACTGCTTGTCTTGCACGAGACCAGCTACCTGACTGCTAGTCTTGCACGAGATCAGCCCCCTCACTGCTTGTCTTGCACGAGACCAGCCCCCTGACTTCTTGTCTTACACGAGACCAGCTCCCTGACTGCTTGTCTTGCACGAGACCTGCCCCTGACTGCTTGTCTTGCACGAGACCAGCCCCCTGACTGCTTGTCTTGCACGAGACCAGCCACCTGACTGCTTGTCTTGCACGAGACCAGCCCCTTGACTACTTGTCTTGCACGAGACCAGCCCCCTGACTGCTTGTCTTGCACAAGACCTATCCCCTGACTGCTTGTCTTGCACGAGACCAGCCCCCTGACTGCTTATCTTGCACTAGACCAGCCCCCTTACTGCTTGTCTTGCACGAGACCAGCCCCCTCACTGCTTGTCTTGCAAGAGACCATTCCACTGACGGCTTATGTTGCACAAGACCTATCCCCTGACTGCTTGTCTTGCACAAGACCAGCCCCCTGACTGCTTATCTTGCACTAGACCAGCCCCCTTACTGCTTGTCTTGCACGAGACCAGCTACCTGACTGCTTATCTTGCACGAGACCAGCTACCTGACTGCTTGTCTTGCACGAGACCATCCTCGTGACTGCTTATCTTGCACTAGACCAGCCCCCTGACTGCTTGTCTTGCATGAGACCAGCCCCCTGACTGCTTGTATCTGCATGAGACCAGCACCCTGATGGCTTGTCTCTGCCGAGACCAGGTACCTGACTGCTTGTCTTGCACTAGACCAGCCCCCTGACTGGCTTGTCTTGCACGAGACCAGCCCCCCGACTGCTTGTCTTGCACTAGACCAGCCCCCTGACTGCTTGTCTTGCACGAGACCAGCACTCTGACTGCTTGTCTTGCACGAGACCAGCCCCCTGACTGCCTGTCTTGCATGAGACCAGCCTTGTGACTGCTTATTTTGGACGAGACCAGCCCCCTGACTGCTTGTATCTGCACGAGACCAGCACCCTGATGGCTTGTCTCTGCTGAGGCCAGCTACCTGACTGCTTATCTTGCACGAGACCAGCCCCATGACTGCTTGTCATGCACTAGACCAGCCCCCTCACTGCTTGTCTTGCACGAGACCAGCTACCTAACTGCTTGTCTTGCACAAGATCAGCTACCTCACTGCTAGTCTTGCACAAGACCATCTCCCTGACTGCTTGTCTTGCACTAGACCTTTCCCCTGACTGCTTGTCTTGCACGAGACCAGCCCCCTGACTGCTTATCTTGCATGGGACCTGCCCCCTGACTGCTTGTATCTGCACGAGACCAGCCCCCTGACGGTTTGTCTTGCACAAGACCTAATCGCTTGTCTTGCACGAGACCTGCCTCCTGACTGCTTGTCTTGCACGAGACCAGCTACCTGACTGCTTATCTTGCACGAGACCAGCATCCTGACTTCTTCTCTTGCACGAGACGAACGCCCTGACTGCTTGTCTTGCACGAGACCAGCCCCCTGACTGCTTGTCTTGCAAGAGACCAGCCTTGTGACTGCTTATCTTGTATGGGACCAGCACCCTGACTGCTTGTATCTGTACGAGACCATTCCCCTGACTGCTTGTCTTGCACGAGACAAGCCCCCTGACTGCTTGTCTTGCACGAGACCAGCCCCCTGACTGCTTGTCTTGCACTAGACCAGCCCCCTGACTGCTTGTCTTGCACAAGACCAGCCCCCTGACTGCTTGTATCTGCACGAGACCAGCCCCCTGACTGCTTGTCTTGCACGAGACCAGCCCCCTGACTGCTTGTATCTGCACGAGACCAGCCCCCTGACTGCTTGTCTTGCACGAGACCAGCCCCTTAACTGTTTGTCTTGCACGAGACCAGCCTTGTGACTGCTTATCTTGCACGAGACCAGCCTTGTCACTGCTTGTCTTGCACGAGACCAGGCTTGTGACTGCTTATCTTGTATGGGACCAGCCCCCTGACTGCTTGTATCTGCACGACACAAGCCCCCTGACTGCTTGTCTTGCACGAGACCAGCCCCCTGACTGCTTGTCTTGTATGAGACCAGCCCCCTGACTGCTTGTATCTGCACGAGACCAGCCCCCTGACTGCTTATCTTGCACGAGACCAGCCCCCTAACTGCTTGTATCTGCACGAGACCAGCCCCCTCACTGCTTGTCTTGCACGAGACCTGTCCCCTGACTGCTTGTCTTGCACTAGACCAGCCACCTGACTGCTTGTCTTGCACGAGACCAGCCCCTTAACTGCTTGTCTTGCACAAGACCAGCCTTGTCACTGCTTGTATCTGCATGAGACCATCACCCTGATCGCTTGTCTCTGTCATGACCAGCTATCTGACTGCTTGTCTTGCACTAGACCAGCCCCCTGACTGCTTGTCTTGCACGAGACCAGACTCGTGACTGCTTGTCTTGCACGAGACCAGCCCCCTGACTGCTTATCTTGCGATAGACCAGCACCCTGACTGCTTGTCTTGCACGAGACCAGCTACCTGACTGCTTATCTTGCACGAGACCAGCCCCCTGACTGCTTGTATCTGCACGAGACCAGCACCCTGATGGCTTGTCTCTGCTGAGACCAGCTACCTGACTGCTTGTCATGCACTAGACCAGCCCCCTCACTGCTTGTCTTGCACGAGACCAGCTACCTAACTGCTTGTCTTGCACAAGATCAGCTACCTCACTGCTAGTCTTGCACAAGACCAGCCCCCTGACTGCTTGTCTTGCACTAGACCTTTCCCCTGACTGCTTGTCTTGCACGAGACCAGCCCCCTGACTGCTTATCTTGCATGGGACCTGCCCCCTGACTGCTTGTATCTGCACGAGACCAGCCCCCTGACGGCTTGTCTTGCACAAGACCTAATCGCTTGTCTTGCACGAGACCTGCCCCCTGACTGCTTATCTTGCAATACACCAGCCTCCTGACTGCTTGTCTTGCACGAGACCAGCTACCTGACTGCTTATCTTGCACGAGACCAGCATCCTGACTGCTTCTCTTGCACGAGACGAACGCCCTGACTGCTTGTCTTGCACGAGACCAGCCCCCTGACTGCTTGTCTTGCAAGAGACCAGCCTTGTGACTGCTTATCATGTATGGGACCAGCACCCTGACTGCTTGTATCTGTACGAGACCATTCCCCTGACTGCTTGTCTTGCACGAGACAAGCCCCCTGACTGCTTGTCTTCCACGAAACCAGCCCCCTGACTGCTTGTCTTGCACGAGACCAGCCCCCTGACTGCTTGTATCTGCACGAGACCAGCCCCCTGACTGCTTGTATCTGCACGAGACCAGCCCCCTGACTGCTTGTCTTGCAAGAGACCAGCCTTGTGACTGCTTATCTTGTATGGGACCAGCACCCTGACTGCTTGTATCTGTACGAGACCATTCCCCTGACTGCTTGTCTTGCACGAGACAAGCCCCCTGACTGCTTGTCTTGCACGAGACCAGCCCCCTGACTGCTTGTCTTGCACGAGACCAGCCCCCTGACTGCTTGTATCTGCACGAGACCAACCCCCTGACTGCTTGTCTTGCACGAGACCAGCCCCCTGACTGCTTGTATCTGCACGAGACCAGCCCCCTGACTGCTTCTCTTGCACGAGATCAGCCCCTTAACTGCTTGTCTTGCACGAGACCAGCCTTGTGACTGCTTATCTTGCACGAGACCAGCCTTGTCACTGCTTGTCTTGCACGAGACCAGGCTTGTGACTGCTTATCTTGTATGGGACCAGCCCCCTGACTGCTTGTATCTGCATGAGACAAGCCCCCTGACTGCTTGTCTTGCACGAGACCAGCCCCCTGACTGCTTGTCTTGTATGAGACCAGCCCCCTGACTGCTTGTATCTGCACGAGACCAGCCCCCTGACTGCTTATCTTGCACGAGACCAGCACCCTGACGGCTTGTCTTGCACGAGACCAGCCCCCTAACTGCTTGTATCTGCACGAGACCAGCCCCCTCACTGCTTGTCTTGCACGAGACCTGTCCCCTGACTGCTTGTCTTGCACTAGACCAGCCACCTGACTGCTTGTCTTGCACGAGACCAGCCCCTTAACTGCTTGTCTTGCACAAGACCAGCCTTGTCACTGCTTGTATCTGAATGAGACCATCACCCTGATCGCTTGTCTCTGCCATGACCAGCTATCTGACTGCTTGTCTTGCACTACACCAGCCCCCTGACTGCTTGTCTTGCACGAGACCAGCCTCATGACTGCTTGTCTTGCACGAGACCAACCCCCTGACTACTTATCTTGCGATAGACCAGCACCCTGACTGCTTGTCTTGCACGAGACCAGCTACCTGACTGCTTATCTTGCACGAGACCAGCCCCCTAACTGCTTGTATCTGCACGAGACCAGTCCCCTGGCTGCTTGTCGTGCACTAGACCAGCCCCCTGACTGCTTGTCTTGCACGAGACCAGCTCCCTGACTGCTTTTATCTGCACGAGACCAGACCCCTGACTGCTTGTCTTGCACTAGACCAGCCACCTGACTGCTTGTCTTGCACGAGACCAGCCCCTTAACTGCTTGTCTTGCACGAGACCAGCCTTGTCACTGCTTGTATCTGCATGAGACCATCACCCTGATCGCTTGTCTCTGCCGTGACCAGCTATCTGACTGCTTGTCTTGCACTAGACCAGCCCCCTGACTGCTTGTCTTGCACGAGACCAGCCCCTTAACTGCTTGTCTTGCACGAGACCAGCCTTGTCACTGCTGGTATCTGCATGAGACCATCACCCTGATCGCTTGTCTCTGCCGTGACCAGCTATCTGACTGCTTGTCTTGCACGAGACCAGCCCCCTGACTGCTTGTCTTGCACGAGACCAGCCTCGTGACTGCTTGTCTTGCACGAGACCAGCCTCGTGACTGCTTGTCTTGCACGAGACCAGCCCCCTGACTACTTATCTTGCGATAGACCAGCACCCTGACTGCTTGTCTTGCACGAGACCAGCTACCTGACTGCTTATCTTGCACGAGACCAGCACCCTGACTGCTTGTCTTGCACGAGACGAACGCCCTGACTGCTTGTCTTGCACGAGACCAGCTCCCTGACTGCTTGTATCTGCACGAGACCAGACCCCTGGCTGCTTGTCGTGCACTAGACCAGCCCCCTGACTGCTTGTCTTGCACGAGACCAGCTCCCTGACTGCTTGTATCTGCACGAGACCAGACCCCTGACTGCTTGTCTTGCACTAGACCAGCCACCTGACTGCTTGTCTTGCACGAGACCAGCCCCTTAACTGCTTGTCTTGCACGAGACCAGCCTTGTCACTGCTTGTATCTGCATGAGACCATCACCCTGATCGCTTGTCTCTGCCGTGACCAGCTATCTGACTGGTTGTCTTGCACTAGACCAGCCACCTGACTGCTTGTCTTGCACGAGACCAGACCCCTGGCTGCTTGTCGTGCACTAGACCAGTCCCCTGACTGCTTGTCTTGCACGAGACCAGCTCCCTGACTGCTTTTATCTGCACGAGACCCGACCCCTGACTGCTTGTCTTGCACTAGACCAGCCACCTGACTGCTTGTCTTGCACGAGACCAGCCCCTTAACTGCTTGTCTTGCACAAGACCAGCCTTGTCACTGCTTGTATCTGCATGAGACCATCACCCTGATCGCTTGTCTCTGCCGTGACCAGCTATCTGACTGCTTGTCTTGCACTAGACCAGCCCCCTGACTGCTTGTCTTGCACGAGACCAGCCCCTTAACTGCTTGTCTTGCACGAGACCAGCCTTGTCACTGCTGGTATCTGCATGAGACCATCACCCTGATCTCTTGTCTCTGCCGTGACCAGCTATCTGACTGCTTGTCTTGCACGAGACCAGCCCCCTGACTGCTTGTCTTGCACGAGACCAGCCTCGTGACTGCTTGTCTTGCACGAGACCAGCCTCGTGACTGTTTGTCTTGCACGAGACCAGCCCCCTGACTACTTATCTTGCGATAGACCAGCACCCTGACTGCTTGTCTTGCACGAGACCAGCTACCTGACTGCTTATCTTGCACGAGACCAGCACCCTGACTGCTTGTCTTGCATGAGATCAGCTCCCTGACTGCTTGTCTTGCACGAGACCAGCTACCTGACTGCTTGTCTTGCACTAGACCAGCCCCCTGACTGCTTGTCTTGCACGAGACCAGCTACCTGACTGCTTATCTTGCACGAGACCAGACCCCTGGCTGCTTGTCTTGCACGAGACCAGCCCCCTGACTGCTTGTCTTGTATGAGACCAGCCCCCTGAATGCTTGTATCTGCACGAGACCAGCCCCCTGACTGCTTGTCTTGCACGAGACCAGCACCCTGACGGCTTGTCTTGCACTAGACCAGCCCCCTGACTGCTTGTCTTGCACGAGACCGTTCACCTGACTGCTTGTCTTGCACGAGACCAGCTACCTGACTGCTTGTCTTGCACTAGACCTGTCCCCTTACTGCTTGTCTTGCACGAGACCAGCCCCCTCACTGCTTGTCTTGCACGAGACCAGCTACCTAACTGCTTGTCTTGCACAAGATCAGCTACCTCACTGCTAGTCTTGCATAAAACCATCTCCCTGACTGCTTGTCTTGCACGAGACCAGCCCCCTGACTGCTTATCTTGCACGATACCAGCATCCTGACTGCTTCTCTTGCACGAGACGAACGCCCTGACTGCTTGTCTTGCACGAGACCAGCCCCCTGACTGCTTGTCTTGCAAGAGACCAGCCTTGTGACTGCTTATCATGTATGGGACCAGCACCCTGACTGCTTGTATCTGTACGAGACCATTCCCCTGACTGCTTGTCTTGCACGAGACCAGCCTCTTGACTGCTTGTCTTGCACGAAACCAGCCCCCTGACTGCTTGTCTTGCACGAGACCAGCCCCCTGACTGCTTGTATCTGCACGAGACCAGCCCCCTGACTGCTTGTATCTGCACGAGACCAGCCCCCTGACTGCTTGTCTTGCACGAGACCAGCCCCCTGACTGCTTGTCTTGCAAGAGACCAGCCTTGTGACTGCTTATCTTGTATGGGACCAGCACCCTGACTGCTTTTATCTGTACGAGACCATTCCCCTGACTGCTTGTCTTGCACGAGACAAGCCCCCTGACTGCTTGTCTTGCACGAGACCAGCCCCCTGACTGCTTGTCTTGCACGAGACCAGCCCCCTGACTGCTTGTCTTGCACGAGACCAGCCCCCTGACTGCTTGTATCTGCACGAGACCAGCCCCCTGACTGCTTGTCTTGCACGAGACCGGCCCCCTGACTGCTTGTATCTGCACGAGACCAGCCCCCTGACTGCTTGTCTTGCACGAGACCAGCCCCTTAACTGCTTGTCTTGCACGAGACCATCCTTGTGACTGCTTATCTTGCACGAGACCAGCCTTGTCACTGCTTGTCTTGCACGGGACCAGGCTTGTGACTGCTTATCTTGTATGGGACCAGCCCCCTGACTGCTTGTATCTGCACAAGACAAGCCCCCTGACTGCTTGTCTTGCACGAGACCAGCCCCCTGACTGCTTGTCTTGTATGAGACCAGCCCCCTGACTGCTTGTATCTGCACGAGACCAGCCCCCTGACTGCTTATCTTGCACGAGACCAGCACCCTGACGGCTTGTCTTGCACGAGACCAGCCCCCTAACTGCTTGTATCTGCACGAGACCAGCCCCCTCACTGCTTGTCTTGCACGAGACCTGTCCCCTGACTGCTTGTCTTGCACTAGACCAGCCACCTGACTGCTTGTCTTGCACGAGACCAGCCCCTTAACTGCTTGTCTTGCACAAGACCAGCCTTGTCACTGCTTGTATCTGCATGAGACCATCACCCTGATCGCTTGTCTCTGCCATGACCAGCTATCTGACTGCTTGTCTTGCACTAGACCAGCCCCCTGACTGCTTGTCTTGCACGAGACCAGTCTCGTGACTGCTTGTCTTGCACGAGACCAGCCCCCTGACTACTTATCTTGCGATAGACCAGCACCCTGACTGCTTGTCTTGCACGAGACCAGCTACCTGACTGCTTATCTTGCACGAGACCAGCCCCCTAACTGCTTGTATCTGCACGAGACCAGCCCCCTGGCTGCTTGTCGTGCACTAGACCAGCCCCCTGACTGCTTGTCTTGCACGAGACCAGCTCCCTGACTGCTTTTATCTGCACGAGACCAGACCCCTGACTGCTTGTCTTGCACTAGACCAGCCACCTGACTGCTTGTCTTGCACGAGACCAGCCCCTTAACTGCTTGTCTTGCACGAGACCAGCCTTGTCACTGCTTGTATCTACATGAGACCATCACCCTGATCGCTTGTCTCTGCCGTGACCAGCTATCTGACTGCTTGTCTTGCACGAGACCAGCCCCCTGACTGCTTGTCTTGCACGAGACCAGCCTCGTGACTGCTTGTCTTGCACGAGACCAGCCCCCTGACTACTTATCTTGCGATAGACCAGCACCCTGACTGCTTGTCTTGCACGAGACCAGCTACCTGACTGCTTATCTTGCACGAGACCAGCACCCTGACTGCTTGTCTTGCACGAGACCAGCTACCTGACTGCTTATCTTGCACGAGACCAGCACCCTGACTGCTTGTCTTGCACGAGACGAACGCCCTGACTGCTTGTCTTGCACGAGACCAGCTCCCTGACTGCTTGTATCTGCACGAGACCAGCCACCTGACTGCTTGTCTTGCACGAGACCAGCCCCTTAACTGCTTGTCTTGCACGAGACCAGCCTTGTCACTGCTTGTATCTGCATGAGACCATCACCCTGATTGCTTGTCTCTGCCGTGACCAGCTATCTGACTGTTTGTCTTGCACGAGACCAGCCCTGACTGCTTGTCTTGCACGAGACCAGCCTCGTGACTGCTTGTCTTGAACGAGACCAACCCCCTGACTGCTTGTCTTGCACGAGACCAGCCCCCTGACTGCTTGTCTTGCACGAGACCAGCCCCCTCACTGCTTGACGTGACCAGCCCCCTCACTGCTTGACGTGACCAGCCTCGTGACTGCTTATCTTGCACGAGACCAGGCCCCTGATTGCTTGTCGTGCGCTAGACCAGCCTCCTGACGGCTTGTCTTGCACGAGACCAACCCCCTGACTGCTTGTCTTGCACGAGACCATGCTTGTCTTGCACGAGACCAGCATTGTGACTGCTTATCTTGCATGGGACCAGCCCCCTGACTGCTTGTATCTGCACGAGACCAGCCCCCTGACTGCTTGTCTTGCACGAGACCATTCCCCTGACTGCTTGTCTTGCACTAGACAAGCACCCTGACTGCTTGTCTTGCACGAGACCAGCCCCTTGACTGCTTGTCTTGTATGAGACCAGCCCCCTGAATGCTTGTATCTGCACGAGACCAGCCCCCTGACTGCTTGTATCTGCACGAGACCAGCCCCCTGACTGCTTGTCTTGCACGAGACCATTCCCCTGACTGCTTGTCTTGCACTAGACAAGCACCCTGACTGCTTGTCTTGCACGAGACCAGCCCCTTGACTGCTTGTCTTGTATGAGACCAGCCCCCTGAATGCTTGTATCTGCACGAGACCAGCCCCCTGACTGCTTGTCTTGCACGAGACCAGCACCCTGACGGCTTGTCTTGCACGAGACCAGCCTTGTCACTGCTTGTCTTGCACGAGACCAGGCTTGTGACTGCTTATCTTGTATGGGACCAGCCCCCTGACTGCTTGTATCTGCACGAGAGAAGCCCCCTGACTGCTTGTCTTGCACGAGACCAGCCCCCTGACTGCTTGTCTTGCACGAGACCAGCACCCTGACTGCTTGTCTTGCACGAGACGAACGCCCTGACTGCTTGTCTTGCACGAGACCAGCTCCCTGACTGCTTGTATCTGCACGAGACCAGACCCCTGGCTGCTTGTCGTGCACTAGACCAGCCCCCTGACTGCTTGTCTTGCACGAGACCAGCTCCCTGACTGCTTGTATCTGCACGAGACCAGACCCCTGACTGCTTGTCTTGCACTAGACCAGCCACCTGACTGCTTGTCTTGCACGAGACCAGCCCCTTAACTGCTTGTCTTGCACGAGACCAGCCTTGTCACTGCTTGTATCTGCATGAGACCATCACCCTGATCGCTTGTCTCTGCCATGACCAGCTATCTGACTGGTTGTCTTGCACTAGACCAGCCCCCTGACTGCTTGTCTTGCACGAGACCAGCCTCGTGACTGCTTGTCTTGCACGAGACCAGCCCCCTGACTACTTATCTTGCGATAGACCAGCACCCTGACTGCTTGTCTTGCACGAGACCAGCTACCTGACTGCTTATCTTGCACGAGACCAGCACCCTGACTGCTTGTCTTGCACGAGACGAACGCCCTGACTGCTTGTCTTGCACGAGACCAGCTCCCTGACTGCTTGTATCTGCACGAGACCAGACCCCTGGCTGCTTGTCGTGCACTAGACCAGCCCCCTGACTGCTTGTCTTGCACGAGACCAGCTCCCTTACTGCTTGTATCTACACGAGACCAGACCCCTGACTGCTTGTCTTGCACTAGACCAGCCACCTGACTGCTTGTCTTGCACGAGACCAGCCCCTTAACTGCTTGTCTTGCACGAGACCAGCCTTGTCACTGCTTGTATCTGCATGAGACCAGACCCCTGACTGCTTGTCTTGCACTAGACCAGCCACCTGACTGCTTGTCTTGCACGAGACCAGCCCCTTAACTGCTTGTCTTGCACGAGACCAGCCTTGTCCCTGCTTGTATCTGCATGAGACCATCACCCTGATCGCTTGTCTCTGCCATGACCAGCTATCTGACTGCTTGTCTTGCACGAGACCAGCCCCCTGACTGCTTGTCTTGCACGAGACCAGCCTCGTGACTGCTTGTCTTGCACGAGACCAGCCCCCTGACTACTTATCTTGCGATAGACCAGCACCCTGACTGCTTGTCTTGCACGAGACCAGCTACCTGACTGCTTATCTTGCACGAGACCAGCCCCCTGACTGCTTGTCTTGCACGAGACCAGCCTCGTGACTGCTTGTCTTGCACGAGACCAGCCTCTTGACAGCTTGTCTTGCACGAGACCAGGCTTGTGACTGCTTATCTTGTATGGGACCAACCCCCTGACTCATTGTCTTGCACGAGACCAACCCCCTGACTGCTTGTCTTGCACGAGACCATGCTTGTCTTGAACAAGACCAGCATTGTGACTGCTTATCTTGCATGGGACCAGCCCCCTGACTGCTTGTATCTGCACGAGACCAGTCCCCTGACTGCTTGTCTTGCACGAGACCATTCCCCTGACTGCTTGTCTTGCACGAGACAAGCCCCCTGACTGCTTGTCTTGCACGAGACCAGCCCCCTGACTGCTTGTCTTGTATGAGACCAGCCCCCTGAATGCTTGTATCTGCATGAGACCAGCCCCCTGACTGCTTGTCTTGCAAGAGACCAGCACCCTGATGGCTTGTCTTGCACGAGACCAGCCCCCTAACTGCTTGTATCTGCACGAGACCAGCCCCCTCACTGCTTGTCTTGCACGAGACCTGTCCCCTGACTGCTTGTCTTGCACTAGACCAGCCACCTGACTGCTTGTCTTGCACGAGACCAGCCCCTTAACTGCTTGTCTTGCACAAGACCAGCCTTGTCACTGCTTGTATCTGCATGAGACCATCACCCTGATCGCTTGTCTCTGCCGTGACCAGCTATCTGACTGCTTGTCTTGCATGAGACCAGCCCCCTGACTGCTTGTCTTGCACGAGACCAGCCTCGTGACTGCTTGTCTTGAACGAGACCAACCCCCTGACTGCTTGTCTTGCACGAGACCAGCCCCCTGACTGCTTGTCTTGCACGAGACCAGCCCCCTCACTGCTTGACGTGACCAGCCTCGTGACTGCTTATCTTGCACGAGACCAGCCCCCTGACTGCTTGTCTTGCACGAGACCAGCCTCCTGACAGCTTTTCTTGCACGAGACCAACCCCCTGACTGCTTGTCTTGCACGAGACCATGCTTGTCTTGCACGAGACCAGCATTGTGACTGCTTATCTTGCATGGGACCAGCCCCCTGACTGCCTGTATCTGCACGAGACCAGACCCCTGACTGCTTGTCTTGCACGAGACCATTCCCCTGACTGCTTGTCTTGCACGAGACAAGTCCCCTGACTGCTTGTCTTGCACGAGACCAGCCTCGTGACTGCTTGTCTTGCACGAGACGAACGCCCTGACTGCTTGTCTTGCATGAGACCAGCTCCCTGACTGCTTGTATCTGCACGAGACCAGACCCCTGGCTGCTTGTCGTGCACTAGACCAGCCCCCTGACTGCTTGTCTTGCACGAGACCAGCTCCCTAACTGCTTGTATCTGCACGAGACCAGACCCCTGACTGCTTGTCTTGCACGAGACCAGCTCCCTCACTGCTTGTCTTGCACGAGACCAACCCCCTGACTGCTTGTCTTGCACGAGACCAACCTCCTGACTGCTTGTCTTGCACGAGACCATGCTTGTCTTGCACGAGACCAGCATTGTGACTGCTTATCTTGCATGGGACCAGCCCCCTGACTGCTTGTATCTGCACGAGACCAGCCCCCTGACTGCTTGTCTTGCACGAGACCATTCCCCTGACTGCTTGTCTTGCACGAGACCAGCCTCGTGACTGCTTGTCTTGAACGAGACCAACCCCCTGACTGCTTGTCTTGCACGAGACCAGCCCCCTCACTGCTTGACGTGACCAGCCTCGTGACTGCTTATCTTGCACGAGACCAGCCCCCTGACTGCTTGTCTTGCGCGAGACCAGCCTCCTGACGGCTTGTCTTGCACGAGACCACCCCCCTGACTGCTTGTTTTGCACGAGACCAACCCCCTGACTGCTTGTCTTGCACGAGACCAGCTACCTGACTGCTTGTCTTGCACGAGACAAGCCCCCTGACTGCTTGTCTTGCACAAGACCAGCCCCCTGACTGCTTGTCTTGTATGAGACCAGCCCCCTGACTGCTTGTCTTGTATGAGACCAGCCCCCTGAATGCTTGTATCTGCACGAGACCAGCCCCCTGACTGCTTGTCTTGCACGAGACCAGCACCCTGACGGCTTGTCTTGCACTAGACCAGCCCCCTGACTGCTTGTCTTGCACGAGACCGTTCACCTGACTGCTTGTCTTGCACGAGACCAGCTACCTGACTGCTTGTATCTGCACGAGACCAGACCCCTGGCTGCTTGTCGTGCACTAGACCAGCCCCCTGACTGCTTGTCATGCACGAGACCAGCTCCCTGACTGCTTGTATCTGCACGAGACTAGACCCCTGACTGCTTGTCTTGCACTAGACCAGCCACCTGACTGCTTGTCTTGCACGAGACCAGCCCCTTAACTGCTTGTCTTGCACGAGACCAGCCTTGTCACTGCTTGTATCTGCAATAGACCATCACCCTGATCGCTTTTCTCTGCCGTGACCAGCTATCTGACTGCTTGTCTTGCACTAGACCAGCCACCTGACTGCTTGTCTTGCACGAGACCAGACCCCTGGCTGCTTGTCTTGCACGAGACCAGCCCCCTGACTGCTTGTCTTGTATGAGACCAGCCCCCTGAATGCTTGTATCTGCACGAGACCAGCCCCCTGACTGCTTGTCTTGCACGAGACCAGCACCCTGACGGCTTGTCTTGCACTAGACCAGCCCCCTGACTGCTTGTCTTGCACGAGACCGTTCACCTGACTGCTTGTCTTGCACGAGACCAGCTACCTGACTGCTTGTCTTGCACTAGACCTGTCCCCTTACTGCTTGTCTTGCACGAGACCAGCCCCCTCACTGCTTGTCTTGCACGAGACCAGCTACCTAACTGCTTGTCTTGCACAAGATCAGCTACCTCACTGCTAGTCTTGCATAAAACCATCTCCCTGACTGCTTGTCTTGCACGAGACCAGCCCCCTGACTGCTTATCTTGCACGATACCAGCATCCTGACTGCTTCTCTTGCACGAGACGAACGCCCTGACTGCTTGTCTTGCACGAGACCAGCCCCCTGACTGCTTGTCTTGCAAGAGACCAGCCTTGTGACTGCTTATCATGTATGGGACCAGCACCCTGACTGCTTGTATCTGTACGAGACCATTCCCCTGACTGCTTGTCTTGCACGAGACCAGCCTCTTGACTGCTTGTCTTGCACGAAACCAGCCCCCTGACTGCTTGTCTTGCACGAGACCAGCCCCCTGACTGCTTGTATCTGCACGAGACCAGCCCCCTGACTGCTTGTATCTGCACGAGACCAGCCCCCTGACTGCTTGTCTTGCACGAGACCAGCCCCCTGACTGCTTGTCTTGCAAGAGACCAGCCTTGTGACTGCTTATCTTGTATGGGACCAGCACCCTGACTGCTTTTATCTGTACGAGACCATTCCCCTGACTGCTTGTCTTGCACGAGACAAGCCCCCTGACTGCTTGTCTTGCACGAGACCAGCCCCCTGACTGCTTGTCTTGCACGAGACCAGCCCCCTGACTGCTTGTCTTGCACGAGACCAGCCCCCTGACTGCTTGTATCTGCACGAGACCAGCCCCCTGACTGCTTGTCTTGCACGAGACCGGCCCCCTGACTGCTTGTATCTGCACGAGACCAGCCCCCTGACTGCTTGTCTTGCACGAGACCAGCCCCTTAACTGCTTGTCTTGCACGAGACCATCCTTGTGACTGCTTATCTTGCACGAGACCAGCCTTGTCACTGCTTGTCTTGCACGGGACCAGGCTTGTGACTGCTTATCTTGTATGGGACCAGCCCCCTGACTGCTTGTATCTGCACAAGACAAGCCCCCTGACTGCTTGTCTTGCACGAGACCAGCCCCCTGACTGCTTGTCTTGTATGAGACCAGCCCCCTGACTGCTTGTATCTGCACGAGACCAGCCCCCTGACTGCTTATCTTGCACGAGACCAGCACCCTGACGGCTTGTCTTGCACGAGACCAGCCCCCTAACTGCTTGTATCTGCACGAGACCAGCCCCCTCACTGCTTGTCTTGCACGAGACCTGTCCCCTGACTGCTTGTCTTGCACTAGACCAGCCACCTGACTGCTTGTCTTGCACGAGACCAGCCCCTTAACTGCTTGTCTTGCACAAGACCAGCCTTGTCACTGCTTGTATCTGCATGAGACCATCACCCTGATCGCTTGTCTCTGCCATGACCAGCTATCTGACTGCTTGTCTTGCACTAGACCAGCCCCCTGACTGCTTGTCTTGCACGAGACCAGTCTCGTGACTGCTTGTCTTGCACGAGACCAGCCTTGTCACTGCTGGTATCTGCATGAGACCATCACCCTGATCGCTTGTCTCTGCCGTGACCAGCTATCTGACTGCTTGTCTTGCACGAGACCAGCCACCTGACTGCTTGTCTTGCACGAGACCAGCCTCGTGACTGCTTGTCTTGCACGAGACCAGCCTCGTGACTGCTTGTCTTGCACGAGACCAGCTCCCTGACTGCTTGTATCTGCACGAGACCAGACCCCTGGCTGCTTGTCGTGCACTAGACCAGCCCCCTGACTGCTTGTCTTGCATGAGACCAGCTCCCTGACTGCTTGTATCTGCACGAGACCAGACCCCTGACTGCTTGTCTTGCACTAGACCAGCCACCTGACTGCTTGTCTTGCACGAGACCAGCCCCTTAACTGCTTGTCTTGCACGAGACCAGCCTTGTCACTGCTTGTATCTGCATGAGACCATCACCCTGATCGCTTGTCTCTGCCGTGACCAGCTATCTGACTGGTTGTCTTGCACTAGACCAGCCACCTGACTGCTTGTCTTGCACGAGACCAGACCCCTGGCTGCTTGTCGTGCACTAGACCAGTCCCCTGACTGCTTGTCTTGCACGAGACCAGCACCCTGACTGCTTGTCTTGCACTAGACCAGCTCCCTGACTGCTTGTCTTGCACGAGACCAGCCCCCTGACTGCTTGTCTTGCATGAGATCAGCTCCCTGACTGCTTGTCTTGCACGAGACCAGCTACCTGACTGCTTGTCTTGCACTAGACCAGCCCCCTGACTGCTTGTCTTGCACGAGACCAGCTACCTGACTGCTTGTCTTGCACGAGACAAGCCCCCTGACTGCTTGTCTTGCACAAGACCAGCCCCCTGACTGCTTGTCTTGTATGAGACCAGCCCCCTGACTGCTTGTCTTGTATGAGACCAGCCCCCTGAATGCTTGTATCTGCACGAGACCAGCCCCCTGACTGCTTGTCTTGCACGAGACCAGCACCCTGACGGCTTGTCTTGCACTAGACCAGCCCCCTGACTGCTTGTCTTGCACGAGACCGTTCACCTGACTGCTTGTCTTGCACGAGACCAGCTACCTGACTGCTTGTATCTGCACGAGACCAGACCCCTGGCTGCTTGTCGTGCACTAGACCAGCCCCCTGACTGCTTGTCATGCACGAGACCAGCTCCCTGACTGCTTGTATCTGCACGAGACTAGACCCCTGACTGCTTGTCTTGCACTAGACCAGCCACCTGACTGCTTGTCTTGCACGAGACCAGCCCCTTAACTGCTTGTCTTGCACGAGACCAGCCTTGTCACTGCTTGTATCTGCAAGAGACCATCACCCTGATCGCTTTTCTCTGCCGTGACCAGCTATCTGACTGCTTGTCTTGCACTAGACCAGCCACCTGACTGCTTGTCTTGCACGAGACCAGACCCCTGGCTGCTTGTCTTGCACGAGACCAGCCCCCTGACTGCTTGTCTTGTATGAGACCAGCCCCCTGAATGCTTGTATCTGCACGAGACCAGCCCCCTGACTGCTTGTCTTGCACGAGACCAGCACCCTGACGGCTTGTCTTGCACTAGACCAGCCCCCTGACTGCTTGTCTTGCACGAGACCGTTCACCTGACTGCTTGTCTTGCACGAGACCAGCTACCTGACTGCTTGTCTTGCACTAGACCTGTCCCCTTACTGCTTGTCTTGCACGAGACCAGCCCCCTCACTGCTTGTCTTGCACGAGACCAGCTACCTAACTGCTTGTCTTGCACAAGATCAGCTACCTCACTGCTAGTCTTGCATAAAACCATCTCCCTGACTGCTTGTCTTGCACGAGACCAGCCCCCTGACTGCTTATCTTGCACGATACCAGCATCCTGACTGCTTCTCTTGCACGAGACGAACGCCCTGACTGCTTGTCTTGCACGAGACCAGCCCCCTGACTGCTTGTCTTGCAAGAGACCAGCCTTGTGACTGCTTATCATGTATGGGACCAGCACCCTGACTGCTTGTATCTGTACGAGACCATTCCCCTGACTGCTTGTCTTGCACGAGACCAGCCTCTTGACTGCTTGTCTTGCACGAAACCAGCCCCCTGACTGCTTGTCTTGCACGAGACCAGCCCCCTGACTGCTTGTATCTGCACGAGACCAGCCCCCTGACTGCTTGTATCTGCACGAGACCAGCCCCCTGACTGCTTGTCTTGCACGAGACCAGCCCCCTGACTGCTTGTCTTGCAAGAGACCAGCCTTGTGACTGCTTATCTTGTATGGGACCAGCACCCTGACTGCTTTTATCTGTACGAGACCATTCCCCTGACTGCTTGTTTTGCACGAGACAAGCCCCCTGACTGCTTGTCTTGCACGAGACCAGCCTCTTGACTGCTTGTCTTGCACGAAACCAGCCCCCTGACTGCTTGTCTTGCACGAGACCAGCCCCCTGACTGCTTGTATCGGCACGAGACCAGCCCCCTGACTGCTTGTATCTGCACGAGACCAGCCCCCTGACTGCTTGTCTTGCACGAGACCAGCCCCCTGACTGCTTGTCTTGCAAGAGACCAGCCTTGTGACTGCTTATCTTGTATGGGACCAGCACCCTGACTGCTTTTATCTGTACGAGACCATTCCCCTGACTGCTTGTCTTGCACGAGACAAGCCCCCTGACTGCTTGTCTTGCACGAGACCAGCCCCCTGACTGCTTGTCTTGCACGAGACCAGCCCCCTGACTGCTTGTCTTGCACGAGACCAGCCCCCTGACTGCTTGTATCTGCACGAGACCAGCCCCCTGACTGCTTGTCTTGCACGAGACCGGCCCCCTGACTGCTTGTATCTGCACGAGACCAGCCCCCTGACTGCTTGTCTTGCACGAGACCAGCCCCTTAACTGCTTGTCTTGCACGAGACCATCCTTGTGACTGCTTATCTTGCACGAGACCAGCCTTGTCACTGCTTGTCTTGCACGGGACCAGGCTTGTGACTGCTTATCTTGTATGGGACCAGCCCCCTGACTGCTTGTATCTGCACAAGACAAGCCCCCTGACTGCTTGTCTTGCACGAGACCAGCCCCCTGACTGCTTGTCTTGTATGAGACCAGCCCCCTGACTGCTTGTATCTGCACGAGACCAGCCCCCTGACTGCTTATCTTGCACGAGACCAGCACCCTGACGGCTTGTCTTGCACGAGACCAGCCCCCTAACTGCTTGTATCTGCACGAGACCAGCCCCCTCACTGCTTGTCTTGCACGAGACCTGTCCCCTGACTGCTTGTCTTGCACTAGACCAGCCACCTGACTGCTTGTCTTGCACGAGACCAGCCCCTTAACTGCTTGTCTTGCACAAGACCAGCCTTGTCACTGCTTGTATCTGCATGAGACCATCACCCTGATCGCTTGTCTCTGCCATGACCAGCTATCTGACTGCTTGTCTTGCACTAGACCAGCCCCCTGACTGCTTGTCTTGCACGAGACCAGTCTCGTGACTGCTTGTCTTGCACGAGACCAGCCCCCTGACTACTTATCTTGCGATAGACCAGCACCCTGACTGCTTGTCTTGCACGAGACCAGCTACCTGACTGCTTATCTTGCACGAGACCAGCCCCCTAACTGCTTGTATCTGCACGAGACCAGCCCCCTGGCTGCTTGTCGTGCACTAGACCAGCCCCCTGACTGCTTGTCTTGCACGAGACCAGCTCCCTGACTGCTTTTATCTGCACGAGACCAGACCCCTGACTGCTTGTCTTGCACTAGACCAGCCACCTGACTGCTTGTCTTGCACGAGACCAGCCCCTTAACTGCTTGTCTTGCACGAGACCAGCCTTGTCACTGCTTGTATCTGCATGAGACCATCACCCTGATCGCTTGTCTCTGCCGTGACCAGCTATCTGACTGCTTGTCTTGCACGAGACCAGCCCCCTGACTGCTTGTCTTGCACGAGACCAGCCTCGTGACTGCTTGTCTTGCACGAGACCAGCCCCCTGACTACTTATCTTGCGATAGACCAGCACCCTGACTGCTTGTCTTGCACGAGACCAACTACCTGACTGCTTATCTTGCACGAGACCAGCACCCTGACTGCTTGTCTTGCACGAGACCAGCTACCTGACTGCTTATCTTGCACGAGACCAGCACCCTGACTGCTTGTCTTGCACGAGACGAACGCCCTGACTGCTTGTCTTGCACGAGACCAGCTCCCTGACTGCTTGTATCTGCACGAGACCAGCCACCTGACTGCTTGTCTTGCACGAGACCAGCCCCTTAACTGCTTGTCTTGCACGAGACCAGCCTTGTCACTGCTTGTATCTGCATGAGACCATCACCCTGATTGCTTGTCTCTGCCGTGACCAGCTATCTGACTGTTTGTCTTGCACGAGACCAGCCCTGACTGCTTGTCTTGCACGAGACCAGCCTCGTGACTGCTTGTCTTGAACGAGACCAACCCCCTGACTGCTTGTCTTGCACGAGACCAGCCCCCTGACTGCTTGTCTTGCACGAGACCAGCCCCCTCACTGCTTGACGTGACCAGCCCCCTCACTGCTTGACGTGACCAGCCTCGTGACTGCTTATCTTGCACGAGACCAGGCCCCTGATTGCTTGTCGTGCGCTAGACCAGCCTCCTGACGGCTTGTCTTGCACGAGACCAACCCCCTGACTGCTTGTCTTGCACGAGACCATGCTTGTCTTGCACGAGACCAGCATTGTGACTGCTTATCTTGCATGGGACCAGCCCCCTGACTGCTTGTATCTGCACGAGACCAGCCCCCTGACTGCTTGTCTTGCACGAGACCATTCCCCTGACTGCTTGTCTTGCACTAGACAAGCACCCTGACTGCTTGTCTTGCACGAGACCAGCCCCTTGACTGCTTGTCTTGTATGAGACCAGCCCCCTGAATGCTTGTATCTGCACGAGACCAGCCCCCTGACTGCTTGTATCTGCACGAGACCAGCCCCCTGACTGCTTGTCTTGCACGAGACCATTCCCCTGACTGCTTGTCTTGCACTAGACAAGCACCCTGACTGCTTGTCTTGCACGAGACCAGCCCCTTGACTGCTTGTCTTGTATGAGACCAGCCCCCTGAATGCTTGTATCTGCACGAGACCAGCCCCCTGACTGCTTGTCTTGCACGAGACCAGCACCCTGACGGCTTGTCTTGCACGAGACCAGCCTTGTCACTGCTTGTCTTGCACGAGACCAGGCTTGTGACTGCTTATCTTGTATGGGACCAGCCCCCTGACTGCTTGTATCTGCACGAGAGAAGCCCCCTGACTGCTTGTCTTGCACGAGACCAGCCCCCTGACTGCTTGTCTTGCACGAGACCAGCACCCTGACTGCTTGTCTTGCACGAGACGAACGCCCTGACTGCTTGTCTTGCACGAGACCAGCTCCCTGACTGCTTGTATCTGCACGAGACCAGACCCCTGGCTGCTTGTCGTGCACTAGACCAGCCCCCTGACTGCTTGTCTTGCACGAGACCAGCTCCCTGACTGCTTGTATCTGCACGAGACCAGACCCCTGACTGCTTGTCTTGCACTAGACCAGCCACCTGACTGCTTGTCTTGCACGAGACCAGACCCCTGGCTGCTTGTCTTGCACGAGACCAGCCCCCTGACTGCTTGTCTTGTATGAGACCAGCCCCCTGAATGCTTGTATCTGCACGAGACCAGCCCCCTGACTGCTTGTCTTGCACGAGACCAGCACCCTGACGGCTTGTCTTGCACTAGACCAGCCCCCTGACTGCTTGTCTTGCACGAGACCGTTCACCTGACTGCTTGTCTTGCACGAGACCAGCTACCTGACTGCTTGTCTTGCACTAGACCTGTCCCCTTACTGCTTGTCTTGCACGAGACCAGCCCCCTCACTGCTTGTCTTGCACGAGACCAGCTACCTAACTGCTTGTCTTGCACAAGATCAGCTACCTCACTGCTAGTCTTGCATAAAACCATCTCCCTGACTGCTTGTCTTGCACGAGACCAGCCCCCTGACTGCTTATCTTGCACGATACCAGCATCCTGACTGCTTCTCTTGCACGAGACGAACGCCCTGACTGCTTGTCTTGCACGAGACCAGCCCCCTGACTGCTTGTCTTGCAAGAGACCAGCCTTGTGACTGCTTATCATGTATGGGACCAGCACCCTGACTGCTTGTATCTGTACGAGACCATTCCCCTGACTGCTTGTCTTGCACGAGACCAGCCTCTTGACTGCTTGTCTTGCACGAAACCAGCCCCCTGACTGCTTGTCTTGCACGAGACCAGCCCCCTGACTGCTTGTATCTGCACGAGACCAGCCCCCTGACTGCTTGTATCTGCACGAGACCAGCCCCCTGACTGCTTGTCTTGCACGAGACCAGCCCCCTGACTGCTTGTCTTGCAAGAGACCAGCCTTGTGACTGCTTATCTTGTATGGGACCAGCACCCTGACTGCTTTTATCTGTACGAGACCATTCCCCTGACTGCTTGTTTTGCACGAGACAAGCCCCCTGACTGCTTGTCTTGCACGAGACCAGCCTCTTGACTGCTTGTCTTGCACGAAACCAGCCCCCTGACTGCTTGTCTTGCACGAGACCAGCCCCCTGACTGCTTGTATCGGCACGAGACCAGCCCCCTGACTGCTTGTATCTGCACGAGACCAGCCCCCTGACTGCTTGTCTTGCACGAGACCAGCCCCCTGACTGCTTGTCTTGCAAGAGACCAGCCTTGTGACTGCTTATCTTGTATGGGACCAGCACCCTGACTGCTTTTATCTGTACGAGACCATTCCCCTGACTGCTTGTCTTGCACGAGACAAGCCCCCTGACTGCTTGTCTTGCACGAGACCAGCCCCCTGACTGCTTGTCTTGCACGAGACCAGCCCCCTGACTGCTTGTCTTGCACGAGACCAGCCCCCTGACTGCTTGTATCTGCACGAGACCAGCCCCCTGACTGCTTGTCTTGCACGAGACCGGCCCCCTGACTGCTTGTATCTGCACGAGACCAGCCCCCTGACTGCTTGTCTTGCACGAGACCAGCCCCTTAACTGCTTGTCTTGCACGAGACCATCCTTGTGACTGCTTATCTTGCACGAGACCAGCCTTGTCACTGCTTGTCTTGCACGGGACCAGGCTTGTGACTGCTTATCTTGTATGGGACCAGCCCCCTGACTGCTTGTATCTGCACAAGACAAGCCCCCTGACTGCTTGTCTTGCACGAGACCAGCCCCCTGACTGCTTGTCTTGTATGAGACCAGCCCCCTGACTGCTTGTATCTGCACGAGACCAGCCCCCTGACTGCTTATCTTGCACGAGACCAGCACCCTGACGGCTTGTCTTGCACGAGACCAGCCCCCTAACTGCTTGTATCTGCACGAGACCAGCCCCCTCACTGCTTGTCTTGCACGAGACCTGTCCCCTGACTGCTTGTCTTGCACTAGACCAGCCACCTGACTGCTTGTCTTGCACGAGACCAGCCCCTTAACTGCTTGTCTTGCACAAGACCAGCCTTGTCACTGCTTGTATCTGCATGAGACCATCACCCTGATCGCTTGTCTCTGCCATGACCAGCTATCTGACTGCTTGTCTTGCACTAGACCAGCCCCCTGACTGCTTGTCTTGCACGAGACCAGTCTCGTGACTGCTTGTCTTGCACGAGACCAGCCCCCTGACTACTTATCTTGCGATAGACCAGCACCCTGACTGCTTGTCTTGCACGAGACCAGCTACCTGACTGCTTATCTTGCACGAGACCAGCCCCCTAACTGCTTGTATCTGCACGAGACCAGCCCCCTGGCTGCTTGTCGTGCACTAGACCAGCCCCCTGACTGCTTGTCTTGCACGAGACCAGCTCCCTGACTGCTTTTATCTGCACGAGACCAGACCCCTGACTGCTTGTCTTGCACTAGACCAGCCACCTGACTGCTTGTCTTGCACGAGACCAGCCCCTTAACTGCTTGTCTTGCACGAGACCAGCCTTGTCACTGCTTGTATCTGCATGAGACCATCACCCTGATCGCTTGTCTCTGCCGTGACCAGCTATCTGACTGCTTGTCTTGCACGAGACCAGCCCCCTGACTGCTTGTCTTGCACGAGACCAGCCTCGTGACTGCTTGTCTTGCACGAGACCAGCCCCCTGACTACTTATCTTGCGATAGACCAGCACCCTGACTGCTTGTCTTGCACGAGACCAACTACCTGACTGCTTATCTTGCACGAGACCAGCACCCTGACTGCTTGTCTTGCACGAGACCAGCTACCTGACTGCTTATCTTGCACGAGACCAGCACCCTGACTGCTTGTCTTGCACGAGACGAACGCCCTGACTGCTTGTCTTGCACGAGACCAGCTCCCTGACTGCTTGTATCTGCACGAGACCAGCCACCTGACTGCTTGTCTTGCACGAGACCAGCCCCTTAACTGCTTGTCTTGCACGAGACCAGCCTTGTCACTGCTTGTATCTGCATGAGACCATCACCCTGATTGCTTGTCTCTGCCGTGACCAGCTATCTGACTGTTTGTCTTGCACGAGACCAGCCCTGACTGCTTGTCTTGCACGAGACCAGCCTCGTGACTGCTTGTCTTGAACGAGACCAACCCCCTGACTGCTTGTCTTGCACGAGACCAGCCCCCTGACTGCTTGTCTTGCACGAGACCAGCCCCCTCACTGCTTGACGTGACCAGCCCCCTCACTGCTTGACGTGACCAGCCTCGTGACTGCTTATCTTGCACGAGACCAGGCCCCTGATTGCTTGTCGTGCGCTAGACCAGCCTCCTGACGGCTTGTCTTGCACGAGACCAACCCCCTGACTGCTTGTCTTGCACGAGACCATGCTTGTCTTGCACGAGACCAGCATTGTGACTGCTTATCTTGCATGGGACCAGCCCCCTGACTGCTTGTATCTGCACGAGACCAGCCCCCTGACTGCTTGTCTTGCACGAGACCATTCCCCTGACTGCTTGTCTTGCACTAGACAAGCACCCTGACTGCTTGTCTTGCACGAGACCAGCCCCTTGACTGCTTGTCTTGTATGAGACCAGCCCCCTGAATGCTTGTATCTGCACGAGACCAGCCCCCTGACTGCTTGTATCTGCACGAGACCAGCCCCCTGACTGCTTGTCTTGCACGAGACCATTCCCCTGACTGCTTGTCTTGCACTAGACAAGCACCCTGACTGCTTGTCTTGCACGAGACCAGCCCCTTGACTGCTTGTCTTGTATGAGACCAGCCCCCTGAATGCTTGTATCTGCACGAGACCAGCCCCCTGACTGCTTGTCTTGCACGAGACCAGCACCCTGACGGCTTGTCTTGCACGAGACCAGCCTTGTCACTGCTTGTCTTGCACGAGACCAGGCTTGTGACTGCTTATCTTGTATGGGACCAGCCCCCTGACTGCTTGTATCTGCACGAGAGAAGCCCCCTGACTGCTTGTCTTGCACGAGACCAGCCCCCTGACTGCTTGTCTTGCACGAGACCAGCACCCTGACTGCTTGTCTTGCACGAGACGAACGCCCTGACTGCTTGTCTTGCACGAGACCAGCTCCCTGACTGCTTGTATCTGCACGAGACCAGACCCCTGGCTGCTTGTCGTGCACTAGACCAGCCCCCTGACTGCTTGTCTTGCACGAGACCAGCTCCCTGACTGCTTGTATCTGCACGAGACCAGACCCCTGACTGCTTGTCTTGCACTAGACCAGCCACCTGACTGCTTGTCTTGCACGAGACCAGCCCCTTAACTGCTTGTCTTGCACGAGACCAGCCTTGTCACTGCTTGTATCTGCATGAGACCATCACCCTGATCGCTTGTCTCTGCCATGACCAGCTATCTGACTGGTTGTCTTGCACTAGACCAGCCCCCTGACTGCTTGTCTTGCACGAGACCAGCCTCGTGACTGCTTGTCTTGCACGAGACCAGCCCCCTGACTACTTATCTTGCGATAGACCAGCACCCTGACTGCTTGTCTTGCACGAGACCAGCTACCTGACTGCTTATCTTGCACGAGACCAGCACCCTGACTGCTTGTCTTGCACGAGACGAACGCCCTGACTGCTTGTCTTGCACGAGACCAGCTCCCTGACTGCTTGTATCTGCACGAGACCAGACCCCTGGCTGCTTGTCGTGCACTAGACCAGCCCCCTGACTGCTTGTCTTGCACGAGACCAGCTCCCTGACTGCTTGTATCTACACGAGACCAGACCCCTGACTGCTTGTCTTGCACTAGACCAGCCACCTGACTGCTTGTCTTGCACGAGACCAGCCCCTTAACTGCTTGTCTTGCACGAGACCAGCCTTGTCACTGCTTGTATCTGCATGAGACCAGACCCCTGACTGCTTGTCTTGCACTAGACCAGCCACCTGACTGCTTGTCTTGCACGAGACCAGCCCCTTAACTGCTTGTCTTGCACGAGACCAGCCTTGTCACTGCTTGTATCTGCATGAGACCATCACCCTGATCGCTTGTCTCTGCCATGACCAGCTATCTGACTGCTTGTCTTGCACGAGACCAGCCCCCTGACTGCTTGTCTTGCACGAGACCAGCCTCGTGACTGCTTGTCTTGCACGAGACCAGCCCCCTGACTACTTATCTTGCGATAGACCAGCACCCTGACTGCTTGTCTTGCACGAGACCAGCTACCTGACTGCTTATCTTGCACGAGACCAGCCCCCTGACTGCTTGTCTTGCACGAGACCAGCCTCGTGACTGCTTGTCTTGCACGAGACCAGCCTCTTGACAGCTTGTCTTGCACGAGACCAGGCTTGTGACTGCTTATCTTGTATGGGACCAACCCCCTGACTCATTGTCTTGCACGAGACCAACCCCCTGACTGCTTGTCTTGCACGAGACCATGCTTGTCTTGAACAAGACCAGCATTGTGACTGCTTATCTTGCATGGGACCAGCCCCCTGACTGCTTGTATCTGCACGAGACCAGTCCCCTGACTGCTTGTCTTGCACGAGACCATTCCCCTGACTGCTTGTCTTGCACGAGACAAGCCCCCTGACTGCTTGTCTTGCACGAGACCAGCCCCCTGACTGCTTGTCTTGTATGAGACCAGCCCCCTGAATGCTTGTATCTGCATGAGACCAGCCCCCTGACTGCTTGTCTTGCAAGAGACCAGCACCCTGATGGCTTGTCTTGCACGAGACCAGCCCCCTAACTGCTTGTATCTGCACGAGACCAGCCCCCTCACTGCTTGTCTTGCACGAGACCTGTCCCCTGACTGCTTGTCTTGCACTAGACCAGCCACCTGACTGCTTGTCTTGCACGAGACCAGCCCCTTAACTGCTTGTCTTGCACAAGACCAGCCTTGTCACTGCTTGTATCTGCATGAGACCATCACCCTGATCGCTTGTCTCTGCCGTGACCAGCTATCTGACTGCTTGTCTTGCATGAGACCAGCCCCCTGACTGCTTGTCTTGCACGAGACCAGCCTCGTGACTGCTTGTCTTGAACGAGACCAACCCCCTGACTGCTTGTCTTGCACGAGACCAGCCCCCTGACTGCTTGTCTTGCACGAGACCAGCCCCCTCACTGCTTGACGTGACCAGCCTCGTGACTGCTTATCTTGCACGAGACCAGCCCCCTGACTGCTTGTCTTGCACGAGACCAGCCTCCTGACAGCTTTTCTTGCACGAGACCAACCCCCTGACTGCTTGTCTTGCACGAGACCATGCTTGTCTTGCACGAGACCAGCATTGTGACTGCTTATCTTGCATGGGACCAGCCCCCTGACTGCCTGTATCTGCACGAGACCAGACCCCTGACTGCTTGTCTTGCACGAGACCATTCCCCTGACTGCTTGTCTTGCACGAGACAAGTCCCCTGACTGCTTGTCTTGCACGAGACCAGCCTCGTGACTGCTTGTCTTGCACGAGACGAACGCCCTGACTGCTTGTCTTGCATGAGACCAGCTCCCTGACTGCTTGTATCTGCACGAGACCAGACCCCTGGCTGCTTGTCGTGCACTAGACCAGCCCCCTGACTGCTTGTCTTGCACGAGACCAGCTCCCTAACTGCTTGTATCTGCACGAGACCAGACCCCTGACTGCTTGTCTTGCACGAGACCAGCTCCCTCACTGCTTGTCTTGCACGAGACCAACCCCCTGACTGCTTGTCTTGCACGAGACCAACCTCCTGACTGCTTGTCTTGCACGAGACCATGCTTGTCTTGCACGAGACCAGCATTGTGACTGCTTATCTTGCATGGGACCAGCCCCCTGACTGCTTGTATCTGCACGAGACCAGCCCCCTGACTGCTTGTCTTGCACGAGACCATTCCCCTGACTGCTTGTCTTGCACGAGACCAGCCTCGTGACTGCTTGTCTTGAACGAGACCAACCCCCTGACTGCTTGTCTTGCACGAGACCAGCCCCCTGACTGCTTGTTTTGCACGAGACCAGCCCCCTCACTGCTTGACGTGACCAGCCTCGTGACTGCTTATCTTGCACGAGACCAGCCCCCTGACTGCTTGTCTTGCGCGAGACCAGCCTCCTGACGGCTTGTCTTGCACGAGACCACCCCCCTGACTGCTTGTTTTGCACGAGACCAACCCCCTGACTGCTTGTCTTGCACGAGACCAACCCCCTGACTGCTTGTCTTGCACGAGACCAACCCCCTGACTGCTTGTCTTGCATGAGACAAGCCCCCTGACTGCTTGTCTTGCACGAGACCAACCCCCTGACTGCTTGTCTTGCACGAGACCAACCCCCTGACTGCTTGTCTTGTACGAGACCAGCCTTGTCACTGCTTGTATCTGCATGAGACCATCATCCTGATCGCTTGTCTCTGCCGTGACCAGCTATATGACTGCTTGTCTTGCACGAGACCAGCCCCCTGACTGCTTGTCTTGCACGAGACCAGCCTCGTGACTGCTTGTCTTGCACGAGACCAGGCTTGTGACTGCTTATCTTGTATGGGACCAACCCCCTGACTGCTTGTCTTGCACGAGACCAACCCCCTGACTGCTTGTCTTGCACGAGACCATGCTTGTCTTGCACAAGACAAGCATTGTGACTGCTTATCTTGCATGGGACCAGCCCCCTGACTGCTTGTATCTGCACGAGACCAGCCCCCTGACTGCTTGTCTTGCACGAGACCATTCCCCTGACTGCTTGTCTTGCACGAGACAAGCCCCCTGACTGCTTGTTTTGCACGAGACCAACCCCCTGACTGCTTGTCTTGCACGAGACCAACCCCCTGACTGCTTGTCTTGCACGAGACCAACCCCCTGACTGCTTGTCTTGCACGAGACCAGCCCCCTGACTGCTTGTCTTGCATGAGACCAGCCCCCTGACTGCTTGTCTTGCACGAGACCAAACCCCTGACTGCTTGTCTTGCACGAGACCAACCCCCTGACTGCTTGTCTTGTACGAGACCAGCCTTGTCACTGCTTGTATCTGCATGAGACCATCATCCTGATCGCTTGTCTCTGCCGTGACCAGCTATCTGACTGCTTGTCTTGCACGAGACCAGCCCCCTGACTGCTTGTCTTGCACGAGACCAGCCTCGTGACTGCTTGTCTTGCACGAGACCAGGCTTGTGACTGCTTATCTTGTATGGGACCAACCCCCTGACTGCTTGTCTTGCACGAGACCAACCCCCTGACTGCTTGTCTTGCACGAGACCAACCCCCTGACTGCTTGTCTTGCACGAGACCATGCTTGTCTTGCACAAGACAAGCATTGTGACTGCTTATCTTGCATGGGACCAGCCCCCTGACTGCTTGTATCTGCACGAGACCAGCCCCCTGACTGCTTGTCTTGCACGAGACCATTCCCCTGACTGCTTGTCTTGCACGAGACAAGCCCCCTGAATGCTTGTTTTGCACGAGACCAAGCCTCGTGACTGCTTGTCTTGCACGAGACCAGGCTTGTGACTGCTTTTCTTGTATGGGACCAACCCCCTGACTGCTTGTCTTGCACGAGACCAACCCCCTGACTGCTTGTCTTGCACGAGACCAACCCCCTGACTGCTTGTCTTGCACGAGACCATGCTTGTCTTGCACAAGACAAGCATTGTGACTGCTTATCTTGCATGGGACCAGCCCCCTGACTGCTTGTATCTGCACGAGACCAGCCCCCTGACTGCTTGTCTTGCACGAGACCATTCCCCTGACTGCTTGTCTTGCACGAGACAAGCCCCCTGACTGCTTGTTTTGCACGAGACCAACCCCCTGACTGCTTGTCTTGCACGAGACCAACCCCCTGACTGCTTGTCTTGCACGAGACCAACCCCCTGACTGCTTGTCTTGCACGAGACCATGCTTGTCTTGCACGAGACCAGCATTGTGACTGCTTATCTTGCATGGGACCAGCCCCCTGACTGCTTGTATCTGCACGAGACCAGCCCCCTGACTGCTTGTCTTGCACGAGACCATTCCCCTGACTGCTTGTCTTGCACGAGACAAGCCCCCTGACTGCTTGTCTTGCACGAGACCAGCCCCCGGATTGCTTGTCTTGCACGAGACCAGCACCCTACGGCTTGTCTTGCATGAGACCAGCCCCCTAACTGCTTGTATCTGCACGAGACCAACCCCTTAACTGCTTGTCTTGCACGAGACCAGCCTTGTCACTGCTTGTATCGGCATGAGACCATCACCCTGATCGCTTGTCTCTGCCGTGACCAGCTATCTGATTGCTTGTCTTGCACGAGACCAGCCCACTGACTGCTTGTCTTGCACGAGACCAGCCTCGTGACTGCTTGTCTTGCACGAGACCAACCCCCTGACTGCTTGTCTTGCACGAGACCAGCCCCCTGACTGCTTGTCTTGCACGAGACCAGCCCCCTGACTGCTTGTCTTGCACGAGACCAACCCCCTGACTGCTTGTCTTGCACGAGACCAACCCCCTGACTGCTTGTCTTGTACGAGACCAGCCTTGTCACTGCTTGTATCTGCATGAGACCATCATCCTGATCGCTTGTCTCTGCCGTGACCAGCTATCTGACTGCTTGTCTTGCACGAGACCAGCCCCCTGACTGCTTGTCTTGCACGAGACCAGCCTCGTGACTGCTTGTCTTGCACGAGACCAGGCTTGTGACTGCTTATCTTGTATGGGACCAACCCCCTGACTGCTTGTCTTGCACGAGACCAACCCCCTGACTGCTTGTCTTGCACGAGACCATGCTTGTCTTGCACAAGACAAGCATTGTGACTGCTTATCTTGCATGGGACCAGCCCCCTGACTGCTTGTATCTGCACGAGACCAGCCCCCTGACTGCTTGTCTTGCACGAGACCATTCCCCTGACTGCTTGTCTTGCACGAGACAAGCCCCCTGACTGCTTGTCTTGCACGAGACAAGCCCCCTGACTGCTTGTCTTGCACGAGACCAGCCCCCTGACTGCTTGTCTTGTATGAGACCAGCTCCCTGAATGCTTGTATCTGCACGAGACCAGCCCCCTGACTGCTTGTCTTGCAAGAGACCAGCACCCTGATGGCTTGTCTTGCACGAGACCAGCCCCCTAACTGCTTGTATCTGCACGAGACCAGCCCCCTCACTGCTTGTCTTGCACGAGACCTGTCCCCTGACTGCTTGTCTTGCACTAGACCAGCCACCTGACTGCTTGTCTTGCACGAGACCAGCCCCTTAACTGCTTGTCTTGCACGAGACCAGCCTTGTCACTGCTTGTATCTGCATGAGACCATCACCCTGATCGCTTTTCTCTGCCGTGACCAGCTATCTGACTGCTTGTCTTGCACGAGACCAGCCCCCTGACTGCTTGTCTTGCACGAGACCAGCCTCGTGACTGCTTGTCTTGAACGAGACCAACCCCCTGACTGCTTGTCTTGCACGAGACCAGCCCCCTGACTGTTTGTCTTGCACGAGACCAGCCCCCTCACTGCTTGACGTGACCAGCCTCGTGACTGCTTATCTTGCACGAGACCAGCCCCCTGACTGCTTGTCTTGCGCAAGACCAGCCTCCTGACGGCTTGTCTTGCACGAGACCAACCCCCTGACTGCTTGTCTTGCACGAGACCAACCCCCTGACTGCTTGTCTTGCACGAGACCAACCCCCTGACTGCTTGTCTTGCACGAGACCAACCCTCTGACTGCTTGTCTTGCACGAGACCAGCCTTGTGACTGCTTATCTTGCACGAGACCAGCCTTGTCACTGCTTGTATCTGCATGAGACCATCACCCTGATCGCTTGTCTCTGCCGTGACCAGCTATGTGACTGCTTGTCTTGCACGAGACCAGCTCCCTGACTGCTTGTCTTGCACGAGATCAGCCTCGTGACTGCTTGTCTTGCACGAGACCAGCCCCCTGACTGCTTGTCTTTCACGAGACAAGCTCCCTCACTGCTTGTCTTGCACTAGACCAGCCCCCTGACTGCTTGTCTTGCACGAGACCAGTCCCCTGACTGCTTGTCTTGCACTAGACCAGCCCCCTGACTGCTTGTCGTGCCCCGTAACTGGTTGTCTTTCGCGAGACCAGCCCCCTGACTGCTTGTATCTGCATGAGACCAGTCTCATGATTGCTTGTTTTGCACGAGACCAGCTACCTGACTGCTTATCTTGCACGAGACCAGCTACCTGACTGCTTGTCTTGCACGAGACCAGCCCCCTGACTGCTTGTCTTGCACGAGACCAGCTCCCTGACTGCTTGTCTTGCACGATACCAGTCACCTGACTGCTTGTCTTGCACGAGACCAGCCACCTGACTGCTTGTCTTGCACGAGACCAGTCACCTGACTGCTAGTCTTGCACGAGACCAGCTCCCTGAGTGCTAGTCTTGCACGAGACTAGCCCCCTGACTGCTAGTCTTGCACGAGACCAGCCCCCTGACTGCTTGTCTTGCACGAGACCAGCCCCCTGACTGCTTGTGTCTGCACGAGCTAGATCAGCCCCCTGACTGCTTGTCTTGAACGACACCAGTCACCTGACTGCTTGTCTTGCATGAGACCAGCCCCCTGACTGCTTGTCTTGCACGAGACCAGCCACCTGACTGCTTGTCTTGCATAAGACCAGCCACCTGGCAATACCTCCGTTAGCAGCATGATGGTGATCACAACATCAAAATGTTGCAATAAAGCTAGAACAGTGAATACTCAGATAATGATTGTTGGGAAATCATGAACTGCTACTACCATGACCCACCCATATCTGCCTCTTTGTTTCAACACAACAACTCTCCACTTACACACACTCTTGTACAGGGTTATTCTGGTGGTATCCTCTATGATGGCCAGTATATTGCTAATACAACCAGTACAGTGGTTGTCACAGTGAACTATCGCCTGGGTGCAATTGGATTCCTTGTCTATGGAACTGGGGAGGGAGCCCTCATGGGAAATTATGGACTAAAGGTATTTTTGTTGTGTTACCTTGACACCACATTGGAATGGCAATGTTCTCTGTTAAGATGTTTTAATTTAAACCTTCAGTCGTCAATGTTTGCAATGTTGTCATCAGAATGTTGCTCATAATTTTCTTGCACTGTCGTGTTGCTTAAGTATACAGGTGATGTATTCGTCCCTCTTTGGGGTTGGAGTGGTCTTAAGATTCTCAGATGCTAATGTGTGTATATGTCACACACACACACACACCACACACACACACACACACACACACACACATAACAGGACCAGCGTCTTGCACTGGAGTGGGTTCAAGACAACATCGGTGGGTTTGGTGGAGATCCAGACCATGTGACACTCTGGGGTCAAAGTGCAGGGGCCATTTCAGGTGCTGTGCTAATGACCAGTGTTCAAAGTGGTGGCCTCTTTCACAGGGTAGGTTTTATAGGCAAAACAACAGAGGAAGAAAGAATAGACGAGACTTGAACTTTTTAGTACACTAAATGGTAACTGCCTAGATCCTGTTACCATGGCAGCCATGATGTAGACATAAACTTTAAAATGCTGGTCATCCCTAGCCTCATACCCAGGCTGTCACCCAAGCATTGTTGCTTGCAGACACATGGAGGGTGTGCCAACTGTGGCAGTGAAACTCATACTGCAAAATTTGTGGCCTCCAGTCCTTAAACAGACATACATGACAAAAGGAGCCCAAGATTCTTCGTCGGTTGCTGTATCTTGTACATGTGCCTATCATCTATCTACATGACCAGGCCTGCCCCCATACTGCGAGCAATCAAGAGCTATAGGCAACAAGGGCCTGGGAATGAGCCTCATCATGGTTTCTCACAGTATGATTTCTCGTGAGTCTATTTAAGTGAAGGCTTTCTTTATGACCCAGTGGCGGATTTAGGGGGGGTAAGGGGGGTGCAAATGCACCCCCCTTTGGCGGCTAGTAATGTATTTTGCGTACATAACTGCACGAGTCCATCAAATGATTATGCAGCAGTGGCATGCAGCAACAACAACCAGGCACAGTTACACATTCACGTATCAGTTCCTTACTGATCTCCAGACATTTGACTAGGCCTAGAGTTGCTTTGAGATATTCAGTTCGGCCCGAGGGGTCCGCCACGGCGTGCCTCGGCGTATGAGATTTCGAAATCCACTGGATTTCACGTGGATTTCGGATTTCAGAGTGGATTTCTGGATTTCAGTTTGGATTTCTGCCGACAGGTTTCTTCTTGTATGTTCTTGGATATTTTAGTTATAGTTCCCAGCTTAGCAAAATTTTTTAGTTAGTTGTAGTTTTGGTTAAAACTAAATAAAGGCCATACTAAAATGTATTTAGTTAAAGTTATAGTTAACTAAAACAACACTGTCGGACAGTGTACGATTCTTTTGTGACGGACCCCTCGGTTCGGCCTTCCAGCTATATCAATCAATCAATCAATCAATCAAACTTTTTAATGTCACTTGCACAAAAGCAACCAGCCTAAACAGGCTTATGAGACAGTCTATAATACGAAAGGGATAAACTGGAAATTCTCGAACTATATGTGTACAACCAAAAATAATAACAGCATGGAATATGTTAGGAACAAAGGGAAAGTAGTGAAACAGCGCAGGTGAATTAAAAATGAGACAGTGTGATGTCAGGGTACCAGAAAACAAACGAAACACAGGTCAGGAGTCTTCCCCTGGCACCCCTCTCGGGATAACCAGGGGACAGACTACATGCAGGACGGACAAGCCTTCCCCTGGCACCCCTCTCGGGGTAACCAGGGGACAGACTACATGCAGGACGGACAAGCCTTATATATTTTGTATGAATGCGTTCACGTGACTGAAAGTGGGCGTGGCAACCCAAAAATTTCCGGCGCACTTCACGCGCCGGTGACTGAACCCCCCTTTCTACATTTCTAGATCCGCCACTGTGACCGTGTGTGCTTCTTTGTGCCTATTGCATGGCTGCCTACAAGATGCTCAAGAAACCACCTACCATGTATTAATCTATTGCTTGTTTTTCCCTAAGGCTATTCTTGAGAGTGAGCCATTTTCCATTACTCTGAAAGACACAACAGTTGCAAGAAAGCTTGGAGAAGATTTTGCAAAAGAGCTGGGTAAGTATAACAGTCAAAATCATTATTTGGGTGAGCCAAAGGGAACCGCATACTCAGTAAATTTACCTTGCGTGTGTAGAACACTCACTTAGCCATAGTAGCTGCCTAGGCAAAACAAAATGGCTACATCGTGTGAATGTGTATGGGTATTTCATTGGCATTCATGTTCAAATAGTCGTGGATAGGCAGCGGAAGGCACTTGAGATTGAGGGGGCACATGAGTACAACAACGTAGAAACTAGGGGGGTCTGGGGGCCTTCCCCCCCCCCCACCCAAAAAAAAATTGTTTCAGGATTAGATGCTCTAAGATCGCTTCTGAGACCATTTTTGGAGCAAAACTAGCTACTACTCTGACGAGAACATCTATAGTTCATACCGAGCTTGATAGCTTGGGGCATCGATTGGGTTAAGGTATCAGCCTCATTCACGGGGTTTCCATTTCTTTTGTCCTCGCTCACCTCGCCAATATTGTCACAGTCCGAATCTAGACTAAAGTCACAGACACTCGCTCTCACCTTGAGTTCGCTTGCTGGCTGGTGTGGGCTTAGAGAAGCTGACTAGGCTACGTACGTGACCTCTTCACTGATCAGACGACCACAAACGCCTGAATAATGTGCCTGCTGCTGTAAGATTTTGTGGGGGCACTGACCCCCCGCATAAAACTTTGGCTGGATCTCAATTTTTAAAAAATCGTTTTGTTCTCTGCAGGGTGTGGACGTAATGATGTGGATTGCTTGTATTCTAAGGTAAATTGTGCTAGTGCAATGTGATCATTGAGACTTCACCGTGTGTATTATACTGAAATATTGCACCTGCTATAGGATATTTCAGATATAGAAAAAGCGCAGAATGCTGTTATGACCAAGATTGTTGATATCTTCCAGTGAGTTATAGTTAAGCCAGTCCTTACCAGCCACTTTCCCAGGCCACATAGGCCCTTCTCCCTTGTGACTCGGGAACGAAGCTACCTCCCTTCCTAACTATTTTGTGTATTTATTGTAGTCATCATTTACTAAGCACAAATTAACAACAAATTGTTGCTTCTTTTCATGCTTAGTATCCTTGAGGTATTTCTTCAGTGGACACCAACTGTGGATGGTGTTGAGGTACGTTACTTGGTCTCATGCAACCCTCCTTTGTGTCTCATGATCTCTTTCATCCCGTATGCAGGTTCTGGACCAACCGGTGGCACTGTTTGCAAGAGGAGAAGTTGCACCCATACCAACAATCATAGTAAGTGTCTATATCCCTTCTGCCATACATATCACCCAGTTGGGCATGCCAGCCTTCATCAGTGGCACATGACCATGTCATCACAGGGCATGTGGCCTTGGTGTGATGTCATCACAGAGCACATGGCTGTGGTGTGATGTCATCACAGAGCACATGGCCGTGGTGTGATGTCATCACAAAGCATGTTGATGTAATCATGGAGCATTATCTTGACTGTGATGTGATGGCATCATACATTCTTTGTCCATCTTTAACTAGGGCACAACCTCCCAAGAAGCCATTTTCTTTGTATACGATGGATTCACAGAGCCTATAACAGTAAGTAGATTTGGTTTCAAATCTCTAATTGGCCGAAATAAGACTTGCCTAGATCCACAATCTTCCTGCAGGATTTAGAGTATGACGGTTTGCTGTTGGCTGTGTTCAAACTGTATTACGGTAAGGTGCACAAGGCATATCCACCATCAACCGGTGACCAGCGTCCAGAAATGTCTGTGAGTTGGTGAACAGTGTGGAGCTTGTTGTGAGGAGTGAAACTCTGCTCAGTGGCATACACAGTAGACACTTACCTAAGTTCACCATTAGAGCACTTTCATGAAAGGTATCTAATACAGGAACAATCATGTTGAACTGTGAACTTGTGGATATTGGTAGCTGGTTGCATGAATTACACAAACAGTATGGATTTGTTTTATGGTATGATACTTCATATTTTCTCTCAGGTTTTGAGTACAGACTACAACTTCATATGTCCAACCCGCTATGCAGTACAGGAGTTTGTGAACCACACGCATGTACCCACATGGTTGTATACATTCAACCATTCTCTCTCCTTCGATGGCTGGGGGAAGAACTTTGCATTCTGTAATGGCCACTCATGTGAGTAGCTTCAAGCACCTTCAGTTTTGCAGTAATGCTAGGTATTTACTGTGTGTAAATTTGTGTCATAATCTTCTGTAGCACAAGGTGAGGAAGCCTTCAGCCCCAAACTTTGAGGGTTTTCTAACTTCGATATGGATTACTGTAATTTCCTGAAATAAGCCAGCCCAACCTTTACAAGATGAAGCAAGAGCGGATAAGAACAGGCGGCTTGAGTAAGAGTGTGTAACTCCAATAGAAGCCCGTAGTCTGGTCAAAATTATTGAACTGTACTGAAAATAGAACAACTGGTCATGTGCTTAGCAACAACGGCTTATATCTACGCAGCATGTGCAGTACATGTTACCATTTTTAGTACTGGTGGTAATTTCCGACTGGTTTCAAATTTTACAGAGTTACACACTCTTACTCTAGCCGCCTGTTCTTGGATGAAAGTCAATGCAATAGTTTTTCCCTCAAAGTTATACATGTACACCCACTCCATGGGATGTAGGCTATACAATGAAACACCTCTGTTTAAGGACTGGCTTAGATGTAGAGCCACTGCACAGGATGTATACTTTGAGTTGTTGGCCGTCTGTCACTTGTATGGTATGCTCTGTTCTCTTCTAGGCCATGGTGTAGAACTGCCCTTTGTGTTCCATACTGCCCCTCTGGGAGGCTACAACTACACTCACGATGAACTAATCCTAGCCAACACAATGGTGCAATATTGGACAAACTTTGCTCATTATGGCAACCCTAATGGGGCTTCTAGCTACACCCCCTCTGATGGAAAGCAGGTGCGAACATGCACTTTGGGCTCCTTCCCAGTTAAATTTCCAGAAAAGTGGAAGTGGTGCCTAGTGTTCTGAGTGATGTTTCTTGTCAAATGGAGCAAGCCCATACACATAAAGGATGCCATACACATAAAAGATGTCATGACTGTAAGTCCTGGACTCAAAAAGTTTAACGGCTCAGTGAATACGGACTGATACACAGCATTGTCTACCAAAGCTTGATGAAGCCTCCTCAGAAAATCCAAGTACCTAGCCTTATTCCGCCCCCCCACCCCCACCCCCCCTCCAGAACGAAGTTGTGCAGGCAGGGAGAATCTGGTATTTTTACCTCATATGAGCAGTGTCAAGGGTAGAAAGACCTTAATTGTGCATCGGCGTACCCGAAGACTCAGAACAGCAGAAAGAGTGAAGGCAGTGGGTGACTTACTTCTGAATCACATATCTAGCTAGCAAGGAGTGAATATCCTATACACCAAGCATTTGAGCATATAGTTAGATGAACAGCATATAAAACATTGCCTTTCTGTTCTGAAAATTCTGGCCCTTTTGATTAAATCATGCTCACGTGAGAAAAGATACCAGGCTTTCCCTGTGTATTTGGATTCCGGAGCGGGGGAGCCTGCCCAGTACCCACACTCTGTATGAAACTCTGATGGTATTGTTTTCCAAACAGCTTACTGCACAGCTTATAACTGTACATGAGCATGCGCAGCTAGGGTCAATCAATAGTTGTGAATGGAGTGAAACAGTGATCCCAATGTTATATCTAACTATAGCTAGATAAAATGACCTGGGAACGAGGCTGTCCCTTTTACACATGCAATTGATCACATGCCCAGAGTGTCTTGCGCATACAAAGAGGATCTCACGGGTGTACTGAGCAGCATGTCTTGTCACACACTCGGGAATTCAGTCAAATGGCAAAACAATTAACATGAACAGTATTGTGTTGTGAAGTGAATTGAGGGTGGATGATAGCCTTGTTCCCCCCCCCACAAATTTGAAAAGTATGATGTCATAATTGCCTCAACAGCTACAAAAGGTATACAAAAAAGTAGAGCATAACACTAGGCTTAACGTATTATAGCTGAATCTGATGATTCTTGTCCTTAAAAATGTCCATAATTTTTACAAACCCTAGTTGGTGCACTGATATGTGCATGCACCCTTCGCACGCATCTACATCCCCCCCAAGAAAAAACCCTGTATGAAACACTGACCATTGTTTGCCAATTTTGATTCTTCAGGTGCTTCTAAACTGGCCCGCTTATACTGGTACCAAACAGGCGAAAGCTATGAAGTTCAAGACTCCTGCAAATGAGGTTGGTAAGATTCAGTGCACAGCAGTGATGTGCACAGTAATACAAGATTGCCCATCTCATGGCCTCCACAAGAACCAACAAAAGCATCTGCTATCTCTGTCCTGTGATGGTCGTCATACCACACTGCCTGAGAAAGCACTTAGCCCCAGTTTTTGATAATTCTTCGATCCTTGTGCCACCCACCATTCCAAAATTTATGTGGTTAACTCAAAACATTAGCTAGTAGTACTGTTGCTGAGGCACCAGGACAGGCTAACCACACGCACAAGTCCATTTTCGTGTCTTGCACATAGCTGTTTCCTCCAAAAAACCTACCTGTGCCAAATCTATTATCACTTTACCCATGAAGCTTCAGCTTTTCACTTGTAGTGCAGCAATCCGAGACTGAGGTGTGTGGCTGGTGCCTCATTAATCCGGAAGTGGGGGGCAGGCACTTGCAAGGAAGTAGTTAAAGCACTTCTCCTGTGCAGATGCCCTCTCCCGTTTCTTTTTTCTTGCCCTAGCTGTGACTGCCAATGCATAGCAATACATTTCATATACTGTGTAGTACCATATCAATTTTCCTATACCGGAAATGTACACCATAAACCAAGTTTTGTCTCAGCGAAATATCAGCACTGTTGAACTGTGAGAAGCTGCTCAATGGCCTGTAGGTGTTTACATACCAGTATCACACTGATAACAATAACAAAATCAGTGGTCATTGTAGCCACCCATCATTAGACATGAATGTAAGTGCAGCTCTATCTCTGTGGTTGTGTGTAACTGAGATCTATATCTCTGTCCTTTAGGTGATTACCAACTACCATGGCAGTCAGTGTGACTTCTGGGACACTATTGGTTATTAACGTGAACATTTATAAAAATAAATATTAATGTACAGATTTGATATTATATATATGATGTGAGGTACTAACTTATTTTCCAGTGCTTTTCTTCAAAACCTATGGCTTTTATAGCTCTGTGTATCCTCCAAGTTGCATCTTCCCAGGGCATCAATTCATGCACAGACAACAACACAAAAAATTAACATTTTAAACTGGGTTTCACACAGGACATTTTCCTTGGGGGAGTGGGGGAGGGGAATGTAGATGTGTGCAAAGAGGGCATGCACACATCAGTGCACCCGCTAGGGTTTTGTAGATCTTAATGAAATTCTGATTCAGCTATACTGTATAGCGTTACATTCTTTGAGTGTCTAAATTTTAGTGAATAGTAATTTTCTAAGATTTCGTTGAATAATTTCGCAAATGCTGTACGCGCATGCCGCACACGTAATATACTATGGGCGTGGCATACAAGCCTGGTTTATCTAACACACACTGTCACACTGTCCTCCGCTTGAACTTGCAGCTGTCAGGAAAGCAATGCCTACTTCGAAGGTATCTTCTTGGAGAGAGTTCCTTGCAGATTTGGCAGCTTAACTGTGGGGTATTGTCCATCGACGCTCTTGCAGTCAGAGCGTGAAAACTGTGTGTCGCGTGTCAAAATTTTTTGCTACAATATTTTCACAAACGGTTGAAAAGTCGCGAAATTCGCGAAATAAAAAGACCCACAAAAATTTAGCGCTATATGGTAATACATGTACATTACACCTATAATTATGCTGTACTTTGTTATTGTGTGGTATACACTATTGTAGCTGTTGAGGCAATTATGACATCATAATTTTTAATTTTGAAAATTTGGGGGGGGAATCCCAGTGCCCCCCCCCCCCCCCTTGTATGAGAACCCCTGATTTTGTGACATTACAGTCACATGATGTCATGTGCAAAATCCTACCAGGCTTCCTTAGCCCAAGTTGTGAGACAACACATGGAACAGAAAGCCTGCATATGCATGCAGAAACTCAAGTTTTCCTTAATGATCTCTTTATAGTTAAACTGAAAAAATATCATAATAAAATGTAGTCTATACATGTACCGTACATGTACGATGACCACTCAACACACTTATTACTTCAGTGTACATCCAAACAATAAGGGGGCCATCCATTTGTCTATATAGTATTCTATGGCAGACGTGCTATCAAAGCAGATCAATGCAGCAATAACACTACAAGGAATTATAGAAAACATTAATACTTCTAAATTGGTATAATAACACACCTCACAGGAATGGGTTTGTTTTTGACTGTGATGACGACTATGGAAATAAGAAAAATAAGAACAAGTAAATGCTAGCACAGTACCCCAATGTTAAGTCCCCCCCTTTGTTTTGCATGCTTTGCAGTAGTGAAAACAGAATGGAAAGCTGACATCACTTCTCAACGGCTGGACAATGGTAACTGTGTGTGTTTGCTATGAAACTTAGAATAGCAAGATGAAGGTTTTACGTAGGTAATGGACTTAGAACAAAATGGTGACATCTACTAGAACTATATTGAGAGGGAAAACCACTGTGGCTACCAAACAGCCAGAAATATTGGCTAAATTTGGTGACTTATGTGCAAGTAGAGCTCTTCTGTATGTGTCCATTAGTAATGCAGTGTTTCTCCAACAATGCTACAGCATATGGTTCCCCAAACCACCAAATTAAAATCCACAAAAATCCACCTTTCATCCTATATCTTTGGCGATCCACCAAACTATTTCTGACTATACAGTATGCATGCGTACCTAGGCACTTACAGCAAATGGGTTGGAAGCAAGGCTTTGTTGTCCAGAGCTCATGAATGGCTGTTGACCTCCTCCACCACTACCACCAAATCCTCCCATTTGTGGCTGCATTTGTGGCTGCATCTGTGGCTGCATTTGTGGCTGCATTTGTGGCTGCATTTGCGGCTGCATTTGTGGCTGCATTTGTGGCTGCATCTGTGGCTGCATTTGTGGCTGCATCTGTGGCTGCATCTGTGGCTGCATTTGTGGCTGCATTTGTGGCTGCATTTGCGGCTGCATTTGCGGCTGCATCATGGGCTGCATTGTAGGGTGGGTCCAGTTCTGAGGGCTACCCACAGTCATGTTCATCTGGTTAAAGCCACCAACATTTCCAGCAGGCATTGTACCACCACCACCACCCCAACCGCCTCCCGTGCCCTGTCCTGTGGGGCCACTTCTCACAGTTGAACTCCATCCAGTAGG
The DNA here is from genome assembly GCA_949130485.1 of Agelas oroides. NCBI lineage: Eukaryota > Metazoa > Porifera > Demospongiae > Agelasida > Agelasidae > Agelas > Agelas oroides. The sequence continues at coordinate 2,361,843 of OX422189.1, forward strand.
CATGCTACTCGAACTAGGCTGTTGTAAGCCCCACGTGCTGCTTGGGGCTGGTTTGTTGAGAGTAGAACTCCAACCCGTACCGGCTGAAGAAGTAGAAGCTGACTGAGTTTTCTGACTACTAAAAGCACTGCTGGAAGTTGGTAGACCTTGTGTCTGAGTTGGTTGCATGCTAGAATTCCAGTTGAACTGGGGCTTCTGGGGCTGTTGGGATTGCTGAGGTTGCTCCGATGATACAAAACTACCAAACGCTTGTTGCTGTTGAGGAGCCTGCTGCACGTTTGTTGATCCAAAGCTACCACTGCCCTGCCCAGGTATGCCACCCTGAAAGCCAAATCCCCCTTGTTGGCCGGCAAACTGTGTCTGCTGTGGTACTTGAACACCCCACTGTTGCTGTTGAGGAAAGTTTCCTTGTAATGGTGGTTGCTGCTGTGGAGGTCTCCATTGCATCTGTGGTCCTTGTGGTGAAGCAGGATTGAGTCCAGGCAGGCGGGCCCATTGCTGCTGCGGTTGTTGCTGCATATATTGTCCTCCTTGTCCACCTTGCTGGACGAAGGAGCCAAACTGTTGCGGCTGGGCACCAAACGATGCTTGAGGTGCTGTCTGGCCGGGGAAACCACCACCTGGTTGGGCCATCCCCTGAAATGTGCCAAACCCACCTGCTCCTACTTGTTGCCCTCCAAATCCACCAACGACTAATCCTCGTTGCTGCATACCTGGTGACCCCTGGGGAGGAGAGCCTATTAGGAACGGATTCGATTGCTGCTGGGTCAAGCCTTGGGCAGCACCTAGTTGGACATTCGGAGCACCAAATGGATTTACCGTACCTCCTACAAAAGATTGGTTCTGCTGAGGTTGCTGAGCCTGTTGTTGCTGTTGAACATGCTGATGGTCTTCCTTGACTCTCATGTCCCGTAGTGTATCGTCAAGGCTTGCCAGGGCTGCATATCTGTCATTAGCTGAAGTGCCGATGGAACTAGCAGGCTGGCCACTTCCAGCAATATTAGAAGTACCTAAACCTGATGAGGAAGTCATAGTTATCATAGGTGCTCTCTAATACACATACGTATAGAGAGATTGCATTTACATCATAGCGTTTATTGTACATGTAACATGTGTAATCCATTTTGGATATGCATGCATTAGTTTTCATTCACTAATGTTTTAGTTGTATACATAGATTCACAAACCTGACGTTCTAGCTCCTGTAAAAGCACCAAAATCATCTGGGAAGGCCAAGCAAAATACGTAAAGACCAATATACATGTATGAATTCTAGAGTATCATTTTTTGCTCCTTGAAAATGGGGTATACAAACAATGTGCACAAATTATTAGAAGTTATGCAGTACGTTATGTACATGTAGGTGGCATCATCACATTTAGAGATGGTCTTTGGCTAGCCTCGTACCCAGGCTCTCGGTGGGCGGGGGAAAGAGAGAGCCTGGTATCCACTGTTTGCGCATGCGCTTAATTTCCCAGAAATCTTGGGAAATCGGAAACTATCGTGTTATATCCGTAAAACCGTGACCTCATAACGTATACTTACCGCTACATCGTCTGCAAAGTTTCTGACCAACGATGGAAGTCTTTCGGTTGTTCGTTCTTCTTCGCCCTCCAGCTCCCTCCGACGGCTCGGTACTTCTGATATGAGTCTCAAGGAAGTACAGGTAGCTTCCAGTTTGGACGTTTGCTAGGGGAAAGACGTGTTTATACGACTACTGCCTGGTAAGTCTGTAGTCTCGCGGAGCCAGACTCTCTGTGTGATACGAAGTGTTGCCGTTTGTCATAGACTGTTAGTTAGCAACAACTTATAGCGAGTCAGGGCGGTGTAGCGCTAGCTGTATGTAGTTGTTTCGCTCTTCGCTGCATGCTACTATACTAGTATACTTGCTAAATAATATGTCACACTATAAATCACGTGGATATGTATTACACGTTCCCCTCCCACTATTGCCTGAACACGTGGATAATTACGCGCATGCGCGAACAGTGGATACCAGGCTCTTTCTCTCCCCGCCTACCAAGAGCCTGGGTATGAGGCTAGTCTTTGTCTAACCAGGATTTTGCTGAGATCCTGACAGCAGTGGAACTGGTCCAGAAGGCAAAACTGACACAGCTCCCACGGGTCGCTTGGGAGCTATAAATAAGGAGAAGTAGCAAGATGAATTCATGGTGGTTCTATTTTCATGGGGAAAATTTCACTAGTACATGCATGTACATAGCCTCGTTCCCAGGCCCCGCCCAGCTTTCCGTCGCTTGCAGTACGGAAAAGCGGTAGAGGGCCTGGAATAATTTATCACGTGAGTGACGTAGGGGTAGAAAGAAGGGTAGAGAGGACTTAATTGAGCGTAGGCGGATCGTCGATGTGCCCATGCACGTAGTTGATCGATAATCGACAGTACACGTAGCTGTTTTTTAGTAGGAGCCCGTTCTGGCAGTTTTTTCGAACAATAAGCGCAGAGAAGCCTTGGTGTTTAACAGCGCCTTGAAAGCCATTCTCCGGGGTGTACAGCGGTCAGTTTGCCAGGTAAGCGAGTAGGTTAGCGTGATTTTCGAATGTACGGGTCTGTGTACGCTCACCATAGCTTTCCGTACTGCCAGGTAATGTAGCATAGTGCCGTCTAGTCCCATTCTGTCGGCCATAAAGCTTTTGCAACTGTATTCTGTCCGTACAGCGTGGGCGAGTTCATTCGTTCGCCCACATGTAATTAAGTTCTCTCTACCTATGACGTTTCTCACGTGATAAATTTTACCAGGCTCTCCCCTTTCCTTTCGATTTTTCGTTCGCGTGGGGAGAGCCTGGGAACGAGGCTAACATGTACATACACTTCTGAAAGCCTAGTCCACAATCATGAAACTACATTCAAAAACTATACCTTTGTACAATTTTAGAAACATGCCTAATTATAGCTCTTATGAACTATAGTGTTCTATTCTGTTTGTTTCTCTGCCTGCATATGACGTCAGAGGCAGGCAGACACTGCATCTTAGATATAGTACCTTTAATGTAATCGGCAAGTAGAGGCGAGGCAATTAAGTACTCATGCAGAGAGGGATCGGAATCTGAGCTAGCTAGCACATATACATGTATGTGTGTGTAATGCTCAGGAATGCAATGTTATGTTATTCCACTGCCACGTGTCATGTCTCACGAAGTTGAAATGGAATAATCAGATGCAGAGACGAAGACAAGTGGAGAGATACCATCAAAAAGAGCATGATTCCCAGAGGCAGCAACAACAAGAGGCTAAATGATGTAGGCAACAACACGTTCAGCATCAGAAAACTGATGTCCACTGGGAGCAAAGACTGGTAGACTTGAAGCAAAGAACGACTCAGCCAAAGGATATTAACCCACTTCTCATAAAAAGCTCTCCTGTGTGCATTCATACATGTATATGCACTAGTACATATACCTGTACAACTGCCTTGGCTTAGTGTATCACAAAACTGTACTTTGATCCACCCACGCAACATGCCACAAGTTTATATATACAGTGGCATTAATGTTGAACAGCTAGTAAACACAATACCCACAGCTACATTGTTCATACCAAAGGGATCAGCTCCCAGATCTCCAAGTAAGTCTACTTTCCCACTTCCTCCTCCCCCTCCTCCTTCAGCTCCACTAGTACTGGTGGGTGGAGCTACAATCTGAGAGGCCGGTGGAGATGTTATAGACGCTTGGCGTGCCCTTTCACCCTGTGTGTATGAGCGATTGTATGCATGTGACTGAAACACGCTCAAGCATTAGGCACATTTCGCTTATAAGCACGTATTCACTATTAAGTGCTGGTTTACGTGCGGTCACTACATAATTCTAAATAAAGCACACACGGAATGCATCGGGCTGTTAGGTGCATTTTGCCGTTAGGCACTCACTTCCTTCCTGTTGAGATATAAAGAGAATGCACTTAACAACGCGTGAATACGGTATACAGAATGTGCTAACAAAAAAGTAACACTATGATTTTTTAGACTTAGACTTAGACCACTCAGCAATTGAAATGACAGCTACATGTAGCTTGGTAGCATTGTGTTCACAAACAGTGATCACAATGTTTACATCATCCTCTTATCTCAGTATGCGCGGCATACACATGGTTCTATGAGGTGGTTTTACTGTAGTGTTGTTGTGTCAATTCTGTGGTGTTCTCAACATTACTGATGGCTCTTCTGCGATAAAAGGTACTGGTATGTGCATGAACATGACCCACAAGTTCATTTAGCTTCAAAGTACTCAGTTCCCAAATGATGATACAGTACAGATCACATGTAAGGTAACAAATTAATTCACGTGTGTAGTGAGGGATTGACTCGTGTGTGACGAATAGTCAATGTGGGTGGTGCGGCACGTATATACTCACAGTAGACTCACGACTGTAGCGACTTGTGTGCATTGGTACAACAGAAAAGTAACGTATAGCGGGTATTTTACAGTCGAGTAGGAACTGCAAAAAATATACGTGTGTATAATTGAGCTCCATGTGCTTTCTTGTAGTTTCACGACATGGCTATTCTGGTTCTATTGAGGACAGCTACAAAATTTGGAGGGCCCACTGTCTTCCTTGTCTTCATCCAGCCAGCTGCTGTCCGTGCCACCAACGAGACTGCACAACTTGAGAAAGGTGGAAATGGCAAGGTCCGTACAATAAACTCCCGAGTGAGAAGTGAGCTAAGACACGTCTCTGGTATACCTATAGGAACTCACGTGCTTCTGCACAATCTGCTTGCCGCAAAAATTTAACCCACGAAAATTTTCTGTAATACAAACAATCTAGTCTCGGTCCCAGACCCAAAACCAACCCCAGCGCAGATCGCTTTCAGTATCGCACGTGTTATACTGGAAGCGATATACGCGCCGGATGAGGTCTGGGGACGAGACTACAACCAATCGTGATTCCCCTCCCCCCCAGTATACAAAAATACACTGTAAAACAAAATGCTGGGGGATAAACACTACTACTGAAGACTTTTTAGTGATGCCATGCTGCTCTTTCCATCCTGTTTCACTCCCACTCTTACTCTTCGTCTTCGCTCTTCAGTCTCGCCCTTCCACGCTATGTACCCTTCATCTTCACTCTTAGGTTTGCTTCTCCTACTTTTCTGTTTACTCTTCTCTTCGTTCTATATCTCCTGACTCGCTTTTCCTGCCGCTAGTTTTGTCCAGTCTTGCTCCTCTCACTGTTACTGTTCATCGTTTTCGTTTTTCTTTCTCCCATTCACTTGAAACAGCCTCTAGCTCTCTTTTGCTGTCATTCCCACTTGCTATTTGGTTCCTTTTTCGTTACTTTCGTTCTTCATACTTAGCAGTCTGCATATGTGTACTCACATGGGACTCGTGGAACGGGCACTCGCCTGTACACGCCTATTAACTCACACAAGTCACACGTTCACGTGTACTGTGATCTGTACTATACATAATGTAGCAATATAGCAATCTGCATAACACAAGACTAAGGCAGGGTTTTCACTAGAAACCAAATGGTGCATGATGTTATGTAGACTGAGACAGATACGAAACTCCTTGTTTACACACTTCTATTAAAATGTGGGAAATCAGGTCAGCAACTGGACTAATTACCCAAATGATGCTTTACCTCTCTTACTTAAATTTTACCACATCCAAAAGGTGCTACAATCAACCAAAAGCATCCCCTAAAGGCCTAGAGAGAACTCTAGACTAAGGAGAAACGGTACACACCTTGTTAGAAGAAGGAGGGGGTTGCAGCTTGGGTTCTGGTTTAGGTAACTCCTTCTCTTCTTTCTTTATCTCAGCAGGAGTGCAGTACCAGTTCTTCCGCTCATATTTGGTGATCAGAAACTCCTTGAAAGCCACCTCGTCTCTCTTGTCTGGGTCACGATCTCTCTTAGGGTTCCACTTGCCCAACCAAATGGCTCTTGAAGCCTGCAAAGAAAAAAAACAAACGATAATATGATATATTACCATTGAATTTAAGCAAAAGCTAACTAAACTACATGTAGAGGTGCTCAGTAGAGTATCAACCCCACACACTTGTCTACATGTGTGCATGTTATAGAACTTTGGGAGCAAGCTCCACTCATAGTTCCGTTCTCAGACGGAGATTTTGCAGTCTGGATACAGGGACAGTCCAGAAACTTCTAATAATTACTGGAAAGGCACAAAAAGAGTCACTTCAGTCTTCTTCTGATGCAGATACTCTAAGATACACAAAAATTTACATTGTGACTGTTGCAATTAAAATTAAACTAAATCAATGATAGCCTCAAGAGTGAAACCTAAGCAAGACACAATGTAGGCCGTCATTACACATTCAGTCGAACTTGGCTGTAGCTCCAGCAAACCTAACTACGCCCACAATAACTAGTAAGTTGGAGTCTCCATATGCTAAATACCGCTCTCAAATTGGCATTAAATCTCAAAGACTCAACAGAAAACACCCTTCCAAAAAGTACATCAAGTGTCATATGACAGGCATTCTAGTAATAGTTATACCCCTCCCTCGGGGGTGGTCGTTTTACAAATTGGTGTCAGGCGTAGCCTGACACCAATGTGCAAGACCACACCCCAGGGAGGGATATAACTATTATATAACCTGTTACCTAGGCAACATCACTGTATAAGAGAGATATGAGCAACATTCCTATATGGTGCCCAGGTACATGTAACAGTTATATAACTCCATATGGTTGGGGCACTTTCTTAGCCTTGTTTGTAGCCCTGATGACAGTGTGATTTTCAACTACGCCGTACCAAATGCTCACAAAGTCAAGCAGTGAAAAAGCGAGTGAACGACTGCTTTTGTGCATGGATGTACAAACCCTTGGCTGGTACTGGATGAAGCCATTCTTTCTTTTTTTACACAAATACATGTAGGCCTAAAAACATTTCTCTCATCTTTGGGGGTTCCATTCTAGCACTAAAGGTACTTTTCAGTCTGGAAAGATGTTGGCTGGCTGAAAATCCTGACTACTAGTGCTCATTAACCGATTATACGCTAAGTTTATTGGAATTTAATTAACCCCAAACGCGGAAGGTTTTAATGTCACGTGAGGTCAACAGTTATAAAAGCTTATATCTGAAAATAGAAGCTCCAGAGAAGTTGAACAAAGCTCTCCAGAGGATTGAAAAAGCCTCCTATCACTTAATTTGTACCTAGTTAAGTGTTTGTGAAGCACACACCAGCTGGTTTTGGCGGAGCACTTGTTTGTTGCTTGCTGTGTGTACTGTCTTTGGCTTTTCTCGTTGACAGCGAGTTGTAGTCTCGGAACTGTCATGATAGGTATGAAGCCTGAGGTCCGCTGTACCTCTGTAGCTAGCGTTGTGTCTCTCTTCATAGGCGTTGAGAAGAAAACGTGGCCAATAAGTCACTTTCGCAATCCGAGTTGATCAACAACCGACATGGCTTCTCACGCTTACTACGTATACGTTCCGCCCCTCAAGGGCTTCTGAACAAAACCTCGCATATTAGTAGGGGAGGCCCCACTCTAACCTCAGACCGGATACAAAGCTTGTTGCTAAGAGCCCACGGCTGTAATAAAGCTCACGTGCATCCGTGACGCTTATAAGCGTCTATCGCGCTTTGACATATTGACGCTTGTAAGCGTCTATCGCGTATAATCGGTTAAGGAGTGGGTGTAGTTTAAAGCCAAGAATCTGCACAGGGTGGACACAAGTGCTCCTGTGGAAGGGACTTACCTAAGTCAATCAATACAGGAAACACTTACCATAGGGTGACAAATAAGGCTTCTGAATTATGCTGTCATGTCCAAAAACAGATCAGCTGATATAAAATTACTAAAACAAGCTACACCAACGCTGGAAAGGGTGAAGGGAGTCCAACAACCACTTGCTTGCTTCACCTGGACTACTGACACTGCAAATGTTAACTTGAAGAAGACCTCATAGGTCGAATGTTGTGTACAAATGTACGTGTAAAAAATTGTGCCTGAGATATCCGTGGTAGTTCAGACTATAAATACGTAACTCTCTACTGTGTTACATATAGACAAATGCTACTATGAGAGATGAATGCTACTTTGAGAGATGAAAGTAGAAATGTTGCGAGGGCAAGCCTGAGTGTGTGCCTTTAGTTGCCTTAATTCTCACCCCCACCTAGCCTTGTTCCCAGCCCTTCCTCGCCTCCAGTTTTTGATCGCATGCAGTATGCAAAAACAAAGCGAGAAGGCCTGGGGTTCTTACCATGTGATCTGCGGCACACATGATGTCACAGGTTATAGACACGAAAACATATTCACATTTATATCTCCAGCTACACACATTAAGGTAACTAGTGTCAACGGAACTTGCGGTTTATCAAATGCCTGATTATAGGTGCTCCCAAGTCACAAGAGCTTACATTTACATGTAGAACGAAGCTACTGAGATCACACGTGGTCAGCATTAATCGCCACTTGAAAACATCCAGTTTGTTCCGTGTACATTGTGTAAACAGAAAATTGAAGTATATGAAAGACAAACAAACAGACCCACAAGCTTAACGCCTACGTGGGGTTCACTCAGGCTCATCACTATACAAACGATCCCGCTGATGGGAGTAGGCAGCAGGCACTAGATGGTGGAACAGCTAGCTTATTTAACACTTTAATCCGTATAGTACACTTTTGATAACGTCATACTGTGCACTGCACAGAAAATCTAGTCTCTGTGCGTTGGTGTGCAGGTTCTGCGTCAGCAGAAAGGGTGGGACAGGGGGAGGTGGGTAGGGTCATCTACAGGGTGCTGTGCACACGGCAGCTGCTAGGCTTGGCTGTAAAAGGACCATGGTTGGCACCGGGTGGGCCTATTCTCGCCCCTGGCTGCATGAACAGGCTTAGAAAACGCTACTCTCACCTTTTAGGGGGTTCGTTTCTGGCAAGGAAGGCTTCTTGGGCCCCAAGCTGGTGTTTGCCAACCGAGAGTGCTGACTATTGCATGTTTGTTAATGAGTGGGCGTGGTTAAGGTCACAAGTCTGCTTATTAAGCCTGAAAGTGCACTTGGATTCGTTTTGGGAGTCAGAGCTCAGACAGAAACGAAGATATGGTGCGTTACAGGCATGTGTATGCTAAGAGTAGTCTCAAGTGAACAAATTTAGGTGCTGAAGGGTTAAACTTCATTCGTGATTATCTGACTACTACATTAAAGTTTACAGACGCGTTTGCAATTATTTCAAACTGACTTTTCTATTCTTCATAAAGAATAGCAAATTAATTGCCCAATATTGTGAACAAGTCAGATCTACATTGCACAAGTTTTATGTCCTGATTCAGATATACTGCTCTATATGTACCTCGTTTCCACCCCCTTTCAGTAGCTTGATTTCTTGCTCACTGAATGTTGTCATGGAGATAGACTTGATGCGATGTGGAGGGTTCAGACCACGCCTGCAGAGGTGGGCATTAAATAGAGACATCTTATAATCAATACATACACACTTGGTATAGTTACACAAAGTACAAGTACATATGAGTGTATACTCATGCAGGCCGGAGCATGCATGTGTACACCAATAGGCACGGCATTATATGGCCACAAGTAATTACTTGTCACCAACATGAGCAAAAACTGTCCTTACTTCAATCGAGAGCCGACAATGGTGAGCTACAAAAACAGTTCTTATTGGTTATAAACAACTTGGAGGATGCTGTTTTGTTGTAAAGCATTTGTGTCATTAGTTGGAAAATGTCAGATTCTGTGTATCGAAGTGCCATAGCTATCTACAACTCACCTGGCAGTATCCACTGAGTTTCGTTTCGTATGTAGTTGTACAGACTGCTATAATGGTTAAACCAGTTTGATAAAATTTGCTAATTTTTGTTTCATTCACAAAGGTATTAATTGGGCTACGATTGATTAATTAATCATACATCGCAATAGAAGAGCATCAATTGTGTCTTGGGGGTTATCTTGAACTTAATTGCATCTGAGGGGTTGAGTATGAAATTTAATGATGTCTAGGGGGAATTTTGAGCATTTTAATGATGTCTACAGGCAAATTTTTCAGATTATAATTATGTCTAGGGGTAAGACAGGGTCTTAATGATGTCTTGATGGTATTTTCAAATTCCCTCTTCTATATATGGGGGTGTATGATGAATAGCCCACGGATACTAATTGCTAGTTTCCAGCCTTTTCCGAACCCGATGTTCATTTGTAGTGTTGAATGAGGCGGACCTGGAACTTGTCATGTATCAAAAAAGGATTACACAGCATGACCAAATCCACATCTATGCAGTAAAATACAAGCTTCTTAATTTTACAAGCTAAACATGTAGCTTCATTTGGACAACAAATCTAGGTAAAACCACGCTGAATTCATTCGGCAACCAGGGCTTTGAAAAAGTACCGTTTCCCAACTAGGAAGAGCGATGCCTGTACTGGTATAGGTTTGTATACGTAGCTGAAACGGGGGTAACTCACAAGTAGCCACTACATTGTGTGCAGACAAAACCAGCGGTCGTCATGTCCGCGTAAGTGGTCCCCTTTTGCTGACATTCTAGACACTTCTTGTTGTGGGGAAGAGCTGTCAGTTCGCGCAGAGTCTTCAAATTCTGCTCTTCGAGGCGCTTCTTTGCAGTCGCCATTTTTAGCGCTGTTATTGCAGTGCAGCTCACGTGCCCCCAGGCTTCCGGCGCGCGGCGCCAGCGGGCTAACGCGCGCGCGCCCAGGGGCGCGGTTGCATAATTATCGCCTGGTACTATACTAGGTCAGCTGAATATTTCCGTAGACGGCGTAGTTATAGAAGTTCCCTGTTTCGGCTGAACCGTCCCTCTGTTTGTACTTCATAAAGCAATTTAGAAGCAATTTTGGCATTTAAGTGGAACCTTTGACGACATTTTTGTAAGTCAATATGTCTGTTTGGAAGGCCCCAGAGACCTTGGGCCTCGGCGAATTTCGGGAGTGGCTGGAGTCGCTAGGACTACCACTGGAAGCAGAGGAGGAAAGCCCTCTCCAGCGGCAACTGGGAGACGGTGTCCTACTGTGCCAACTGGTGAACAAGATAAAGCCTGGGAGCGTGGAAAACGTAAGTATTTTCCGGCGTTTCCACTGCGGAGGAGGGGGGGCTTGAAGTTGGCAGTTTGATCATTTATCTAGCTACATCCTTTGACTCATCCGACATCCCATTATGTTATCATGCGATGGACTTTTATCTAAATGGCTTGCTGAGTGCTGCTTTGTCTACAGCCAGTTTACAAAAGTTGTAAAATGGTTGCTTTTGGGGGAAACTTTACATAGTATTGGTATTTGGTGGTCTGTCTTCCTTCAGATCAAACCAAAAAGGTCAAGTGGAGATGCCGAAGAAAACATCCTGCGTTTCCTGAAGGCCTGCACTGCCCTAGGAGTCAAGGAGGTGAGGCACTATGTGTGTAGAAGGATGAAAGGCAGTGCCAATTTGCCTTACAAAGGGAAGGTGGTTTAGCAAAGTAGTGGCTGTCAATGCCAAAGTGTGTCCTCTTGTTACCTTACTGGGAAGTATTGATGAGAAGTTCTTACACCTTGTAAAACACTTCATATTCTGCTTGCTTTCTTTTTAGTTGCACCCTCACAAGACTGGTGTATGTAGTAGTCCACTCATGTACACATAGTCTGGGGTAGTAAGACCAGTGTTTCTCATACTCATCCTGTAGCTGGGTAAGGGACTAATAATCTCGGAAATGTGAAAGTGCGTGAAATAGAACAGCTTCACCCACTTTTGTGGACAAAAATTTACACCACATCATAGATTCGTAGATTTGTATGACTGAGTCACTAAGTCACCTGAGTAAGTCTTCACATTATGACATGATAGGCAGACAGACACAAACACAACCGACTACTTTACCTTGCTAGCACATTCGTGCACAGGGTAATGAGATCAGAATGTGAGTACTCTTTTCTTCAAGCCTTCCACCATGAACAAGAACAGAAACAACAGTCGTACAGTACGTATACAGAGATGATAGCTACTCTAACGATCTTTAAAGACACTTCAAAAGCTTCCAGTATATGCATTGCTTCGTAAGTTAAAACGCTTATCATCGGGTTCTTTCGTTTTTTTATTGATACTGCCATTTCTGTCTTCCAAAATGATGGGGCATAAGTTTTTAGTAAAACATAAGCACAATGCACCAGTTATACATGTATGTCCGCAAAAACATGGAAACTAGAACTAGTTTCAGAGCCTCCGAATAAATGGCTTTTTGGAGTTCTCCACGTGTACATCTATGTTCAGTGTTGTATTGCACCATGCATATACATAGTAAGGTACATATATATACTATACTAACTCACTCGGTGTAGCCAGTAACCCATATGCCACTCTATACTCACCTGTTGAAGGATTGTGTATTTACGGTCCTCTTGTGTGTCAGAGTTACTGTGTGTTTACACCGTTTACTCATGTGCAAACCCAAAGGTGATTATGGTTTGTAGAGCTATTGTATAGACATGTAGTGGTTCATACCTCAGGTATTGTCACAAAAGTTGATTGCCTCTGATGTGGTATCCCCTTAGGATGAGAGTAACGTTATAGCTGCGACTTGGTCAGGTTGAATCGTGATTTACTGAAGAAGGTAGCTCAAGTCAATTAAGCTTGCTCAGTAGATATACTAAACCACTACTTGATGGACAGCGGCATAGTTTCACTGAGTATTGCATAACCACACAGGTGACTATTAGCATAACAATTTCCTGCAGGTGGACCTTCATTGAAACCGCACAGTCTGATACGCCAATAGTCTCTTCCTCAGACCCCACCCTCTCACGAGAAGAAACGGTCTGGTGAACCAAGTCAAATTTCTTGGGCTAGTGCACGCTTTTGTGACAGTGTAACCTAGCATTGTTTTGCATCAAACCCGCTCAAAAAAGGTATGGTACCCGAGTAGAGATAACTAATTTTACTGTTGTAAGGAAAGTGCTGCATAATAATTAACAATCTTGCAATCCCATTGGTCCTTACCACTTTTTTGAATAAGCCCAAGAAATTCGACTTTGTTCACTGTTTGTGAAGAAAAGCCACAATCTCTGTGGATCACTGACTACCGTAGAATTTCTAATAATTCGTACACCCTATTAATTCATACACCCCCCTTTCCGGCAAAAGATGCTAATTTTCGTACTCTAATTCATTCGTACACGAAATTAAATGAAATTATTATTCTATTGTTCGTACAGCAAAATCGCAAGCACGGTGAGATGGCGTTTTTGACATCCAGCAGTGCGAGTAAACACGTTCTTTTTGCTCTTGGTGTCAATCCTACAGCCAGGGACGCCGGTGAAGACGGGGGTTCCGACCTAGTCTCGCAAACTGGCTACGCCCTTCACTGTGTCATGCGAGACTAGTAGCCGTCCATGTTCCCTCGCAATACAAGTCTAGTATCGCCAAGCCTCACAAGACGTCAAGCAAATGCTTTGGAGTTTGCCACTAAAGTTTGCTTCTCGCTCTTCGATGGCTCAGAGGTAATAGCGCGACTGACATCGGGTACGAAGGGGAAATTGTGCAACGTGTAGCGCCTCAGAAACTTGCGACTTGGTCAGCGTACAGATATACCTACGTAGATAGAAGCTAAGGCTACCTGCTAATAGTTGCTGTGCACTATGGCAGCTACCTAAGGGCTAATAAATACCTGTACAAAGTTGTCGATCGGCCTTTCGACATGTGCGACTTGCACGCGTTTTTCTTCTAATCACTTCGTACAAATCCTCTATTTATTCATACACCCCCGTTTTTTAGAATCTTCAGTAATTTATGTCCTCTAATCAATTCGTACAGCTAATATTGATTATTTTGCACGAATTATTAGAAATTCTACGGTAGTTGTGTTGCTTGTGTTATCTGGCATGCACTGTGTACACTTGGGGAGTGATTATGTAAACCAGAGTGCATTAGCATCTGAAGGAGCATTCAATTACGCTTCTCATGAACCACAATGCTGAGTAATACACCCCTTTGAGTGCATACCCTCCCCCTTCTTTACAGGGAGGGGAGAAACACAGTAGACCCTTGCTAATCCCAGCACCCATTTTAAATTGAAGTGGTTGAGATTTCTATTAAATGCACAGCAAAATGCCATGAATTATATTATTACATAGCACAATTTTTTTTGCAATATTGCCATTTGGATTAGAACTACTATAGTGCTGTGGGTATCTCAAGGTGAGCATCTTCTAGAATATCTCCACTATACGTGCTTTGTTCTGTAGACACAGAGCGTATCAAATTAGTTTTAGCTTGTAGAAAAGCCTGTTCATTGTTTAGCTTAGCAAACAAGTGTTTTCTTTCCCATCTAAACTGTTAGACAAATGGAACCACCGGTGTTTTCCCTTCAAGGACTTCTGTCCCCTGATGTGTACGCAAGTTATCACCCTGCCTGTAAATACAGTTCACTTCAAATTTCACACTGTCTGCCACTTGTGGTATTGACTCTCCTGCCCTTGGTATAGTCTCCTAATTTTGTAGAAAGTACCAACAAACTCTCCTGGCTGTTCCAGGACTGTCACAGACTGAGATCCACTCATAAAAGTATTGCAGAGTCCCAGGCCATTTTGCTATTCATAGATGCTTAATTGGGGCGAGCCTGAGCGAGCCCCACACTAGCGGGACTGCATTGCGGAAGTGTGTGTGTATCTATGCTTGCTTGCGGCCATATACTGTAAATTTTAAATGCGCATTTAAATATTTCCCGAAAATTGAACGTCCTCGTGCACCTTGTAGGTATTAAAGCCTCAATAGATGAAGGGGCTGCTGCCAGAGTGCAGCGTCGGCAACCGTAGTGGAGACGGCTCAAGTTGAAGCACGCACGGCAACTTACTTTCTTGTTTGTCACAGCAGCTACGGACCGACCCGGCATCAACGGCAGGCTGCTCGCAGACCGTACAAAATGACACGCCGGGTTGAGATCGCTTCAGGTAAGGGTCGTGCATAAACGGCACTCATAAATGCTAGCGATTCAGCTCATGATTTCAGCGTGAAGCTTAGTCTGTTCATGTGTAGCCATAGTAGCTGCTTGCTCAGGCTCGCCCTAACAATGTTCTACATTTTCTAGTAGTAACACCTCCTTGATTGGAGACACCCACTTCTTTGTAATACCACTTACAGTAACTCGCTAATTGTACCAACCCATACACATGTTACGGTGCATGTAACACATTGTGTGATAAAGCCATACAAGTTGCAGTTGCAAACACACTTACACCAGGCACATGCATGTGCATCGCCTGAAGTACCATTGACATACGTGTACGTGACTGTTGAACTGTAGCCAGGTTAAGAGAGAGCTGTGTGAAAAGCCATCATGTCTACCAAACTGAGTTTGTTGTAGCAGTATTTAGTCGTGAAAGAGAACTGGGTAATCATCCTATTGACTGGGCTATTGCTGTAACAAAGCCAGGGTCTGGCCAGATTGCCGGTCATGTCCTGGACAATTTAGTGCAAGTGTTGTTTCCCTTACTTTCCTTTGAGGACTAAGAGAATGGAGTGTAGGTGGAGGGCAGTGGGACTGTGATCCCTTATACTTACATGTACACCTCTCACAGCAAGAAAATTGACGGGCCATGTGTAAGGAGTAAACTAGGAACAAATTATAGAGGAGAGAGAGTGCTTGAGTGAGAAAGTGGAACTGAACCCATTGGAAACGAGAAAGGCTGTGAACAATAAATGCCCTGTACTTGTATAATGGGCATTATTGTGTTGCGATTATGATTTGTGCAATGTACTCTGAATAATAACGACCTATACGAATATAAAACCCTTGCAAAAGTAGCAACCTTATAGGCTATTAGCGCTACTAAATTTGGAAGTTATTACCGGCGTTACTCTTCACCATGTACGATACAGTTGTGCATGTGTTAACTTTGTCTCCAAAGCCTTCCATTAACCTGACCATTTGTTTCTGTCTTGGAAAATTACTCACCTACCTCAAATGTAAATGTTTTCTTTGAGCGTGTATGAGTACAGTTACTCTAAAATTTTATTAGCCTTAACTTCACTAACAAGATTGTAATTGTTGCCAAAATGGACTAAATTGTCCCGTGCTTTGTTGACCAACATACCCTTGTTTGTCAGATGTGTGCCATACCGTGATGGGGTTTGGACTACAGGCTTTGCCCTCTGTGTGTGAAGCAACGTTCTTGACACAAGTCTCTCTGGATTCCTGTACACTTCTACATTCTTGGCATAACTTTTTTAAGCAGGGTTGCTAGTTAGACTTACATGTATAGGACACAAACAGTAGGACTTTGTTCACCTCCCACACTATTGCTGGTAATTTGCTAACCAGTGCTTCCACTCTCTGAAACTGTAGTAATAAGGGTGGGCTAAGGTACTGAGCATCAGAGCAAGCAGCTGTTTCGACAGAGATAAGTGTTCAACAAGAATATCGCTCCAACGGTACAAGTAGGAAGGCTTATCTTGCCTTTGTTTACGCTTACCTGGAGTAACGCTCCTGATGTGACTTACTGTAACCCCGTTCTCTTCAGCAGCAAGGCTAACAGCGGCGGTGAACAAGAAACTATTGCCGTAGGGCACGATAGAGATTGTTACGTGCAGTTTGAGTACAGTTGCAAGCAGCTATATCACGTTGAGAAATTTTTCAAAATAATATAGGCCTATCCCTAAAGAGCACTCATCTAATGCACTACCACAGCCTTACTGTAGCTCTGTGTTCTTCTGCCATATTGCTAGTTTGCTTATAATGGAGGGAATTTGACAAATAAGAATCCTAAAAGTAGGGTGGATCCATTACATTATTTTACATTTCACATTATCATGTAAAGTGACAGAGTTGATGAATGGTTGTCATATTATTCAGTCATGTATTGGTTTCAGTTTGAGACATGATACCTTCAGTGTTATGATCTGTTCAAACTACTTGTGTCTTCTAACTAACCCACTAGTGTACGTTCACCCGTGGAGAGTTATAACCATCACATAGGATGCCATTTTGAAAAGTTCAAAGGTCACCTAATTTGTGTACGTGCATACGAAATACCATTCATGGCTGGATGGCAGGTGCTGTGGCTAGCTTGTAATGGACTCATCATCACTGTTTGAGCACAATGTAAGGGGCTGCCTAAATTAAAACTAACAGGTGATGCACAGACTTATCGCTATCACAAGTTTGTAATTCGATTTAGCTGTGTTCCCAGGCCTCAAGTAGGTAATGGGGTGCCTTAATTAACTAACTATTTGAGTATCATGTCCAGTGTTGCTTACATAAGCTTGTAGTTGGGCTTAATGGTTTCTCTCTATTAGGAAATGTGGTATTTTTCTTTGGCTAACGTAGATTTTCCAGCCAGCAGACTTGCTGGATAAGAAGAGGGACTTTGCGAATGTGTTGGTGACCCTTCAGCAACTCTACAATATAGCTGCAGGTGAGAACTACGTAGAAGAAGTGCCTTAGTATGGTAGGAGGACAGGGAGGGGTTGAAGCTAGGGAAAGAAGGAGGCCTTTGGAGGGAAAAGAACTGGAAGGGAGTGTCTGAATGAGGGGGTGGGGTAAGGTGGAACACGAGTGGATCACCCAAAAGCATAAAACCATTGCTGGAAGTAGCATACAGTGTTTATACCTCCTCTGCTCCTCCTCCTCTCTGCCTCTAGACCTTGGCATGGGAATAGTATTCACTCGTTGCAAGAAGCAGCTACAGCAGAATGGTACCTCGGGCAGTGCAGGGAGTGGAGACAGCAGTGGCATGGAGGAGATGGAGAATGGCATGGGTGGAGGAACAACTGAACACGTGGTTAGAGCCATCTATACATTCAGTGGAAACAACGAAGATGAGGTGAGTGTGTAGTGTAGGATGAAGGGTGGCATATGGATAGCATGTTGTTGTGTACTGGTCATTACTTTGGCATTTCCACCCACACTTATCAGGTTACTTGTTTGACCATCTCAGCTCATTCGCATATAGTCTTTCATTTGGATAAAGGTATCATGGAGGAGTTGGGAGCAATTTGACAACTGATCAGCTTATTTGTGGGCACTTAGCATTACAGTTCAAGCCAAAAATGAGCATTAATTCTGACACTATAATTATATGTAACTTATACTCAATTAAGTCACTTACTCTGATAGTGTTTTGAGCCTGTTCTTTCTCCACCTCTCCAGCTGCAGTTTGAGAAAGGGGATCTAATAACGGTGACAAAGGTGGTAGATGGTGGATGGTGGGAGGGGATCTGTGGGGACAGGGTGGGCTGGTTCCCAGGACTCTACGTGGAGGAGCTCTCGGCAGGTACATATTACATTGTATTCTATCACTAGCCTCATTGGCTCAAGCTGCATGTTGTACAGCTGGGACTGAATTACATGTAGATATATACATGCTGAGTGGCTGCTGGGTATACAATTGAAGCATTTAGCACCATATATAAGGACTGTGAGGGCTGATGGCTGTCCAGTGTTGTGGCTCAGTGATAGAGTGCTGGCAGTTTGAGCCAGGGTCTCTTGGTTCGACCTCCAGCAACTGCCAGCTTTCACGTTCCTTCTTAACATGTAGAACCTCTTTGAGGCAGACACCATAGGGAGGGATCCTTGCTGTGTGTTCGCTGAGGGAGGTGTCTGTATTTCACGGTGTTCTGGTGTATCGCCAGTTGGCATGGCAATATGTACTCAGACCACAGAGCTACGTTATTAGAACTCTCTCTTGCTTTATGGCCTGTATACTGGTAGGCGTGGCAATGCATTAAGTATCGTTGGTGCATATTTAGGATGGCCATTAGTGTCTGTTATACAGAATATGGAAGTGCCCACATTTTGATAAGCTGTAAAGTTTTACATACAATGGAAATTCAATACGAACCACTAATTGTTGTCCAATCCAACAATTAGTAGAGAATATCCAAGAGAGAGGTTTCAAGTTTACTGTGTGAAGCCTTACAAGTGTCATTACCATGAATCATGATCGCCCGATGTCCACACCATCATGCATGCACATGTAGGTAGTACAGTATAGCTATGTTACATGTACATGTACACGGTTGGTGGGTAGTGCATTGAGAATGCATTGAGGATGTATGAAGATTGAAGTGTAGCTTATGTAGTCTCTAAATGTGTACAATTGAGGGAGTTTTGAGAGTTTTGGATGATGCTATTGAGCAGTTTTGGTTCTTCTGTTGTGCTGCTGTGTGCAGGTGGAGGTGTGGATGCTGGGCAGTCTGCTGATGGTGTAGAGAGTGAACATCACTACCACAACTTGGTGAGGGGGAGTACCTATATTTGTACAGTACCTGACCATGTACAGTGAGATGTGGTTCATTGATTGTGCATTGGATGGCATGGCCTTTTCTTTAGCAAATGTGACTCATTAATACTTCATGTGTATAGCTACCATATTTCTTCGAATAGACGCTGCCTCGAATAGTAGTCATGGCTAGTGTATGCAGCACACTCACATGTGTGCGAATAATTTCTGACAACGGTCACCACGCTAGGGCTGTATGAGTAGTTTCCACAGCTGATAGCAGGACTGAGAGGCTGCGTGTACTACTGACAGTGTCTAGCAACCGTCTCACTCGTACATACCTTATCAAGCCATCGTTGGTGTCTGTGGGCTTCCCAAAGAAATAAATGGCGCCCTCGAATAGTAGCTGCACAAAAATGAGCAGCGATAAAAATACTAGCTGCAGCGTCTGATTGAAGAAATACAGTATGTACCTTGTGAGGGGAATAGATATGTAGGCATTTGTATATTTTATTATGCTCAATAACTAAATATGGTTGATTGTGCATGTGTCTCGTTGACTGCATTCTTGTAGCGGCTGTTGACGTGTATTCTCTCCTGCACCCCAGGTTGTTCAAGACATTCTTGATTCCGAGAGAACCTATGTCCATGATCTGCATGTGAGTTCCCAGTTTCATTCCTGATTACTCCTTTCCCACAAAACAAATGAATAGAAGATAGAATGGAAACATAATGAAAGGAACAGTCCTGTGAGACAAGAAGTGATTTCCCAATGCGTACCAGTATAAAGATACACCATACATACATACCATGATTACATACACCTCAAAGTGGCTGTCTTGTACATATTCAACAATCTCACTTTGATTTGAAACGACTGTTTTACGCACAGAAGCAGATCATGACCTCTTCCTGTTCCTAGATGTGCACAGCCAGCATGTAGGGTACACACGCTTGCTACTCACACATGCAGCAACTGAATACTGAAGTGTTTTCAATGCAAGTGACATCACTGTATCAGTTTTGGCAAGTACAATAACTGATTTGTGGCATGTTAGAAACAAACTTGTTATAAGCAGCAAAGTAACCATCTGGCAGTTCTAGATGTCTTGTTCTTGCAATACAACTACAAAGTAACTCACTACTCTGGAATTTTGTTTGTTTGTACTGTCTTCATCTGACATCATGCTGAGGTCTGTACCTAGACTACACTAGACTACAGACTACAGAGCGTCAGGAACACTGCCAGTAATGTTAGTATGGCGAGTGTGACATGAAGCGATACTTTGATCTACCCACAAAACATGCCACAAGTTGTACAATTATGAACGAAAACTTTGCCAGTGTTATTAAAGGCAAGACAACTATATGTAGTTGAAACATCTGTGTTTTTAATAAACAGATGTCCTTGTTTACCCTTCAATTTCAAATTGGACTGTCAAACAGTCGTCTGTTGCACTTTCAAACAACAATGAAATCTCAATCTGTGGAACTGAGGTGAACGTAGTTGCACTCCACAACCAAGTGGAGGTGGTCTAGGCAGTATTCCTTGGCTTCATTGGCAGTCTGTGTAGAAATTGGAGGGGGGAGAGGAACAACTGTCGTATACACAAAGCTTTGAGTGTGTAGCTACATGTATTTGAACAATATGAGAAATGCTGCCTGTTCATTCAGAAACTTTCTAATTACGTCATGCTCACATGAGGAAAGTACCAGGCCACTTTACCATATTGCGAGCCACAGGAAGCTAGGTGGGGGGACCTGGGAACAAGGCTAAGAGGTGGCTTCTTCAATGTCCAGTTGGTAACTGAGAACTTTCATTGTAGGCTTGAAAATAATTGCCATATAATGATGTGTTTAACTTCAAAGAACATGAAAGCAGCATTGAGAATGTACGTACATGTATTCCTCTTTAATTTTAATGGCTCTGTACATGACATAATACACTTATGTGTGGTGTGAATGTGTGGCTGCATATAGTGTTGATGTTAGGGCTACATAGCTCAAAGTGTATTATGACTGAGTAGCGTGTTAATGTGTACGTTGTCATGTGCTGGGTATAGTCTTGTTCCAAGACCAAATTTTGCACGGGTTGTCCTGGTCCATGATCTGGACGCTTGACTAGGAAAACTGGAGCCTGTTGACATAGCTCAGGCAGTCAATATTGTAGGTAAACATACCACATCATCATCAGTGTAAGCCATGGCACCGTTCATTGTATAATCTGATTGGTACGATGTAAATAATGCCAAAACGTCAATGAGGCCACTGTTTTCATACATGTAAGTAAAAGTGTCCAGACCCTATTTTTGGTGGTGGGGCAGGCCAAAAGTCTGGTCTGGGGACTTCCTATGTGGCTATAATATTTTTATATTACAATACATGTACATGACCTGACTTCTTTCAACTTTTCAGACGTTGCTGTCTGTGTACCTTGTTCCCTTGAGATCTGCCAACATGTGAGTCACTATATCACATTATCTCAGTTTATCGTTGGCTTATAGCCAGCCATTTGGCATTATGAAGACTCTCCGACTGTTTTGTGTGTAGACTGCTTGCGAGGGATGTTGATTATCTGACTGGCAATCTTCCGGAGCTCAGGAAGTGGCAGCAATCATTCTTCAACTCCCTTGAACACTGCTCAAGGTAGAGGTGTGTGTGTGTGTGTGTGTGTGTGTGTGTGTGTGTGTGTGTGTGTGTGTGTGTGTGTGTGTGTGTGTGTGTGTGTGTGTGTGTGTGTGTGTGTGTGTATGTATGTATGTGTGTGTGTGTATGTGTATGTGTGTGTGTGTGTGTGGTGTGGATGGGAGGGTGGGTGGCTGGGGGTGCGCATGTGTGCGTGCGTGCATGCACACTACCATTTGCAATGTAGTGTAGCACTTCCATGGTTGGTCAATGATGGTGTAGCTCTCATGTTTACAACAGTATGAAGGTACAGTAGGTCCTAGAAGATGAATACCTCAGTGAGGTCAGACAACATGAGTTTCAAATTTCAGCTATGTAGGTGCATGTCACTAGATTATTGCCCCCAGGAGCTTTAGGGGAGGAGTCAACCATGATGATGTCAAACCTCAATGCGTGTACATTTGTTCTGAAATGAAAACGCTAATCGGGACACATTCATTGGTCCCACGAGTGTCTGGATTAGAGAGGTCCTACTGTACAGAGCAGTGCCACATCTCACTGAAAAAAAGCAGACCTAGACATCGACATGTTCAAAGTCACCCATATGGTACAGGACAGGTCTCAACCAGGCCTCGCATTTACTAATATGAACAATCTTTGAACCACATTTTCCTGTTAAAGACAGATGACTAAAGTGTATGATTGATACAATGTACACGTACGTATGTTGATTACTATTGTTATGTTGTGTTTCACAGGCTACCTGTACCGCAGCAGAACCTTGGAACAATATTCCTCAAATCAGCACAGGAGGTAATGCATGTACACATGACTACCATATATAGTGGGAAGTCGATTACTGTGATTGCACTACATGAACATAGTTTTCACTATAGTATCATATACTCAAATAGAGCTTTGATAGGAAAGTGGTGTTATATTTGCATCCATGTTTACAGGTGGAAAGTTTGAATGCAGCGTATTGTGCCAACCATCCAAGAGCTGTAGCAGTTCTTACAGAAAATTCGTAAGTGTGTGTCTGCTAAATTACACGTATGTGATAGATAGATGTGGGTATGTGGGTGTGTGTGTGTGGATGTGTGTGGATGTGTGGGTGTGTGTGGGGGTTGGGAGGGGGGGGGGGGGGAGAAGACATCATGAGTATATAACCAAGCCATCAAATCTATAAGCCCCCAGCAAGAGTTTAGTATATTACAAGTATGTACATGAATTATGTACTCAGGGATAAGCTGTCTGCATTCATGGAGTTCAGGGGTGCTGCTAGCCCTGGGATGTTGACCCTAACTTCTAACCTCAGCAAGGTAAACATCTCCCTGCATTCTACGTCATTATGTAAATGTGGCTGTCCATTGCGTATTTCACCTCTCTCATAACCATAGCACTGTGTCGCTGAACTTTCACTAAGGGTGGGACTAGTGCTTCATTGATGCATAAATATTTAATGATTCTGTGAAGCACATATGAGCTTCGCCCTTAATGTAGGTGCAGCAATACAGTGTTTCAAATGTGTTGATACACCCAGAATAAGCGACGGAATAATATTCAATTTTTATCTGGAATGCCAAACATGTGTATACAACTGTAGTTACAAAAGGTCAAATAAGTGGAATACTGCAGTTGTGTATTGACTTAAACTGCTTATCCCATCTCTGATTCTCTAGCCTTTCAGGAGGTTAGAGAAGTACCCAGCACTACTGAAGGAACTGCAGAGACATCTCACAGTAAGGATCAAGTGTGACATCAGCACATGTACCATTGAATCGTCTGTGTGACACATCAGCACATGTACCATTGAATCATTGTGACACACATCAGCACATGTACCACTGAATCGTTGTGATACACATCAGCACATGTACCACTGAATGGTTGTGACACACATCAGCACATGTACCATTGAATCATTGTGACACACATCAGCACATGTACCACTGAATCATTGTGACACACATCAGCACATGTACCACTGAATCGTTGACACACATCAGCACATGTACCACTGAATCGTTGTGACACACATCAGCACATGTACCATTGAATCGTCTGTGTGACACACATCAGCACATGTACCATTGAATCGTTGTGACACACATCAGCACATGTACCACTGAATCGTTGACACACATCAGCACATGTACCACTGAATCATTGTGACACACATCAGGACATGTACCACTGAATCGTTGTGACCCACATCAGCACATGTACCACTGAATCGTTGTGACACACATCAGCACATGTACCACTGAATCATTGTGACACACATCAGGACATGTACCACTGAATCGTTGTGACCCACATCAGCACATGTACCACTGAATCATTGTGACACACATCAGGACATGTACCACTGAATCGTTGTGACACACATCAGCACATGTACCATTGAATCGTTGTGACACACATCAGCACATGTACCACTGAATCGTTGTGACACACATCAGCACATGTACCATTGAATCGTTGTGATACACATCAGCACATGTACCATTGAATGGTTGTGACACACATTAGCACATGTACCACTGAATCGTCTGTGTGACACATCAGCACATGTACCATTGAATCGGTGTGACACACATCAGCACATGTACCACTGAATCGTTGTGACACACATTAGCACATGTACCATTGAATCGTTGTGATACACATCAGCACATGTACCATTGAATCGTTGACACACATCTGCACATGTACCACTGAATGGTTGTGACACACATCAGCACATGTACCATTGAATCGTTGTGACACACATCAGCACATGTACCATTGAATGTTGTGACACACATCTGCACATGTACCATTGAATGTTGTGACACACATCTGCACATGTACCATTGAATGGTTGTGACACACATCAGCACATGTACCACTGAATCATTGTGACACACATCAGCACATGTACCACTGAATCATTGTGACACACATCAGCACATGTACCACTGAATCGTTGTGATACACATCAGCACATGTACCACTGAATCGTTGTGACACACATCAGCACATGTACCACTGAATGGTTGTGACACACATCAGCACATGTACCATTGAATCATTGTGACCCACATCAGCACATGTACCATTGAATCATTGTGACCCACATCAGCACATGTACCATTGAATCGTTGTGACACACATCAGCACATGTACCACTGAATGGTTGTGACACACATCAGCACATGTACCACTGAATGGTTGTGACACACATCAGCACATGTACCACTGAATCGTTGTGATACACATCAGCACATGTACCACTGAATCGTTGTGACACACATCAGCACATGTACCACTGAATGGTTGTGACACACATCAGCACATGTACCATTGAATCATTGTGACCCACATCAGCACATGTACCATTGAATCATTGTGACCCACATCAGCACATGTACCATTGAATCGTTGTGACACACATCAGCACATGTACCACTGAATGGTTGTGACACACATCAGCACATGTACCACTGAATGGTTGTGACACACATCAGCACATGTACCATTGAATGGTTGTGACACACATTAGCACATCTACATGATCATCACATGTATTGTAGGAAGTCACTTATCCAAGCATGTTGTGACTGGAGGATGTTCAGACAGCTAATATGTTAATTGAAACAGTACTATTTGAATGGAAAGTATACATGTAGATTACTTTCTATTTAATGCACAGCAAAATGTTATTTGGGGGTTCAGATAAGTGAACATTTAGATAACAGAGAAGTTCCTAATAAGTGACTTCCTGCTACCTTTGATTCATCACACTGTCACATCATCACACTGTACCTTTGATTCATCACACTGTCACATCATCACACTGTACCTTTGATTCATCACACTGTCACATCATCACACTGTACCTTTGATTCATCACACTGTCACATCATCACACTGTACCTTTGATTCATCACACTGTCACATCATCACACTGTACCTTTGATTCATCACACTGTCACATCATCACACTACCTTTGATTCATCACACTGTACCTTTGATTCATCACACTGACATCATCACACTGTACCTTTGATTCATCACACTGTCACATCATCACACTGTACCTTTGATTCATCACACTGTCACATCATCACACTGTACCTTTGACTCATCACACTGTCACATCATCACACTGTACCTTTGATTCATCACACTGTCACATCATCACACTGTACCTTTGATTCATCACACTGTCACATCATCACACTGTACCTTTGATTCATCACACTGTGACATCATCACACTGTACCTTTGATTCATCACACTGACATCATCACACTGTACCTTTGATTCATCACACTGACATCATCACACTGTACCTTTGATTCATCACACTGACATCATCACACTGTACCTTTGATTCATCACACTGTCACATCATCACACTGTACCTTTGATTCATCACACTGTCACATCATCACACTGTACCTATGATTCATCACACTGTCACATCATCACACTGTACCTTTGATTCATCACACTGTGACATCATCACACTACCTTTGATTCATCACACTGTACCTTTGATTCATCACACTGACATCATCACACTGTACCTTTGATTCATCACACTGTACCTTTGATTCATCACACTGTCACATCATCACACTGTACCTTTGATTCATCACACTGTGACATCATCACACTGTACCTTTGATTCATCACACTGACATCATCACACTGTACCTTTGATTCATCACACTGACATCATCACACTGTACCTTTGATTCATCACACTGTGACATCATCACACTGTACCTTTGATTCATCACACTGTCACATCATCACACTGTACCTTTGATTCATCACACTGACATCATCACACTGTACCTTTGATTCATCACACTGACATCATCACACTGTACCTTTGATTCATCACACTGTCACATCATCACACTGTACCTTTGATTCATCACACTGTGACATCATCACACTGTACCTTTGATTCATCACACTGTGACATCATCACACTGTACCTTTGATTCATCACACTGTGACATCATCAGCTACATTGTTTGAATCATTGTGACATCTGTAACATCGTCAGTGGGTGCCGGGTGGTGACTGAGACATTCAGTACCACATGTGCAGTAGGATTGTGAGGGTGGGTAGTTGTGTGGTTGATGTAGCTCAGTGGTAGAACACAGGTGGCTCAACCCAGTGGCCCTGGGTTCGATCCCTAGTAACTGCCAACTTTCAGTTTCCCCTATTCTCTCTTCATAACATAATAAATGTCCTTATCATCAGATGACGTTTCTATACTTTCACAGGAGGGTCATGCTGATACTGAGAACGTAGCTGCCGCTATTGACACATACAATGGCATCTCAGTAAGCCCTGTTGGGTGTGTACATGTGCATTTACTGGTAGTTTATAACTCATTCATGGTAAAATGAACAGTGTGAATGAACATTTGAAAGTGGTTAATGATGTGACTGTGTGGTGTACACATTTGTGTAGACTCGAATTCAGGAGATTCGTAAGAGGAAAGAGATGGAGCATGAAATGCTGTCAAACCCCGTCAAAGGGTTCAATGGCCAGGTACGTGTCTAACAGCTACAGTACATGTAGACACACAGTATACTCAGCTATAGCACGATCGGTTGGTTTTGGGGTGTTGGACCATTGGAGACCAGACATGATTAACCTGATTAGTATAATTTTGTAGTTGACTAGCTATAATTTCCGCTCTCGTGTACTTACGTAACAATCCTATCTTTTATACAATGTTTTGTGAAAGGCCTTACTAGCTGAACTTGAACAACTGTCAACAAAGTGAATCTTCCCTTCCTCCCTCTCTCTCTCCCTCTCTCTCTCTATCTCCCTCCCTCCCTCTCCCTTCAGTGCCTGATGGAGCTTGGTGAGTGTGCTTGTGTGATACAAGTGAACCAAGCACTTACTGCTGAGGTACAGATTAATGTATTGTGTGTGCCATACTCTTCTACTTCAGTTTTGTGTCTCCATGCTCTACTAGTGTATATAGGAATAGAACCAGTATGTGGTAGTCTCAGGTAGAAATCAAATATTACACCAGCTAGTGTACATATAATTTGTTGCCTAATTCAATTGCATTACTGCATTTGAAACACTGTAGTGCACAAAGTTCATTAAGGGTGGAGTTATAGATCGTTTCCAAATGTCAGTTAAGCGTCCTACTTCTAAGAGGGCAAATGCGCAATCAAGTGGCAGCTGTACAGCGGACCTTTCACCTTGAGAGAAAGCAGCTTCTTTTATCTTTCGGCACTAATGGTAAGGACTCGATGTAGCGCTTACTAGCCTATATTTTGAGCACAACTGTACCAAATGCATACCCCGACTCATGCCCTCTGGAAGTGAAGCCACACCACATGAAAAACTATCTATGGACGCATCAGGTTATTCATGTCACTACAATTAGCGCACATAGTATATAAGTCCCACCCTTTGGTAGAGGTTCTGCAGTGCTTCAAACACAGTAATATGGTTAAAATCCGCAACAGAATAAAGTTTTGATTTCTATTGGGAACTGCGACATCATATTGGGGATGTTGCTATTTTTTTTTTGACACAGGAGGTTGAGGAGAGATTCTTCCTGGTGTTTCCTTCATCATTTATCATCCTGGGTGTGGGCCAGAGTCTCAGTGGGTATGAACTGAATGTAAGCGTACTGAATGATATGTAGGTATATAGTTCTTTCTCAGCCTTATATGGGCAGATGAAACAGGATATGACATCACATCGTAGCTCTGATAATATTCCAAAGGCAAGAAACATGAATATAAGCAATATGTGGCTGGTCCAAATGGTTTCTGATGAGAAGCTAAACTTTCAGGTTGCCCGGTCAACACTAATTGAGTAATTATAGCTATTTTGACTAGCCAGATGGTTTTAAGCTTTGTTTACAACCCTATATATGTGCCTATCATAACTTCGTATCCACAGAACGCTTCTTGTACAGTATCTAGAACTATTTTGAAGGCATAAGTTCATATATACATGTATGCGTATAGCTTGTATCCACAATTCTTAATTTTGGAATAAACATACTATTTGTCACAATCAGATGATCATGTGTTGCCTTCTCTAAAGTGTGAAGGATGCATGTACTGTAGTTAACAATCTAAGAGCAATACTAACTTCTAAAGCATGCCAGAGAGAGTGTGTGCTCTAATTGGGAATATGACTACTGACTACATGGCCTACCCTACCTCAGGTACATTACCCACTGTCTGCTGTTTCCATCAAGAAGGGACAACACTCGGAGCAATGGCCATACCCGGTGGAAGTGCTCCATAAACAGGAGACCATCCATGCCTCCCTTTTCTCTGAGAAGGATCGGAAGACACTTATTGAGTGTGTAGGGAGACTGGAAGGAGTCCCCACCAGGGTAGGGGTCCAGTCTTATTACGTAAATGCCATGTACTATAGCCTATATGCAGTAAGGAGTTCAGTAATACTATGCGAAGAGCTACGTAGTCATTTATCCTGTGTGATGAGAAGATACACTGCATATATGTAGTGGTGGGATAGTTATTAGATATACAGGTTGTGTAGAAAATTTTAAGCGAACATATTCAATCGTGGACTATATGGAGTTGCGTATGTTAAAGTCCACATTTCCTTGATTTATCATTCACAATACACACACACACACACACACATACACACACATACACACACACACACATACACACACATACCACATTCACATAGGCACCCAACAGAGCAAATGCTGTTGGCACTTCTAAGAGTTTTTCCCTTGTCTCTCGTGCTAGTTCAGGAGCTCTTTTCCGCAGTGTGTACCCTCCTCGTGCCATGCGGCATGTATCGATTCCTATCCAGAGACCCCACCACTGGGGTTTTAAATCTCTCCAGCCAGCTCCTCCTCTCAAACCATCCCAACTCATGGCACTCCGGGAGGTAGGAGGACCAGACATTCTTAAGAATTTGGGTCACATGGCCATACATTGGCAATGTCAGCACAGTTGTAAATGTTTAGTAAATGAATGAATTAACCCAGGAGCTCCATGCATGTAGTAAGTGACTTTGTCAGCAAGCTTTTTCACAAAAATTCACTGAAAGTTTCTCCTGTGAAAGAAATCACTATACAGTATAGGCTATACATTGGGTCAGGTTTGCCATTGAACCCAATGAACCCACAACTGGTGTACCATCCTACTTCATAGCCAATATACCCTTGGGGACTTATATCCACGAGGAGTTCCACCCTATGAGCAGTAGTTTTGTGTATGTGTCAGTGGTGTGTATGTTTTGTTTTAGCCTGCATGTGTACAGTGGAACCTCTCAAGGACACCCTGAAATATGGACACCTTGGTTAATCAGGACACTTGACCAAGTCTTAACTTCATATGTGGTATATAGTCCTGGGTAAAAATCGAACATTATTCCTTTGCGTATTTCGACCGCGTTACTGCGTTCGAAGCGCTGTAGCGCGGAACTTCCGTTAAGGGTGGGGCTCACATGTGCTATGTAGACTTATCAGGTATTCATGCATCTTCGCTGTGTGTATGAGCCCCGCCCTTAACGGAAGTTTTGCAGTACGGCGCTTTGAACGCGGTAACGCGATCGAATTATGCAAAGGAATAATGTTCGAGTTCTACCCGGGACTGCCACATATAAATACATGTACATATTATTTACCCCCTGAAATAAGGACACCTCACTAATATTTTGGTACCAATGGTGTCCATAGTAGGGAGGTTCCACTGTATGATCGAATGCCACTAGATTAACTTTTCTACATAGTGCAGTACCAAGAATATAACTACTTGGTTGTATGGTATTTTGCTTGTGTATGTACGAAGAGTTGATATGTCTATCATCTTTGTCCTTGTAGCGAGACAAAGCTCCAAGGAAATCCATCTACCCTGCTGTCAAGAAGAGTGAGTAATCCAGAACTGTGGCCATGTCGCTATGTTTGGCTGTGCTCTCAGGCCTTCTCACTGTGCAGTTTTTAAACTTAGAAGAGAGAGCACATATTATCACACGAGTGACATCAATATCTGCTTAGGTAGAAAGAGAGGATCTGAAGAATCTTGAGTTCTTTTCTGGTAGTGTTTGCCCAAGGGCTGAATTTGGAGCATCTACAAAGAATGCATAGTTGTAAATTTTGTGGAACAGGGGCTCTCCCCTCCTCAGTGTACCCTGGTGAACATAATCTCTTGTCTCTCTCTTTTTGGAAGGTCTGAAAATGAGGTTGTATGGTAGTCTATCTGGGACACAATGTTAGAGTTATATCTACTAGATAGGTATGCTACTACATAGGTACATCTATGTGATCCTACTCTGCTTGCTGTCACTTGTAGAACGTTCATCTAAGGCACTTGATGAAATTCTGTCCATTGGAGGGGGTATAAAGTTGCCTGTGGAAAATCGGCCTGGCGATCCTGCTATTCTCAAAGTTATTGAGGCTTACTATGTAAGCAACAAGGGAATTGCACATACACGTAAGTATTTCTGTAGATGTTGTGGTGCTTGTGTACAGTATGAGAGTTGACTACTGTATAGTGGGAAATTTCGAGGAGACAAGATTTTACAATTTTTGGGAGACTTCTTGAAAACTTTGTGTTTGCTTATGAAGTTCAACACATGGCGTAGTCTACAGCTACTTTCGGATAGTTCCTGAAACCTATCAGATCCACAAGGCCCATTTGCTACACATTTGCTGCTGCCAAAAAGAGAAGTGAGGCCTCTCTTGCAGACACCTCCAAAGAGAGGAATGTGCATGAAGTTGAAATGAAAATGTCCCAGCTGTCCTAATAAGTGTGGTATCCTTGTACTCGTAAGAAAATTGGCCATTATTAGTCGCTTCCCTATATGCTACAAGCTAGAGTAGTGGCATGCTTGCTTGTGGGTACATCATGTGAATATTATAATTCATGAAAATTTTACTCCATGAAAAGCTGTTTTGACAAATCATTAAAGTTGAAAATCTCCCACTATACAGTATGATGTAATCAGTAACATATGGGCATTAACTGCACAGTTGTATAGATTTACTACAACACAAGTGCATTGCATGACTTACAGTAAAAGCTATGGTGTGGCTGTTTCTATTTTGATGTAAATACAGCAAGCTGTTTGTATTTGTGGCAGTCCCGTGTAGAAATTGAAGATTATTTTGTTGTGTATTTCGATCGCATCACTGCGTTCAAGGCACTGTACTGCTGAGCTTCTGTTAAGAGCGAGGCTCAGATGTGCTTCGTAGATGCATGAACATCTAACGAAGTGCGTATGAGCCCCACTTTTAATGGAAGTTCAACAGTACGGTGCTTTGAATGCAGTGATGCAATCGAAATACACAATGACAGAACTGCCACATCTGTATGTATGTGTTTATGTCACCATTAAGTTGCCATACATCTATAATGTTCTTATGGCAGTATTTTAGGGACTTGCAATAACCAAGAATGTATCATGACATCATTTGTAAATGACATCATCATGCACTCTTGCAATAATGTTCAGATTGCACACACTAAAGGTGCAGTGTTGGATACATAATGTAAACACGTGCTGTAGAACAATCCTGGAAATAAAGACACATTTGATGGTATGAGGCGATTGAGAGTGCTGATGGGTTGCCTGGTGATTGTAGCTCAGTTGTCACAATACTGGCCACTCAAGCCAGGGGTCCTGGATTTGATTTCTAGCAACTGCCACTTTCAGTTTCCTCTGATTTGTGTATATTTATTTCTATGTATGTACATGCATACAGTGCTCGTGCACCATGTGTGTGATAATCGTCCGTCATTCCGTATTGTGACGCCCTTGTGACCTTCGTATTTCGTGATGGTATCTGTCTCGTGATGTTTTTCTTGCGAGTAACTAAGGTAAGAATTTCAAAGAGTATGTATTTACCGCATGCACTCACTAACACAATACCTGTGTCAACACTGCAC
This sequence comes from Agelas oroides, assembly GCA_949130485.1. Classification (NCBI taxonomy): domain Eukaryota; kingdom Metazoa; phylum Porifera; class Demospongiae; order Agelasida; family Agelasidae; genus Agelas; species Agelas oroides. The sequence continues at coordinate 2,394,529 of OX422189.1, forward strand.
CTTTAGCTGCAATACATCACCAAAAAAAGTAATTTTACAGGTACTCCAATTTCTTCATTTGACAGAACTTGACCGACCGATCACAACTGTGAATCCACGATCAAGAGTGCACTCAGCCTCTGGTGCAACTGGTCATGGTATACAGTCACACGGTGGGCGTTCCCACGTCTTTTCATCTATCTTGGAAGAGAGAAGACAAGAAACTAAAGGTTCAAAAAGCTCAACTCTTCCTGGTTCAGGAAGATACAAGCCGCCAGCAACTTCCTCCTCGTTTAGGCCCACTACACCCCCTTATTCTCCGGGACTTATGACCACCAGCTATAATGTGGAACCTTTGTCTCCTGAAAGATCTAACAGGAGGAGAGCTGAAAGTGTTGATGCCTATGCTTACGTTAAAGTAAAGAACACATAAATTTGATGTTTTATATCGTTATGTGATGGTTGGATTGTAGTTTGATTTCACAGTACCCAATTGGTACTGTTTTATATTACAAGACCAGTGTGGTCAAAAAGAATCCGGTCCACTGTTGTGTTCATTACTGTAGTGGTTGTATTTATATTATTGTGCCTGGAATATCACTTGCATTTTCTCTTGATATTTATTGTGTTTCTATTGGCTTGAAGACTAATTAATAGTTTGAAGGACTCAGAAAAAGAGTGAGCTAAGCCATTGGCTTGCTAGTAATCTCATTGTTAGTTACTAGACTTGTTGTGGTTATGTGACCGCAGATTGCTACATATATACCCATACAGCCACTTATTCGAACACGTTGGGACCTGAGAGTGTTCTGATAGCTGAAATGTTTGAATAAGTGAACAATACCATTATTTTGTAAACAAGTAGATTACTTTGCACAGCTGATAAAGAGAATTTTCTGTTCAACTCCTGAGTTCTAACGGCACATACTTGAGTGGCTGCGGGTGTGAGGCATTTCAGTCCCACATGTGCAGTACATATAAAGGATTGTGAGGGCTGGTGGTTGTCTGGTTGTCGTAGCTCAGTGGCAGAGCACTGGCCTTTTCACTTTCCTCTATTTTCGCCTCAAAACGTCTATAAATTCTCATTTATTCCAACGTGAGGCAAGGGTTCTAAGCATGAGTAACTTCCTATTGTGTGTATGTTGAGAACCACTAAATTACAAAATACTTGTTCTTTGAATTACAAACTCCTGATTCAGTAGCCATGTGTTTTCATCTCTAGCCTCAACCTCCATCTTTCCATTCTGGATTTTGTCTTGGAGCCTTTGAAACCCAGAACCGAAACCTGGTTCGAGGCTAGGTCACCTCATCATAGCTGATGAGGCCTGCTATTGGCCTAAATACAATCATGCATCCTGCACTACAGGGTAGCTATTAATATCCATAAAGAGTGTCCTTTAGCAGGGAAATGTGGTTGACTGAACATGCATACAGTGGAACCCTTCTATAACGGACACGAGTGCATGAAAAAAAAATGACGTCATCATGTGCTCTTGTGGACACCATTGGGAACCAACATTTTGTCCCTTATAGTGAGGTGTCCCTAACTCGGGCTTTCGGTATGTTTCCGGTAGGCATGGTATTGCATAATTGGGCCATAGAGCACAATGTGGGTGCATTTTCAGAGCTTTCCTTTGCTCTGCTGGCAGGGAAGGCTAAGCAGAGGATGCTAATCTAATGTCAAGGTTGTTAACTACAGCAGCGATGGTGGTCGATGAGTGTCCGCTCGTTGAGTATTGTTTGCGTACAATTAGGACCGCGAAAACTGTCTGTTATACAAAGTAGCCGGGTGTCCGCTATTCAGGGGTTACTTAAGTATTGAAGTGAATGGAGGGACAGTTGGGACTTTTAGATATCGTGGGTGTCCGCTGTTGAGGGGTGTCTGTTTAGCGGGGTTCCACTGTAGTCTCATTTCCAGTTCCTCAGTACCATACTGGAGATCTCACTGGGGGGGACATAGCTAGTTTAGCAACAGGTTCATTTACCAACAAAAAAATTAATGGCTAGGAAGCCTGGAAGTTTGTAACACAAGAAATGGTCTTCTGAAAGGCAAAGTATTTGTAACCTTACTGAACAATTGGGTTAGCAGTTGCATAGCAACACATACCTATAGCTGGTAAGATTGCCAGTCAATATTTACAGTGAGTGGGTAAGTTCACTCAGCTTTGCCTTGTACAATTAACAGCCCTACAGTCCTACACTTGTGCTATCAATCCAAATTGCACCTAAAACCATGCTGTTACTTTAATATAGTTGAGCAATTTGATCAGAAAATCCACAATATAACTGCAGACAGTATGCTAGCACCAGTTGTCTGGCTTGAATAAAGGTATACACTTTGACCTTTGCCATAGTTGGTAGTTGCATTCCTCTAGCATGTTGATGATCATGAGGCCTCACTCCATGACATGTACCTACCTGATGTTTCTATGGCAATGTGATATAGGCTTACACTTTAACCTTGGCCACATAGCCAATTTTGGTGACCTTGGAGGTGTTTATTCCACCTGATGTCTCGGGTATACTGTGTAAACTTTGACCCCTGTGACAGTTATACAGTTATGATGAGTATGCAAGGTGTATACCTGCCAGTTCCATGGTAACAAGTATAATTAACCTGCATGACATAACCACACCGATGAGCAAACTGAGTACATGCACTTACCCCCAGGATGCCAATGTCATTCAGTTGTGACCACAATCAGGTGTGTGTGGGTTCAATTACACGTATTCATTATTCATAAGTATGTAATTAGGAGTGCTTTACACAACTGGCATGCATCAGACTATGGGTTGTAACTGCCATGTTACCTGTACTTTTATAAATTTGCACATGTTCAAATTTGAAAAACAGCTAGCCTCGTACCCAGGCCAAGGCTAAAAAGCAGCTAGAAAAGTGGGGCAGTTCAGGCTGGAGTACTTTCCTCAAGTTGTTGAGAAGACTACATGTACCTCCCCCTTTGGAGTTACATGTAGTCTTCTCAACAACTTCAGGAAAGTACTCAAACATCACAGAATACTCTATCAACACATTCAGGGTGTAGTAGTTCTACAACACACAGTTACATGACTGGCCTACTCTGTCCATTCTGATGTTTGTTGATATGGTTAACACTCATATGAAGCAACATCCTCATTCTTAACTTTATTTTTTGTGCCTGTGAATGAGGTTAGGCCAGGCAAACTAGATTTATTGTTTCCCATCAGCGCCCGCTTCCTCTGAGACCTGCCGCCTCAACTGTCATTATCACCTTACAAGCAATGACATGCCCACTTTTAATGGCCATAGTGCCATAGATTTGTCGAGTGTATATAGCATATGCTAGTAATGAATAATGACCGCCCGCCCGCACGCAAATCGAGTAAGTGGCTGATGTGAAACAATAAATCTAGTTTGCCTGGCCTTAGTGAAGAAGTTAATTGAGTGTGTATGCAACTGATGCCAACCCCCCCCCCCCCCCCCCAAGAAAGCTGGATTGTTTTAATTAATGGTTTTGACCATACCCAGGAAATACTGCCATAAGATACTTTTGTTATTGCGTGTACACAATATGTGTATACTTCTGCATGTCTTATTTCTTCGTTACTGCAGTTGTTGCTTCAAACTTGGAAGCAGATGTACCACTGTAAGCTTATCTGGTTTCAAAGTTGATTAGAACTGTAAAATGTAGTGGAACGGTGCACAGCTTTGACCTTTTTGCCCTCACTGAGAACCAGTACATACATGTATGTAGTCCAGGAGACCATGTTTGATACTTGATTTCTCAAAGCTGACCATTGCCACCAGGAGATGGAGGGCTAATGAGGTTGTTTAGCAACAGGTGGTATTCAAACATGGAGCTTTTCAGTCCACAGTTGAGCGGTTTAACATTTGCTCAGTGAGCAAAATTCACCATAACTGGAATTTGGACTCTGATGCTTGAAATGTGATCAGTACAGTTAGAACCATAATGCTACGTTTGTGTTAAAATCACTGTGCAAACATTTCCTGAATAAAAAAGGCAGGCCTAGATGTTATGCAAAGTCACCCACTGTACAAGATGCATTTCGGACAATACCATGCATTTTTAAGGGCACCTCAATAATTAGGACATTTGGTTTTGTCCTGTATTATCGACGTTACACTTTAAAACTATGCTACTGGTATTTTACACATTTCAGGGACACAAAAACTATTGTGACAAAAGTAGAGGGCCAAGTACAAGTGATAACAGCAGTAAGTCAAGTGTGTGTTAACGTTAGTGAATTTGTAAACGTGACAGCCTTTTTACTTTTCATAGTCGTTTGGAAGCAGACTATATACAGAGTTTGCAATTTGGCAGATTGGTAGTTGGATAGATCAAAATCCGCCCTTGGTTGAATCTTGCTGCTGGTCAACTGAGTATGAGACATAACATGTAGGAGTGTGGTGTCACATAGGACACTTAATGCCTGTGAAAGTCCTCTCTCTCTTTCTCAAAGAGAAAGGGAGGTACACAAAGAGAGAAACAAAAGCATACCCAAAAGATCGATGCAAGTTTGACTACACAGCTGCTGAAATGGTACAAATTGGGACTATTTAACTTTCTAGTCTATAGCCTCATTCCCTGGCTGCCTAACCACACTGCAAAGTCTGGGAACACTGCAAACTTTCCAGCAGAACTGGACGGACACTCTCAATTAAACACGTGGTATGTGACTATCCATCATATGCCATTACACTCATGGCCTATGATCGTTCTTCATTCTGGATGAGTGGTACCTTTTCCTACTCTGTGAACCTTTGGGACTCACAGGAAAAGGCCTCTAGATCATTCTGATTCCTTTCTTTCATTGATGTCATTCATGTCCCGGGGCTTCCCCCTCTCTTTTTGTATACTGAATGTGATCAAAATCTGGATAGTAGGATTGACCTAGGAACATGGGTATGTCATAAATTTTTGTGCTGCATGGACTGTTCCATGCGGACTCTTATAGTGTACTATATGTGATCATGTAACATTCAAGCTGATTATTACTTCATCCAGCACTCCTAAAAATCCCCCTAACCCTTGTAGGAAATGGAACAGCTAAAGGAATGCTTACATCAGGAGATTACAACACGAACTGCACTGGAGAACCGCTTTCAGGCTCTCAGTGACAAGATAGGACCTCTCATCACCTCCGCTCCACAATAGATGTCAGTGTATCATATATTCACAGCAGGACCATGTATCTAAAGACACTCAGTCTACTGCAACTATTTACTCCTCATTAAGTATAGCTCAGAATCAGTGTTATTCAATACAGTAGTCAGCTGTAGCTCATAGCTAGTATTTCAGTGTAATGAAATGTTTGTTAATAATGGAGCCTCTATTTGGCCAATGTTTTATTAGCCACATGAAAAGTGATCTCGTTCCCAGACTATTTGCGTGCAAAAAAAGTCTGGGCACGAGACTACATGATAAGGTATGGCCTGCAGTCATCTGCATGACTATGTACACTGGGTGACTGTATAATATACTGGATATACCTTAGTCTTATACACAAGGCCTATACCTCAAGGCCTTCAGCGCAGCTGTAAAGCTAGAACTCTATGCTCCAAGTAATGGATGCCAATTCATATGGCTTCATTCCTGGGCCTCTGCATGAAGGTCTGGGAATGAAGTTACCTGCATATTCAGCATTCTATTAACAGTGTACTCTGCACCCTCTGTTTACACATGACTGCTCTTTATACTTGCTGTTGTCCTCTGGACCCTTTTCACACCTTATGTAATTGGGTATTCTGGAATGCTCTGGTGTACTTTGGTACTCTGCACTGTGTAAACAAGCAGAAACTATTTAAAGGATCACGTTGCTGAAGTGACTCAGAATAAGTTGATTTCAAAGTTCCAGAGAAAATAGTAACACTACTACTACTGCACTACTGGTCACTAGCAAAACAGCGAGATGTGTGAATGTGACAAGAAGAAGAAGCAACAGCTTGATGCCTGTGTGCCAATAGCCTGTTCACCAGGTGCACTACATGTGCAACTTTGTCCGCCACTACCAGAAAAGGTAGAAGTAGAGAAAGAAGACCCTCATTTAGTTCTCAAAGACTCTGAAGTAGAGCGATTTGCTTACCTGGGGCTTGGTCGTGGGATAAATGGTGCAGAAAAGACACCCTGGCTCAACAAAACCTCCTTTGAAGTCCGCCATGCCAAATTTGATGACCTCATAGGAACAGAGGAGGGAGGTGCTGTAAAGAGCTATGTCAATCACATTTGGGATGCCCACTCACTCCAAGCTGCCCTGAAAACTGCACTTACGCCTGCAATTGAATACGTTAGCATTATGGTTGATGCAGAGTTAGATCGAAGTGTGACTTCAAACAGAAGAGCGGTAGGAAGGAAGGTTTTGAACCGAACCATTGCATTCAAGGATGAGCTTGGAGGTGGTGATGAAGATTTCGAAAAGCAGCTGTGCAAACAAATGCTACAGAGAATCGAATACCGATACCGTGGAAAGGTACCTGATCCATCTGACAACCCCATCTATGACCTTGCCACCATATTGAGAGATACTCCCAACCCAGGACAGCTCAAAACAGAGCTTGAAGAGGAGTGCAGGGAGTTTGTCAAGCAATTCAAAGTAACCCACTTTGTGAGTGCAATTGAGTTGGGGGCAGCTGAATACGAAGTGCTAACTGAAGACAACTACCATCTGAAAATTAGTGCTGGTTTTGGTATTAAAGCCAGTGCAGGAGGCAATAGTATAGCTTCTGAGAGATCCCTGGGTAAGACAAAGAAATTCAAACGCCATCAGCAGAAACGCCATCAGATTGGGGTCATTTCCAAGGATGGCAAAGTGGAACGTGGGACACATGATGAGGCAGTGGTTGGGGTGAAGGTACGCTCCATCACCAAGCTAGTGAAGATTCCAGAGCTCAAGGAAGCACTGCAAATCGCTGTTGAAAAATTCATGGATGACCAGTCAGACAAGAGTGGTGAGTAGATTATTAATTTTCAGCTATTTAAATTTTCTTGTTTTTCCAAACTTGCACAATTGATTCACTGCTTTAAACTTATACTGTGAACTGCTAGCTAGGTAGTAGTGATTCAATTGAAGGATTCATGTCTCTTCTAACCAGTAACACTCACTTGATCAGCATAAACACAGCTGGTTCTGTTTGCTTTTTAGTGCTGATATGCACATATCATTTGTCACAGAACTGATCTGTTTCCCCAATTCACACACTACTACCGTGTAGATGGACCGTTCCTCATTTCATGCAACAATGACAGCATCTTCCTGAAAGTGACTGAAAACCTCCAAGTTGAAGGCACAGAAGATGTTAGTGAGGCTTCCGAGTTTTTCATTCTTCCCAATGATAACATAGATTCTGAAGTCACTTTCAGTATCACCTACAAACATCCATCATCCAAACCAGCTTTAGACCCTACTCCTTACTACTTGACTGCACCAGTGGGTTTATTTGGGTCAAATCCGTGGCCCGCTCAGAGTTGAAAGAAGTGCAGCAATGGTCGATACAACTTTCATTCTACAAGATAGGAGAAAGCAAGGCAAGTGTGTTGAAATCTCAGAATGGACCAAGGAAGAGAAGATCTTTTACATCAAAAGTCCTGCTAGACGAGTCTTTCCCGACTCTTACCTCTGTGTGAAGGAAGCACGTCGATTGGAGGCAGCCTATACAACAGCCTGCCTGTCATCAATTGCACGCAACACCACCAACAAATACTTACTCTTTCGTCTGATCAATGAAAACAAACGCCAAGAGCTCAGTTCCAGCTTTGCTGCTGAGAGCAAGTTCTAATTGGGAACTAATCAGGAATGTACAATATAAACACGTATTACTACTTTCCACATGCACACTTTCATTTTGATACCAGTATTCCTAATGGAACTGTTGTTTAATTACTTGTGTACTTTCATTTGCTAAGAACTTGTAGTTGTAGCTAGCTTTACTGCTGTCATTGAACTGTTGTATTTCATGCGCCCAGTTATTATTATACTGAGTTACTCTCATTTGCAAGAAAAAGCCCTATGGTGGCCAGAAAAAGCACTCAACATTGTTAGTGCCAAGGTTACCTACCACATGAGAATTAACACTAATGTGGTTAAAGTTAGGCTGACCAGCAATATTATGGTCCAGTTCATGCAGTCAGTAGGGATTATTAGGTGAGACTATATAAGTCACTTCTTGCTAGTCATGGCTAAAACACACAATCTTGGGTGTAGCTTAGCTATGCCTTTTTTCTGTGCACCTGTGGCTAACTATACCAGCTTGTGACAAAATGCTGTTGCCTCTTCATTTTGGATCTTGGGATGTGTTTTCACAAGAAAACGTCGACAGGCCAGTAGACATAAGTAATAGGAAAGCTAAAGGTGAATATATCAATGGAACCTTAGTCCAATTTAGCTATAATTATTGTTATATTTTATTGCTGAAACATGACTAAGGTATGAATAATTACTTACACATTTAATTTAAGTGACTGGCTGCTATAGATGTGCAGTGCCACTTTTGCAGTACATACAGAGGACGATTTGGGCTAGCTGTTATACATGGTAGCAATGCCTGGCAGTCAACTATGCCATCCACTAGGGGCTGGACACAAGATTAGCAGTCAGTGGTCAGAGCACTGGCAGCTCAACAAATTTTTGGTAGTGCATAAAATTTAGTTACCAATAAGCCCAGGCAAAGTGATGCTAGACAGCAAAAATGTACAGTTTCTGTGCTTAGTAGATTTATGGTACATGAAGCCGTACCTTAAAAAAGGTAGGCCTATGTGTTGAACTATGCCGATAGCTACCATGCAGTGCTCATCAACTGTGCTTGGGTGAATGGATGGTTACTTGATCAGTCCGTCGACCACACTGCTGCTGGTCAGTGCACAGCTAAATAATAAATTGTGTTCCAGTCCCACTCACTCCATGGTGAGGTAGTTGAGAGGTCACTGGGGTCAAGGTCAGCTAGCTGCATGTATTTAGAAGAAACTTGGTTGCTGCATGGTCCCTGGATGGTAATTTGGAGAAACACCTAATAAGAAGTTTAGGGAGAAGTTAGCATGATTATAGCTAGTTAAAACTACAAAAACAGGTGGAAACTACATTAACATATCTTCCCCTCCATGTGGTGTAGCTTTGAGCTTATGCATTATGATAAGAGCAAGTCAAGGGTAGTTGGTTAAATAAATGGATCAAGAATGCAGGGCTGCAAATTTTAAAGAACTGAAAATAAAGCGATCAAACAGCCACACTTTTTGTTGATCTTGGTTGCAAACGCTTCAACAGGCAACACATAAGTGACTACTCCTTGCAAGTTGCCACTGTACTGTGTCTTTTTATACCGGAAGTTGCTACCTTCGGTCTGTTCTGGTGCCTGTAACTTGGATGTTACAGTTCTGCTTCCTTTGAAATCTGTAGCGAAGTTAGAACTTCATTTAGCTATACATTGCATCTTCGTAGCTTGTATACTTTTCGAGAAGGGATGGCATAAGTTCACACCGTTTGAAACGGTGTGAACTTATGCCATCCCAAAATGCCCTAGCGGTCGATCTAGAGCTCACCTGACAGTATCCGCTGAGTGAGTTTTGTTCCAAAACAAACAAGAGCTGTTTGTGTAAGTTACTACTATGGGCGTGCGGGCCGCGCCCCACCTCACGCGATTGCGCGTAGCCTCGTTCCCAGTCCTCCTCCAGCTATCGTCGCTTGCAGTACGAATAACGCGGAGAAGGCCTGGTAAAAATTATCACGTGATGTATGCCACTGTTACGTCACACACGTTAGTTCTAAAAATTTTTAGCCCCGTACCCAGGCGAGCGGTATCTTGGGAACGAGACTGGAATTATAATGCAGCAGTAGCCACGATATCGATCGATAGCGTACAGACAGAAACAATATATGTGAAACGCGAAGATCCAAGAGCAAGCTAGTGTCACAGCGACTTCAAAACCAACCTCTGGAGCCGTTGGCAACAGCTGGTCGCGCTCCAGGTTTGTCATACAGCTTCTAGCGCTCTGCAACCGTCAACTTTCGCTCTTATTTCCATTCGAGCGTCCTTTTTCTCGCGTTCTATTTTTGTTCGTCTTCGTCTGAACATGACATTCGTTAGATAAACGTCCCGCACGAGCTCCAGTCCGTCTAAGTCGGCTTTCTGCAGTTACCTCGTGACGTAGCGAAAAATATTAAGGTTAGATATGTTATTACGTCAGTGGCATACATCACGTGATAATTTTTACCAGGCCTTCTCCGCGTTATTCGTACTGCAAGCGACGATAGCTGTGCATGTGGTGGAGGACTGGGAACGAGGCTAGATTGCGCGCGCGTCGCGCGCGCTTAGCCTCGTTCCCAGGCTCCTCCGCTCCGGAACGCGAAATTGAAGTTGTACACGCGTGTACAATTCGCGTTCTGGAGAGCCTGGGAACGAGGCTAGCGCGCGCTAATTACTGGCTTCCAACTTCCATAGGCCATGGATCCAATTCCACTGCCTCTTTGGCGCGGCGCGGCGCCACAGTATGGCGCTATATATATAGCTGGCCGGAGACGGAACCCTTCGTCAGGAATTTCGTGGGTTTCCGTCTGTGAGAGAGTTTGAAGAACGATACAACACTCGATACTTCGTGACTTCTACCACGCTGCTGAGCAAAATGGCTACAAGTGACACGAAACAACAGCCTGTTGCCACTCAGATGACGGTGCCAATAGCCTGGTTCCCAGCTGCTCTGCAACCATCAACGACGGAGGAGGCGACAGAAGATGAAACTGAGGATGCTAAATTGATACTCACTGAAGATGAGGTAGGGCGGTTTGCTTACTTTGGACTTGGTCGTGGGATAAATGGTGCAGAGAAAACACCTTGGCTCAACAAACTTAATTTTGAGGTCCGCTGTGTGAAATTTCAAGACATCGTAGGAACGGAGGAGGGAGGTATGCTCAAGAGCTATGTCAATCAGATTTCAAGTACCTCCTCACTTCAATCTTCACTGAAGGCTGCAGTTTCGCCTGCAAGCCCTGTTAGCATTGGTGTAGATGCAGAATATGCGCGAGGTTCTACTGCAAACAGACGAGCAGTAGGAAAGAAGATTGTGAACCGAACAATTGCATTCAAAGATCACCTTGAAGATCTCTATGGCGATGATGATGAGACAACCAGCCACGAGTTTGAGAAAAAATTGTGCAAACGGATATTGCAAAAACTTGCGTATCGCCGTGGAGAGGTACCAAATCCATCTGACGACCCTAAAGAAAAGAAAAGCAACCCAATTTATGAGTTCGCCAGCATGCTCAAAGATTGCACTGACAGTGAACAACTCAAAAAAGACCTCAAAGAGGAGTGCAGTGAGTTTGTCAACAGTTTCCAACTTACTCACTATGTAAGTGCAATTGAAATTGGGGCAGCTGAATACGAAGTGCTAACCGAGGAAGCTTATAATGAGAAGGTTGGGGGTGGTTTTAGCATCAGTGCCCCAAGTGTAACAAAAAGTAAGGGTTCTTTGAGATCACGCCTGAGTAGGAAGAAGAAGTCACATAAGAAACAGAAGGTTGGAGTCATCCAGGATGGTGGAGTAGAACGTGGGACGCTTAGTGAGGCAGTAGTTGGGGTGAAGATATGCTCTATCACTAGGCTGGTGAGGATTCCAGAGCTCAAGGAAGCACTGCGAAGCGCTGTTGAAGACTACTTGGAAGATCAGTGTGACAAGACTGGTAAGTAGCTTTGAAGTTGTAGTTTTTGTACCCCACAGTTTATTCAGTCTGAGGAGGGTTGGGTGGTGCCACTGGATTTGTGAGAAAGCTTCATGTTTGGGAGCTTTGCAAAATTCACAATCACTCACGAACTTGTTCCGCACCTTTCCTGTCTTTCCTAAGTTTAGAAAATTTATGAATATTCAGGCTTTGATGTGGCACACACTAATCAGGTGTCTTACTGGTGAAGAAACCTGCATTCAGGTGTCTTACTAGTAGAAGCTAGCGTCTTACTAGTTTACATTGCATGACCACAAATGACATTAAACTTCATTATATGAAACCAAGCAAGACCAATAGTGCAAAGTAACAGCAATGACAAACAGGTTTGAACTGCCCTAGAGTGTCCAAAGTTCAGGTTGATTGCGAAGTTAGTAGCACTGCCGAAATGAATACCAGGAATGGAGAGTGGCTTTGCAAAAGGAGACACAGAACCCACAATTTTCAGCGCTCAGTGGCTGCTCCAGCCTGTGAGTAGCCCATTCACGCCAAATGCTTTGAGCCCACTCAGTGTTTTGTAGCGTCTTCTTCGGTACGCGTGACTCCTTTACAGCCTGGATATCCTTCTCGCTTTTGAGGTTGACAAAATCGACGTTTGCCCGGTGGCTTTGCAACCACTGGCTTATCGAGCGGTTCAACGTCGACTTGCTGTTTACCCGATGGCTTTACAACCATTGAATTGCCGCGCGGTTCAACGTCGAGTAGCTGAGATGCCTCCAGAAACAGCTCATCCAATTTTTCCTCAGTGCAATAGGTCTCGTACTGCTGCGACGACTGTTCGTACTGTTGCGACGCTGCCATTAGCAGTTTGTCCGACACGCGACAATCGGTAGGGTGGCTTCGCTGTTGGCATACTGCTCGGAACCCAGATCAACTGGCTCCCCCAAGAAGTTCAATCGCTAGGGTGGCCTCGCTGTTGAACAAGTCCGGGATACTGCTCGGAACCCAGATCGACTGCCTCCCCAAGAAGTTCAATCGGTAGGGTGGCCTCGCTGTTGAACAAGTCCGGCATACTCGGCTCGGAACCCAGATCGACTGGCTCCCCAAGAAGTTCTTCCCAGATCGGGATGCGTAATGGCATCGGGGTCAATGTTTGCCAACAGCGACGAGCTGACAAAGCTAACCGTTTCCATTTTCTAAACAACTAAGACGCTTGGAACGAGGTTCTTCGAGGATTTAAATCCCTCAGGGATGACGTCATAATCACCTCGGCTACGCCTCGGTGATTATATACGTCATCCCTTCGGGATTTAATTCCTCGAAGAACCTCGTTCCAAGCGTCTTACCTATACGTGGATTCACCATGAAATCTTGCTGTGTTTTGCTACTCTCATGATATGGTGTCTCTGGCACCGTATAATGACACATCACATTACGTGTGTGCAGTCCATGTGTCAGTCAGTATATTGGTGCTGTACCCTTGGATGGTACTGTTACACTGCTGTAAGGGTTCTACAGTGGAACCTCTCTAATATGGACACCCTTGGGACCAAAATAATTGTCCTGATTAGTGAGCTGTCCATATTTCTGGGAGAGAATAAGTAATAGTTATATAACCTGTTACCTAGGCAACATCTCTGCAGAAGAGAGATATGAGCAACATTCTTATATGTTGCCTAGGTAACAGGTTATATTATGTATTTAAAGTTGTGACTCAGTCAATAACCAGGTGTCCTTATTTCAGATGCTCCACTATACTACTCTGGTGTGTAGGTATTCCTTTGATTTACCACAGAGGATATGTTATCACTCCACCACTAAAACCCTACTAACATAATTGAATCACAGTTTACATAAAGCAAGACACCACAATGAAGTGATGATGCAACCAATAAAGCTGCAGTACTACTCACCTGAAAATGATTATTACTTGTTGAGTGTGCAATCATTGCTTCATTTGCAAGCTCTTCAATATGCACACAGGTTGACTGCACCTAACCTTGTACCAAGGCTCTTAGTGGGCATGGAGGAGAAAGAGCCTGGTATCAGCGGTGGATTGCTACATGCATACATGAACAGCGGATACCATGCTTTTTTCTACGCTGAAATACCCTCCATCGTAGGTGCCAACTAGCGACTTACACACTGGATGGTCGATACTTTGATGGCAGAAACAGGCACTGAACTTAGAGCTACATCGATCGCTAGTTTCCGCGGATCAATAATACACTTCCGTAACCTTCTCCGCATTATGTAAAGCCATTTTGTCACGCCTTAATGCACCTGAGATCCCTCTTCAACCCTCCAAGAGGAAAGGGGGGTCTGGTGAATGTAGTACAACACTTTTGTACCTCCACGGAATTTTGGCTTGGCACAATCTGATTAGGTGATGTGGCACCTGGACTGGGCTTCCTTACAACCACTCATCACACTTACAGACTAGTCTATCAAGCCAGCCCATCTCTCACCACCCTCTTGATAGACTACCTACTCAGCACACTTCCAATTTACTGAAGCCCAGCAAGCAACTTCAAAGGGTTAGCTTTTATAGCAACAGCTAGCCCTTGGTGTGAGGATGTACTATATTAACCCATTACACCCGATAGCGGCCAAATGCGCCCGCGAAATTTCTTGACCATTACACCCGATAGCGGCCAAATGCGCCCGCACTTCGCTTCCGCTATTTATAGTGATCGCTGCGCCTTTTTGGACTTGGAGTTAGTTATTACGTGTAACAGGAAGTCAATCGAAGCATAATTTGCTGCCGCATCCTATAGGGACTTCCCCTGAAAATCGCGTTCGAAGTTTGCCTGCCGATCGTAGTTGGCCACAGTACAGCTTATATCCACACGCTACATGTTCTATCGTCTATATACTATCTAATCGTGTCAACGACAGTTGAAACGTACCTTCGCTGGAAATCTCTGCCAACTTTTGCCGTGTATTATCGGTCATTTTCAGGTACACAGCGGGTACCTACGTTTCCACCGTTGTAGCTTCTTCGGACTTCACTAGCAGGTCTTCTGACTACATTCTGAGTAAAGCAAGTTTGTTTTCAACTAAGGTAAGCCTAACTATCATTGCCTGAACTCAGCTATTTTAAAAGATATAAAGCAATGAATCAACACTACGCTAAATCGCCATTTTTTATTAGCTTCTCTCGTAACCACGCGATCAATTTCTGCGCATGCGCGTCGGGCTAAAAGGGTTAACCAGACCCGCCTTTCCTCTTTGGAGTGGGGTCTGGGTTGAGACTAGACTGTACGATAGTCTCGTCCCCAGACCCCACCCTCACCCACCCTCACCCACCCTCACCCACCCTCACCCACCCTCTCCCGAGGAGAAACGGTCTGGTGAACCAAGTCGAATTTCTTGGGCTAGCACACATTTTTGCGACAATGTAACCTAGCAACGATCAAAACATTTTGCGGCCAACCCGCTCAAAAAAGGTACGGATACTCGAATGGAGATTAACAAATTTTACTGTTGTAAGGGAAGTGTTACGTAATAATTACCGATCTCGCAATCTCATTGGTCATTACCACTTTTGGGGAATAAGCCCAAGAAATTCGACTTTGTTCACCAGACTGTTTCTCGCCGGGAGGCACACGCGGGCGGGGCACGAGACTAACTGTACGATACTATGTAGAAACTGGATCTACTACATAAACAGTTATGTTCCTCTATACAACAGTTTAGCCTTGACCAAACGTTTACCATAACCTCCATGTCATTGCCTAATACTTATACCATAGATTACTAAACATGTCTGTATATCTAACATGTCTGTATCTGTCAGATACGTAATCCATTTTAGTTTGTTGACAGAACTGGCCCTCTGTTCCTCAAATGCACACATCAATATCATGTAGCTGGACCATTCTACATTGCATGCAACAATGACAGCATCTTCCTGAAAGTTGATGAAAACCACGAAGTTGAAGGCACAGAAGACTTTAGTGAGGCTTCTGAGTTTTTCATTCTTCCCAATGATGATGTGAGCTCTGAAGTCACTTTCAGTATCACCTACAAAAAACCATCATCCAGACCAACTTTAGAACCCATTTCGTATTACTTGGCTGCCCCAGTGGGTCTCTTGGGGTACTATCCTGGCCCACTCAAAGTTGAAGAAAGTCCACCAATGTACGATACAACCTTTAGTCTACAAGATAGGAGAAAGCAAGGCAACTTTGTCCAGCTCTCAGAATGGACCACAGGCGAAAAGATCTTTTACATCAAAAGTCCTGGCGGATGGATCTTTCCCGACTCTTACCTCTGTGTGAAGGAAGCATGTAAACAGGAGGGGGGCTACATAACAGCCTGCCAATCATCAATCGCATGCAGTGGTGATACCACATACTTACTCTTTCGTCTGATACATGGAAAAAACTGGCGTGGGTTCAACAGCAGCACTGGTACGCAATTCCAACAAGAATTCCAGTATCCCAGTGCTACAAGCAGTAAGGCCCAGTTCTCCCAAAAGTAGACATTAAAGAACAAAAAGTGTAGTATTATGGCGTAATTTTTTTGGGACCAATAACGTGTAATTTTTCTTAAGCGATAACTGTTGTATGCTTATGTGCTAAAGTTATGTATAAAAATTTATGATTGCAGTTGCTGTCTATTTATAGAATTAACTATCCATGCAGCTATGCAATGTACGTAGCCTTGTTCCTAGGCTTTCCCCGTTAGAAGTGGACCACAGTGAGAAACGTGGAAGGCCTGGGAACACTTATCACGTGAGGTGAACGTGAGGCCCGACAACAAATATGTGCATACTAAATCTGAGAGCGAGTTTCTCACCAGTCAAGCGGAGTACTCTTGATTTCGTGAATGTCTGAGATCCTGCCTAGCGGTAGAGCTTGATGATGAAGTCTAGTGTGGTAATTTGAATGTGGAGTGGCCCTTCCCCCCTTCACGTGATGTGTTCCCTCATTTTTCACTGCTCTTCCGCTGCCATGTATTATACATGTATATACTGAATGCAAACTGAACAAAAACAGGAGACCTGGGAACAAGGCTAATGTAATGTTCACTCACCTGAAATTTGTAGCCATTGTCTAAATGAAAATTTTTCTAAATGGCTGCATTGTCCAAATAAACAGAAAAATCATCATTTGGACAATGCAGCCAAATTTCAGGTGAGTGAATACATATCGAGGCTAACTGTACCCCAAGTGGAAGGAAAACAGTGACAAATGCAGGTGGCTTGAATGCAGGTTGTCCTCCCAGAAGTTATTTAGCTGCACAAATAGTGTGGAAGCCTAGCTACATTAGGGCAAAAGTGGAACAGGAATGGTACACAATCCAGCTCCTAATAATAATTGCATGTAGAGTGGAGATAAGCAAGCTTGACTTGCCATTGCACGTACACTGTATGTCTAAGTATTCTGCTGACCTGCTGCAGGTGCTAATTCTATATGTGGCGCTGCAGGCCCAGTTTAGTGTTGACTGGCTAGGCAGAAGATGGCCATGCTACTATTGTGTATCTATATCTGAGTTGTGTAGGAGCTAAGAACACTGCGCAAAGCATTTTGAGAGATGTCGGTCGGTGTTATAAAGAAGCACCATTGCATCAAAAGTGCTATGGATGAGAGCCACTTTCACTGCATTTGCTGCTTGCAAAGAACTTTTCATCTTTCAAGGAAGAATGTCAAAAGTTGTTCCTATACTACAAGCTGTCCTAGCATTTGGAGTTAATTAGCAATGTCTAGGCTGGAAGATTCCTTACCTCAAACCATGATATTGAAACAATTTACACACATGCTTTAAATCATGACTGTTGCTCGCTTGGTAGCACTGAAGTAATTTATATTACTGGGCTATCCAAAACACTATATGCATGGGAGATTCTCAGTACACTGTGCATGCATTGAGCTACGTAGTACAAAAGTGTGTATTTAGTGTGTGTATGGATGTGTGCGCACCACTAATACATGGGGGGTTGTCTATGCATGGGGTTCATTCTTCCTTGCTGGGGGAACTGCATGGTTGGTTGGGGGGGAACCCGCATCATCATGTGCTGCTGCTGAGGATAGCCACTCTGCTGCATCACCTGGGGGCAAGAACAAGGAAACGTTTTGATACCTGAATAAAACCATGCTGTGATTTCCTACCTGCTGCATTGGCACTGCCGGGGCTGCCTGCAAGGGTCTCATGGGCTGGTACTGCGGGTTGAACTGGCCCATCATAGTAGGCCTTCTTGCTACAGCCATAGCCAATGCCCTCTGTTGCTGTTGCTGTTGCTGCCTGAGACGTTGTTGTCGCTGTTGTAAATAATATGCTCTCTGTTGTGGACTCATTCTTGCAAGCATTTCCTGTTGCATCATCCTTTGTGGCATAGCATACCCACCAGGAGGACGAGGCATTTGATTGACAGTGTGTCCTGGGTACATGGGAGGGGGCTGTGCTGCACTTTGTGGATATCTCCCGTGTTGCATGGCTTGAATCTTCTGGAGCTTTTCTCTCATATCAGCCTGGAAAGGTTGTGGCTGTGTCTCCATCCCACTGTGGTGGGGTGGCATGTTGCTTTGACTTTCAATCTGTATCATCCCTTGAGTTCCACCATGAACATGAGGATGTACAAATGAACGAGACGTTTGTGCTGGATTGGGTTGTTGCATGGGATGACGTGTGTATGGTCCTTGCATACTTCCTGGATGCTGCATTTGATTGCTGGGAACTTGAGGTCTCATAATGCCTACATGCATGCTATTTGTAGTTGTAGCTCCTGGTGCCATTTGTGCTGCTGATGCAACAGTAACTAGTTTGTTGCTACTTTCTTGGGAAACTTCACTGGCAAGGGCAGCTTCAGCCTTAACAGGTGGCTGAGAGTCACAGACAATTTCTGGGGTATCAGCAAACGGGTTGGTTTGTGGGGTAGGGTCAGGTAGGCTGACATAGTATGGCTTGTACATCATGTCTTTGAATCGGTTCTGATGGGAATGTAAGCTAACCAGTTTCCTTTGTTCCTCATACTTGAGAGGCTTCCTCTTCATTCGGACAGCACCAAACCAGGAGAGCATCAGTGGCCCACCATACTTCACACCTTCCAAGATGTCCCAGGGTGAGATCTCTCGAGTATCCTGCACTCTTAAGCCCTGCAAAGAATAAAATGCTTAATGTTGAAGATGGTTCATAAAGTGGATACACGTATGGGGCTATAGTGATGTGTAACCATAATTTTGCTTATGGCTGTCACATGGTGCAAACTTGTTCATTAAATTCCGTAGTAGATGGGAGACTCCACTGTAATCAATGTACTATACAAGTAGAATTCACATTTCAACAAAACATGCTTTAATGAAAAAATCTAAATGAAAATGTTTCATTTTTACTTGATGTATTCAGATGTGGCAATGAAGAGAAAAATGTGTACGTAGTAGACAGAGCGACACCACTGTATTGAATGTAACTATATATGGCAATGAAGTGGCTATGACAATTTTCTTGGACCACATTGTTGTTGCATGTACATTGTCAAAAGAACAATTGAGAGAGTACACTCAAAGCCTAGCCTTGTTCCCAGCCCCCGCCCAGCTTTCCGTCGCTTGCAGTACGGAAAAGCCATGGAGAGCCTGGTATCTTTTCTCACGTGAGCATGACATAATCGGAAAATGGCGAAATTTTGCAGAACTAACAGGCTGCGTTTCGCGTATTTTAAACCGACTACACGCTCAACGCTTGGTGTGTAAGACAGTCGCCCTCCGCTAGCTAGATACGTGTGGTAAGTTACCTGGTACCTTGGCTCTTTTCGCTGTTCTGGGCCCGGTGTGCCCACGCACAATTAAACCCTTTCTACCTTCCTTTCTATCCTGACGTCACTCACGTGAGAAAAGATACCAGGCCCTCTCCCGCTTTACCGTACTAATAAACGACGGAAAGCTGGGTAGGGCCTGGGAACGAGGCTAAGTCAAGCCTTGGTTATCTACACTAGTATATTTATAGGTATGCATGGACCAGCATGGTCTCACAGTTCTTTAAACAGCAGGTGTTTATAGGCCTTCATGGAACACTGGTGCTTAGCTAGGGGAGTATAGAAATGTTGTGTTGTTGTTCGCAACAAATGTGTGTGTGTGCTTGAATTGATTTCAGGCTAAATTTAATAAAGGAGAGCTAAGCACTACGATTTCTTTCAAGAGCCTTCAGTTGCAGTCCTTTACTTTGTCAATAAACTCCAGAATGTACTTCTTAGAAACTCAAGTTGAAAGATTGGCAGAAGATCAAGTTCATACATACAATAGCGTGCTTTGGGAGCACCAGCCCCTTTAAATGATATTATATGATGACATCCCATTACCTTGATCCTTTCACCAGCACTGTGACCCTTTTGTGTGAAAGGTGGTTGCTTCACAGTAATGACAGTGTAGCTCTTCTGGGTCAGGGGGAACAGCTGCTGTATTTCTGACAGGCAAGCTGACTTAGCACTGCTGAGTTCAGACTTCAACTTCTTGATGCAAGAGGTGTATACCTTCTTCCCCTCCTCACCACCTGTTGCCAGAGAGATGTGGAAGTCCGTGGGCAGTGAATGCAGGAGTGAACCCAGCATATCCAGACAGTTTGTGAACAGCTCACTGTAGTGAAGAAGAATATCCTTAATGTAAGCAAACACACGTGAAATAGGTGGTACGGAGTGTGTGTGTGTGTGTGTGTGTGTGTGTGTGTGTGTGTGTGTGCATGTAAGTGTGCAAAGGCCAACAGGGAAATGTGGTTCATTGATCATTCCTCCATCCAGGATGGGTACACGGAGGCTCAGTCAATCTAGGTGTGATCAGTGATGCTGGGTACACGGAGGCTCAGTCAATCTAGGTGTGATCAGTGATGCTGGGTACACGGAGGCTCAGTCAATCTAGGTGTGATCAGTGATGCTGGGTACACGGAGGCTCAGTCAATCTAGGTGTGATCAGTGATGCTGGGTACACGGAGGCTCAGTCAATCTAGGTGTGATCAGTGATGCTGGGTGCACGGAGGCTCAGTCAATCTAGGTGTGATCAGTGATGCTGGGTGCACGGAGGCTCAGTCAATCTAGGTCTAATCAGTGATGCTGGGTGCACGGAGGCTCAGTCAATCTAGGTCTAATCAGTGATGCTGGGTGCACGGAGTCTCAGTCAATCTAGGTCTAATCAGTGATGCTGGGTGCACGGAGTCTCAGTCAATCTAGGTCTAATCAGTGATGCTGGGTGCACGGAGTCTCAGTCAATCTAGGTCTAATCAGTGATGCTGGGTGCACGGAGTCTCAGTCAATCTAGGTCTAATCAGTGATGCTGGGTGCACGGAGGCTCAGTCAATCTAGGTCTAATCAGTGATGCTGGGTGCACGGAGTCTCAGTCAATCTAGGTCTAATCAGTGATGCTGGGTGCACGGAGGCTCAGTCAATCTAGGTCTAATCAGTGATGCTGGGTGCACGGAGGCTCAGTCAATCTAGGTCTAATCAGTGATGCTGGGTGCACGGAGGCTCAGTCAATCTAGGTCTAATCAGTGATGCTGGGTGCACGGAGGCTCAGTCAATCTAGGTCTAATCAGTGATGCTGGGTGCACGGAGTCTCAGTCAATCTAGGTCTAATCAGTGATGCTGGGTGCACGGAGGCTCAGTCAATCTAGGTCTAATCAGTGATGCTGGGTGCACGGAGGCTCAGTCAATCTAGGTCTAATCAGTGATGCTGGGTGCACGGAGGCTCAGTCAATCTAGGTCTAATCAGTGATGCTGGGTGCACGGAGGCTCAGTCAATCTAGGTCTAATCAGTGATGCTGGGTGCACGGAGGCTCAGTCAATCTAGGTCTAATCAGTGATGCTGGGTGCACGGAGGCTCAGTCAATCTAGGTCTAATCAGTGATGCTGGGTGCACGGAGGCTCAGTCAATCTAGGTCTAATCAGTGATGCTGGGTGCACGGAGGCTCAGTCAATCTAGGTCTAATCAGTGATGCTGGGTACATGGAGTCTCAGTCAATCTAGGTCTAATCAGTGATGCTGGGTGCACGGAGGCTCAGTCAATCTAGGTCTAATCAGTGATGCTGGGTGCACGGAGTCTCAGTCAATCTAGGTCTAATCAGTGATGCTGGGTGCACGGAGGCTCAGTCAATCTAGGTCTAATCAGTGATGCTGGGTGCACGGAGTCTCAGTCAATCTAGGTCTAATCAGTGATGCTGGGTGCACGGAGGCTCAGTCAATCTAGGTCTAATCAGTGATGCTGGGTGCACGGAGGCTCAGTCAATCTAGGTCTAATCAGTGATGCTGGGTGCACGGAGGCTCAGTCAATCTAGGTCTAATCAGTGATGCTGGGTGCACGGAGGCTCAGTCAATCTAGGTCTAATCAGTGATGCTGGGTGCACGGAGTCTCAGTCAATCTAGGTCTAATCAGTGATGCTGGGTGCACGGAGGCTCAGTCAATCTAGGTCTAATCAGTGATGCTGGGTGCACGGAGGCTCAGTCAATCTAGGTCTAATCAGTGATGCTGGGTGCACGGAGGCTCAGTCAATCTAGGTCTAATCAGTGATGCTGGGTGCACGGAGGCTCAGTCAATCTAGGTCTAATCAGTGATGCTGGGTACATGGAGTCTCAGTCAATCTAGGTCTAATCAGTGATGCTGGGTACATGGAGTCTCAGTCAATCTAGGTCTAATCAGTGATGCTGGGTGCACGGAGGCTCAGTCAATCTAGGTCTAATCAGTGATGCTGGGTGCACGGAGGCTCAGTCAATCTAGGTCTAATCAGTGATGCTGGGTGCATGGAGTCTCAACCATACTGTCTGATTTCTAGAAGGTGCCTTGCCCACATACGTACCTGCTGTCAGTCTGCCTGTCAACAGCTCCAGAACAGATCAGCTGCATGAGAAGGGGGACCCACTCCAGTGTTGCCGTCTCACTGACACAGATAGATCCTAGCATGGAGCCCACAAGACTCAGCCGCAGCTTCAGGGCTGCATACAGCATTGTCTTGCCCTGTTCATCAGAAGGCATGCCCTCCTGTGTCAGTGCCATGCATACATGGTGTGTGTATGTGTGTGTGTGTGTGTTTGTGTGTGTTGGGGGAAGAGAAACCCTACAGTGTTAATTACTTACTGGACATGAATTCTGCTATCACAAGTACCAAGAACAGCAGTGTACATTGTAGCTGTAGCCTCAACTAGACTTGTATGACTCAAACACCCGCATACTGCAAAAGCAAATCATCCGTGGTTGCTCAGGTTGCAGACAATTGAAGAGACAATTGAAGAGACAATTGAAGAGACAATTGAAGAGACAATGATTTTATACACCCAAATAATCTCAGTCCTCAGAACTAGTCACTTGCCCAGAC
The DNA here is from genome assembly GCA_949130485.1 of Agelas oroides. Classification (NCBI taxonomy): domain Eukaryota; kingdom Metazoa; phylum Porifera; class Demospongiae; order Agelasida; family Agelasidae; genus Agelas; species Agelas oroides. The sequence goes on from OX422189.1 coordinate 2,417,449, forward strand.
CCAACCCTCTCACGAGAAAAAACAAAAATGCTCTGGTGAACTAATTCAAATTTCTTGGGCTAACACGTAACTAATGTAACTAATGTAACTTAGCAACGTTCCAAACATTTTGCACCACACACACTCAACTAAGTAGAGAGGCAAAATTTTACTGCTATAGGAAAGTATGCTACATAATAATTTATAATTTCACAATTTATTGGTTCTTGCCACATCTTGGTAACAGGATGAAGAAATTTGACTTAGTTTTCAAAAGTCAAATTTCTTTGTCCTATCAGTATACTCACAAAGACTTATCTGGATTACATGTGGGCTAAGCATGAGAACATCTGTGAAGGAATCACTACAACTATATTGACATGCCTTTGATGCAAGCCTCACAGATGCTCTTGTAGTGGTGTAGTGGTGAGTGGTTTTACCAAACTCTCAAACCACAGTTTTGTTTGCAACCAGGGTAACCACTGTGTGGTTAAAGCCCAGCTCAGCCACAAGACAACCATGTGGAAGCAACAAGTGGAAGCAACAAGTGACCCAAGGGCTGCACTCCACAACTGGCCCATACAAAGCTGAAGTGATCTGTCTGGCTGGCTGGGTGATCAATTATCTTCAGTTTATAGTTATCATCTACCTAGTGAGTTAGTTTAAGACTTCCCCTTTTAAGCAAGGATTGATGGTATATTGGCATCAGCAAGACCCCCAACATGTTGTTGCGTGTCGTACTAGGGGTCTGGGGACATGACTAGGATTAGTAAATAAAGTTGGGTCTGGGGCAAGGCAAGACTACAGCCTTGTGAGGAGAGCCAACCATATTGGTGGGGTTAAGCAATTGCCATCTGAAAATCAGTCATGATGTCACAATTAGAAGTCCTAGATTTTTGCAAGAATTCTTGGCACTGGCAGTATGTGTATGTGTGCATGAGGTTATTATTCCTGTACTACACATGTTAAAGCCACCTTTTCAAAAGCTACGAGGAATGTAGATAGCTGTGTCTTGAGTGGTCCCAGTAGTTCATCGTGGGTAGTGGATTGTGCATGCATGCATGCTAGTACCAGCTCCAGGAAAGGCTGTTGCCACTGGAGGCCTGTCTTAGGTGGAGCTACACCACTGCAAGGGAGAGAAAAAAGCTGCATTAGATAAATAGACAAACAGATGGAGTATGTACATGTAGATATATACCCGTAGATTGGGAAATTTTCGTGTAAGAAAATGTTCGCAAGTTTAATTTTCGCCGCGTGGCCAAGTGTCGAAAATGAAACTGGCGAAAAATTTTTAACAGCGAAAATTTCCCGATCTACGGTACATCATTATTTTTGATGCTAATAAGCCTATATTCACCGTGTCTGAACAGTAGTAGACATGAAGCAATACATTCTGCCTCCTTTATTGTGAAAGGTGTGGCTAACAATTAGTATAGAGGTCTGTCAGTTACGTTATGAAAACCATACACATCTGTATACTAAAAACTTGCGCCATCTTGGAGTACAGCATTATACATGGTAGTATATGTGGTATCAATTGAAAACAAAGTGGCCTCACAGATAAGCTCTTTTAACTTACAGAGCGGTAGTATTTCACTTGATTCAACACATCCTAGAAGCATTCTAAGTGTCTCTTTGCATTCACCGAGATTGCCATAGAAGCTACCATTTCATTGTAATCCATAACGGTGGCTGTTTTCCGTTTTCTTCGGTATGTTTTCGTATTCTTAAAAGTGATTATGTCATGTAAAAACACTATTAGTAAATGTTATTTCTGTTGTTATAGTACATGCAAAGTTTACATGACAACTGTAATACCGTTACCCTAAATCTGAATCTAAAAAGGTTGCCAGAGCTCCATACTTACAAATGTGATTTGGCAAGCCTTTTTTTTTGTGTTTCAGATTAGAATTATTTGGGTATCACAATTGTCAATGCAATAACATGTACTAAAAGTTAGCAACACCTTTTCATCTATAACTGCCCTCTACCTAGTGGCTCTAGTGGCTCTTCGTTTTTCTTGGGACTTCTCTGGGTTCCACCACTGTCCCTGGCCGAGCACATTCCCTGCACTCTTGAGCACTCGTCCTAACACTGTTTGTGGGAGACGTGAGATCAAAGGAGTTACCAGCCACACACTGGGGCTGCAGAAATAGAGGGAGAGGGAGTGGTGTGTTTGTGTGTGAATGTGGGTAGGAGAAGAAAGATTGCTGCATACATGTTCCTTCCACATACACACGTTTACACATGTGACACACATACCAATACACACAAACACACCTGTAAGCACCATCCCCACTCTCTACACAGCACTCAATTGTCTGCCCAAGCCACTCGTCCCCACAGGAATCCTCAAACACACGAATCACCTGAAATGCCAGTGAGTAGCAGCCATACTGATAACAGTCACATAGCATTAATTGGAATTATAATTGCACATCATAAAACCTTCAGTTTGCAATGTCAATGCTATAGCTGATAGTATATGTCCTGGTGGAAAGGGTAAGATGAAGGAAGGTACACAGGTGGGTATTACTCAAAAGGTGCAAGAGCGGCTGTTGTAGGCGCCATTCAAATATGGATGTTCTCAGGTAAGGACGACGAGATCAACTGTTTTTCACCTTTCCCCCCGACACCAACGTACATGAATATAGCTAGCCAACTAGCTTAGCCTCGTACCCGGCACGCGAAAAAAAACTGACGTTAAGACCCGGGCTAGCAACAAGTTGCAGTGGCTAGCTGTGTTCAGTTTGCCAGGGCTAAATGACTCTCTAGCTGTACAACCACCTAGGAACACACAATAAATCAGTTAGATCATGTCCATTTGGGTTGTAGCCACTTTATAAACACTCGTGCCTCGTGCGCTGCACACCCTCGTGCTTCATGCTTATAAATCTGTTACATCCCTCATAGGCGTAATATAACTAATTTCTATTTTTCAGCAGTCGATCATGACCTTAAAAGCACATGGATCACCTCTGATGCCAGATGGTCCAGAAGGTTCAACCGCACTTGTTGGGTAGATGCCTGTGAGATGTGGCAATTGATGTGTAGGACGGCATTCCGAAGTGTCCACTGGTCAAGATTCTACAGCAAGGAGAGATAGACAATACTCAGACTGTGCAACAACCAGGTCATGAAGATGATGGGGACCTAGTACCAAGAGTTCATTGTGTGCAACTCCCATATGGTTTCTATGCCTGCCATCTGAATAGTATGGTGTAGGCAGGAGCTTATGAGCGTCGCGAAGCGGTTCATAAGCTCCTGGCATAGGCAATCAGCAGTGAATATGCAAACACAGCAGCAAAAGAGGCGGGCTTTTGCTACTGTGTGCACTCAGCTCATGCTAGGTACCTGCTAAGCATTTGTTCAGCCCACCTTAAGTATGTGTTCAATAGCTGATAGATTGTCCACTGCATGAAGTGGCACAGGGCTCTTTGTCTCCATGAGAGAGCCACTGGCTGTGTAGGGGCTCAGAAGGTTTAGCAGGTAGCGGGCCTGCATGGTTATGTGTATGGAAGTAGGAGAAAAAGAAAGTAATGCAAATTTAAGCTAGCAATGAAGGCTAGAGAAAAAGACAAAACACTGATGTTTCATCTCTGATCTGTTAAGATAAAATCAGAAGCAATAAGGTTTAACGGAGTTAAAGCTAGTTAACAGCGAGGCGAGGGCAATAAAGGGGCGGGCGCGCGCACAGTGGGGCGCGCGCAATGTGGGGCGCGCGTACAGAGGTGTGATTGGGGGCAGGTACGCGGCGGTACGGCGCGGCGGTAGTTACTAAGCAGCCAGCGTCGGCTTGAAATGCGCACTTTGCTACGATTCAGCGCAGCACCCAGCAAGTGTCTCTTGCACCCACCCTCCCACCCCCTAAACAGAGAGTATGGGGTATAGTGGACCGGTATGGTATAGCTTCTCCCCTCCGTGGGAATCCTCCGCCAAGGAGTTTCAGGACTTCTAGGCGTGACGTGGAAGTTTGTCTCATTGTGCCCCCTGGTTGGGCGGTTTGGGGCCCCCACACAGCACGTAAAATAAGGGGCCCGCCTTCCCAATCCACTCCCACTTCCGGTCGGGGCAGGCATATGCGCATGACTTCCTGACCAGGAGGGCACAAGGTTACAGACCATCTGCACCCATTCTGCCATTCCACGTCTACTATCAGAGGAGACAGGAACAGTTAGATGTAGAAATGAGAGTGACGACCGAAGACTGTTAACTCATGAATAAGCACTCTTCTTTTGCACCTATTTGTTTATAAGAATAGGCACTCGTGCACCCATTTCTGCCCAAGTGAGTGAGTATGTTTTATTTAGAGACTATTTGTTGGTCTTTATCTTGTGTCGATATCTTACACACAACCAGAGTTAAATATCCAGGAATCAGCAAGAAACTCTCAGGGGTATGTTAGCTCCAAGTGCTATTCTCTTATTTGCATGAAGAGTGATTGAGAGTGATTGCAACTTTGCAAATAAAATTGAGCCAACTACCGTAATAGTCCACGATGTATCATTCATTGAATTCACCTATTCACACAAATAGGCACCAGTGTTTATTATCCTGATTATATGATGCTTCTAGGTAGGTACAATTTAGCGAGAAGACCATTGTCTTGTATGTCACCAACCTGTGAGGGTGTGAGGCTAGTGTATGTCACCAACCTGTGAGGGTGTGAGGCTAGTGTATGTCACCAACCTGTGAGGGTGTGAGGCTAGTGTATGTCACCAACCTGTGAGGGTGTGAGGCTAGTGTCTCCCAGTTTGTCAAATTCCAGCAGCTTAGCTGACTGTTGGATGCACTTCTCTCTCACCCAACTCTGGGAGGCCAGCATCTCCAGAGCTTTGCGAACCTACAGTAGCATACCAAAACATCCTCATGCAATTCCAACAAATGAAGGGGGGTAGCCTTGTCTCCAGGGCCCTCCCCCCCCAAGGAGAGAGGGAGGGGCCTGGGGGACGAGGCTATGAAAGGGGAGAGAGGGAGGGGGCTGGGGGACAAGGCTATGAGAGGGGAGAGAGGGAGGGGCCTGGGGGACGAGGCTATGAGAGGGGAGAGAGGGAGGGGCCTGGGGGATGAGGCTATGAAAGGGGGCTAACCTTGTTCAGAACTGATTCATTGCTCTCACTGCCAGAAGGGATCGACTGGACTAGGATCTGCATCCCAGACTTTACACTCCCAATGGTAGTCCCCCGTGAGGTACTATGTGTGCATATGTACATGCATGTGTGTGTGTGTGTTATACATGAACTCCATTCCATTACTGTAAAGCTACAATATCTTGTGTACTTTCCTTTGCAAGTGGTCACAGCATTGCAACATTTTATGCACTTTGTACGTAGGAACTAGTTCACGTTGCTATGTTTTGTACAAACTGAAGAGGCTTCCTAGTTGTGATTGCAAAGCAAAGTTTCTCACTGGCAATACAATAATGATGCTAGCAAATACCTCGGTTGGCTGATACTGAGGAGATCCTTCAGCAAAGAGATGATAAAAGTGAAGTCCAGTTCCCTACATTTGGCATGCAGGTAGTGGCGGACAAAGGGTGGCAGGGAGACTGGTTGTTCAAATTCAGAGGTGTGGTGACCATCAATGTAGTCATCAACTAGGAGATGGAGGACTAGTAGGCTCACAAACTCAAGAGAGAGGGTGCTATGCTGGGAGGACCCTAAAGAGGAAGGAGGAAGGGAAAGAGAGGAAGGGAGAGGGAGGGAGGGAGGGAGGGAGGGAGGGAGGGAGGGAGGGAGGGAGGGAGGGAGGAAAGGAAGAAAGGAGGGAGAGAGGGAGGAGGGAGATAGGGAGGGAGAGAAGGGGAGGGAGGGAATTGGAAGGAAAATAGACCAGGATTTGAATACGATGAACTGGAAGCAGTGCTGTGGTATGCGTACCTTGTGGATGCATCAGCTGGATGCGTATGATAGGTTTGATGATGTAGGAGATGATATCGTTGAGCAGGAAGCAGCCGTTAGCAATGAGCAGCGCTACGAAGGTTACCAGGTTTGAGTGGATGCCAGGGTCCATCAGGATCTGGAGATAGAAGCCAATTACACATTAGTGGGGTCATATCCCAGTGTAGCAGACATGAACTAATTGGACCTGTACATTTCATTTTCGTCAGAGACAGTGTGACTCTATCTTAACATTGTTCACTTACATTCATAGCCGCAATAATTACTAGTCCACAATCTGATATTGTACACATCATGCATCTGGCTATTGTGTTCTCAGTCATGCCAACTGTTTAGTCTGCCTCCAAAGTGTACGACTCTGAGCTAGTGCTGACATTGCGGAACCTCTGAAATGTCGGACTTAGGGTACAATAGTGTCTACAAACTTGAGTGTCAGGAAGTCTGAAAAGCAGCATGAACAATAGGTGAGGAAGAGATCACACAACAAGTGTGTATTGCACAGAAGCTGCAAGGTGAGGAAGAGATCACACAACAAGTGTGTACTGCACAGAAGCTGTAAGGTGTTGGGACCGAAGCATTCTGTACCGATCCAGTGGTCACACGTAGCTCAGTGGTCAGAGCACTTGTCACTCAAGCCAGGGGTCCTATAGCCTCATACCCAGGCTCTTTCCATAGAGGAAGGAATGAGCCTGGGTAGGAAGGTCTTGGCTTCATCTTTTACAGACTACATGCATGTCTAGTTTTCCTCTATTTTGTTTCAACCATCAGACATGTGTTTACAGCTGAGGAAAAACACTCTAAAGCATAATATAGAAACTGCAGCGTCAATTGTACCACACTGCATGTGTGTCACAACTGCTTATAATTGCATCTGTGACAGACAATGTATTACGATCACGTGTCATCTGCAACTGTTGCTATCTCTGCCTCACCAACTGTGAACTTTGATAGCTTGAAGATCTAGAACTGCAGTTTTGGCTCGGTATCAGACCCTCTGGTGAGGATCTGGTATTGTTACTACAGACCCTGTGGGTACACTGTACACTAAAGACAAAGAATGGAGAAGTCAGGAATTGATGCCATACATTGGTTTTGTAGGCGAGGTGTGAGAAGCCCGTTTGGCAGGACTTCATGGTCACAGGCAGACAGAGGGCCCGGAAGGCTCCCATCAGCTCTTGGTTGATTTGGGGACCGCAAGCACAGCACACCTCTGCACACACATGAGCCAGGTCGCATAAAGTAGGGCTATGTGAGGGTACATATGTGCAGAGAAAGAGAGGGCATTGATCAACACTGAAACAAGGACACAAACACACAGTGCCATGAAACAGTCTTCCAAAGAGATCGACCAACTGTTGATTATTGTTGATCTAGCAGTTAAAGTACAGTTTACATGCACCCCAGACACTAAAAGCTATTCCATTCTTCCTTTCTTAGCTCCATTTTCAGCCATGGACAAACCGCAGAAAAGCTTCTGGCATTAAGTATTTTATTTTGCTTCATTTCAGACTGTCATTGGGATCTCCTCATTTCAACTTGTTCCTTTATATAAAACTAACAAAACCATATGTGACATTCCTGTGTAAAAATCAAAACCATTATGTACTTCAATCATATCACCATATTTAAAGTGCTGACTGACTATTGATGTAATAACTACAAAGTGCATGTGGGCCCTAAAAGCAGCAATACAACACTTTACACACAACGAAATAATCTTTGATTCCTACACGGCACTGTCATGTATACTGATAGATTTCCAGACAGTGAGCTGACTAAACAAGCTACAAAACCTACCAGTTGATATTCTTTCGGCAGGCACTTGAGAAGACATCTGTGACAAAGATGAATGTAGCTTTGGCGTAGGAGTTGTTCTTGATGTATGCACACACTTGAGTGATGCTGCATGTACTGAAATAGGTGGCTGACAATGTAACTGGAAGACTGGTAACTGGAAGATTGGCTGACAATGTAACTGGAAGATTGGCTGACAATGTGATTAGCTAAGTGGAAGATTGGTAACTGAAAGATTGGCTGACAAGGTGATTAGCTAAGTGGAAGATTGGTAACTGGTAACTGGAAGATTGGCTGACAATGTGATTAGCTAACTGGAAGATTGGCTGACAATGTAACTGGAAGATTGGCTGACAATGTAACTGGAAGATTGGCTGACAAGATAACTGGAAGATTGGCTGACAAGATAACTGGAAGATTGGCTGACAATGTAACTGGAAGCTCATGGAAGCCTTCCAGGCCTGTGTACACATGGTACCATGATGACAATTTATAGACATGTGACACAGCATCACTGGACTGTCAGCCAATCTTCCAGTTACAATCCTGGTTATCTCGTAACATCATTGTCAGCCAACCTTCTGGTTGATTTGAGGGGCCACATGTACAGCGCACCTCCACACACACAAGCCAATATACATGTAGCTACTGTCTTCTCTTTCTACCTTGGATTTGCAATGTGGACAAGCAGCCACGTTCTCTGCCAGGTAGATTCAGTTTTGGTGGGAGAGTAGGACTCATTTAGCACCCCAGGGATCTCCTTGAACTGGCGGTAGTGGTCACTAAACAAGCTGCGATACGTCCTCTGGAGGTGTGTAAGTTTGTATGATTCGAGTCATAAAGAAACAAATAATAAAGACCATTCTTGAGTGTATGTGAAATGGATCTTGTAGCAAAAACAAAAACAAAAGCTGTAGATAGCTGAAAATAGTTAAAGTGCCAGACTATTCTCTTGTAATTGCATGAAACGACATCTTCACAGAAAAGTGCCTACTCAAAGGAACCAAGGTGTAGGGATTTGTCAGGGAATCATCAGACACTGGGCGTATTATTGTCTTAAGCCCATGTTTCCTTGATGTAAATGTATGTATGGATAGCTAATGAGAGTCTAGAGCTGCACGACTATTCACTACCAGCCACCTGGAGGTAGGAGCAGTTGGTGTAGAGTCTGTGTAGGAAGAGAAACACTGCCTTCTGGGAGGTGGTTAGCTCCACTGGCCTGTGCAGATGCTTTAGAACATGATGATACAGCCTAAATATTGTGTGTGTGTGTGTGCGTGTGTGTGTTGTGTGTGTGAGTGTGTGTGAGTGTGTGTGTGTGTGTGTGTGTGTGTGCGTGTGCGTGTGTGTGTGTGTGTTGTGTGTGTGTGTGTGTGTGTGTGTGTGTGTGTGTGTGTATGTGTGTGTGCATGTTAATTTAGTGTGTTAGTATACACACCAGTAGAGGCTATGGTATATGCATGTGCTAATAGAAATACGCTGGAGAAAACATCCTTCTCGGAGACCAAAATTTCAGTAAGTTAAATTTCCCAGGCCTACATTCTGTGAATGAGACTGGCACATAAAAAGAGTAGTGACATTGATACAGTAATAGTCATATGTACAGTTTGCGGATCTATATTTATATTCTCTTTGCTAGTAAATTCTTGTAGAAGTCCGCAGAATAATGTTGCTAGCTACCAAAACTGGAGGTATGTAGCATTGCTTGCAACCAATCATTACCAGGACTTCCAAGTTCACTTACCCCTCAAACACGACAGCAGAGTCCTGCTGTGACAGGATGAGACATGAAAAGTATTTCTGCAAGAATGAAACCACTGGAAGACAGAGGACGTCAAAAGCCTCTTTCTCATCTCCCTGTTCAGTTGGGTGATCACAAGCAATGATTTCAATCAACAGCTCCAAAATCTGGTGAATGCCACCTGAAATTTCCAGCAACTCGCAGACAAACACCAGTTGAGCGCACGCAGGATAGAGTGAACCCCCAGGATTACTCCCTCCACCTGGTCTCTGAAGGGAGCTGCGAAGAATCTTCTCACAAGCTGTTGCAAGAACCCTCTGCTCAAAAGATGGTAGAGTCTTGAACTGCTGCATAATATCCTGCAGTTTGGAATCGGGGAGAAAAGAGGTCGAAATCCCGGACAGCAGCCTGAAATAGTGCTCCACATCTACTGTAACTTTCTTCACGATTCTTTCAACCTTGTTTCGATTCTTTCCAGCTCCGCAGAGCACAACAGCACGTTCATTTAGCTCCTGTTTTGTGAGATGCGAGTCACAGATTGGAAAGTAGGTTGCATAAAGCAGGTGCCTTGAGGCTTCCTTGTTGATGGTTACATCTGCACTGTGGTCATCTTCAATGAACAGGGAGCTAGTAGGTGGGAAAAAGTTGAACGGATCTGATTTCGATTGTGTGAGAGGAGATGGAGCAGCATCAGCGTCAGGGTCGGAGAAATTCAGTGGAGATACTACCAGCTGGGAAGACTCATGGCTGTCTGATGCCAAAAGCCTCTGGAGTTGAACCTGTCTCTCCACCTGGAGGGCTGTGTTCTCTTCAACATTGCTCTGTTCCGGCTGGTACGATGGCAGAGTGGAACCAGGGTCAGTACCCGATATGAAATTATTCAGCGCTGACGTGAAAGGATCAAAACCTCCAGGGGAGGTTGGGCTCGAGGTGCCTCCAAGTGTTGACTGGCTTCCGCTTAGTGAGCTACTGTTGTCAAGTCGAGGCTTCTTTACAGCTGGGTAAGAAATGGTGAGACTCAGTGGGGGCCCAATTGCAACCTGCGCGTCTTTGGCAAAAGGGAGGAGGGGGATGATGGGGGACTTGATTTCTCCTCGGGCAATGAGGGTAGAAAGATAATTTGTATATGAGAAGACATTGAGGCGGATTAGTTCAGAAAAAAGAATGACCAGCTGAAAGAAGGCATCTGTGCTCTTCAGAGGAGCTGCAAGGTCATCTTTGTGTGGATGTGTGTGTGTGTGCGTGGGTTAAGGAGAAGGGAGGGAAACTAATTGAATGTTTAATATGGTGTGGTGCCATCTTGCCATCTATACAACTGTCACTCAGAGATGTACTGTAGTGTCGCAAAAGAGCGCCCATGGGTGGAGCACCTTACAAGTCTGTCAAAGAGAGAGGTGGGTGCTCTATCAAGTGTAACCACAAAAGAGCACCCATGCGATGTTTACAGTGACTCGATGGCCTCAAAGCAAATAATATGACAAACAATAACATGCAATGGAGCCACCAGCCTTCGAAGTCAAGTGCTGACAGTACACAACACCATGGATGGCAACATGTCACCGTGGTGTAGCTAGCAAAGTGCGACTGCATTAGCAACATCGTCTATGCAAAGCAACCTTGTAATAACCTTCAGTAAAGTATAACACAAAGGTTCTTACTCAGTTATGCAAAGTGCTTGAAGCCGTGCTTCTCAAAACTTCATGCATGTATATACACAGTTCTGTCCAAGTCACATGACAGCCAACATGACAATTAGTGACAAGCACACCAAGTGAAGGTTATTTAGTGAGCTGCTGTGACAGCAGCTCCTTGACAGCTACATAAATCAATTACCATCTTGCATCCACATCACATTTACCATCTCACACCATCAATCATTCTAACATAGTGGCTGATGCCCCAAGGGAGCCTTCAACCTGCAATGCCGCTAATCATCAGTGAGTCTCTCGATACTTACTAGGGAGTGGTGCCCTTGTGTCTAGGAACTTGAAGAGCATGGACTGGAACGGAAAGTTGGTGACATCACCACAGGTAACCATGGAATCCTCTTCCCAGCTTTCGTCCAGAGTGTCATGGTTGTAGTTGTCTCTCCAACCTTCACCCTGTGGGATATGTAATAAAAATCCTTTTATTTTTGTCTTGACAGTGCTAGTCCAATGCTAGTCACAAGTTTTGGACCTTACCTTCAGTACTTCCGTCTGCCTCTGGAGCAACACCCTGGCAGCCACAAGGGGTCTGTGTTCTCCTGCCCTGTTGGGAGTGACCGCCCACTGGCAAAGCAGCATCACTAGCATATCATCACCCAGTGGAGCCTGAAAATAAGCAAGATAAAAACATAAATACATGAATTTAGTATTGCATGTGTAAAGTGGACTTGCAGTAGTGATATGCCGCTACGTCCACCTTGCGTCCAGGTCACATGATAAGTGTCCCCAGGCTTCCCCATTCTACCACTCTTCCACTTCCGCATATTATACTGAACGCAAACAGAAGAATAAAAATGGGGAGGCCAGGGAACGAGGGGCTATATCCATGCATCTACATATCCATCCATTTTGGTGGAAGAAACTGAATTGTGCTTAAACCCTGAGCATAACTCCACAGGCGAGCAGGTTTTAGCGGCTCAGAAATGTGCACATCCTAACAGATCTACCAGCAAGCTTTGTTTGACAATCCCAAGATTTGATGTCTGATGTATATGACCATGCATGTCCTGCTTCTCTGAGGCAATGGGTGTACACGTACCTCTGCTGCCTTCTGTACAGCAGCAAGCTTACAGTAGAGGACGGTGAGGGGATTGTGGGACTGACAACTGTAGAACAAATGAGTGTCCAGCGCCTCCAGAATCTTCAGAATCTTTTGGATGTTTGAGCCTTCGAGACATACGTACACACAGAGTTTGTCAGTGGGAGGGGGAAGGGGAGGAAAAGTTACTGTTAAGCATATGTTCAGTATGCACATGATACATGTGGTTTATACAGGATTTCCTGATGTGTCTGGCCTCATGAAACTGAATAAAAGACTTTGCATGAGAAGCCACATGCTCCACTAGGCTTTGGCTGGCATAGCCTCGTTCCCAGGCTCTTGTGCGTGGGCGGAGAAAAAAGAGCCTGGTACACACTGTTTGCGCATGCTCAGTTCCCCCAGGATTTCTGGGAATTTGGAAATTTCCGTAAAATGTGCTCCGTTACACTAACCTCCGCGAGGCACGCCGACTTCTCCCGTATAAAAGATGCCTGCTACTGACCACGCTCTGTGTAGACGATGACGAGGGAGCGACGAAGGTACTCGGCTCTTCGCTTGCAGGAATTGTCCACGCGTTTGTCCATTCCAGCTAAACGCTGCGGCACGTGACTGACGCAATCTTTCCCTTTGAAGTTTACCGATCGCCTCGAACGAAGCAATGCAGACCGTTACCGTCAAAGCGATATCGTTTTTGACTTCAAAACCGCCCGTATGTATCCCACAGGGAGTATAACCAGGCAGTGCAGCCTTTCAGAAGGTAAACAGAAATTGACCGTAATTTTAGTGTAGCGGAGTAGTATGCAGGTTACCAAGGGAATTTGGCGCATGCGCGAACAGTGTGTACCAGGCTCTCTTTCCTCCTTCCCCGCACAAGAGCCTGGGAACAAGGCTATGGCTGGCACAGCATGTGGTTTATACAGGATTTCCTGATGTGTCTGGCCTCATGAAACTGAATAAAAGACTTTGCATGAGAAGCCACATGCTCCACTAGGCTTTGGCTGGCACTGCATGTGGTTTATACAGGATTTCCTGATGTGTCTGGCCTCATGAAACTGAATAAAAGACTTTGCATGAGAAGCCACATGCTCCACTAGGCTTTGGCTGGCACAGTCCCTTACAAGGCTTTTGAAAGGGTTTCGAGTCCCTAAATTATTGAAAGGGTTTCCCCACGCTTTCCCTTTCCTCCTATAACCTTGTCAAGTACAAGTGCAAGTCTGCACTCCACTCTGTGGCAAAGTCTCAACACCTAGATGACTTGAGCCCTCTTCTCAGGCTACTCCCAGATTTATATGATAGCCATTAAAATTTGGGAGTGGCTGAGAAACAATAGATTACGAGAAATTTTGAGTCCCCAATTAACAAGCTGGCCATGTTGTCACAAACTTTTAATCCCCCATCCTAGCCTCATTCCCAGGCTGAGTGGGAAGATATATAAGCTCCTCCAATGTGGACTGGGAATGAGGCTACCCTCCATCTTTGTCTAGTATAGTAATAACAAACCTTCTGATGTTGTTTGTAAGTCTGCAACAGTCATGGAGGACCATCCTGACTCAGATGCTTTGCTCCTCTGGTGGATCTCTTGCTCTGCTGATGCAAAGGCAGGGAGAAGCTGGTGTGTGTGTGTGTGTGTGTGCGTGCGTGTGAGAGCATATAAATGTGTGTACAGCAATGCAAAACTGCTTCTTGGACTATTACCTTTCTCTGTAAGTCCTCGCTGATGTTTGATGGCATGGGTAAGTCTGGCAACCCCACCGGTAGCAGGTTGAGGGGTGAGCCACATTTGCTGCTGTCTCTGGACACCATACCCTTTGTGGAGACACGAGTGTGCACAAACGCTGTCGGACACTTAATCGCAATCGTTTGTATGATACAGCTTAGCTGCAGCATCATTCCAGAGTGGTGAGGGCACAAACCAAAGTGAGCAGGTTTGTCAGGCTTGCCTTTACTAATTACAGGAATCTCCCCATCACCAGGAGCAATGGAACCTCTTTCTTTTGAAACATTCATGGGTTCTGGTGTTGTAGAATCCAGCTTACCCTCTCCAAACTTCTTGTCAGGGGATTTACCAGAGCTAGGAGTCTTGGCATCCAAGCTGTCTTGTTTAGCTGGACCCTCGTCTTTCTCTGACTTGATGGGGTGGTTAAAAACAGAATCTTTGTCATCCTCCTCATTCATTTCCGTTGAGTCGGGAATGTTTGGCTGCATGGGTTCAGGAGCTGTTGCCAGAATTGGTGGTACTTGAAGATTCCGTAGCTTCTGGTCTAGATCAAACAGGATGGCAAGCCGCTGACAGCAATAGTTCATCAGTGGTCTTGCCAGTGAGACACAGCTCCCAATGTCAAGAAGATGCTGTAAACAAGAGAAGAAGTATTGGATATACTAAGGCAAGAGTGCATAAGAACGGGTGGCTTGAGTAAGAGCGTGTAACTCCGTAAAATTTGAAACCGGTTGGAGTTTAACGCCAGTACTAAAAATAGCAACACGTACTGTGCATGCTGCATATACATAGCCATTGTTGCTAAGCATGTGACCGGGTGTCCTATTTTTAGTACGGCTCAATAATTTTGACCGGACTCCGAGCTTCTATTGGAGTTAAAGGCTATTACTCAAGCCCCCTTTCTTATGCGCTCTATACAAGGAGTATATTGTGTTTATGCTACATACAATGTACAATGTAGGCAGTATATCTAACAATGATACAGTAAACTATAACTCAACTTTGTGTAAACTATTTTGGTATATCATGCAAGTTACTGTTATTGTACAATATTTACATAATAGGAGTATATGACCCAATATACTCTGCTGTTCACCCAATGAAATACTTAGAAAATGATGTAATGTGGTATAAATACGGTTGTGGTATACCACCTATGGACAGAAACGTTTTTACTATGTAAAAGATGGATGCACATTAATGCTTGTTCCCAGGCTGCGTCGGAGTAGCCTCATTCCCAGGCCTTCCCGCCTCCAGTTTCCGATTACTTGCAGTATGCAAACACGGATACTGCAAGCGATCAAAATCTGGAGGCGGGAAGGCATGGGAACGAGGCTAGCGTCAGAGAATGAAGGTGCTTTTCTCCTCCCACGCAACCAGGGAACGAGGCTACTGCACATAAAATTAAGTCAACCAAGACACATAAACAAACACTCACAGACTGGGCTATTAAACGGGCAATGAAACTAAGCATTGAAGAGGGTTATATAGCAGAGAGACAGACTGAAATGAGCAGCAAACTAAGGCATGCGCCTGATTGATAGTGCTAAATTTTCGAGGGTCTTAAACTTTCGTGAATTTGCTGCACGCACACGCTGTACATGTAATATACTATGGGCGTGGCATACAAGCCCAGTTATCTAACACGCATCGTGTCGTTGTCCGGTCGAGCTCGCAACTGTCAGCACACCAATGCCTACTTCGAAATTATCTCCTTGGAGAGAGTTCCTTGCGGATTCGGCAGCTTAGCCCTGGGATGTTGTCCATCGACGCTCTTGCAGTCAGAGCGTGAAAACTGTGTGTCGCGTGTCAAAATTTTTCGTTGAAATATTTTCACAAATGGTTGAAAATTCGCGAAATTCATGAAATTGAAGACCCGCGAAAATTTAGCGCTATACGGTAGTACTGAATTAGTTAACTGACTCTTGCTCCGCAAAATGCAATACTTGAACATTAAGGTAAAAGTGAATCATAGCACACAATGTGTTGCACCAGGCCATTCCCCACATCAGTACTGCAAGCAACAAACATTGGGGTGAGAAGGCCAAACCTTATTCTTGATACTCACCCTGAGCACAAGAGGAAGATACAGTTGTAGTGACTTTGTATCATTCGTTTTGATGTGCTCGACTCTTTCCACCATCCACCGCAAGAATTCGTGGCAGTCGAGAAGATTCTCCTAATACAACATAATTATGCACATGAGTGACATTGGTGCGTTACTGTAGGTGCTCTAAATTATGCTCTGCTCAAGTACATGTATGCATGTTTGTGTATGTGTAGCGTACATGTTAAACTCATAATGTGTATACACACTAATTGTATACATGTGTGAGCATGCTGAAATCATCATCCTAACCCGGATGGTTAACCATAGGCACAATATAGAATAGCACAAATACAAAGAGAGTGTTGATTGTGTTTCCAATCCCTGTCACTCTACTATCTATGCTGAAACACAGATACATATATATTATTTGATGGGTGAGAAGGCAATATCCAGCCATATTGCCTTCTCATCCATCAAATAATAGATCTACTGAAACACAGATACATATATCAAGGGTGAAGTGGAGTATATTATTTGATGGGTGAGAAGGCAATATGGCTGGATATTGCACGAGTGTGCGGCCGTATTTTCACGAGCCGCAGGTGAGTGAAAATACAGCACAAGAGTGCAATATCCAGCCATATTGCCTTCTCATCCATCAAATAATAGATCTACTCTGATTTAGCAGCACCTAGAAGATAGACAGCTACTGCGCATGCGCAGTACAAAGGTCGTTGCTGCGTGCATATTTAATGAGCTTCTGGCTGCAGGCCTGTTTCTAGCTTTGGACGGCACCAGCACGCGTACCAATCCCTCTACCAGTGGAAGAAAGTACCATAAGTTAGTAAATAATGCCGTCTTCATCCGTTGTTTCAGCAGCGGCTACGAGTGCATTCCAATTAAAGCACACGCCGCGGTTGCTACGCAGCATATGCCCTGCGGGCTATCGAATACGGACTATCGAATATGGGAAAATATTAGTCATGTTGCTCTATGGGAAATACTATTGGTGCGTATACTAGGTATATAATAAGTACGTATATGTGCATGATTATGTATAGTGCATGTGTGTGAGTATGTGAAGGGTACACCGTACAGTCAAGAAGGGACTTACTTCATAAAGCCAGCTTGAGAGATGCACCATGTACTGCCAGCGACTGACCTCGGCAAGGCTCTCTTCAGTTGGAGTTTGGGGTACACTTCCAACAGAGGGAGTTCTACTGGCAGTGTAGCTCTCATGACGGGTAAATGCACTCTCATTGCAAATTCGCCACACACATTCTTGCATGTATTTGGTGAGAGATGCTGTCCAATCTGAGTGTGTGTGTTGGGAATGTTGGGTGGAGTAAATGTGTATCACAGCTTTAGTATCAGTTATTCTCAAGTGTTTTCTTGAGTAACAAGGCTGTGGGGAATGTTGGGGTGTATGAATGTGTCATTACAGCACTTGAGAAAAGTGGAGGAGACAAACATTAATTTGTTTCAAATACTGTTATACTCAGCAGAACCAAGGGCGCATCGACCTTCGGTGGGCTCGATACGCCCTTGGCAGAATATACATGTTCCAAATACTTTAGCTTGTTCCCAGGTCCCCACCCAGCTTTCTGTCACTTGAGGTTTGAAAAAGTGGGAAGAACCGCTGGTATTGGAGTAGAGGAGATAGATGGTCATAGACACAGTTCACTTCTCAGGCTGGATCTCTGGTACGTACGCATTGACTCTGCATGGTAAAGTACCATAGTACTTTTTGCTGCAACCAGCAAACTTAGTATTGGCAGCAGTCACTTACAAGCACTAGCATACACTATTAGGGGTCTGGAAAGGTGCTGCGTTTGAGAGTTTGTTGCGTATGCGCGCGCCGCTCACTCACACTGTTGATAAATGTACGTCGTGTCGATTTCCGGTGCAACGGTGAGAGGTCACAACCTTTGACCTGCAAGGGGGATCCCTGCTGCCACGGTAGGAGTGTGACTGTGCTGTGTTCACTTGTCAAGCTTGTGCAAGAGAACGATTCGAGTCGTGTTTTAAAATGTCTACCACTCAGCAACAGCAGCAGCAGACAACCAGCGGTACAAAAACACCGGCGAAACAGACAACAACCAGCACCACCAAAGGCAAGCCAACGACTACAACGACAAAGCCAAGGAAAGCAGAAGCAGTACTCACAGATAAAGAAATGGGTCGCATGGTTGACCTTGGGCTAGGGAGAGGGATAGACGGTACTCATCCCACCCCGTGGCTCAACAAGAGCTCGTTTCAAGTACGGAATTGCACCCTCGAAAATGTAATCGGTACAGAGGAAGGTGGCGCACTTCAGAGTTATGATAGGGAGGTATCGAGTGTGAGCACTCAGCAATCTAGCCTCAAATCATCTGTAACCGTTCCTCAATCCCCAGTCACCATTGGAATGGATGCCGAACAGTCTAGAAGCTACACCACCACAAGAAAGGTGGTTGGAAAGAAAGTACTCAACAGGACCATTTCCTTCAGAGCTGACTTTGAAGACTTGCCTCATCATACCCGTGCTGTTGATGCTAAACTTGCATCTGTAGAGAACCTTACAGAGAGTGTATACAAAACAGAGGAAGAAATGGAAAAGAGTGCTGGAGATGTCCAGCAAAGCTACACATTTGAAGAAAGACTAAGCAAGTGGGTGATTGAGCGCATCCTTCAGAGAGAGAGTATTAGGGAGCTAAAACTTGCAGATGAAGGAAAACCTATCCCTAAAAGAAAGTTTCAACCAGGGGGTCAAAATCCTGTCACTGACCTCGCAGAATTCCTTCATAGCTCTTCCGTGGATGAACGAAAGGAGATCGTAAGCGACTGTGCAGACTTTGTCAGATACTTTCGCATTACACACTATGTCAGTGCAATCGAACTGGGAGCAGCACAGTATCGAGTATTTAGTGAAAACGAGTATTATACTCGTGTTCGTGCCACTGGAACCTTGGGGATTGAAGCGTTGGCAAGTTTTGTTCTTTCCGAGACATTTTCAAAGAAAACGAAAAAGACATCATCTGATCTCAAGCAGATTGGTGTAATTGGAAATGATTGTCGGGTAGAGCGAGGGTCATACGATGAGGCAGTTGTGGGAATTCACATTCAGCCAATCAGTAACCTGCTACGACTCCGCTACCTTCAGCTGGCTATGCGCAAGGCACTGCTGAAGTACATCGAACAACAGGGAGACACAAGCGGTAGGCTAATAGATAGCTTGCAGTGTTGAATTTGAAGAAAATTTCTGCACAACTCCACAGCTACCTATCATATTTCCTCAAACGTATGCCTGGGCGTTTTTTTCTTCTTCAAGACTCTGTAGACTCAGGGTTAAAATGAAGATGACTTCAAAACAAAGCTGGTATTTGTAAAACTACTCGTACAGAAGCAGAGGTTTTTTTTTGACGGTAGTTTTACAACATAGCAACAGCCCCTTTTGCTTCATAAAGCATCAAGCCAACACTGACTAGCTTTAAAATCTTGGGTGGTTACAAGATCTCTAGCCTGCACTCACGGTATCTTACTAAACTCTCGAAGATTCTAAGTACGTATATACATCTGGACAAAGTGCCACACCCTTAGCTGGTACCCAGCGTCTATTTGAGACCCAGCGTTTACAGCTGTATATATAGCCCAACTTACACCCAGCATAAAAACAAGGCAGGCATTTTATGAGAGAGGTTTCTACATGTATTCGAGGAAATGCAGTAAGTTAGTTGTGCAATAATCTAAGTGTCTTGACCAGCTATTACAAGGATTGGTAGCACAGGTCTTTTGATTTAGATCCCTTGGTCTCAGCATGCCCCTTACAATCTACTTCCTGATTTCAGTTTGGATAAGTTACTATGGCTACTGGATTACTATGGTATATGCAAGGCTCCTGATATTGGTAGCCTTCCCAGGCCTGTTCGAAAAATCGATACTACTGCTATTCCAATGCATTTTGAACTTGAGACTTACCCCCAAGTGGGTCTGGGAATTACCGTATAGGCGGAGAATTAAATTTGGCGGATTGGCGGTCGGACAAGCGAGGCGCCAAATTAAATTTCGCTAAATTTTTGTCCAAAATGTCAAATCAGTCCCCAAGTGTCCGGGCACAAGACGTCAATCAGTCGACATCGTCAATTGATCGCAAGGCGAGCATAAACTAGTGTCAAGTGGACAGCTAACGGACTAGACTCGTTCGCATATGTGCGGCGTACGTCTGCTTAGCGCTATAGCATGTGTATAACATGACGTCATGTCGCGCTAGCTCAGCTCATAGATATACTAGATCAGACAATTTACACAAACCGCCAAATTAAAATCCGCCAAATTTTCCGGCCATACGGTAGTTTATGCATGTATCCATCCATCCCAAGTCATGCCGTCATGATCTCTCCTTTTAGCTGGGCCTTATCTTGTTTCCTGCTGTGATGAAAAGATCTTCTGGTGCGTGAACAAAGACGACAACTACGCAGTTGAGGCCACACGACGTATCGAGAATGCATCAGAATTCTATGTGATTCCGAGCGACGATGGTGAACACCCTTATGAGTTCCTTATTGGTTACCGTGGAGACGAAACTAAGCAACCTGAGAGATCATCATCTATCACTGCCTCTGCACTAGCAAACACACAAATGGGACCCATACCTCGCTACTTGAATTCTCCAGTGAACTTTCGTGGAAATAACGCTGGGCCACTCCACCTGCACTACGAAGTGCAAGAAAGGAAATCAAGGCTGACTCTACAGAGTCGTCTAGTGAAGGAATACAGTCCTGTTGACACGAGAACATGGACCAGTGGAGGAGACTTGTTCTTCATCAACTGCTCCCGCAGAAAATTTAAGCGAGATGGCTACATCTGTGTCAAATCTACCCGTCAACAAAGGCTTATTACCGCATGTGTATCATCGGTGACAAGCAACGATGAACGCAACACGTGGATGTTGTTTCGCTTGCTACCTGCATCCTACCGAGACGATAAACGATCAAGACATGAAGCTGAAGACGAAGTTGATGATTCTGAAGAAGAGGAATACAAAATTGCTTTTGGACCAGAGACACCTGAAGAGGTGCGTCGATCCCACCTGGCCCCGCCAAAGCCAGGAAAAAGCGGTGCCAGTGGGCGAAGGCATGTTGACACAAGTGGTGGGACTATTCCACAACCTGGTAGAGAAGTTGACCTCCCAGAACTGAGTGCCTCTCCAACCAGTGACCCCACCCGAGTGAAGCCTATTACCACCACTGCACTCTGATTGGAGCATATTACTTTTTTTTTTAATTACAACTGCATGATTTTTTTTTACAATAGATTTGGTAATTTCACTTTTACCACTTGTGTATGGCCCCCCACATTATCTTAATGACCTTTGTACCTTTTGTTTGTACTACAACATGACACCCAAATGATAACCAAAGTTCTTGTGTATATGCTAGGACTACACAGGCCCTACAGGTAGCCTCGTGCCCAGGCTCATTTCCTCTTTCCGCGTGCGGGAGGAAAGAGCCTGGTAACATTGGGGGGTTCAAACCGTTGACTTCCGGCGGCTCAGACAGGGCGCCTCCAATCAGATTGCGGAACGAAATCACGTGGATGTGTGACTCTCTAAAGGCGTGGCGAACAAAAATTAGCCAGTCTAAGACAAATAAAGACTGTTAAAAACTCGCTGTTAGTATCTGACGGTGGCCTACGCAATGGTGACGTCGACGAAACTTCGCCCGTTGGCATGTTAGCCTGGGTACGAGGCTACCCTACAGGGACATAGGTGTTTGCAAAATGTTGATCGATGGACCACAGACTACAATGTGGAATTACAAAATGCTGATTGTAGTACTTGCGTGCTGGACAGCTAGGCAGTTGTAATCCTGCTAGGCAGGTGGATTGTGGGTTAGGGTATAGGGTCAGGGTTGGGGCAAGGTTACATTTTCCAGATGCAACAGGTGACCAATTCTATGAGTGAGTGAGCTATTGAGGAGTTATGCCACCTGACAAGATTCTTAGCCTTGTTCCCAGGCTCTCCCCTCGCACCAACGAAAAATAGAATCTTGTAGCCTCGTTCCCAGGCGAGGGGAGAGCCTGGGAACGAGGCTACAAGATTCTTTGGTGAGCACCAGCCCCACCCTCTTGTGTTCACCTATCATCACATCACCATGCACATGACAAAATATCCTAGGCCTTCCCCCTTGTTTCTGTATACTGTAAGTGATTAGAAAACTGGATGGCAGCGAAGGTGCCACAATCCACTCGGGTATCTGGAGTTGGAGTTACTTGATACTTGAGCAGTGATAGGGGCCCAAGGAACACTTTCTTGGCCATTATAACGGTCATCGCCTCAAAAATTCAGCACTCTGCATCTTCCCTCTTCAACCAGATGAAGTTTTGTGTCCAATTACAAAGGTAAAGTTATCGCCTCAAAAATTTAGCACTCTGCATCTTCCCTCTTCAACCAGATGAAGTTTTGTGTCCAATTACAAAGGTAAAGGATCTACAGCTCTTCAGAGGCACACAGGTACGGTAACAGTGAGTTGTAACCCCCTGTCATCTACAGAAATGAAAAAAAAACCACAGAGTAAATTGTCTCAGTTTCTAAAATGCACGCCACATAAAACATCCCTCCTTTGTTCCTCTCAGAACATAGACAGATGTGCCTGTACCTAGCTACACATAGCTACATGCATGTACACACAGGTATCTGATGGTCTAAATCTGGCTCTCAGCCCAAGGACTAAGCATGTGAGTATTTGCTCACAAATAACCATCAATCCTTGAGTGCATCAAACTGCATCAAATTTGCAACAACTAGTTGTAGCTTAGACTAGCCAGGCTAGGTGTTCCAGGATTGAATTCGCCTGAAGATGGTCCTCCGGGACAGAAACATTGATGCACACAAGAAATGATTATTTACGAGTAAATAATCATTTCTTGTGTGCATCAAACTTTGCAAGTATTTGCAAGTAAATAATCAACAGTTACACATACTAAACAGTACAGTTACTGGTAGATACAGGTACATACACACATATGTATGTAGCCTCCTTCCCATGCCTTCACCACCTCCATTATTCAATCACTTTGACAGAAGGGGGGGCTGCGAGATCTTGTCACATGCGGTGATGCCATGTAATGTAAGGCTAGTCTCATCCCCAGAGCCCACCCTCCCACGAGGAGAAACGGTCTGGTGAACCAAGTCGAATTTCTTGGGCTA
Source organism: Agelas oroides (assembly GCA_949130485.1). Lineage (NCBI taxonomy): Eukaryota > Metazoa > Porifera > Demospongiae > Agelasida > Agelasidae > Agelas > Agelas oroides. The sequence continues at coordinate 2,440,561 of OX422189.1, forward strand.
GCGCATGCTTTTGTGACAAAGTAGCCTAGCAACGTTCAAAACATTTTGCGGCCAACCCGCCAAAAAGGATGCGGATACTCGAATGGAGATGAACAAATTTTACTGTTGTAAGGGAAGTGCTACGTAATAATTACCGATCTCGCAATCTCATTGGTCCTTACCACTTTTGGGGAATAAGCCCAAGGAATTCGACTTCGTTCACCAGACCGTTTCCTGCCGAGAGGCCGCATGCGGGCTGGGCACGAGACTAATGTAAGGCAGACAGGAGGTACATGTAGTGCCCAATACAAAATCTGTATAATCATGTCAGGCGCTGCCTTCTCTGTTTCTTGTCTAACTAACATCACTGCATGTGACGAGATCTTCCAGGCCATCCAGGCCTATCTCTACTGAAAGCAATCAAGTACATCACTGCATGTGCAGGCCTATCTCTAGTACTGGAGGCAGCCAAGGACTGTGAATGAGGCAAAAGTGTATGTACATGTACATGTGGGCAACTTACTTGTTTCTGTAATCAAGTGCATCGAAGAGCCCTGAGTCTGTCTCGAAGAACCCACGATCACCATACAATGTAGAACCCGGTGTTCAATCCAGGCTCTTTACATATTACGCGTACATGTATACAGCACGGTGATGTCAGGCTAGCCTTGTACCCAGGCTCTCACGCCTCAAGATTATTAGTATATAAAAAGAACCTCTGGTAATCACCAGGGTGATACCAAGTTTTGTAGTGGATCTCTCAAAAGTTACAACTTTCATATAAAAAAATACAAAATGTAACGCTCTCGGAGATTATTCTGATCACCACGTCGTTCATGTAGCTCAGTTTTGAGGGTGGTACAATACACAGATAGAGCATTTACCAGAAATACAAACACTCTACTTCTACTTCGACATGTATGTCGCATGTGGCCTATATGTATCAGACTATTAGGTAAGCAGGTATTAACCCAGGAACAAAGTTACATGGACTGACCATGCTCTTACTTCATGTACTCAATCCTTGTGGAAGATTGCAAGATACGTACCGGTATAGCGGGAAATTTATGCTGGGTGCAAATTTTCGCGATTTTCACGGACAGACCTGCTTCTGCGAAAATAAAAACCAAGAAAAAATGAACTAAGATGGAAATTGATGATGTCATTATGTGCGTACGTCGATACCTGTGTGAACGAGATGGTTCTCTACAGTCTGTCTGCTGTCTAAATGGTCGCTTTAGAGAAGAATCAGCCTGATACTGTACAAAATGCCAACGAACATGTAAGAGACGCTCCGGAGTTGTCGAAGTCGAGATCAGCAGTGCTGAATCCTTCTGTTCAACAAGCCAGTTTCTCGCCCACGGCGCGGCAGTCCTGATAGTTTCGTAATTGCGAAGGCCTCCACACAAAAGGAAAACTAGGCCGTTGTTGCAGTGCAACAGCGGCCTAGTTTTCCTTCAGTTGCACATGCTTGCTTCTTCACTTCGTCGTTCATTGTCGGTTCGCTTGTGGGGCGTGGCCATCAACTGGTAGGGGTGCAGTCAGAGTGTCACGCATTTCATTTCGCGAAAATAAAAACCGGGAAAATTTCTTCTGAAGAGTCAGGATGCTTTTCCGTGAAATTTTGCACCAGTGAAAATTTCCCGCTATATGGTAGCAATTAACAAACATAGTACATTCATCCCCTAGTGTACATTACAAACTGTTATGACTTGTAAGGCCTTGAGTGAAAATCGTTAAGTTGATGATATGTGATCATATATTTTATGATGATCAATCACAATCATCACCTCCTCTTCATACCTTTTCATTTGCATCCAGAGCTTATCGAGGCGCCACTGCAGTTGATGCACCCTTGTTGGCGTATATATACATATGTGACAGTCCCGTGTAGAAATCGAAGATTATTCCATCGCGTATTTCGATTGCATCGCTGTGTTTGAAGTGCCGTATCGCTGAACTTCCGTTAAGGGCGGGGCTCATACGTGCTTCGTAGATGCATGAATATCTAATGAGTCTATGAAGCGCATATGAGCCCCGCCCTTAACGGAAGTTCAGCAATACGGCATTTTGAACGCAGCGATGCGATCGAAATACGAAACGGAATAATCTTCGATTTCTACATGGGACTGCCACATACATGTATATCCTTGTACAGTGACATTGTTTAGTTAGTGCATGTTTTCTTACATATTGGTTTCTAGCCTCGTTCCCAGGCTCTCGTACAATGAGGCTAATTGGTGTCATGTGTAAAGCAACCACACCCAGAGATGAGCAACTCGAATGAGTATGGTTGTACGACACATTACAATAAGCAATCAAGCTGGACGTGGGATGATTTGGGAATGAGACTATATACTCACCGAAGGAAGGGTCGGTGAACTGTTTCTTCTTGTTCAGTTTGGAGTCAGTCATGGTGGACGTGTAAGCAGCAGTCATCTGCAAGAAAAATATACAGGTGTGTAACAGCGTGAGCCATTTCATTAGTCTCATAGGCCAGACTTTCACAAGGACAGTCCACACATTTTCACTATTGGAGCTTTGATGCTGCACAATCAGCAGTAAGGCAGCAGACGAAGTGTGAGCTAACGTATTAATTAGAATGTGGACTAAAGAAGTAACCGTGTCCCACACCCAATTAACATGCCAAAAAAAGGCAACTATACACGTGTCGTCCCGCCGTCACTAACCCAAATAACACTGCAAGAAAGTCTTGGGGTGTTACGCTAGCCTTGTTTCCCCGTTTTATTTTGTTCTTTGGTGTGCATTCAGTAAGACACACGGAAGCGGTAGAGTGGCGAAAAACGGGGAAGGCCTGGGAACACCTATCATGTGAATGACGTCTGATGGATGCGAGGTGGACGTAGGGGGGAGGGACCCATGTTCAAATAACGTAACAGTCTTCATCATCGAGAGCTCCAACGGTAGCCAGGACCCCAGACGTTCATGAGATCGACAATACTTGACTCCACTGATAAGAAACTCGCTCTATGGTTTACTGCACACAAGTTTGTAGATGGGGACCGCCCCCCCTGGCCCTATGTCCACCTCGCGTCCACCAGATGTATTTCACGTGATAGGTGTTCCCAGGGCTTCCCCGTTTTTTCGCCACTCTTCTGCTTCCGTGTATTATATACTGAACACAAACTGAAGAACAAAAAACGGGGGAGGCCTGGGAACACCTATCATGTGAATGACGTCTGATGGACGCGAGGTGGACGTAGGGGGGAGGGACCCATGTTCAAATAACGTAACAGTCTTCATCATCGAGAGCTCCAACGGTAGCCAGGACCCCAGACGTTCATGAGATCGACAATACTTGACTCCACTGATAAGAAACTCGCTCTATGGTTTACTGCACACAAGTTTGTAGATGGGGACCGCCCCCCCTGGCCCTATGTCCACCTCGCGTCCACCAGATGTATTTCACGTGATAGGTGTTCCCAGGGCTTCCCCGTTTTTTCGCCACTCTTCTGCTTCCGTGTATTATATACTGAACACAAACTGAAGAACAAAAAACGGGGGAGGCCTGGGAACACCTATCATGTGAATGACGTCTGATGGACGCGAGGTGGACGTAGGGGGGAGGGACCCATGTTCAAATAACGTAACAGTCTTCATCATCGAGAGCTCCAACGGTAGCCAGGACCCCAGACGTGCACAAACTGAAGAACAAAAAACGGGGGAGGCCTGGGAACGAGGCTAGCGTAAAAGCCTGATGGAAATTGACCAGACTCTCCTCTCCTGTGAGAGTCTGGGCCGTGAGACTACCGTCTGACGCAAAGCCCTTCCTCACTCCTTAGCACAATCACTTTTACACAAACAGATGCCATCTTAAGATGTGACTCCCCCAATATCCAGATAAGGTCAATCACCTAGCACAGTTGGTATTGGCTGAAACACGTACCATGCCGTGGGTGACTTTACATAACTATACACCTGCCTTTTTTTCATTGAGATATGGTTCATTGATTGTTCAGGCATGCAGATGTGTGAGCATCTCGGGGTGAACTAGTCTCGAAACCAGACCTCCAAAGAGGAAAGGGAGGGGGGTCCGGGTTCGAGACTAGGGGTGAACCTGAGTAAGCTATATCCACAGCTAGCAGTAACGTCATAAACAGAAATCTTGGTGAGAACATCCACACAAGGTACAGTAATACGAAATGTATGTGTCTATACCTTGATATACCAGGCAGCTCTGAAGATGGGAACATCCTTTTCCCAGAGATTGTCAAATATCTCTTCCTTCTTGTTGAACACAGGCACCTAAAGATGAACAGAGTTTTGAAGTAATTATAGCTCAAAAATTTACAGAAGAAGAAATATCCCAACTCTGTGGTATCTTTCTTTCAAACCTTCTTTGCCAGCTGCACCAATGGCTTGCTGCCAGCCAAATCCTGGAACCACGAGGAAGCAATCTCCTTGCGGTTGCGTCCCAGGGGAACAGGGAAGAAGTTGTCCTTTGTGACCTGGACTTTCCTCTTCTGACTATCCTGGACCCACCCCATTCGCTTCTTGGACTCCAGCACATGCGTCACGCGAGCTGTGTACTGGGAGATAAAGGAAGTGCAATCATGTCATATTGCAGCCTGTACCTACGAATGTAATCTGTTGCTAAAAATCTTGCCTCAGAAAAAAAGGTCTTTTATGAAGCTGGGTGTGTGACTGAGGCGTTAAGTACCACCTGTGCAGAACATACTGAGGCTTATGAGAAGTTGGTACATGTAGTTGTCTGGTTGTCATAACTCAGTGATACAGTAGAGCACTGGCAGCTCAGGGTTTGACTCATGGTGACTGCCAGCTTTTTAGCTTCCCTCTATTTTAACCTCAAATATAATTATTCATGTATATTACATCATTTTGTAACAATCCTCTAACAATTCTACCAGAGTGTTTCTCCACATAGTTGGCCGATGTTTTCTGTAGTGTTGGCCGATGTTTTCTGTACTGCAGTCAGAAAATGGTTCATTTGTAGTTCAAGATTCAAGACACCGTAGCCCAGTTCCCTAGCTGCTTCTCAAACTCTCTCCTGCTCCTGCGTCACAATGCTGTGCTACACCCATTAGAAAACTTCTGGTAGCCTATGATATTCACTGTCAGTATTTCACTAGTCTTGTTCCCCTCTCACGCCCCCTCTCCTCCCCTCCCTCTCCCCACCTCCCCCCTCCTCCCTCTCCCCCCTCTCCTCCTCCATCTCCTCCCTCTCCTCCTCCCTCTCCTCCTCCCTTCCCCCTCTCCTCCCCCCTCCCTCCTCTCCCCCTTCCCCCTCCCCCTCCCCCCTCCCCCCTCTCCCCCCTCCCCCTCTCCCCCCTCCCCCTCTCCCCCCTCTCCCCCCTCTCCCCCCTCTCCCCCCCACCCCTTCATACTGCAAGCAATGAAAGCTGATTGTTCATGGAGATCAAAGCGTACAATGTACCTCTTTTGTGTTCAGCAGATGTTGGTTGAAGTCCTTCAGTGCTGAACCGATCTGTGTGGTGAAGAGGGTTGTTTAGACTAGCATTCCAGGTTGAAACTGAAGTATAGTTATATCAACACAATTAACCTTACAGGAGACACAAAGTGCACCTAATTTGGTCATTGACAACATACCATATAGCGGGAAATTTCGCTGGTGCAAAACTTCACGGAAATGCGTCCAGACTATTCAGAAGAAATTTTTGCGGTTTTTATTTTTGCGAAACGAATGCGTCACGCTCTGACCACACCCCTACAGTTGATGGCCATGCCCCACATACGAACCGAAGAAACGACATTGAACGACGAAGCGAAGAAGCAAGCATGTGCAACAACGCCCTAGCCTTCCTTTTGTGTGGAGGCCTTCACAATTACGAAAGCATCAGGACTGCCACCGTGGGTGAGAAACTGGCTTGTTGAACAGAAGGATTCAGCACTGCTGATTTCGACTTCGACAACTCCGGAGCGTCTCTTACGGGTTTGTTGGCATTTTGTATTGTAGCAGGCTGATTCTTCTCTACAGCGACCATTTAGAGGGCAGACAGACTGTAGAGAACCATCCCGTTCACACGGGTATAAGTTCGTATCGACGTACGCACATAATGACGTCATCAATTTCCATCTTGGTTCATTTTTTCGCTGTTTTTATTTTCGCGGAAACAGGTCTGTCTGTGAAAATTTGCACCCAGCGAAAATTTCCCGCTATACGGTACATGTAGTGTGAAGACACACAAGTTTAAAGTGCTCACGCATTTTATGCTATGCTGCACTGCTCAAAAAATCTACCTATTATGCTCAAACATCTGCAAACTCCATACCTTTCTGCGCCGCACTCACTCTTTTGGTGGTCGAACGAGGCAGTGTGTGGTGGTGCATTTACCCTAACCTTCCACTTCCGCATTAATTCCGACTGTTTGGGGGCTCGAAGTTTGCTAAGTAAGGACGCTGGAGAAGAAGCGGTGACCTCTTGCCAGCCACTCAACTCTCTCGTCAACAGGGCTAGTCGTCAACATCACAGAATCACCACGTGGCCAAGCTTCCGCAAAACTTTAATCAATTGACGTAATTTCCTCAGAGAATCTGCCTATTATGCTCATTTTAATGCCAGCATAATCCGCGCACCCCATCACGCATGCACTCGTGCGTGCGTGCTCACGTACACACACACACACACACAGACGCGCATGTACACACACATGTACACACACACACACACACACACACACACACACACACACACACACACACACACACACACACACACACACACACACACACACACAGAACACTCACTTCATCCTGATGGTCTATGAGGGGAGTGAGGCGGAACCCACAGTTCAGGGTCTGGAAGCTCAGCTCATCCTAACAAGAAACAATGACAGTATGGTACACACTGGCAATGGCATAACAAGAAACAATGACAGTATGGTACACACTGGCAATGGCATAAGACCTTCAGTGAGACTGCATTTCACACACGTGTATGTGTATAGAAGTCACTTTATCATCCAGTTGATATTTCTTCAACACTATATATTTCTGTTGTGCCGTGTTTATTGTGGTTATTGCACTCACAGGCTGCATTTTCACTCGCCTTTGGCTTCTAAAAATACTGTTGCCCCGTGAGTGCAATAACTCACAATATTGCACGCTAACTTATGTAATAAGGTATATATGACTTAGCCTCGTTCCCAGGCCTTATGCGTTCGTCGCTTGCAGTACGAAATTCTCGCAGAAGGCCTGGTCCATTTCATCACGTCGAACCTGGATTTCAGCTCCTCATCTTCTTCAGCTCGCGTTTACTATTGTAGTCTATCGTACGCGAGTGACCTGTTTCAGGTTCTTCCAACTCCATTTGTGGTTACCTCTGCAACACAGCGATATTTGCTGTAGCGGGTGGCGTAAAATTACGTCTGCGGCACGCATCACGTTAGTAACACGATGTAGCCAATTAAGGTATCTGAATATAGATGTCTACTATCCAGCTAAAGATGGCAGCTTGTGCTCTTTCGCTGCCGAAACTTTTAGCACTTAGGTAAGTTCGCATATGAACCATTACTGTGATCTCTGGGGGCCTCTTTCAACACTAAACAGGGCGCTAGCTCATCTATGACATCATTGAATTCAGCAGAATGGTCGTGACATAGTTGCTGCACGCATCACGTGATGAAATTTCGACTGCAAGCGACGAATGCGCAAGGCCTGGGAACGAGGCTATATATGACTTGGGTTAAGGAGTTTCCAATATGACACGTGAGGAGTACAGCAGAATACTTGTCAGCGGAACGTTGTAAAATGCTGAATAGCGGAATAGCGGAATAATGGAATAACTTTGATTGACCAGAAATGAAATCGGTTTGCACGTGGGAAACTGCCTCTAGCGAGGTAGCCCTGATAATGCTGGCACTACTGTCTGTATTCTGAAGTTGTAAGGGGACTACAAAAGCTACAAACTTTGTTGAAGACCTCGAGTGTTGCCCTAAGCTAGGCGTGCTGCTAAAGATTAGCGAGGTAAGCCTTATCCAGAAAGAAGAGGACGAGCAGAAAGCTGAGCACTGCTTGGAAGGACAAGAGGATCGCAGGAGGTCTAAAGCAAATAAACCGTGCTGCAATGTTAGAAACTAATATATAAGGCTGCATGTACATGTAACTCGCACTATTGCAGTCAGGCCAGCGAGTGGCGGGGGTGTCTCCATTCACTTGCCTTTGCATGTATAGGCGCACGGATATTGTGAGAGTGACAAAAGGCCTTCCATTCATAAAGTCAGGCTCACCGAAGCAGTTTCAAGCCTTGAGAATGGACCCCGGTCTAAGTCAAACTACTAAATTAACTTTTCTAGTGCAGCTCGCCTACGGCGCTTCTTAGCTCATAAGACTTTACTTTAGTAACCATCGAATTCTCCACAATGTGTACCCAGTGTTTGCGGACCATCTACAACTTCAGATACAAAAAGGGAAGCAGAAGATGGCAGTTCCACATGCAGTGTCAGCAATTTTCATTTCCTGTCAAACAAAGTTATTTCGTTTTACAGCGTCCCCTTGTCAGCAGACATCATACCTGAGAGAAACACTTTCGTGAAAGGTACATATGTCCACTACAGTGCTTATCCCCCAGTATACTAAATTCAGGTATCTGTTGAGTGCTTCCGATTCAAACTGAAATTATTTATATTTTGGGTACTTTCATGATTTTGTGCATCTGAAAATCCCCTATTGTCCTACTTTGGCATAGCTCCTGAACGTATATTAAAATACATCAAAACCACGAGAAAAAAAAGACAAACCTCTTTTTGTCTATCTTCCTGCGGGTAGAAGTCGGGTATTCCTAATTTGGGTCTCTTCAAAGGCCTAAATTCCTTGGAGAACATGGTGGCCTGGTGGTGCTCTGACAAACGGCCCCTTTCTCTCTCTTCGGTCGCTGAGCTCTAGCTGTTGTGGAGTTGAGACCTGGTCAGTCCACCTTTTCAAACTCTAGCTCTCAACTCGGCACCTGAGAATTTGCTTCATATTTCACATTTTTCTTGCTTACGGATAAAAGGAGACAAACTTTCCCCGGGCCCGGCCCCCGCAAGATCAGAGGGTGTGGCCAGTTTGTACTACGTGTAGCGCACTTAGACTAGACTAGTCGGTCGGTGACATGTGGTTCGTTGCACAGTGAGTGTGACCCACTTGAGAATCTTCAACTGTAGAGACGCAGGTGAGTTGATGGAAGGAGATGTTATTGTTCTGATATGAGACTAAATTGTAGCGATCGTAGGGGCGCTGGAGTTGGGAGAGGTCTGGGAACGATCGAGACTGTGCTTGGAGCCACAGTCAGACAGCTGTGTAATTTTATCTTTTACTTTCTAGTTCCTGTTTCAGTTTGTCTGGGCACGCATAGTGACCCACTATCTAGGGCATGGGGCTATGCATCTGTTGCTAGTTTTCACTGTGTAGATTTTTTACGACCCATACCACTGATGACGTAGTTTTGAGATCATTGTGTCGAACCCCCTCCCTCTATCACTTTTGTCTGCATAGCACACTGAAGCAGAAAGGGAAAAGGGTGAAAAAGCCATCTATCATATTATCCATCATCTGCACTAATCTGTCACTGTCCTGTTTGAGAGCTGCATCTTCACTGTGTACATACTGTCATCATAAACATAAGCAAGGGTTGTGCTCAGACTGTTTGTAGGCCTGTGAATGAGGCTACTAAGCTACCATGCTAAACACATAGCTAGAATAGTGCTAGTCTAGCGAGATTATCTTCCAGAATTAGAGTAGCTACTTGGTGTCATGACGCTACCCTAATTAGCCCTAACCACTGTGTAGCAACTAAATTACGAGGTTTATAGTGCTCTTTCAACACAAGTAACATTCTGTTGGGATTCGTATATAGTTGACCAATCAGATTTACTAGCTGATGTCAGCTAGTAGTATCAATTGAACTTTAGTACCTGTAACTGATGCCCTGCACCTTGTGCAGTTCTAGTCTCGTGCCCAGACTACTTTTTGCCGAGCAGGAAAATAGTCTGGTGAACTGCCTATACCGTTTTGGTTCCAATATTTTGAAACCACCATGACGTCACGTCAGCTGGATTGTGAATTCTCTAGTAAACAGCGAACTCCAAGACAGCCTACTTGTACTCCTTTCGAAAGATATAATAGCCTAGTCTATACGCGGCAGCTAGGGTTGCCCGATCAACGTCCATTTCGCTGGAAATCGTTGGCACGCAATGTGGAATGCAATCTTCGATGATGTCAAGCCTTAAATTAGAAAAGAACAATGCGCCAGCATTCCGGCGCACTTGAACGAAAATGGAATAGGCAGTTCACCAGACCCTTTTTTCCGGCGGGCGCGAAAAATGCGGTCTGGGAACGAGACTAGTGCAGTTCTGGGGATGCAACATGACAACACTTTGTAAGCACTCACTGGATGATTAGAGGAGTGGTTATATATTATCATGCATCTAACTCACGTGAATGGGAAGCCTTGCAGCTGCATGCAGTTCATAAAAACTTGTATTTTGTACTACAAGTTACACGAGAATCTGTACTACAAGTCAAGTACTACGTACAAGTCACGCTCACTGTGTCTGAATGTGCAATAAATCATTGTCACCATAGTACCAAGCTATACCAGAAGAAATATCACTTGTTTGTTTCCATTGGCATTCTTTCTCATGCTGTGCACTCGTAGCAATACAGACGGCAACAAACTCGTGATATTTTCTGATATAGCTTTGTACTATGAAACATTATGTTCTCCTTTGATAGTATACACAAGGTTTGCATGATGTAAAGCATAGTTTACACCAAACTGAGTTTAGTTTACTGTCTCAATGTGGTATTAGTTGGATCAAGGGCTTAATATGTTGTGTATACTACCTACCTCTACTTGGAGTATAAACACAACAAAGATTGTTTGCCCTTGGCTATGCCTCTGTAAACCATCTAGCAGAGTAGTTTATACTCTTCGTGTAGGTAGTATATGCAATAACCAAGTTACATCACTTTCTAAGAATTTCATTGGATGAACAGCGGAGTATTAACGGGTCATATACTTCTATTATGTAAAAATTGTAAATAATAGCTTGAATGTTGTACCAGAATAACTTACACAGAGTTGAGTGATAGTTTACTGTCTCAATGTGGTATAAATTATACCAATAGTCAACAATCTAGCGGAGCATATCATGTTTATAGTCCTCATATAGGCAGTATATCTATACATGGAGACATCAACTGTATCACTCAGGTGGGTCAGAGGGACAACTGTGTACCTAAGTGAAGCAGGTAGAACTCCAACCTAGCCACTCATCATGAGCATACGAGGCACACAGTAGTTTAACCAGAATCACCTTACTAGCTGTAGGTGCTAATGCTACTAGCTGTAGGTGCTAAAGCTACAAGCTTTATAGTTTTGTAAACACCTACAGTAGCCTCGTTCCCAAGTGCACGAATTTCCTCCTGCAAGCAACGGAAAGCTGAGCGGGGCCTGGGAACGAGGCTACATCTACAGCTTTGCTCTCAGGCCACTCCTATGTTTCATCTTGCAGCTGTAGAGAAAGTTTTCCTCCATGGCTGTGAGATGAAATGTGTGAGTTGGCCTGGAACAAGACTAAAGCTGTTCTTGTACTTGCTAATAATACCTTTGATTGTCATCAAAGTTGAAGTCTCTCCTACTTTATGGCTAACGAGTGGAAGTGAGGTACTTGACTTAATCACCTTTTTGTGTACACTCAAGGACCTGGATTCAGAAATACTTTGACGAGCCAGGTCTTGTAAACATGTCTGAAATGGATTATACAGGAGTAGACATACATAATTATGACTATGTGGTAATTGTCAGTGGTATTTAACTAATTGTTTACATTGTCTGGCATGAAATGGCTTACGTTAATAGTGGTTGTGCTGTAAGTGCTCCTGTGTGTTGCCTGGGTAACAAGTTATGTAGTATGTCAAGTGATATCATTTTCAAGTGGTGAGTAGTTGAACAAATGATTCTGTTTGTGAGTTGTACATAACCCAGACCAAGCGTCACGGTCCTCCAATTCTTGCACAATCGTATCATCTGGAGGATCCAATTTCCTCTAGTGATGCAACAACACATGGTCAGCACTTACTCCATCAATAGAACTCTGCTTGGCCCGACTATGGTGTCTAAATTCACGCATGGTGTGTGTGTACACACTCGGTGAGCTTGTAGTCTCCTGTAACCTCAATGTGTCTAGCTCTCAAGACGCTACCATAATATTCACTGTAGTCTAAATCAGTTAGACTCCTTGTCCAATGCGATCTGTGCAATTTAGAGTGCCTGGTAGGCTTGTGAGCTCACATGGTAGAGCATCAGTGTACTAAGTTGGAGGTCGCTGGTTAAGTGGCTCTGTTTTGTACACACTTCCCACAATTTTTTTATTATGAGGTTGATTAGTGTCAAGATGGTATATTCTCCGTGTGGGCACAAGACGGCAAGCCAAGTAGTCTGCCACAAGAGAAATACATTATCAGTAAAACTCCAAGCTGAAATTCTGAAATCAAACTGAAATTTTATACACCAACAAGTGCCGTGGCAGCTAGCCTCGTTGCCAGATTCTCCTCACCCAGGCTTTTGTTTGCATGTGAGGATAGCATGGAGACAAGACAAATTTTTGTATGTCACATGCTTCAGACTGTGAAACCTGTGCATGTCACATGCTTCAGACTGTGAAACCTGTGCATGTCACATGCTTCAGACTGTGAAACCTGTGCATGTCACATGCTTCAGACTGTGAAACCTGTGCATGTCACATGCTTCAGACTGTGAAACCTGTACATGTCACATGCTTCAGACTGTGAAACCTGTGTATGTCACATGCTTCAGACTGTGAAACCTGTGTATGTCACATGCTTCAGACTGTGAAACCTGTGTATGTCACATGCTTCAGACTGTGAAACCTGTGTATGTCACATGCTTCAGACTGTGAAACCTGTACATGTACAATATGAATCTCCCAAGCCTCCTGTGCGCAACATCACGACCACCCCCTGCAAATCAACAGCCTTAACCAGTTTTGACCTCTCTTTATACTGGGGAGAAAGTGGCCCTTAAAAGGGCATCACAGGAGATTAATTAGTTTGAATCACTACCCACCTGCGGTAATTATCTCTTTTTACAACCATTCAATTAGTTGGTAGTGCAGTAATTAGTAATTTGCAAGTATGGGTGTGTAGTAATGATCATGTGACTGTGAATGAAATTTTAGCGCAAACATGTATGCATCCACATTGTTCACACACACACACGTGTACAACATACACACTTGCATACACACACACACACACACACACACACACACACACACACACACACACACACTTGCATACACACACACACATGCACACACACACACATGTACAACACACACACACACATGTACAACACACACACACACATGTACAACACACACACACACACACACATACACGTACAACACACACACACGTACAACACACCTACACATTTACTCAGGTGGCTGTGAAAATGATGTGAGTTGGACTCATCACCATGGCAACACCACCTAACATGGCAGAAATGTCATTCCAGGATGAAGTTGATTACTTTGCTGGTATCAGAAAAGCACCCCCACTTCGGTTACCGTCGCCTGGGAGGTTTACCAAACTGAGAAGCCAAGAACACATAGACCAAATAGTTTCGCACAACCGGCAAGATTCTGTAGAGCTCAATTATGTGGTTCAGCTGCTGTCTGAGATTGATGATAAAGATTGCAAACTTTCCGATGTTTTGCAGTCCAGGAGCCGGGAAGAGATCAGCCAGGAAGGGGAAGAAAATGCCGAAGAGAGAGGACGCAAATTGCCCAGTTCAGCTGCCACCTACCAGGATTTCATGAATGCCTTTGTCTCACTATTGCTACAGTTTTTGGACTCCATTGGAGAGGTGAAGCGTCACCAAGACCCTCACAACATCATTCATAGCCTTATGGCCTCCAGACAGTGTCCAGACGTTCATCTGTTCAAAAGGGTGGAGATAGATCCGACGTTGGTCGCAAGTTGCCTACCAGAGACTGAGAATTCAGATGTTCACAGAAACATCCCTGTGAATCAGCTCGCACGATTCTGTGACATTGCCGTCCTTAAATTTCTGAGTACAGTCAGTGAACACACAAGCACACGTGCTGTCACTTGGGCACTAGATTATCTTCAGAATTTACTGAATTCTCTGATCTCGTCCCTTAACTCTCTGCACTCGTTCGGTTGGTATGGGGCCCCATCAATGAGAATCAAGAAAGGAACTACTCTCAGTCTTCCCATTCCTGGTGGTCCCCTACCCAACCTTCCTGGACCACCCCCGCTACCTCCCGTAGTAGTTGTGCGTAGCCCCCCTCGAAGTCCTTCTCGAAGTCCTTCTCGAAGTTCCTCTCGCAGCCCAGACCACTTTAGCCTTGCTAGTACCAGTCGGTCTGCCGTGCCATCCAGTGGGACGCACACAGCCTCCAACTTGGATTTGATTCTTGACCCAGAAACTGGGCAACGAAGCCCTATATCCTCCCCACACCTTCCCCATCTCCAGCCTCAGCAGCAACAGACATTTGTTAGTGGAAAAGTGACCCCACAAAATCCCGGTAACAGTGACAGCTTTCTAGGTGCTCACCATGCCTACCAGGCAGCGGGTAGCTCTCCTTTGATGGGTGGAGCTGCCACAAAGGGCTCACAAAGATCTGGCTCAGAGACGGGAAGAGGACAAGGAGATAAGCAGCATAGAAACAGTCGTGAAGAAAGGACCATGCTTTTGAAAATTCGTTCCGCCAACTCCCCACCTGCAGAAAGCCCTGAGAGGAGTCCCAGCCCTTCTCGAAGACACTCTGGTGGTTCTTCTCCCGGTAGTGCTTCCAACAGAAAACTAAGTCCCACGATTAGCTCTCCTTCTCTTTCATTCTCCCCACCTCGAGGATCTGTTGAACAGGACGGTATCACGGTAGAGCAATATCTACACCCTTTACCTCCCCCACCACCCCCAGGGGGGTCTCCTCGCTTTTCTCTTTCTGAGACAAAACCACCTCTTGGCAGCATTCAAGAAGAAGATGAAGAAATGCACCCATTTAACCTAGAACGATCGAGTCCTGTCATTATCAGCAGAGACTGGAGTCCCTCTCCAGATCTCGCAAGTTTCCCAGAAGCCGAGGAAGAGGAAGAGGAGATGGTCAGATCAAAACCTAGTTCCACCCCAGCCACAGATGTGCCAAATTTCGATGAGCAGAAAGAGCTTGACACTCTCATGAATGGAGAAGGGAGAATCAGTCTGATTGCTATTCTACATGCAATTACAAATCTACCACAAACACAGGACTTGTGGACGGAAGACGTATGTCTAAAGTGCTTTTCTCTGATCCAGCTCTGCATGAACCTTGGGTTGACACAAGCCGACGAGCCCAGCGAGGCTAACTCGGCACAAGATCGGCGAAAGCGGTTCCAGAAGCATGAGAATCTGGCATTTCAGAAACATGGAGCCGAGAAGCCATTTAAGGCACACAGCAAGTGTATCGTGCAGTATTCCACTAATGCACTGATCCACTGTTCCACTAACATGATCATTGGCTGTACAAATGACAACGGGCTTTGCAAGCTCACCTACAAGCACCTACCAAGCCAGAGTCGTACGATCTATGATAAGCTGATTCGAAACCTTCGTCGCCTGCATCTCCATTCATCAGCACACTTCCGCCAGGCCCTGACGCATTTTTCAGCCACTGCTTCTTGTCGGAAACTGTTTCATTTCCTCCATGTTGTGCTGCAGTACTGCCTGCAGGGGAGGGAACATATGCGTCTGGACTCCCTCATGGTGGCCATTGTTGCCTCTGTGCTCAGGAATGCAGTAGACAGGCTTGTGGAACTGGATGTCAGAGAGGGGGCAATACAGAAAGTGAGTGGAAAATAAAGTAATGAAACTTTAAGTGTTGGTGTTTTGTATGTCTTTGTTGTTATCAGTCTTATGATAGAGCTTACCGTAGATTGGGAGAATTTTGCTGTTAAGATTAATTTGCGTTTTAAATTTTCGCATGAAAAATATTTTGTTGCTGGACGGTTCCGCAATGTAGTGGGTCAGGTAGCGGGTATACGTATTTTAATTCTTCTTGTGTTTAATTTTTGTCGCTCCGGCGCACCGACGCAAATATTCTAACAGCGAAATTTCACGATCTACGTATGGTATGATGTTGTTATGCATCATTGGTATCCATATCACCTTGGAAACAGTTTTCATTGTTTAGACACAGAGTAAAGCTTTCACATCCTCCAAGCTCAGTTTATATACCCTGTCGCAACTTTTGACTATGACAAGGACAAACTAGGGCAATATGGAAGATGGCTAATTTACTATATGGCAGAGAAATGACGGCAGGATGATGGAAGACTTGCACACTAACAATATATAGTGTGACATACTTTTGTCCATGTGCAAGAAGCAAAACAGGGGTAGCCCAGCATCATTGTAGAGAGACACCTCACCGAAGGTCAGCTTGCTAACTCCTCAAAATCATTCCTATCACTGCGCCTCACCACTGTCACATGCTGTCACGAGAGCTCTGCTGTGAGGCACCATGCATGTGCATACACCTAGTTATGTAGTTATGAGTTCTGTTGCGATACGCGCCATATTAGTTTGGTTTGGAGTCATAACCGGTTACGCATCATAAATTTTGACCTATGGAATTTGAACCGTATCTTGTGGTGCCCTGAGCTTGCATAGTTTCCAGGAATTGTATTCCCAGTGTGCTCAATGGTCGTTGACCACACATGGTACAGTGACTATGCATGGTGTCCTGACTGCTGGCATGTTGATCTTGTTATACCTTAGCCTTATTCTCAAGTGTGCTCAATGGTCGTTGACCACACATGGTACAGTGACTATGCATGGTGTCCTGACTGCTGGCATGTTGGTCTTGTTATACCTTAGCCTTATTCTCAAGTGTGCTCAATGGTCGTTGACCACACATGGTACAGTGACTATGCATGGTGTCCTGACTGCTGGCATGTTGATCTTGTTATACCTTAGCCTTATTCTCAAGTGTGCTCAATGGTCGTTGACCACACATGGTACAGTGACTATGCATGGTGTCCTGACTGCTGGCATGTTGATCTTGTTATACCTTAGCCTTATTCTCAAGTGTGCTCAATGGTCGTTGACCACACATGGTACAGTGACTATGCATGGTGTCCTGACTGCTGGCATGTTGGTCTTGTTATACCTTAGCCTTATTCTCAAGTGTGCTCAATGGTCGTTGACCACACATGGTACAGTGACTATGCATGGTGTCCTGACTGCTGGCATGTTGATCTTGTTATACCTTAGCCTTATTCTCAAGTGTGCTCAATGGTCGTTGACCACACATGGTACAGTGACTATGCATGGTGTCCTGACTGCTGACATGTTGATCTTGTTATACCTTAGCCTTATTCTCAAGTGTGCTCAATGGTCGTTGACCACACATGGTACAGTGACTATGCATGGTGTCCTGACTGCTGGTCTTGTTATACCTTAGCCTTATTCTCAAGTGTGCTCAATGGTCGTTGACCACACATGGTACAGTGACTATGCATGGTGTCCTGACTGCTGGTCTTGTTATACCTTAGCCTTATTCTCAAGTGTGCTCAATGGTCGTTGACCACACATGGTACAATGACTATGCATGGTGTCCTGACTGCTGGTCTTGTTATACCTTAGCCTTATTCTCAAGCTCTCCCTCCAAACAATACAGCCGTATTTAATTACCTGAAAAGAAGACTTGTGGTATGATCACTTACAGCATTTAAATTGTAGGGGAAAGGCCTGGTACATGTGAATAAAATCAATGTCAGACAAAGTGGAGGCAGGATTTCCAAGTGAAAAACAAATTTCATTCATTCGTTCTTCATTCTAGACAAAGAGCAACATGTTTCTGTTTTGTGAACATTTGAAACTCTAGCACTTGTCTTGAGAACACTTATTAACCCTCTAGCACTTGTCTTGAGAACACTTATGTTTGAGTCTGTGTTGGTGTCCGACTTTGTCTGCCCCTCACGTTATTAAGTCAGGTCTACTCTTGACATCACGGATATGATAAAATGTACCAGACTCTCTCCTGGGGAGTTACATTTCAGCATAGTAGAAAAAGGCGCATATTATGAACTGGTTGAAAGTCCAAAGATGAAGAGTAAGACACTGAGCATCTTCAGACATGATGTCAATGTGCAAGTTCTAGTGTACTGGAAGATTGGTCACAGAAGATTTAGTTTAGTTTATGCAGAACTCAGTTTTCCTGGAATTGTTTTCATTCCTCCAAATTGTGTTGTACTGACTATTGGCTATGCACACGTCATGCACATAATGACTTTCCACCCACCCGTTATAGTTTATGGTTTTGTGCAATCATAACTATGAGTTGTTATGACTCGGAACTATGTGCATGATGCAAAAGAAGAGTAAAAACTCACAGATTAAATTACTTAAGTAAACTACAGTTACGTACGTACCACAGCCAGATCAAAATACCTTAATCCCCAAGCTCTAGTGTATGGGAGGAGAGAAGAGTGCCTGGTGTATACTAATACTACTAATACTGCCTAGTACACGCTACTCTTGTTTCCAGGTTGTTTGGTCAGAAAAACAGCCTGGCAACTTTTGTAAGTTCAAGCTGTAGCTAGGTTACACTGCAGCCGTACAAGCGATTAATATTTGGAGAGTTGCATGTGATATGCAAATGATGCCATAACCTCATTCCCAGGTCATTTAACTGCCTGGGAATGAGACGAGGTACATACTGTCTTTGTTTGTGCATGTGCAGAGTCTGCAGTTGCAGCTATAGTTGGAAGTACCTTTGACTCAAATTTCCTGTGCTAGCATAAGTTGAAAAACAGATCAAAAATAGTATCCGTAGTCTACAAAAGACTTCTAGAGTCTGGAGTTCAGTGGTTAATTGGTTTTAATGTACTGTATTTCTTCGAATAGACGCTGCCCTCGAATAGTCGCCGCCCTCAAATAGTAGCCGCACAATCCGAAGCTCTGAACGAAATAAACGCCGCCCTCGAATAGTAGCCGCAGCTAGTAAATGAGGCACATGCACACGTGTGCGAATGATTTCTGACGACGGTCACCATGCTAGCGCTAGGACTGTTTTTGTTGTAGAGTCGTTCCCACAGCTGACAGCAGGACTGAGAGGCTGTGCGTACTACTGACAGTGTCTAGCAACCGTCACTGTCTCAATTGTATGTACCTTATCCAGCCGTCGTTGATGTCTCCTTGTATATCATTGACCAATTATACTATTAACAACTATGTACTTTGCTGTCTCAATTACAAGTACAATTTGTATTTAATTACAATTGAGCAACGTCACTGCTACCTAATGACATCATAACAAGATTATTTGGTACAAGGTAGCTAGCCAGCTGGGCAGACCATTCCTTTGCTTCCCTAGCCAAAACTATTTGTATCTTAACTAGGTGTAGACATGCGCAGAGTAGGCCTCGCACACGCAAGACGCATAATATTAGGCATAGTTAACAACTGAAAAGGACAGAACTCGAGGCATGTTGAAGCATTAAGGAAGGGTGTCGAAGCATGCTTGTGAGACGTTTGCAGATATTAATGAAGTGTTGCAGCCTTCACGTAGCACCAAAATGGCATGGTGTAGTAACTTTACTTATGCTGTCTTTTCACTCCCTCTTACCTTCGCTCCCTTAGTGTTGCAAAGCATTGACTGTGGTCTGGTGGCCTAGGACTCCACTTTCGCGAGCTTCTGTTTTTCGCTTCACTCTGTCTAGTTCTCTGCCTAGCACTGCTGCAGCACTGGGGTTGAATTGCAACTATAAGACCGCTAGCGCTGCTACAGTGCTGGAAACAATAAACTTATGTAAGTGTACGGAACTTGTGTAAACAGGATCTTTAAATTGCATTCCTAAGAGGGACAGCTGTTTGCGCGCAAGCCACAAACCGCCAACTGAGAGCAGCCTACAGGCCACACTGCAAGATTAGTAGCCTTGCATTAAGGTGCTCCGCAGCTAGGAATAGACATGTAGTTAGGGTAACTACGTAGTTACAGTACAGATCACATGTAAGGTAACAAATTCGCGTGTGATGAGTGACGCGTGTGATGTGGCGGGTACTTGTGTGTGTAGCAACTCGCGGGTGTTGACACAACAGCAAAGTAATACACTGTACAAAGAAATACTGGGGGATAAATACTACTACTGGAAAGTATGAACATGCAAGACAGTTTTTCAGCGTTGCCATGCCGTTCTATCCGTCCTGTCTCGCTCCTCCTGCTGTTACTCTTCGTCTTCGCCCTTCGGTCTCTGTTTACCCTTTGCCTTTGCTCGGGTGGAGCGAGCACTCGCGTGTGCGCAACTCGCGAGTCACATGCATGCGTGTTACCTTACCTGTGACCTGTACTGTAGCTGGTTGATGTTTTCCAAAAAATAATTTGACAATTGCATAAAGAACAATAACAACTCTACAGAATGCTCATCGTTTCCGTTATCATCAGTGTGTGAGTTGAGAAGTGCAAAATATAGAGACTTGGCATGTAGGGGAACACACAGAGAGTACGAAAGCTCTCGGGTGCATGACGTCACAATGGTGAAATCTGTGCTTGCTTTCTTTCTGATTTTACTCCAAAGCTGTGAGACAAATCCAGAAATGAAAAAACTGGGTTCAAAGCCAAACAGAAGGAAGGAAGGAAGGAAGGCTACTACACATCAAACTAGAACTGTTATGAGACAAAGTTATTGGTAGCCATTGCCATAGCAACAGATTGCCAGATATGTTTCTGCTCCTCTGCCGTGTGTTACAAGTATATGTGGAAAAAGATCCAATCAAATTTAGATTCATCAAAGCATCTCAGTTTTAAATATCTTTATCCAGTACATGTATGTTCCTACTTGGAGATGGAGTGTGTTTAGATTAACAAACACAATTAAGGCATAGTTGGCAAAATGGCACAAGATGTAGGGATGGTGTGAAAGTATTGTGGTGTCATTCCCATATAATTTGTTTGGTTTTTGAGGGTTCCATTCCTACATGTGCTTGTTTTCGTCCAGAAAACTTTTTTGTGACTTTGTACAATCAGTGAACCATTTTTCCCTGAAAAAAGACTCACCTAGGTGTTACCCACTGTAGAGTGGTTCATTAAGCATGCCTCATCTTTTGTTTTTCTTTCTTTCTCAGAGCATTATCATGGAGGCTTGCTGTTTCTTTCAGTATGCCCAAACCGTCTTTGGCCAAGACTCACTCATGAAGACTCAGAGCTTCAACCACCTGCACATGTACATCCATCGCATTGCTCTCTCTGTGATTCTACCACCAAGACCTCGACCTCCTGAACCCCCTGTTCAAAATGATCCCATGGTTTCCGAGATTGAGTGTGCATCACCACCACCCATTTCCATTCCCCCCGTGAAAAAGTTGGACACTCTACCAAACAAGAAGCTTAAGTCTGCTGTGACGTTTGATGCGAGTTCACGAGTGCGAGCAGAGTCCCTTCCCTTGACAGCAAGTATAGGTGTGATTACTGGCAAAGCTCCTCAGAAACAGTCAAAGGCTCGTCGAAGCCACCTCTCAAAGCAGCGAAATATTCCCAATGACCCAGATGGTGCAGAAGGAAGTGTGCCAAAGGTTTGCATAACGTTTGCAAGAGTGCATAAGAGCGGGCGGCTAGAGTAAGAGCGTGGTAATGGAAATGAGATCAAGACACAAGCTGCGTTGTACACTATCCTCATTCACAGACTTTCAGACTAAAGGTTGGCTGCAAGTGAGGGTAGTGTGCAGCAAGGGTATAGCAAGTAAACCTTGAAATTAAGAATTGAAAGTTGGAATCGCGCTGCATTATATTTAGGCCTGCACCAGCTTTCTATTGCTGGCAGTATCAAATAAGATATGTGGCAGTCCTGGATAGAAATCAAGTATTATTCCGTTGCATTTTGCAAGCACATCACAGAGTTTAGCACTTAGCTTCCACAAAAGGCAGAACTTTGTACGCACTTCATAAATACATGAATATCTGATGTCTCCATGAAAAGCATATGATCTCCACCCTTAGTGGAAGCTCAGTGCCACAACGTGTCGAACTTGGTAATGCGCTTAAAATATGCAACAGTATAATATTCGATTTCTATCCGAGACTGTGCCACACATTCATTTTTACCTATGTACGTATATGCTGAGTATCTGCTCCTAGGGCACAATTTTAATCTTGTCGTTTGTTTGGATATGGGCAGCCTGGGGACAACAAAGCCCCTAACTACTTTTCATGTAGCCTCATTCCTAGCAATGAGGCTACATGAAACAACCGGACTAGGGAAAGCCTGGGAGCATTATAATGATGTCATGTGGACGTGGTATAACTGCATCTCTCTCTCTTTGAAATGATTCACGTCCACCGCCAGCTAAATGTGCCTGGAATGGAGTGGCGTGGCCTGAGGTTGGACCTCCTGCGGGGCAGAGTTCAGAGGCTGGTGGTGCTGATGGAGACGACAGAGCCGGGAACAGTCCCCGACGCTGGGATGCTAGCCTCACTGATTGACCTGGTAGGTTATTAGCTGTGAGTTGTACTTAATTATTCATCATCTTGGGGTGAGCCTAAGCGAGCAACACACTGCTGATTTTATACAAGTACCGTAATCTCGAAAATACGCCCATGGGCGATGAACTTAAGAGGGGGGTGGGCATATTTTCGAGAGTTGTGATATTTCTCTCGAAAATACGCCCACCTCACACACAGTTACTCTAGCCAGTGATTCTTCAATGCCTCTTGTCATGTGCTTGCTTACGCAATACAACAAATGGTGTCTACCTTCATTTGTTAGTCCCTCCTCTTGCACTGGGCTGCTTCTTGCTTAACATAACAGCATATACTGCTGCATAAATAGGTGGGCGTACTTTCGAGAGAAAAGCACCCTTTGCAACAACTTCATTAAAAAAAGGGGGGTGGGCGTATTTTCGAGGGTGGGCTTATTTTCAGGAGATTACGGTACAAAGCTATACTGGAAAATATCATGATTTTGTTGCCGTCTGTAATGCCAATGGCAACAGATGAGTGATATTTTTTCAGGTAAGCTTGGTACCATGGTGATTTTATCACACAAACCTTCGATTTCATTGCACGTTCAGATGCAGTGTGCATGACTTGCAGTACCTGATATGGATTCTCACGTGACTCATAGTACTGATTCTTGTGTGACTTGTAGTAAAAAATATCATAATGGCTTATTATAAACTGCACACAGCTGCAACGCTTTCTCATTGACTCCTGGCTTAACACTGCAATCACGAGCTGTGGTGTTTATGAGTGCCATCTATGTTTGTGGCCCTCGTTTGTCATGGTCCTTAGTAGTTGCATAAATCTGCTCTCAACTGCATGTGGACATTCAATCTTCATAAACTATTCCTGCTAGTTTGGACAGCAGGAGAGGCTGCGCGTACTATTGACAGTCGTCACTGTACCGCTCGTGCGTACCTTATCCAGCTGTCGTTGATGTCTGCAGGTTTTCCTAAGAAATAAATACCGTTTGTGAATAGTAGTCACCCTTGAATAGTAGCCGCACAAAAACGAGCAGCGAAAAAATAGTAGCCGTGGCGTCTGATCGAAGAAATAATATTATGTACATGTACCTATTGCTACATATGATATGCACATATATGCTCACACATACAGAATGATGGAACATCAGTGGTTGCAAGAGCAATGGTATTCCTGGAGTGTGCCATCTTTGTCAGTAACCTTCGCACTAAAAAGCGGCCCACACAGTGGGTTACGCACAACCGTGACAGTTGCGTCAATGTCAGCTCGCATCTGCAACGCTGGGGTGAGGCCATCGGTGAAAAACTTCGACTCATTGAACTTCAAGAAAGAATGATGATTGGTCGGATTCAGGCCCTGTCACAGACAACTGGTGGTTCCATTCTTTTGCCGGAAGAGCCTGTCTTTCCTGAGGACAAGAGCACAAGCACTAACTTTGAAACCAGAAAAGAGGCAGAATTTGTGGCAGAAGTGGGACAAACAGTATCTTATGCTCTTAAAATGGCTGCTTGCATTCTTCTTCTTGAGATAACACGTTTCTTAAGAGACCCTCCACCCCAGTTTACCAACACTGGCTCCGTCTCCCAAATGAGCACTCCACGAGTCAGCGTAGTCCATCTTGACCGGAAGACTTCCACTGCTAGCAACATTTCGTCGGATTTCGAATCTGTTCATACCCTTCATCCTGGTGATTTCAGGCCTATGCTTGGGCGTCAACATTCAGATTTTCATATACAACGTGGCAGTAACTTGTCTGTTGATGAGTCAGACTTTAGTAATTTAAAAAGCCACTCTGTTGAGGAAACTAGTCCTAGCACTCCAAAGAGGAAGCGCGTGTCTGTCTATCTTCATGTCAACAGTCGAATCGGGGCAGGTGTCAAACGCTCCAGCTCCGTTAGGAGGCAGACAGTTGTCCGTTACGTTGACTCTCCAGTTGAGGAACATTCTGCCCAGCCTTATTCTCCAAACATGTACGGTAGAAGACAGTCACTTTCCACAGGCCTGGACAGAGATGGAAGCATCCATGGGGGTGGAGGAGGAGGAGACACTGGGATATCCAAGGCTACCAGAAGGCCTACTCTCGGTAGTGGGTTACCCAGATCAACCGTTGGTACCCACCATCCACCACGGAGAAAGTCTGCTAGTGCTCTCCTGTCTAATGCAGCCTCCCTTTCTGAGAGTGAACCCAGGCCACCCCTGGTGTCACAGGCCTCCAATGCCTCGAATAAGGTAGTGGCAGGACTTGGCACCCTGCTCAGGAGGTCAGCACAGAGGGCCTTTAGGCGCAAGATTGTCAAGCATCGTCCTGCACCAGGCAGTGGTACTAATAGTCCGAATTTAACACAGCGCAAGAGACTCCAACAACAGAAGTCGAGTCATATGGGAAGCATTTTGTTCCTCCCAGAAGACAGCAGAAGACAGAACCCGTGGTTGGACATAGTGGAACATCTCACTCTAGTGAATGCCTTTGACCCAGAAGCTCACAAATGGCACAAAAAAGCCTGCCTAGAGTTGGTCACTGTCTTGAACACAGTGTACACTAGTGCAACGCCAGAGAATGATACAGTAGACGAAATGGACAACAAATTATTGTTCATACCAAGAAGTTTGAGTACCATCTTTGCTGCTGGCCCACTCTTATCAATGAATGATATGCAAGAACAATCTGACCCCAGTACTACAATGCCATTCAGTCGACTGAGTGTTCCTGTTTATTCATCTGTACTAAAGAAGCATTCAGATGCGATACGTTCTACATCAGTACCTGCTGCTCGCCTCCCAGGGCATGAACCTAGTGCCAACCCTCTGGCTGCTTTGAGATTCACAAAGCCAGATTATGAGAAATTCACAAGCTCATTTCTTGTTGCAAACTCTCCAAACCAGGAAGAATGCATTGAACTATTTCTGGAGGAGGAATCTGCTTACACAAGGACCCGTATTTCAGAAGAGTCCGACAAACAGAGAAGGAAGTATCTCAAGGCGGATTTTTCCGGTCTGATGCATGCACCTTTTTCTCTCCTGGTCCACGCAGCTCCCATCCTGCATGATACCACCTTCAGTAATCTCAAGGAGGTTGCTTGGGACACACTGCTGGACACCGATCATGAGCTTGCGAAGGCAGCAGGTGAAACAATTTTAGCTGCTAAGTTTGACTAAAAGAGTACATTAATTTCGTTTAGAATTTCAACACACCACGAGTTTATTACAGTAAGAGTGTCTCACTCCCATATGGTTTGTATACCCGCCATCTGAACAGTATGACGTAGGCAATTAACAGTGAATATGCTAAGCTGTGCTACAGTGTTCACTCAGCTGATGTATATACAGTAGCACCTGGAATGACTTCATGCTAAGTATGTATCTGCTAAGCATATTCACTGCTGATTGCGTACGTCAAACGGTGGCTGTACAAACCAAAAAAGCATATTGGAGTTGCACACTCTTACTGCAATAATAAACTCTTGGACAGACCACACATGGTGGCCTTATCTGCAGGATTTAGTTTGCCTCCTCCCAGTCGTTGATTGCTGTGTGGTATGCAAATATGGAGAGAAAGCCTGGGAGATTTGTTCGTGTGCATGACATCCAGTAGACAGACAGTAGACACAGGATGATTGGTGCCCGGCTGTACTTCATCACCATTGTCCTAACAACAAGCAATATTGATGAAAAAAGTCTCAAGATACTTCATAGCTAGACCTTTTGTGTACCACTTACCTGCATGTTTGACACATCATGCACATGACCGAATCCCGCAGGCCTTGCTCCTCAGGGTTTGCATACTACAAGACTGAAGGCAGCAAATAGAATGAGGCTGCTATATACCTTTGTTTGTGTACTTCAGTGCATAGTTGGTTTCTCTGTGCATGTTATCAAATCACTTTTCTTAATCCAGGAGCCTTCTTTCTGCTGGCATGTGCCAAGGAGAATGTTGACACAGTCAAAAAGTTTGTCTCTGAGCAGGTGATCAAAGCAGGGGCTGTGAAACAATGTGAAGCTGTCCAGAGGTTCATGGTACTCTGGCAGACACGCTATCATGTCTGGCCTCGCATGGAAGAACGTGCTCAGAAGAAGTTCCACATGTACAGTGAGAATGATAAGGAGGACAACCAGGTAGGTATTTAGTAGTAGGCCGTCTTCTACTATCAGCTTCTGCGTAATCTTATTAACTTTGTGTATAGCTGTTATCCAAGTGTGTATGTACCTGCTGCTGGGCCTCCTGTATTTCAATACTTGATAGCTGTAAGAAACTTGCATCAGATGTTTATTTTGTTTTGTTTCAAATCTACGGTGAGTCTAGACTTCAACTCACACATACACATACACACATGTACACATGTACATATGAACACACACATGCACGTGCGCACACACACAGATGCACACACACACATGTACACATGTACATATGAACACACACATGCACGTGCGCACACACACAGATGCACACACACAGATGCACACACATGTACATATGAATACACACATGCACGCGTGCGCACACACACATGCACACACATGTACATTGGAATACACATACACCAGTGTGCACACACACATGCAGTATGCAGACTTTACATAACATTTAGGCCCATTTTTGGGGGGGAGATGTGATTTGTTGATTGTTCACCCACCCACACACCCACACACATACACACACACACACACACACACACACACCCAACCCACACACACACACACACACACACACACACACAGGACCAGCAATCCATTGGTTACTCCCTCCCAGCTAACCTCTTAGGCTCTGCTGGGGCAACAATACCACTTGCACCGTGGGAACCTGTATCGGTTTGCACCAACACAACCTGCAAAGAAAATCCTGATAAATGTTTTCAACCAACTCAGCTAGCCCCAATCGTACACCCAGATGATATATCGAAGAAGGTAGACACTTACAGCGTCTCTGGAGTTAGTGTGCCCCAGGAAGCAAGCAGCAAGCCAACCAGTGTGTACCATGGAGTGGGCAGTACCGACTCAACAGGTGTGCATGCCTTGTGTGCAGTAGATCATAGTGTAGTACAGGAATAGCCTCGTTCCCAGGCTCTTCCCACTAAGGAGGTGGAGAGCCTGGGAATGAGGCTAGTACAGGAAGGGTTAGTTTAACAACTTGTTCTTGGACTACACCGTGAACATGGGTGGTTATAGACCATAGCCTCGTTCCCAGGCCGTGTGGACTCACAAGACTGGGGAAAGGAATACTGCAGGATTCTTCCCAATTCGGGCTTGACTATACGATAGCACACCGGACTATACTGTTGATTATACCGTAACCCACTTGATTATATACTGTAATATGGGGGAAGCTGTTTATGCACCAAGAGTGCATAAGAACGGGCGGCTAGAGGAAGAGCGTGTAACTACGTAAAATTCCAAACCAGTCGGAATTTACTGCCAGTACTAAAAATAGTGACACGTATGCGCAGCTGCGCGTAGACATGTTGCTAAGCATGTGCTGGGTGTTCTATTCTTAGTACAGTTCAATAATTTTGACCAGACTATGGGCTTCTATTGGAGTTACACGCTCTTCCTCTAGCCGCCCGTTCTTATGCTCTATTGGTATCAGGCATAGCTCAATGTCCATGTGTTAGACTGCTCCAGGTATTTGTACATGTATTGATAACAGCCTTCTCCTTCTCCTCTATTTTCTGCAGGCAATATTAATGAAATCCAGTGGGAAGCAGTCGAGCCAACTCTGTTTCCCCGTTCTCTCCTCCCTCTCATACACTTTATCATCACGTCTCTCAACCTTCCCTCTTCATCCAGCAAGGTGGCACCACCCCCATCCTCTTCCTTTCCCTCCAACACTGCACAAGACTCCTATAGTAAGTTTACATGCACTATCAAATGACAGAACATGACTGTTAGGAGGACATTTTCACTGGAGCACAGAACATGACTGTTAGGAGGACATTTTCACTGGAGCAGACTTAGCACTTAGCCTACATTGATTAAACCACAGTGATCTTTAGTTAAGGGTTTTCTTTATTAGCGAGCCTAGCCGCATCCCAAGTGGAATGAAAAACTAAAACATTGGGCATGCACGTGCACTTTTGTGGCTTTTCGTTCATTCATTCATTCATTCATTCATTCATTCATTCATTCATTCATTCATTCATTCATTCATTCATTCATTCATTCATTCATTCATTCATTCATTCATTCATTACTATATTTATTTTTTCTTTCCACTTGGGGTGAAACATACTTTCCAGCTTTAAAATTAAGCATCGAACACTCATGCAAAAGGAATTTAATGGTAGTTGTATTTACTGGCCTAAAAGGGCAGCTTTTTTTGTTTGTATTTGTATTTGTGCGATCTAAAAATTGTTTCATACACTTGGAGAACCATATTCTTCTTGCCTACTTGTAAATGTGAGGTTGTGGTTGCATAATGCATCTCTCTGGGTGTTCCTTGATTGCTCTTCAGTCTCGGAGCTTGCAAGACAAGCAGTGTGGGTCTGCATGGTGGAGGATCCCCGGCTCTTCTTTACCCCTCTCCTAAACCAGTTCAACCAGCTCCACAAAACTATCAGTGGCAAGAAGAGCAAGAACGCTGACCACCAGGTGGACAGCCTACTGGTAAGCGTGCCTTGTAGGATAGGTTTGTGCCCAGACCAAATTTTCATATGCACTCTGTGGCCTTATTGAAAAAAAAAATGGGTTCGGACACTTTCATCAGGAAATCTGAGGCCTGATAAAGCGTATGAGCATGTTGTCACACCAATCAGATTGGTCAAACAAAAACTACATTTATACGTTATAGTCTTACTTGTGAGCGCCATGGCTTATGCTCTTGTCAACTGATAATGTGATAACCTTGCAATTTAACACCTACAAATTAAACGGGGCTGAAACGTATAGCTAGGCAACTGCATGACTTGATACCAACAAGAATTTGTAAGTTTCCTGCTGATGTCAAAGCCTACTAGAATAGACATTCCAAATCATTCCGAAAGAGGTCACATACGTCATAATGACAAAAATGGACATTTGTGGTCTGACACTCTTGTAGAAGTACAGACAAGTAACCTACAGCCCTTTATTTTATTTCTTTTTTGTTTCCTGTCATTTCCAAACACACAGGCTGAAATTCTCTTTCCGCTGCATGTGGTGTTACAAGTGTTCCCGATGCTCCCGCCAAGCGCTGCGCACTTCCTCTTCAACAACTTTGTGGGTATCATCATGTGGCACACGGACCAACCCTGCACCCACTCCGCCAAGATCACACAGAGTGTGCTCACCCTGACTGGAATGGTTGGTGTAACTGGGCAGAGTTAGATTCTTTATGATAAAGGCCTCCCCTTCCATCCCCTCCCTCCCTCCCTCCCTCCCTCCCTCCCTCCCTCCCTCCCTCCCTCCCTCCCTCCCTCCCTCCCTCCCTCCCTCCCTCCCTCCCTCCCTCCCTCCCTCCCTCCCTCCCTCCCTCCCTCCCTCCCTCCCTCCCTCACTCCCTCCCTTTCTCCTTCTCCCTTCCTCTCTTTCCCTTCCTCTCTTTCCCTTCCCGCTCACTTCCTTCCTCCCAACCTCCCTCCCTCTCCTTCCCTCTCACTCCCTTCCTCTATCCTTCCTCCACTCTTCCTTCCCCTTTCTCCCCCTCCACCCTCTTCCGTCACTTTCCTATTTCTTCCTTTCTCCCTCTACTCCTCCATCATCCCTTCCTCTTCTCCTTTCCCTTCCTCACCTCTTCCCTCTCCACCCATTTCTCCTTCCTACGTCCACCCTTTCTCTCCCTTTCCCCCTATCTCTCTCTCTCTCCTGCCCTCCCTCCGTCCTTCTTTGTCTTAAATTTCTTCTCTCTTTATCTCCCCACCTCCACTCCTCTCTCCTATTTCTCACTAGGTTATACAAGGGTATTTGCGAATGAATAGTCAAATCAATCTTTGAGTGCACACAACTTCATAACTTTATGCAACGTTTCGGTCCTGTAGGAGCTTCTTCAGGCATACTTCAGATTGTCTGTTTTGTACAGAGTGTCCACCAGCATTGTATGCCTGAGAAAGTCCTACGGGACCGAAACGTTGCATAAAGTTATGAATTTGTGTGCAATCTTTGGCCGAGAGATCGGTTGTTCGAGATTCAGACTACCATAAACTATTTCTCACTAGGTCGTACCCAGTGTACAGGGATTGGACTCAAAGGTTCTAAAGAGTATTCTGAAGAAGGAGAGCTGCTATACCACCATCATGACAACTGCCAGGATACGAGGTGTCGAGAAGGTCTATGTGGTGCCAGAACACGCCCCTCAAGACAAGAAGGTATTAACTCTCAGACCTTACAACCGAGTAGAGAGGGTCTGGTGACTTTGGGCAGGATTCTTTGAGCATCATTTAGTTTGGCACATATGCATATGTGGCAGCCCCGGATAGAAATTGAATATTATTCTGTCATGTATTTCGAGTGCATCACCAAGTTTGACGAGCTATAGCGCTGAGCTTCCACTAAGGGCGGGGCTCATACACGATGGCTCATACGCAATGTGTAAACACATGAATGAATATCTGATGCGTCTATGAAGCGCGTATGAGCCCCGCCCTTAGCGGAAGCTTAGTGCTATAGCGTGTCAAACTTGGTGATGCGCTCGAAATACGCGACGGAATGATTTCTGTTTGGGACTGCCACATATGTTTATTATGAATCAGAAGAGACTGAAATCCATGGTCACGCAATGATCAGAACCTGAAGACCAGTGTTTTAGAACAAACCGTTTAGCTACAACTGCCCCACCCATTTAGCTATATATTTCACTATAGCTGCCCCACCCCCAAGTGACTCAATAGCGCCACTGTTTCAGCTCCACATTTTGTACTGAAAATCCCACACCTATACAAATAAAAATGTGCCAGCCGGTGTTTGTGCTCCACTGAAGTACACTTCATTTTGCCGAAGTAGCAGTTAGCTCCAGTTAACTGTTGTAAACAATGTAGCCCCATGTGCATTTTCTACCCACTATGACTTCATTTAACAAAGACTATGCTCTTATTTCTACGCAGACTTGGGTAGTTCCAAGCCTACTTGAATGCATTTCTCTCTCCATTTACACAGTCTTATGAGGTAGGAGACGGCATGACATTTGGTCAGCTAATCGCTGATGACCGAGACAAGAACCTCTCTGTGGAGCTGCTGCAGAACTGGTACCTTGTCGATGAGAGCAAAGGTGTGTGTGTGTGTGTGTGTGTGTGTGTGTGTGTGTGTGTGTGTGTGTGTGTGTGTGTGTGTGTGTGTGTGTGTGTGTGTGTGTGTGTGTGTGTGTGTGTGTGTGTGTGTGTGTGTGTGTGTGTGTGTGTGTGTGTGTGTGTGTGTGTGTGTGTGTGTGTGTGTGTGTGTGCATGCTTGCGTGCATAAGACCTGTGGGTGGCCGAAATGTGTTCTGCACAGTGGGTAACTTTGCATAACATCTAGGATTATCTGGGAGATGTGATTCATTGATAGCTCATGCACACCTCAATATGTATTTCTCTCCTCCCTCCCTCCCTCCCTCCCTCCCTCCCTCCCTCCCTCCCTCCCTCCCTCCCTCCCT
Organism: Agelas oroides; assembly: GCA_949130485.1. Lineage (NCBI taxonomy): Eukaryota > Metazoa > Porifera > Demospongiae > Agelasida > Agelasidae > Agelas > Agelas oroides. The sequence continues at coordinate 2,472,565 of OX422189.1, forward strand.
CCCTCCCTCCCTCCCTCCCTCCCTCCCTCCCTCCCTCCCTCCCTCCCTCCCTCCCTCCCTCTCCTCCCTCCCTTCCTCCCTCCCTCCCTTTCTCGCTCCCTCCCTCCCTCCCTCCATCCCTCCAGGTCTCCCACTCCTAAGCAGCTTGGTGGTTCAGGATCACTACAGTGTCTCAGGAGATGGCCAGCACCCCACCTTTGTCCTCAAACAGGCAGGACAACTTGAGAAGCCGTGGAACACGCAACTTGAGCAGCTGTTTGTTTACAAGATGAGTGAGGTGATGCGTGTCTCTTTCACTACCCAACTACTTCAAACTGGACCCGAGGTTGAGAAAGGATTCACTTACTCTGAGGTAAATAATGCCCTGAGCAAGTGCCCATTTGCGTGCAAGTGCTCACTCCCCAAATTTGACTGTTCTGTGTTTTGTAACATCCTCCGTGTAACTACCCATCATGAGATATTGTTGCATAATCACATTTTATGGCTTCCTCGTGCGTACATATAAGTCATGATCGTTCTGAATCAATTCAGGTGCTGTATGTCATCTGGCTGGTTTGCACACACCAACCTGCTCATTCTCTTGCACAACACAGCCTTCTCCACTGCCAAGCTAGCCTCGCAATCCCGAAACTTTGTGCTGAGTGGACCCAGAAGTCAGGGTTAGATGCTTCCACAAGAATAGTTGAACCATTTAAGCGCCTCCTCTGTAAAAGAGCCCACCCTGATCTTTCTTGCTATAGCATTTGTTCTCTGGGCTCATGCTAGTCTGCGAAGGGTTTATATTTTATCATACGTACGTCTAACTCACACGAATGTATGGGAGTCAATAGGGAAGCCTTGCAGCTGCACACAGTTTATAAAAAGCCATATTTTTTACTACAAGTCACGCAAGAATCAGTATCAGGTACTACAAGTCACGTGCATGCGTCTGAACATGCAATGAAATTGAAGGTTCGTATGATAAAATCATTATCACCATGGTACCAAGCTATACTGGAAAGAATATCACAAGTTTGTTGCGGTTGGCATTGTTACTCGTGCTGCACACTCGTAACAATACAGATGGCAATAAACTCGTGATATTTTCTGGCATAGCTTTGTACTATGGTTCGCAGGTATTATATTATATACCGTATAGTGGGTATTTTTCGTGGGGTAAAATTTTCGCGGGTTAAATTTTCGCGGAAGTGAATTTTCGACATTCATTTATTGACATTCACCAAGCGTGAAGCTAGCTATAGTTTATACCAGAGATGCTCGCAATGGAGATCTTTGTCAGGTTGTGCAGTATTATGGTTATGGACACACTCGTTAGCGGTGTGCGGACTAGTAACGCTAGCAGAAGTGGGCTGGCTGGCTCAAGTGAGACTAGGCACGGACAGCAGCAGGCTAAACCAAGAAAGAGAGTGGGCCCTTGGAGTTTGGTAACTGTCTTCGCGGGATGGCTATTGTAGCAGTGACAGGTTTCATGGACAGTACACGCACGCGTTATAAATTTTCGCGGGTTAATTTTTTGCGGATCCCACTCGACGACCGCGCAAAATGCGAAAATTACACCCCCGCGAAAAATACCCGCTATACGGTAGTAATTTAGTCTAGGCAACACACCTTGCACCAACACATGTCCTATATGAAACTCTCATATTTCTTTTGTATCCAGTTTGCTCAGCCTAACTACCGTTTTGTCCACATGGAACTTGTGGAACTCAACTCATTCCCAAGGAAGGCCCTGACAAGCATCCTCTATGAGGCAGGTCCTACCGCTCTACAACATGCCCACCTCCGAGCCTCTGATATCATGCTCAAAGGAATGTGGGCCAGATTTGTTTTACAGCTATTCAGAAGCACCAAACCCGATTACAACTGGTCAAACAGCATGATTCTGTTTCTGAACGTGGTGAATGGGGCTCTCCTTCTTCATAGTGAAGATCACACCATTCTGAGGTTCTGCCTTGCTTCTCTGCTCACAGCTGCAAGCAAGTTCAGTTCCATCTTCAAGCGAGACGGCTACCAGATGATTGTGCCGACACTTGTGCAGGTCTATGCTCTTCACATGCACAACAAACTTGTCACAAATGCACTCAAGTTCACTTGGTGTCAGCTCTACATCTTGGATAGTAATCTCTTCCTCTTACAAGCGATTGCTGCAACAGCAATTCTGCTTTCTGAAGAAGCATCCATCTTGTCCAGTAATGTTAGCTCAACATATACAGGCTTTCTACAGAGTACACAGACGATGGAGGGAGAGGTCGCCCAGAGGCATCATGCAAAGGCTGTGTTTGAATTGCTGGAGGCATTGGATGAGGAGCTCCCACCTGATGAACTGGAGATACTGGTATGTGTGTATGTATGTATGTGTATATGTATGTATGTATGTATGTATGTATATATGTGTGTATGTATGTATGTATGTAGGTGTGTATGTATGTATGTATGTGTGTATGTATATATGTGTATGTAGGTGTGTATGTGTGTATGTATGTATGTATGTATGTGTGTGTGTATGTATGTATTATATGTGTGTGTATGTATATATGTGTGTGTATGAATGTGTGTATGTATGTATGTATGTATGTATGTGTATGTGTGTATGTATGTATGAACATTCTGTGAAAAAAGTAGGCGTATAAGTTAAGGAGTTTAGGTCACTGATTGGGTTTTGTATGTGCTATCAGAATTCAATTAGGATGTGCAACAAGATGTCACTGAGTATCACCTGTGCATGGAGTACATACAGGACTGGTGGTTGCCCGGTGGTCGTAGTTCAGAGCACTAGCAACTCAAACCAGGGTTCTCTTGCCACCAAGTACTGGCTTTACACCTTCCTCTCACTAACTTTGTGCCATTAAACATTTCCAGCTCTTCTGAAGAAGAATTATCTTTCTTTTTCCTACCTCTTTTTAGATTTGTTGTCCGCAGGTAGGTGACCAGGAGAACCGGCAGCGTTTCTCTCTCCAGAACACCTTCTCCTTGTGTGTTACTCTTGCCACATGGAACCCAGAGGCTCTCAGAGGCATGCAAGTGCTGGTCAGTGCAAAGTTACAAAGCTAAATCCATTTCTAAAGGGTCTGGTGACACAAGTCCTAATCCTTAGGCCATGGAAATACTGAAGCCTTGTAAATGTACGATCTTACAAATTGGTTTGCATTGAACAAGAGCGCATAAGGACGGGCGGCTAGAGTAAGAACTGGTCAGAATTTACCGCCAGTACTAAAATAGTAACACGTACTGCACATGCTGTATAGACATAAATCATTGTTGCTACAGCATGTGACCGGTGTTCTACTTTTAGTACGGTGCAATAATTTTGACCAGACTATGGGCTTCTATTGGAGCTACATGCTCTTACTCAAGCCGCCCATTCTTATGTGCTTTTGGTTGAAGACAGTTCACGTCATAAATCTCTAGGCACTCAATTTTGTGTGTATACTATAAAAAAAAACAATCACAAACTCAACAGTGGGAAGGACCTGTAATGGTGCTAGTTTGGTAGATGTGACTAGTCAACGTGGTGTTGTTTCTCTTTATGATGTAGGTATTTTTGGACCATCTGATGCCACTCTTCCTAAACGCTTTTGCTTCCCATACCTCCCCCACCTTTCTACCCAACTCCATGAAGTACCTCATCAAAGGCTGTGAGGTCATCAACAAGTGAGTGAAGGGTTCTTCATTTGTGGCTATACTTTGTATGAAAAACTGAAGAAAGAATTAGATGAGAAAATATTTCACAAACAGATTTCTGCCTATACTTTATATGTAGTCTCGTCCCCAGACCAAATTTTATCGCATGTCCTGCAGACTAGTGGAAAAATAGGATCTGGACACGTTCACTGGGAAAACTGGGGCCAGTTGACATATGGCTGTCAGTGATTGTAGGTGTTACATTATCAGCTACCAGTAGCATAAGCTCCGGTGCCAAAAATGTGCAAGCTAACTATCTGTGATGACGTATTTACTTCCCTGAGCAATCTGATTGGTCCAACAACATGGCGATACGCTTTATAATTAGGGACCAGTTTTTCCAGTGAACGTGTCCAGATTCTATTTCTCAACGAGGCCGCAGGACATGTGTAAAAAATTTGGTCTGTGGACAAGCTAGACTACTTTGTATGAAAAACAGAAGAAAGACTACTAGTTTAGACGAGAAATGTTTCACAAACCAAAATGGACCTTGTGGTTGAGGAAGTAGTGATAATGAATGTTCTTGTACGTAGCTCAAGCAGTGTGAACACCATATAGTAACTGCAGTACTGCACCCAGTATAGTGTTCATTAATTGGAACACACTCACAGTTGGTATAAAAACAGCAAACAAGATTTTATAATGGATGTAAATGGTATTAGCTTCGACAATACGGTGCACGTTTCTGCTGGTAATACATTATGGTACAGCTCTTTAATGTCATATTCTGGTGACTATCAGTCACTAGCTAATTGTTTATTGAAAGATGGCGTTTTGGATTGTTAGTGTTTGTCACTTCTCCTACTGAATCAATCTCATGCCTTCTACCAATGTTCCTCTTTTAAGTACCGGCTACTACGTCTTCCTTACAATTAAGGGATATATAAGAAGGTTTTAAGCTGCAATTTTAATCCTGTCAAAACACTGGGCTCTCAAAAGCGAAAAAAGGAGCAAAGACACACTTCCTTCTGTGAAGCAAGGGAGAAGGGATAAAATGGATGAGAAGCAAGGGGGAAAGGTAGCCTTGTTCCCAGGCCCCGTCCGAAAAATCCCAGGCCCTGTCCGAACCCTTTCCCGATTTTTCGGACGGGGCCTGGGAACGAAGCAAGGGGGAAAGGGGAGTGGGAGACAAGAAGCGATGGGGTCTACTTGTTTTATACCTGTGTTGTCTCCTCTCTCCTCAAGAACCCAAATATGGAAGGGAGACGTCTACACTACTCATAAGGGAAGAGGCAAAGGAGCAGATCCTGTCCTGGGGGGACCTAAACAACTCCACCCAGAAGACAGTGGTGGAGACCTACATGCAACTGGGGGCTCTAAGCCCGCATCCCGTCGTTCCTCCGCTGTCTCCTTCCATCAGGTGCGGAAACTGATCAACCCAAAGAAGAAAGAGTTCAGCAGCAAGAAGCAAGCGAGTTTGAACTACTCTCGAACCAAGCGTGTGCAGGCTCCCACAACTGCTTTGGCTCCTATCGACCACAAGGCATATGTGGGAGGGTTTGGGTAAGTCAGTTGTCATCATGATACTTCCTCAAATTATGCATTGAGATGCTGAAGTTTTCATTATTTTTACCACAGGCTGCGCAGGATCCAGGATCTGAACCAGCGTGTGCTGAAGCTTTCTCGTGAGTCCCTTCTCTCACTCTCGTCCCAGTTTGTCCTCCATGCTGCTGGTGAGCTCCAGGCGAGGACAGGAGGAGGGAGGAGAGAATCGACCTCCAGAGTAGAGCGCTCTAAGACACTCCTTGACAACCAAGCTGTACTGGTAAATTGACTTAGGCCATGAATCATCCAGCTCTGCATGCTTTAAACCCTACGTATTCACAATGTATGTGCCTGGTGCAACAACCTTCTGTATCACTGAGCACTCAGCATATTTCATGACAGCAGCTGAAACTATATCCATTTTTTTTGTACTCCTGAGCGTCAACTAAGCCCCAAACATTAGATACAAGCTCAGCCTACACAGTGAGATTTATAACCTAAATTTATGGTGCTTAACAATCACTGGTTTCGTCAGCAAATGTTCTGACCTAATCACTTTTAGTGCAATGAGAGTTTGATTCTGATTGCGTGAAGTGGGCAACTTCCACTTACCTGCCTACTAGCAGCTATTAACCTTGTAACTCAGCCAAAGTTGATTGTTCAAATTATTCATTCCTGCAGATTCTAACAACAGTAGCCATCCAACTGCTCAAACAAGGAGAAAAGAACAGTGAGACCATTTTGCAAGGAAAAGGGCTTAATAGGTACAGTTTTGCGAATACAGCTCTTTTCAACTGATGCCAGTCTGCCTTACTATCTGTGTCATATATCACATCTCTCTCTCTCTCTCTCCACAGCTACATGTCTGTCCTTCTCCCTACTCTTGATTGGTCAGAGCCATCGTCCTTCTCCATCCTCATAGTCAGAATCAACAAACTGTTCAAAAAGTTGCGCGATGACCCTAATGTGAGCACGTCTGTATAATGATAATATGAGACAAGTTGCGCGATGACCCTAATGTGAGCACGTCTGTATACTGAATGATAATATGAGACAAGTTGCGCGATGACCCTAATGTGAACACGTCTGTATACTGAACGATAATATGAGACACTTAAATACACAATGAGTTGCCAAAGGCAGCAAAGGGGCCTAACTGTGATTTCGGTCTAGTTTCTTTTCGCTTTCTTTTTGGTATGTATGTAGTGCAGATTTCCATACTGTACATGCATACACTTGAGTTGCGCTTCAGGTTGACAGAAACTTCTTTGTCCAGTCAAATTCAAGGTAGCTAGCTTCTTGATTTGGTGGTTTAGTTCAACGTTCATGCAATTTTATGACTACTACTACTTTTAGCATGTAAAGCGTTTGTTCTGTGCAAGGTAATTGCACTCAATTGAGCAAGTTTCATGCTCTTTCCCTGCCTTTGGATGTACTCTTGGAAACCATTCACAAGACAAATCAGGGCTCATGATAACATTTCCCAGTTTTGTTATAATACCTAAATTTGAAATAATCACAATTTTTGCTCATCCTAGTTGAGACATGTTAACTTAGAGTGTTGCTTGTAGTTGTATGGTATGCTTGAATACTGAATGTTCCTATGTGTCTTCTCTACATTTATGTGCAGAAAGCACTACTGGTGTGGGAGAACCTTGCAACTTTCATCACTGGTAAGCTCCCGCTTCACCTAAATAATTTTATTGTATATAAGTTAAGTGAAGTTGATGTCATTGGGGCGAGCCTGAGTGAGCCCCACACTAGCATGACTGTATTGTGCACACGCTTGCGTATGTTTGGTTGCTTGCTTGTGGACATTCACATAGATTGAACGTCCATGTGCACTTCAGTTCAGTCAAGAAAGACAGTGAAGTGCTATTGCCAGAGTGCAGCATTGGTGTGAAAGAGACCCAGAGGAAAGATGACTCATGCATGGTACTTGCTTCATGTTTATACAACTATGAACTGTGATCGAAAAGGCAGGCTCCTTTCAGACGGCAGAAATTATGCATGGAGGTTGAGTTCGGTTCAGGCAAGGGCCACGTGTAAAGAACATTCATAAACACCAGGAATTATTCGAGCGTGAAACTTAGTCCGTGCCTGTGTAGCCACAGTACCTTGGAAAAATGGCTGAAGATTGTCTGCATAATATGTGATCACCTAGCTCTAGTGAGGACTTCCTATCTTAAGTTTGGTTTATCTGTTGCCTCGTCACACCCATGTACCTGGTAACAGCAGACAGTGACAGACCCTGGCATGGTTTGTGCGCTATGACAAATACCGTATAGCAGGTTATTTTCGTGGGTGGAAATTTTCGTGAAAAGCTGGAAGAGGCCCTCAGAATTAAATTTCGTGGTTTTAAATTCCGTGGCTCGCATATAACATAGTGTGAACTTTGAACTCGGTACACGCGATGCGGTTTCGATGAGAAACGCGTAACCAGACTCTCGCCGGAAAGAGTCTGGCTACACGAGACTAGAGGAAAGATGGTGTCGCGTCTCGCGTGGGAGGCTACCACGTCTACAAAGCACAAAGTCCGTTGGTGCTCGCATACCTGAACAAGAGGTACTGGCCCCGCTTTTTGGTCGTGCTTCTCAGCCTTGTTCACTTCTCTGTTCACTTCCTCCATCACCACACGTGGGACAGCTTGAGAAAGGGGACCCTACGGATCAAGGGCACTGTCAACAGGGCACAAGTAGCGAAAAAGAGCTATAAAAACATCGCCCAGTCCAAATGTTAGCATGTGTAGACAGAGCTTGCGGTGTGGGTGGAAAATTTCGTGGGTGGAAAATTTCATGACACCGGGGTTAACCACGAAAATAACGAAAATTAGCATCCCACGGAAATAACCCGCTATACGGTATCAAACAAGCAATGAGCTGCTCACTCAGGCTCGCTCTATGGTGATGAACCTTCTACCTGGTACTACTTGATATTCATAGCTGCTGGTTATAACTACATACTCTGAGACACAAAAGCAACTGGGAGTTGTGAATATCTTCCTGGGCATGGCATAGTATGCTGCTTTATACCCATGTGCCGTGCTCTGGTCAGCTGAAAGTGCTGTACTGAAATACAGTTGGCTGCTCTCCCACCGTGAATTTCAATTACTTCATACGCATGTTTTTTTTATTGTGCACAAACGTTTATACAGTAAAAGAGACAGAACAGTATTGGACTAAAAAGTATACAAGCAGAGTTTGCATACAAGTGTTCTCAAATAGATACACATTAAAAGTCCTCATTGTGGTTCCTAGCCCTAGCCACGATTCCTGTTGCCATTCCTGGTCCACACACATCCACGCTTTCGACATTCTCGTACTGTAGTGTAGCTACTGCAGTCAGCCTCTTGTGATCTGGGATTAGTTGAATCTCCCTCAGTACACTGTCCTCTGGGCGGCTGTGTTGGTGTTGGGCGACATTCACATTCTCCCTCATCGAGTGTTTCACCCTCGGAGCACATGAGGTTACACCTGCAATTACAGATGTCTCTGTCCCATTCCTTGTTGCCAAGACATCTCACCAGTTCAAGACACTCACACACACAACCCCCATTTTCCTGTTGGACCATGCCATAGTTCTGTGGGCATTTGGGCACAATTGTCTGGAGTTGGAAAGGCAGAAGTTCATTTAAACATATGCATGAACAATCAATAAACGACATCACCAAAATAAAAAAAGCAAGCCTAGATATTGTAGCTACAGAGTCACCTGATGTGCATGCACATCAAAATGTATACTAACACAAAGCAACATTAAGGCAACCGGGCCTGCACATCAAAATGAATAATTAACACAAAGCAACATTAAGGCAACCGGGCCTGCACATCAAACTGTATAATTAACACAAAGCAACATTAAGGCAACCGGGCCTGCACATCAAACTGTATAATTAACACAAAGCAACATTAAGGCAACCCGGCCTGCACATCAAACTGTATAATTAACACAAAGCAACATTAAGGCAACCGGGCCTGCACATCAAACTGTATACTAACACAAAGCAACATTAAGGCAACCGGGCCTGCACATCAAACTGTATAATTAACACAAAGCAACATTAAGGCAACCGGGCCTGCACATCAAACTGTATAATTAACACAAAGCAACATTAAGGCAACCGGGCCTGCACATCAAACTGTATAATTAACACAAAGCAACATTAAGGCAACCGGGCCTGCACATCAAACTGTATAATTAACACAAAGCAACATTAAGGCAACCGGGCCTGCACATCAAACTGTATAATTAACACAAAGCAACATTAAGGCAACCGGGCCTGCACATCAAACTGTATAATTAACACAAAGCAACATTAAGGCAACCAACGTACAGCAACAGCTTTTGTGTATGCCACCAGAGCCAATAACAGTACAGCAGCAGTGAACTCCTTCATTTTCGCAGCAAGAGAAGAAACTCGTTTCGTTGACGTTTCCTTAAGATCTCTCCTTGTAGCTTGCAAGGGAAAGCCTGCTGCTTATATACTGACATGGCTTAGCCTTGATGATATTCATATAGTTATATAGGCTGTAGTGAATATTTTTATTGCTTGAAAGTCTAGCCAAGGAACAGGAAAGGTTCAGTATATTCATTGGTTGGTATTCATCTCTATGTGTCAATGAATGGAAGGCGGTTTTAGCATCATGTCATCAATATTAAGTATGTAAACATGTTTTTGACAAATTTGGTGTCCTTTTGGTGATTGCTGACCTTGTTGAAACAGACTTTTAACCTTCCGTTTTCATGATGTCATGTACCTGATTAAGGTAACATTTATTAGTGTACCACCATATGGAATGGGAAGCCTTATGCCTTACAATGACTGAACTGAATCAAGGGCCCAACCAAACTTATGTAGAGCCCAGGGGGCTCTGTCTGACTCCCTATAGCAAGATGAATAGTGTAGGAGGTGTTTACCTTACAAACACCAACCGTGTGGAAGCCTATAAACATCAAAGCTTCAGCCTCATTGCTGTATAGTCTAAGCAGGTATAGCAGCACTCCATAGTAGTATCAGCACAACAACTGCCGCTGATTTCCTATAGTACGTGTTGATCAAAGATGTTGGCTGTTTTTCCTGAAAGTCATTGCAGTCGTCACAAGTGTAACATTGCAAGGAGCTGTGGAGATGAATATTTGAGCAACCCCCCCCTCCCCACTTTCGCTTCGAAGTAGTGTGTGAATGGTATATACATATTATGTAAGCTATCCCTAGTGGATTTGCATGTGAAGTATCCCAAGCTAGTAATAGCCCAAACGTACTCTTAGCATTCATTGTGGGGCATTACATTAGCAGCTAGTGAGAACTCAAATGTTTTTTGTTTTCTTTGTAGGGATCACTCACTGCATTCAGAAGAACCCCCACTTGGTGGTTGGACAGGACCAGCTCCTCTCAAAACTGAAGGTATGTATGAACCACCTAGCCTCGTTCCCAGGCCCCGCCCAGCTTTCCGTCGCTTGCAGTACGTTTTCGTTCGCGCGCGGGGAGAGCCTGGGAATGAGGCTATGAACCACCATATCTCTCCAGAAAAAAGCAAGCTTACAAAATCACCAACTGCATGGGGTGTGTCAGCCTATACCATGCAGGCCTCATCAGCTGCATGTGTAGTCATTATTAGTGCAAAGTTAAAGACTTGCAATTGCATGCACGTGTTCAAAATCGGTATACATATCCAACCCTTCCCCCTCCCCGATAGAGTAATAACAATCTTAAATCTTATATCTTAATATCCTTTCACCCCATCAACAATCGATTACCTCATTCCATACCATGTACCCCTAGTTGTTAACAGCCTAAGCATGGGGCAGGTGTTTGTGCAATCACAAGAGATTGTTTAGGGTCGCATGTGTGTGTATGTATGTATGTATGTATGTATGTTTATCTGGTATGGGTTTTTATATACCCTACTAGTGCATGTAGCTTTTTGCATGCAGTGGAGCACTCAAAGGACAAAATATGGCAACAAACTAGAGAATAAAAGCAACAATATGGAGAATGGTAAACTATAAGATGACAGACAGCAGGATGACAGAGAAAAAAATACACTTTTTAAACCTCAGCCATGAGCAGGAAAGCAAAAAGCAGCTTACCATTGTTGTAGTGAAATTTAACAAATGTAACTCCTCAAGTTTAATTGTCTCCGTACCTTTGACCACACTTCAACATCGCAAAAGATTGATCTCACGTGTTTTACATGAGGCTCATTATGCATGCATATACTCAGTATTATTATTAGGTACCATTGATTGTATCCTCTCCCGCACTTATTCCTACAGTTGCTACTTGAGATGATTGTAGGAATCACATCCGAGCATGGCCAAAAGGCTCTCCACAGACACTTTCTCCACAATGCACCAGCAGCCTTCAGCGATGCAGTTGTGAGGCTAGCAGCAGAACTTATTGTAGCCACACGTGACTGCAGCAATCCAAAATTACGGTACTTACGATAGAACACAGCTTTCATTAGGAGATTGATAACTGATTGTGGACAATGATGAAAGGTTCTTGCCTTTCCAGACGTCAGATGAAAATTAACTTACAGTAGCCATATACAGTATGTTAGTTAGTACCATGCAAGTCAGATTAAGTTTTAATGTTGGTACGTTAACTCGTACCATCCAAGCACTTGTAATACAGGGCTTTGATGCTTTTTGGTTTTGTCATATTTCCACCTCCTCTATACCATGTTAGGTATGGCATCTCAGACTTGCTCTCACAGAGGCTGACACTTACGAAGCTGCCAAAGGATATCATCCTAAACAAGATACTGCTGCCTCTTTGCATCCAGCTTGGACTCAGAGGTAAAGTCTAGTCTCATGGCCAGACTGCTTTTTGCCGAGCGGGAAAATAGTCTGGTAAACTGCTTATACCGTTTTGGTTAAAATCACTGTGACAGCACATGAACTGGATTGTGAAATCAAAAGTGCTCTATTGAACAGCAAACTCCAAGTCAGCCTACTCGTGTCTCCTTTTGAAAGATAGAATAGCCTAGTCTGTATGCGACAGCTAGGGTTGTCCAATCTACATCCATTTTGCTAGTGGATCATTGGCATGCAACGTGGAATGTAATCTTCAATGACATCAAGCATTGAATGAGAAAGAACACTGCTCAAACTTTCTGTTGCACTTGAACGAAAATGGAAAAGGCAGTTGACCAGACACATTTTTCCGGCAGGCACAAAAAATGCAGTCTGGGAACGGAACTAGCTAAAGTCTAGCACTATAATAATGAGCACAAAATGGAAATAAATTAAGTAGGCAGTGTCTTGCCACATGTGTTGGTCCGTGTGATTTACATCATATTCTCTAAAGGAATAAATCTTAATGTACCAGCAGTAAGCAAACCAAGAAGTAACTCGCTGTTCGAGTGGATCAATTCTAATTAAAGCACATCATATTTGGTAGTTAGGATATCATGCAGCCTCAGGTCCCGTACAATAACACCAATGCAATAGTGCATGATATTGCACGGCACAGGAATAGGAGAAATATCCAGTACTGGATAATAAGAATGGTTAGTCAGTTTCAACTATAATTATAGCACCATGCATTCCTCGAGATGTTCTGAGCTCTAGTGTTGCACACCTACAGTCATAATGTCATTAGATCACGTGACAAAAGCCACTAGACTACTTTCTGCTGATCATATGTACAACAAGCTAAATTCTTTCAACCTCCCGGCAGAATTGATGTGTTCTTTTCTTCTTCTCAGATGAAGAAGGCTGTCCCTCTGAGGCAGATGTAGATTATATGTTGCAGTTTGTGTACAAAGATATAGAGAATGTGCTGAAGCTGGCCGGTAACACCCGCCACCCTTGCCAAGTTCAACCACTAGAACTCTTCTTCAGAGGTATGTTCGAATAACTTTGTATCAGTTTGTGCTAAGTAGCTACGTAGGTACCAGACTGAGTGGTGTTAATTTCCTCACAATCTTTTTTCCGTCAGCTCACCTATCAATATGGAAGTCATTCAAACGGGCAGACTATATAGCTATCCATTGTGTTGCTAAATATGTAGTCAAAATTGTAGTTTTGAACTGGACACATCTAACTACCTTATGGTTATGGAAAGACCTACAGATAATCTACATGTATTATGTGACCCTATTGAAAACACATCTGCTACATATACCTTATTACACGAGTTAGCGTGCAATATCGCGAGTTATTGCACGAGTGGGCGTGGTATTTTCACGAGCTGAAGGCGAGTGAAAATGCAGCCCACGAGTGCAATAACCGCGATATGCACGCTAACGAGTGTAATAAAGTATTTATTATCCATTACCACAACAGCGTCGTGTCTCTTCTCACACAAAGTCCCGAGTAGCTCGCCGTTCGAACGCACTGGTTCTAATTAAAGCGCACGCTGGTTGCTAGGATATCGCGTATATAGCCTCAGGGCCCGTGCAATAACTACCCGTGCAATAACTACCCGTGCAATATCGTGTGATATTGCACGGCACGGGAATAGGAAAATACTGTTGTAGAAATATCAACTGGATAATAACATACCTTATTGTACAACTCTTGACGTACATTTTGCTGAAAACTACATGAGTACTCGTTTCTCCTTTTCTCCCTTAACTAGAGTTAAAGGTGGTTTGTTGTGCCTTTGCAGAAGTGTTCACACTTTGCAAATGGCACCAAGTAGCACAATGGGTGCTATCTCTATCACAAAGGAAGTTTGCTAACCCTCTTGCAAAGAAAATCTCAACTGTCTCCATGGATCAGGGGAGTGCAAGCCATCGGCCAAGGCATTCAGGCACACCAGGTATATAAATATACTGGAAAATTGCCAGTCAATCATTGGCCAGACCCCTGCCCACCAGCTCGAAATTAATGTATCGCTAGGAAGATTTTATGTGAGAGGCCTTAGCTACATGCTGATCTTTCACAATGTACTTCATGTGCCACTTATTACTAGCCTCAATTTTCTTCTGTATTGCATTATACAAAACTATACTGTAATGTTTTGTGTGTGAGAAATGTTGGCGTCAGAAAAGTATACTGCTTGCACTTCCAATGTTCTGTTGGCTGGTCTGCTTCTCGACCCAACCATATGATTGTGCTTCACACTTCTGTTCCATTCAATTTGTAAGTTGCCGCTGCTTGTAGCTGGGGAGTCCGTTGTGTAGTTGGACTAAAATACTGGAAAATACCCTTGAAAAGGTTGCCTCTGAAGGACTTTTATTTGCTGTTACCGTAGCCTTGCAAAAGAGCGCCCACCTCCTACATTTGGCCCAATTTTCTGTATAGAGTTTACTTGAATGAGCATCCGCTTATATAGTATGAATAAACACAAGTACATGTTTCTTTCCACTTGTATAATCATTCCTAATAGCCAACTAGATAAACACCGTTGTACTTGACTCTCATCAATCCTACTAGGTGCTGCTCTCCTAGAAAACTTCATTGCATTTCACAACTCACTGCTGTACTTCTTTGAGTCCTTCCTACTTGTCTATCGAGTGCCGTTATTCTCTCTCCTTTGGCCCCTCCTTGGACAGATGGAGTCACAGGTACGTGGTTTGGAACTGGTTGGTTGTTCATAAATTTGAAGCCAGCTGACACATGCACAAGAACACCTTTTGTTTTCGCATGCTACTATACAAGAGCATCATCTAAGCCAAAAACAGTTTTGCTCTTTGCCTCTGGGATGCAATACTTTGTGCAACTTGAACCTTGAAATCCACAATGCATGCAAAAAATATATAGACAACAAACCTGAAAACGTCAGAAACAGGCCGTAATCTTATACTTTCATCCTTGTATTCCCCAGTTGACTACAACATTACATGATATAAAGACTGACATCCCGGCTCTGTGTGATAAAATTCACCGCTGCATTGACAGATATCGGTCTTTGCAAGTCAGAGATGCTGCTAATGCTCCTTCGTACAAAAGTAGAAATATTCTCTTGAGAGAGCTTCAAGAAGAACTAAAGCACCTTTCATCGACAAGCCAGAGTTTGGGTCGCTCTCACACCACATTAGAAAGAAAGAGATCCCTCACCAAACCAAAACCACCAAGGCGTGGTTCAACATCTCTTTCAAACATCAGTGAAGTCCACGAAGAGGTTGAAGCTTTGATATCACCTTTTTCGTCTAAAACCAGAAGGGATGCTACTGATGGAGCTCATAGGAAGAAACTTGAAACTAGGCCAACATTCTTGAAGTTGGCTTCAACGCCTCCATCCTCAGAGCAACAGAAACCTAAGGATCCAAGTGGAAAGAAGTCTAAAGTTTCTCAATCCCCTAGCCCTCTCAAGCAGAGGCCACATCCACCACTAAAGCGAACTATAAAGAAGCGCTCAACGCTGCACCCATTTCCACCAGCTGATTCTCCCAGTGAATCTCCAGTACTACCAAGAAGGAGAGCACCCCCTTTGGCGCAGCTAAGAGGAATGAGTTCAGAATGTCATGCAGACACGGAAGACTTTGACACTGTTTCTCCTGATGTAACCCCCAGGCATAGCATATCTGCTGCATCACCAACAGAAGACACAAAACATCTTGTAGCTACCAACACAACTACAAGCATACAAGGGAGTGAGTTAGGAGAACAACCTAGACAGCTCACTGTTCTTGCTGAAGTTCATGAGCCACCAACACAACCTAGACAGAACCCAAGTATGTCTCAGACCCAGCCACCCAGTAAGGGTGCTATAGACTCGGTGTCCTGTAGCAGTGGAGATGGGATGGACACTCTCCTTCTTTCTGTTCGTGATCCTGTTATCAGTACACAGAGTTCCTTCTCCCAAAATGAGTATGAAAGACTGTCTGATACTGATGAACTCCTGCAACAAAAATCTTCGGTATCTCGTAAGACTTCACGAAGCACTGCTTCTCCTATACAGCCAAGAAAGAAAAGCCTTTCACTAGATCGTAAGCAACTTGCTGCTGGATTCAGGGAGCTTGGGGCAAGCATCAAAGCAGAATCAACGCCAATTAAGTATATCTGTCTAAATGTTACTGAAGATGATACAGAGTGCTAATTAGTGTGTAATATTGTTTCAGTACACGGTCCAACCCATTAGTACATTATCCTTTGCTTGCAATATTTATGCTGTTTTTTTTTTTTTTCACACCAAATCAAGTTTCTCTCTTTTGCTGTGTACATCAATGGATGTTTTGTTTTGTTGTTCTTTTCAATCCCCTAGCTACATTGATTTAATAGGATTGTCATTCTCAGCCTTCCTGCCATCCAAGTAATTGGGGGTTTTGTTTTTGTTTCTTGTTTGCTTTTTTTCTTTCTGAAATGAACTTCTCAAGGCTTGCTTGCTTAGACGTATTTTTTTTACTACAACTCACGCTTCTACACTACGTATGTGTAATGGCTATGCTTAACCATGTATGATTGAGGGATGTATAGAGTATCTTAGAGTGAGAAAGATCTCAAGCCATAGGTAGACTCCGGTATAGCCATGTTAGAGTATGGCAAGGTGAGGTACGTAGAGCTATAGACAGAGCAGAGCCATGCTAATGTATAGTAGAGATGGGTAGAACTCGGATCAGGATCTCGAAAGTCAGCAGGACCTGAAGTGAGGTCACTATACTCGACCCAGACCTACACTTACTCGACCTGAGTAAAGAAAGTCTGTAAAGGGTGCCAAGATAAGGACCAGTAATGGCTGGTGGTTAGAGGTCATGAATTGAATATTTGTGTGAACTTGCTGTACGTCAATTGACCTGGCAATTAGAAGACTAGATACAATGTTAGGGAAGTAGAGTCAACTAGAGTCTAGTAGAGCCATGCCTATGGTGAAGTAGACTATGCTAGACTCAGCAGAGACATGGTTGAGTCAACTAGAGTCTAGTAGAGCCATGCCCATGGTGAAGTAGACTATGCTGGACTCAGCAGACATGGTAGAGTCAACTAGAGTCTCAACTAGAGTAGTAGAGCCATGCCCATGGTGAAGTAGACTATGCTAGACTCAGCAGAGACATGGTCGAGTCAACTAGAGTCTAGTAGAGCCATGCCCATGGTGAAGTAGACTATGCTAGACTCAGCAGAGAGGACATGGTCGAGTCAACTAGAGTCTAGTAGAGCCTAGCATAGTCTACTAGACATGGTTGAGTCAACTAGAGTCTAGTAGAGCCATGTCCATGGTGAAGTAGACTATGCTAGACTCAGCAGAGACATGGTCGAGTCAACTAGAGTCTAGTAGAGCCATGCCCATGATGAAGTAGACTATGCTAGACTCAGCAGAGAGATGGTTGAGTCAACTAGAGTCTAGTAGAGCCATGCCTATGGTGAAGTAGACTATGCTAGACTCAGCAGAGACATGGTCGAGTCAACTAGAGTCTAGTAGAGCCATGCCCATGGTGAAGTAGACTATGCTAGACACAGCAGACAGAGAGATGGTTGAGTGAAGTAAACTCAAGTATAGAATCATGGTCGAGTGAATTAGAGTCAAGTAGAACCATATGGTATGGTGTAAAGTATGTAGATCGAGTCAAGTAGAACCATGGTAGAGTGAAGTAAATTCAAGTAGCTTCGGGTAGAGTTGAGTCAATAGTTGCGTATTGTAGAATTGAGTCTATCTGACTCTACATACTCTACCATTGAGTCAAGTAGAGCCATGGTAGAATGAGTCATTGAATTAGAGCCAAGCAGAGTCAGGGTAGGGTGAAGTACGTGCGGACTCCAACAGAGTCAAATAGAGTGAATAAGATCAGTAGACTCAAGTAGAACAGGGCCATGGCAAGCAATTTAGGTGGTGTGGCCAAAGCCTGGGGTACTGCATAATTATGGAAGGCCCCCCCCAGGAAACGTAGGCGCTCAGAGATTGCTTCTGAGGCCATTTTTTGGCAAGCAGGATTTTTGCTATACCTCCACACTGTGAGGTACGTACAGTGATAGCACGCAGATCAGCACAGTGGTTGCGGGTCGAGTGACCATCTGATCATCACATGACTACGGGTTTCAGTCCCTTTAAACTCCCATTTCCTACATCCTACCTTATGTTCTATACCATTCTACTCCCATTCCTCGGCAATTCTGCTGCAGCTTCTATTCCCATTTTTCGGCCATTCTACTGCCATTCTATGGCGTACAGAAAGCAGATCTGCACTATCTGCATGTTGACATTTTTAGTCAACAAAATTTTTATTTCCTCATCTAAGAATCCGCAGTGTTCTTTTTGGTAGTATCCCAGACTTCAGCCACATGTACATGTGCCAGTAGTATCCTGTGCTTCGTTACTTTTGATATTTGGAGGGATATCACACATCAATCTGCCAGTTTTCTTCAGCAATGCAAGGAATGTTACTTAAATGTACAAGTAGAACATTGTGGAACAAAAAGAACACACGGCCATGCACATCAACAATGCACTGATCATGGTACAAGGTATGGTAGAGTGATTGTACAAGCTGCAAGACTGCTACTCAACATTCAGAATACTACTACTGTGTAATGCTAGTATACTGCTTCATGATTCTTCCACTGAGATGCACAGTCTGGGTATTATACTCAGTTATCACAGGTCACAAATCACCATGACTCTGGTAGAGTTCTCTATGCGAGGAAATGTCCTTGTGTTCAGGATTACTGAATGCTTTGTGTAGATCTGCAAATGTAGGTCTAGTGTTTGGTTCCAAGGACCAGCAAGATAACATGAGCTTGTAGATACTGTCTGGACAACCATGAGGCTTTAGTAAGCGGTAATGCTGGTTCTCAATCATCTCCAGTACCTAACAAGGAGGAACAACAAAATAGAAGAGTCGCACACTGTGCTTTGCCATATGGATTATAAACTGGCATGGATTGTAAAATGATCAACTTGGTCTTGTTTAGCTAGACTCTCGCCGAAAAGCGTCTGGCTATGCGAGATTTGATCATCTCACCTTTTGTCACCGCCACTACAAATGGATCTTCGCAATTACTTTGTACTCTTTGGCATGGCAGTTCTTTAACAACAAAAGCAGTCTACAATGTTCTTATTTGTGTTACCATCACTTCAACGCAACGCTGCACGGCACGCTAAGTAGTCAAAATTGTTGGGGGTGTGGACATAGGTTGTGACCTTGTTGTGAAATTGAAAATCATGAACACTTTTTCCTGGCATGTTTGTTGAAATTTATGCTTGCGAAAATTTCCTGCTATACAGTATGTAAGAACTAAGAGATAAAAGAAGGGAGAGGGTCATTTACTTACTAATATCATACCACAAAGATACATCAGAAAAGATCATGCCATCTGTATAGTTACCAGTGGGCACAATGAGCAACAAAGCCAACAGCAACAAATGAGTGATGTTTTTCGGTAGAGCTGTATACTATGGTGACAACAATTATCATACAAACCTCCTTGCGTGTTCAGACATAGCATGCAGTATAGATTATCACTTGCCATCTACACATGCTTGCAAGGTTCCTCATCAACCCCTGTACATTCATGCAAGTTAGTGATTTTTGCATTAGAACTGCTATCGCTCCCATTGACGTTACTAGGTGTACTCTACACCCACTTCTGCTCCAGTCATCTCTCCATAGGGTGGCTCTCCATAGGAGAACATTTCCCACAAAGTGATGCCATAGCTCCACACATCACTGGAATGAGAAAATGTGCCATAGTTGATGGACTCAGGAGCATACCTGCAGCAGGTGGACAGCCAAACATAGAGTAATCATGATACTGAAGTAGCAACCAGAAATACTTGTTTCTTCTCAACTGTGAAATGAATACCGTGTTTCTTTGATCAGATGCCGCGGCTACTATTTATTCGGCTGTTCATTTTTGTGCAGCTACTGTTCGAGGGCGGCTACTATTCAAGGGTGGGATTTATTTCTTTGCAAAGCCCGCAGACACCAACAACGGCTATAATATGGTATGTACACACAATACAGTGACGACTGTTTGACGCTGTCAGTAGTACACACAGCCTCTCAGTCCTGCTGTTAGCCGTGGAAATGAGTCGTACAACACGAACATCCCTGGCGCTAGCCTGCTGACCGTTGTCAGAAATTCACTTGCAGTATGAAATTTGCGAATGCGCGAAGGGCAGGGAACGAGGTTGTGCATGCACTGCGTATACTATATAGCCATCGCTATTATTCAAGGGCAGCGTTTATTTGCTCAGAGCTTCTGATCGTGCGGCCACTATTCGAGTGTGGTGACTATACGAGGGCGGCATCTATTCGAAGAAATACAGTACGGGTGAGAGAGTCAGGTTTATTTACATGATATCAAAGTAGACATGAATTAATGACGGACTAAAGCATTCACACACATAAACGGCCATGTTATCAGTATTGCAAGACTACTAACTACAATCCTCTCTGGGCCGTGCATTTCTAACTTCATGTCAGTTACATATCTTCCCACAGTGGACTGGTTGCTAATATCCAGCAGCACAACAACTCACAAAGTTAACTCATTTGACCACATCTGACTCCTACTAGACTACGTCCCTAGTGCTTCACAACAATTTTTAGTGCAACTAAAAGTGTGCAATGTTAATTAAACTTGCAAGCTGTATCATCCAATTTTAGCTTATGTACCATTTCACTGGCCACCTTCCTCCCTGGGACGCCTTGTAGTAGTCACTGTGAGCCCCAACTGCTCGTGAGAGACCAAAATCACTGATCTTCACCTGGGACCGGAGAAAAAAACAGTGTGCTTGTAGGTACTGTGGTAAAGTTCAACCTGCACAAGATATTACTCTTTGAAACTTGGTGAATCCTGAAGCCGGAGTTATAACATACCAATAGCTCCAACAAACCAGGAGGCATTTTATACCGTATATCGTAGTTTGGTTGTGGTTTTCACACATTTTGTTCGCTGTGTGCAAATTTTACTCAGCAAAAATTTCTATTTGCACGTGAACTTCCACACGTGCTTACTTTCGGATGGTCACAAGTAGGAAACGTACCAGCACCATGAGCCCTACTTGCTACACAAGTCCACTATCACTGTTGCTAACTCCAAGATGAGGCCTCTCTGTCAGAGTCAGTGCAGACTACTGTGAACAAGGGGTCCCACAGAGTGCAAAGTGGACGCAAAAATTGAGCTCCCGCCAGCTAGTTGCTTATTCAGACTGGCGTCCCTGACATCTCTGTGTATGAGGCATTATCAGCTGTTTCTGTTGACTCTTGACGCTGCAGACTAGCTGGCTAGGGGAGTGGTAAACTCACTGGTGGGCGTGTCATGTAAAACAGAGCCAGCCAAGCAAATTTTACTCTGTGAAATGATTAGTCTGTGAAAATGTTGTTCCTTGCAGATTTCCCGATATGTGGTACAATCTGACGTTAGGCTGAATCCTAATCAGCGATTTTACCATTTTTACACACAATATCTTCTGCTAATATGCTTACTCTCTTCCTTAGTTCATATAGGAATACCAGTTTAGTAGACATTGCAATCTTATGAGGGAGGGCGTGGTGTTGAGGAGGATGCTCTAAGCACTAGCAAAAGTAAATACAAAACATTGCAATACTACATTGTAAAAACAAAATTACTGTTTTAGCAAATTATTTGGTTACTACAATTGCGTGATTATCCTTCCTATGCTAATTCAAAGAATGTGTGGTGCTTGTAAAACAATTTGTTGGAGGCTAGTAAAGTTTACTCAAATATTAGCTTCCACTGCATTCATGAAAAATTGCATAATAAGGATAGTCACACAACTGCAGAAACAAAATACTTAGCTAATAAAAATAACAACTTTGTTTTTGCAGTGTTAAGCTTTCAGGTATTCGTGGATGTATTATTAAGACATCACAGTGACTCCACCCAGAATGAGAAAATCTGACCACATATAAACCTCCTATTCATTGTATACACAGCATGATGGCAGCAAATGCCTGTCTTCTTACCACCTCTTTTGACTTTACAAGAATATTTCTTGCAGCCAAATCACGATGGACAAATCTCTTCTTCTCAAGATACATCATGCCCGAGGCAATCTCTGCTGCCCAGAGCTTGAGTGTGGTGATGCTGGGACGAGGGTACTTGCCATCATAGAGGTAGTCCACCAGCGCTCCTAGCGGAACCAGTTCCTGGACCTGCACGGATATTAGCCACAGTGAATGATGACCTTATTGTCATAAACATATATTCATACACGTGTGGGTGTGCCGTGTATACTAGCGGCACTTACTATTCGAGGGGGCCGTTTGTTTCGTTCAGAGCTTCCGATTTACGGTTACTATTCGAGGGTGGCAACTATTCGAGGCAGCATCTATTCGAAGAAATACAATGCTGTCGTGCTGCGATATCACATGTGAATTGACAGAAGGCTCTCCCCTGCTTTCTTTATTGGTTGGGGCCGAGGGGAGAGCCAGGGAGCAAGGTTAAGGTATCTTCCAATATGAGTTGCTATCTATTGCCATATATCTGAGCCCCACCCTTACCAAAAGGTCAGAGATACTGCGTTTTAAGAAACTGATCATGTACAAGTGAAATGTAGAACTATACAACATATTATGTGTATAACTGGATACCATGAAATCTTAAAAAGTGAATTTTAAGTGCACTGCACAGGGTGAACTACTCAGCCGCTCACCAGCATCATTGGTTTCCCCCTTGTCACTCCTATCAGCTTCACAATACATGGATGGTTGAGGGTCACCATGATCCTAGCCTCCCGCATAAACTCCTATAAACATACAGTAAAATAATGTCCAGTAGTATGCAAGGGTAAGCAGGGGGTATGCAAGGGTAAGCAGGGGTATGCAGGGGTATGCAAGGGTACACAAGTGTATGCAAGGGTATGCAGGGGTATGCAAGGGTATGCAGGGGTATGCAGGGGTATGCAGGGGTACGCAGGGGTACGCAGGGGTATGCAAGTGTATGCGGAGGGTATGCAGGGGTATGCAGGGGGTATGCAGGGGTATGCAAGGGTATGCAAGGGTATGCAGGGGGTATGCAGGGGTACACAAGGGTATGCAGGGGTATGCAGGGGTACACAAGTGTATGCAAGGGTATGCAGGGGTATGCAGGGGTATGCAAAGGTATGCAAGAGAATGCAAGGGTACACAAGTGTATCCAGGGGTATGCAAGGGTATGAAAGGGTACACAAAGGTATGCAGGGGTACGCAGGGGTATGCAAGTGTATGCAGGGGTACGCAGGGGTATGCAGGGGTATGCAGGGGTATGCAGGGGTATGCAAGGGAATGCAAGGGTATGCAAGGGTATGCAAGGGTACACAAGTGTATGCAGGGGTATGCAGGGGTATGCAGGGGTATGCAAAGGTATGCAGGGGTATGCAGGGGTATGCAGGGGTATGCAAAGGTATGCAGGGGGTATGCAAAGGTATGCAGGGGGTATGCAAAGGTATGCAGGGGTATCCAGGGGTATGCAGGGGTATGCAAGTGTATGCAGGGATATGCAAAGGTATGCAAGGGTATGCAGGGGGTATGCAGGGGTACATAGCCAGTGTGCATGTGATGAGGCCTGGTTAAATGTGTATTCTGTGGTTGTAAGGTTTTCCATGTAACCTCCCACCACGTGAAATTCTTGTAAAGGGTACTCTCCCAGTGACTGACTGCTCTCAATGCATAGTGATTGGTATTATGATAATAAAAAATTCCAAGAACCCAGCTTCTTTCTCAGATTAGATCTACCCTTTGTAGTTTAGCAGGAAAAGCACTAGCCAGACAGGGAAGCCCACTTGTTTGTTGCCTGCAGTAGTAACTCATTTTAGGCTTCCTTCTCCAGTGACTTTGCGCACTTGTCTTCATAAGAATGTGTCTGAATGCACCATCATAGATAGTAGAGTGATAGGGATTGGAAACTCAATCAACACTCTCTTTGCAGAAGAGGGCACAGAGAAGCAAATAAAAAGATTCTAGCCTTACTACAAGGTGGTTTGCCAGGGACGTCACCAGTGTTGTTCGATAAGAACGCTTCCTAGCATGAACAGCCTCCCCTTGCCAGTGATGTAGCTGCTTTGTTTTGCTTCAATTCCTATAATAGTATATTTCTATTGTATTCACTTGTAAACAGCTAATGTAGCAGCTCTCCGCGTTGGGATAAGGAAAATTCAATTTCTTCTGCTAGGATAGATCTATACTGCTCTGTTAGAATAATGACAGAAGTTAGAATTGTTGCCAGTTTCACACATGTAGCACTGATCAGGCAATTTTAGCGCCATGACATCCAACAAAGTTGCTCCTTTACTTGTTACAGCTTCTCCATTGCTGATCTAGCCTTGCACTCAGGCATCTACCAAGATTTCATCTGGCAGCAGAAAAAATTGGGCAGATACTTGGGAATGAGGCTAGCATGAAAAAGCGCCAATGAAGCTCTGGACAATGTGAGTCAATTTGGCAACCATTGGCAGATTTGTGGAGCAACTTTGGATCTGAGAGTTGTGGACAGGCACTTGCTATGGTATCTCACATGTACTGGGCTTCCTCACCACAAGCACTTAGCATTACTCATCACGCACTTCACTTCACTAAGCAACTTCAGTGGCCTAGCCTATGAGGTCTGATGATACATTCTGTATGCAAGCCTTTTTGAGTACAGCGGATTTCAGTTGCGTTCAAATCTTCGGTGCTCCATACGGAGTTCCACGGAACACGCAGTCAAGTCTCTCCAGATTAGCTAATGTGGAGACACTTGACTGCGTGTTCTGTGGGATTCTGTATGAAATATGGCAAATTTTAACGCAAATGAAATCCACTGTACAAGCCTTCTTAACCCAAGTACTTACATACAGTGTTCTACTCTCTTAAATGGCCTGTGGTAGGCATCCACAAGAATATTTCGCATGTCAAGCTAGTAGCTCTTAGAGAAAGCTTTTAGCTTAGTGAACACTATCATTTTCTTCTCAAAATGGACAGGAATACTAGCCTCCACCACTTAGATTTTTGTCACTAATGGAAAGGCTGTCTCCTGTCACAACCGATGATGTCATTTATCTTCCAGACAGCTGTAGGCAAAGTTGTCATTAACATTGTCACACAGTCAAACTCATGTTGAAGAAAAGGAGCATACAGTAAATGTTTGAGTACAAGTGAAAGCTAATGCAGGGTCATAAAATATCGTACCTGCTCTCCGAGGCCCATAGAGTCCACCCTGAGTGTCTTTACAGCCACATCAACCTAGATGACGGCGTGAGTGTGAGTGTGTGTGTGTGTTTGTGTGGAACACTTGCAAAGTAAAATTACCGCTCACTGTCATGATGAACACGTTTGTGAAGTGGGTTTCCTAAGTTGAGGAATTCCCCTCTCTCTGGCGACATTAATGTCACTCGTGTGAAAAAAAATGTATCAAGCCTTTCCCACACTTACAGAGTGCAAGCTATTGAATACTGTACAGTCGGAAGGCCCTGGAGCAAGGCTATCTATAGCATACTCACAAGCTTTCCATCAGGAGGAAGGCCCTGGAGCAAGGCTATCTGTAGCATACTCACAAGCTTTCCATCAGGAGGAAGGCCCTGGAGCAAGGCTATCTGTAGCATACTCACAAGCTTTCCGTCAGGAGGAAGGCCCTGGAGCAAGGCTATCTATAGCATACTCACAAGCTTTCCATCAGGAGGAAGGCCCTGGAGCAAGGCTATCTATAGCATACTCACAAGCTTTCCATCAGGAGGAAGGCCCTGGAGCAAGGCTATCTGTAGCATACTCACAAGCTTTCCGTCAGGAGGAAGGCCCTGGAGCAAGGCTATCTATAGCATACTCACAAGCTTTCCGTCAGGAGGAAGGCCCTGGAGCAAGGCTATCTATAGCATACTCACAAGCTTTCCATCAGGAGGAAGGCCCTGGAGCAAGGCTATCTGTAGCATACTCACAAGCTTTCCATCAGGAGGAAGGCCCTGGAGCAAGGCTATCTATAGCATACTCACAAGCTTTCCATCAGGAGATCTGTATGTGCCCCTCAGTACAGAGCCAAACTCTCCCTGCCCCAGCTCATCCCCAAGGTGTAGGTTGTCCTCTTTGATGGCCACCATCTGGTAGGTGTCCTTCATGTCCTTTGGCTTGTGAATTGGAGGAGGAGGAGGGTACCTAAAGTGTGGAGGAAGGGAGGGAGGGAGGGAGGGAGGGAGAGAGGGAGGGAGGGAGAGGAGGGAGGGAGAGGAGAGGTAGGAAGAAAAAGGAGGTATAACCCATAGATACACTTGCAACACACACACACACACACACATACACACACCGTGGGCTGTCTGTAGGTACCCTCCCATTCAAAGAAGTCACACTGGGCTCCCTTCGTGGTATGGGAGGTGCACTGGCACTAGGTGGAGGGGTGGCGATGGGAGGTTTGTGAGGGCGGTGAGGGGGCATACGAGACTGTGAGAACAGCAGCTGGCCTGGTGGTGGCTATGAGTAAGGGTAGGAGATGGGTCGGAGGAAGGAAGGTCAGAGGAGGGAAAGTGGAAGGACGGAAGGTGGCAGGACGGAAGGTGGGAGGAGGAAGGGATGGAAGGGAAGGAAGGAGGAGAGAGGGGGGAGTGAGGGGAGGGGGGAGTGAGGGGAGGGGGGAGTGAGGGGAGGGTGGAGTGAGGGAAGGAGAGGGGAGGGAGAGAGAGAGAGAGAGGAAGGAGAGGGGAGGGAGAGAGAGAGAGAGAGGAAGGAGAGGGGAGGGAGAGAGGAAGGAGAGGAGAGGGGAGGGAGAGAGAGAGAGAGAGGAAGGAGAGGGGAGGGAGAGAGAGAGAGAGAGAGAGAGGAAGGAGAGGGGAGTGGGATAGCAAGGTTCTTGCACATTGACAGGCTCGGCAAGAGATGACCAGTCATGATGCACCATAATGTAGGTGGGAATTATGACAACAAATCCTTATGACTCATAATCATGATTGGGCCACACACGTAATGCTGAGCAGGATACTCACAGCTCTGTTTGGGTTGGGTGACTTGGATCTCGAACTGCCAGGGATAGGGACAGGGTACCTCAGGAGGGTGGGGAGACCATCAACAAACATCATGTAGTGGTCAATGACAGACGGGAGGGAGTCAAACAATGGACCGTCATCAATGAAGTACCACAGGTCACCCTGAGGGAGGGGGTTGGAGGGAGGGGGTTGGAGGGAGGGGGTTGGAGGGAGGAGGTTGGAGGGAGGGGGTTGGAGGGAGGGGGTTGGAGGGAGGAGGTTGGAGGGAGGGGGTTGGAGGGAGGGGGTTGGAGGGAGGGGGTTGGAGGGAGGAGGAATGGAATTTGTAATACTCAGATAGGGACAGATGGAGAATGCGCCATATGTCAGCCTTAATCATATTCACAGTACACATGCGACCTAAGACAGGTGTACATGTAGCTTTGAATATACAGTGAACCCCTCCTTCTAAAGAACACCCCTGAGTTAAGGACACCTCTCTAATTAAATTAAGACACAAATCCTGAGACACTTGAACAAGCTTCATAATTATGACCTCAATTGAGGACACCTTACGAACCATTTTGGTCCCAAGGTTGCCTGTTGTAGTGTCCTACCATTAACCAACTTATTACTAAAGCTGTTACTGCATCTTCTCTATGAATCATTATTAAACCAAGCCGCACGTGTTAGCAACTTATTGACTTAGTCTGAGATAAACATTCTACAGGCATGCCTACTCCTCCCCTCTTTCTTCTACAGAAGGTTTTATGCTCTTGTGATACGAGTGTTTCTTCACAGCACTGAGGTAATTCCTACATGTAATCAATACACTGGTTGGTCTAGTCACCCTTGTACACATTGAGATCTATTCCTCAAGCATTTGAAAAGTCTCATGTTCATACATTAAAAACGTTGTATACAATATGAAAGCTTCATCTTGTCCCAAACACAAACACAATGACCCACCTCACACACTATCTCATAGTGGTATGGCGTCTGGTTGTGCATGAGAGTAAGGGCATAGTAGCCTGGTCTTCTTGAGTTGGGTCTTATAAGAAAGCTCCCATCTGCCTTTCCTCGCCTCTGCAGCAGTTGCACTGCTTGCTGTGGCAAAGACAAATAGTGAAAAACTCGATTCAATACAGGCCTCTTCATTCTTCCCCTTCCCTCCCGATTTTTTTCCTCTTTCCACTCCTAATTCCTTTTCTCCCATTCTTTTCCTCTCTTCCCTGGCCCTCCCCCTTTCTATGCTCCTCCTCCTCTTTCTTCTCTTACCCACTTTCTAGTTGGTGGACATAGCAACTCACGTTTCTGTCGGTGGCCTTGTGCAGCCACTCTGTTGTGGTTGTTCTCGGTTTGGGATAGTTCTGGCTAGCCCACTCTGGTGTAAGAGAGAGAAGGAAGACATCATAACATGACTCTTCCTAACACATTCCCACTAACCCCCTTCACCTTCCTCCCTTTGTCCATCCCTTCCTTTAATTTGACCATCCGTCCCTCCCTTCCTCCCCCTCCCTCCCTTTCTCCCTCTCTCCACCCCTCCCTCCCTCCCTCCCTCCCTCCCTCCCTCCCTCCCTCCCTCCCTCCCTCCCTCCTCCCTCCCTCCCTCCCTCCCTCCCCCCTCCTCCTTCCCCCACCCTCCATCCTCCTCCCTCTCCCTCCCTCCTCCTCCCCCTCCCTCCCTCCTCCTTCCCCCTCCCTCCCTCCTCCTCCCCCCTCCCTCCCTCCTCCTCCACCCTCCCTCCTTCCTCCCTCCCTCTTCCTCCTCCACCCTCCCTCCCCTCCCTCCTCCTCCCTCCCTCCCTACTCACCCAGCAGATCAACCACCTCCTTCTGCTTGTATCTATTAGCCAGTTCCTTTGGAGTGTCTTCCTCAGGGGTACGGGGCCGCAGAGGAGCATTCAGCTGAAGAAGAACCTTCACACACTCCACATGGCCCCTAGATACACATACATACACATAGGCACAACTTTAACTCAGTATCTCAAAGTAACCTCAATTTTGTTCCAATTTTTCTTCCAAAGCTGCAAGACAAAATCTGGAAAGAAAAACCTGAGGTTCAAGGCAATGGTCAGTAATGAGTTTCTTGCCCCATGATGAAAAGGTCTTGACTGACAATGGCACAGAGGTTCATCTTCAGATATACACACTGTACTGCTTCAATGATGAATGCGTTACATAGAGTCGTAAGTTACAGCCCCTGCTGCTTCTCAAGGAGGGTGGGAGACCTGGGATATCTCCCCCTAAGGCCAGTTTCCACCCCAATAAATTCTTAGCAAGATGTCTCAGTCAGAACACAAAGTGGTCAACCTCAAAGTAGGCCTGTACTCCAAAGAAGCACAGCCTAGCCCGTCACTGTCCCCCCCACCTCTCCCTTCAACTTAAAGTCCTGTATGAAACCCTACCTCCTATTACTTGTAGTATGATAACGCAGGAGAGGGCTGGTGAGTTTCTTACCCATACTGTACATACATGTACAGACATGTACAGTCAAACCCCTCTATAATGGTTACTGCTATAGGCAGCCACCTACGTACTGTGGGCACTACTCCTGCTGGCCAAAACATGCTGGTCCCATGGCAACCATTATAGACAGGTTTCACTGTATACATAGGTATGCCATGCAATAAGTAGAGGTAACGTACCCATCCCATAGGAGAACTACATGTGAGTACGGAATTTTTTAAATACTAGAAGCAAGTTACTCCCAATACCGTATTTCTTCAATCAGACACCGCGGCTACTATTTTTTTCGCTGCATGTTTTGGTGCGGCTACTATTCGAGGGCGGCATCTATTTGAAGAAATACGGTATATAAAATATAAAATCCACCGTTCAATATGCTACTGTGGTGCTCAATCTGGCTCGCCCCAATGAGTACCAGAAATCAGACTACTACTAAAAGCAAGCTGTTCCCAACCCTCTCCCTACCTGAATGCTGCCTCATGCAGAGCCACCCATCCTGTGGTAGCATTTCTTTCCTGGACATCCGCTCCTCCCTTCTCCACCAACAGCTTGATGGCCTCTGCATAGCCATTCCGTGCCGCCAGCTGTAGTGTACAGAAAAAAAAAGGGGGGTTATAGGACATCTTGTCTCAACTAGAAATAAGATGCTATGAAGGGAAGAGATGGCACATACTGAGTGGCTGCCAGCTGTGAGACTGAAACTGTGTAGTATACATGATGGAAATCGCTTGCTGTAATGATCTTCGAAAATGAGGAAAGATGCCGATGCTACTACCTGTACCTACGTGTACCTACATGGATAAAGCCAGCCACCTGCTGACTACCTTTCTTGTTGCATGAGATCTCTGGTCACCCCAGTGCAGCTGATGAGGCCTGGTATTGGCTGAAACACGTCCTGCACAGTGGGCAACTTTGCAAGGCCTGCCTTTTTCTAGAGATGATATAAGGGCTGGTGATTGAAGCTAGTGGCCAGAGTATTAAGCTGGGGGCGGGGTTCTAGGGTTTGATTTCCAGTGACTGTTAATTTTGCACTCCCTTCTTATTTGCCTCCTACTATCAAATGGAACTTGGATAATCTCTTGTATTCCTCCCCAAAGCTCCATAAACTATTTTCTCTCTACAAAAAGCCTTGATGCGATATCCTGTAGATCAGTCACCTGCAATATTCTGAAATGGAAACCATTTCCGCGGTGCCAACATTTGCTTCTAAAGCTGGTAGCACACACGATGTTCCTGTGTTACATAGTTTAATGAACATTCTTTCATACTTCAAAGCAGAAATGTAAATTTGTACTGATTTGCAATTAAACTGAGCACCTTCCATATATGGTTATGGTGGCCTTTAAGCCAGTTGTGCAGAACTAAACCAAACTTCTCGGTTTATGCAGAACTTCTTTCATGTTCTTGTCCAACGCTTGTTTTCAAAAGTGGCTCCATAATTTCATCATGCGGATGATGTTAATGTTTACCCATGTAGACAGAGGGAGGGAGGGGTCGTCATTTAAAATGCCTCCCTATCTGCTTTGCGCATACTTCAAGCAATCTAAAAATAGGGGGCGGGAACCGCCTGGGAATGAGGCTAGTAAGAAAACAAACAAATGCTATCATCTCGTCGTGTCCAGACTGCCCACCAAGGAGGAGGTGGTTTAGTCAACTGAATGTCTTGTCATTTCAGTCCACCAATCAGAACACTACAGTGCACTATGTCACACATCAGATTCGCATGTTCAGTACGCAGAGAGAACTAACTAGGTGCATAATGAGCAGCAGCAAAGGCGCTTGTTATTTATGACAGCCTTCTTAATCCAGATATTGCCCAAGGTCCGAGGCTTAGTGTGTGAACCCTTGTATGAATCCCAACCCGAAAGGCTGCACTACATGACTCTGGTGTTATGTCTAGACAAAACTACATAGCTTCCTCTGTCACACTGTTGCACAGGAATGCAGCATATAATAAGATTTCATGGTTTACATTCCAGCCTAGAGTGTTCAAGAGTGCCATTCATACTCAAGCAAGACTGATAACACACATTCCCCACTATAATTCACTGTTTTCACTTGCACATTTGCTCAACTCATCATCCCATACATGTTTGGTATAAGCAAGTGTTCATTCCATATGTGGAGAGCTGTCCAGAGGTGTTAGGACAAAACAGCTGTCCTGGAACACATGGCAGCTGGCAAACACACACAGTCAAGCCTAGTCTCATTCCCATTCTGAGGTGTATATCAACGGCCTGGGAACGAGGCTACGATACTGTATATCACTTCAGTATAATGTGTGATACTGTAAGTGATGTGTACTGGACATTGTCCGCATTGGTTTGGGCCACGAGATTCCTTGTCGGGCACCGCCCCCCCCCGTCTGTCTACCTATCATTACATCATATCACCATGCATGTGAAAAATTGGACCAGGCCTCCCTCTTCTGGTTTTGCATACTGCAAGCGATCAAAAACAGGACGGTGGTGAAGGCCTGGGAACGCACACAGTCAAGCCTAGTCTCATTTCCCACACTGGTTTGGGTCTGGGACCAAGGGTAACTACATCAGCACCCTAAAATGGAACCTTCTCAGCAAAATTAGTAAATATTACTAACTTTGGGACCATGATTGTAACTTCAGTGCAGTATCTATGCCCCAAGGCAAGAATACACCCCTTCCAGGCTTTCTTTCCCTCTAATACTGCTAATAGCGGAAGCTGGGTTGAAGTCCTCTAAACAAGGCTATAGCTGGATGGTTATAGCTTAGCTTAGGTCTTAGGTCTGGATGATGTAAACATGCAGGCACCCAATATGCACATGTCCAGAATTCAAGAGCTAGTGTACAGCAGTGTGTACAGCAGGTACAGAGACATTATGGCACCAGAGACATCATGGGACTGGTGTAGTACAAGGAAGAGAAAGTCGAGTACTGTTTCAACACACACTAAATGCTCTCTTATGTGGTTTGTGAAATGTAATCAAGCAAATGAACAAGCTTTGATGCTTGTACAGAAACTACTCTATCATGGACACTCTGACTACATAGCTATGGCTCCACTAAGTGTGTACACTAGTATGCAAGTGTTTTGCAAGTGTGGCAGTGTTGTCACAAGCATCGATTTACATCTGAATAGTGAGGAACAAATAGTCGTTGCATTTCCCAAATGGAGCGGCATGAGCGTGAAGAATGAATGCTGTTCCATAAAGTGTTGTTGCACAAAATATCATTTTAGATCTATATACATGTAGCAGGAAACAGCGGTCTGCCATTAGCTAAACTGCCAAGCATGGGTATGATACACAACAGTGTACATGGTGTATGAGGGCCACACAACAACAAAAAACAAATGAAAAAAAAACTATTAGAGTGTACTGAAGACAAATGTCTCAAGCCGTGTTCCCAGGCCTTTCCCCAGCTCTTACCACATATTTACATGTGATGCTATATAGCTGGGAAGGAGTGAAGAAACCTACCCCCCCATCTCCCCCATCGCAAAAAGATCTGAGATCCACACTTGAAATGCTGGCTATTCTACCACCATGATGAAGAGACCAACATGAAGAGAAGGTGTTTACCATTGTTTTCACATACCTGCAATGCAGTCGATCCCTTAGAGTCTCTGATAGTCACATCTGGAGTCTGCTGTAACAAAATATCCAAAATCCTGATGTAGCCTCTTTTGGATGCCTCATGAATAGGAGTTGATCCCTCGCCATTCTGTGAGTCGACTTTCCCTGAGGTGGGTGTGGGAGGTTGAGACACAATTCTCTGCACACTTGCCAGATCTTTGGCAATCACGGCTCGGTGTAGATCTGTCTCCAAGCGTTTCATGGCTGATAGCGGAGGAGAGTTACCACCGACAAAGTCGTGGAGCTGAGCAGGCAGGCCATCAGCTGTAAACTGGTAATGGTGTACTAACTCGTCAAGCCCCTGAAAGAGGGGGCCATTATCGACCGAAAACCACCCATCTCCGTGTCCCACAACCTGGAAATGGTGCACCTGGTTCCTGGCCCACATGGTGAGTACAAAACTGCCGGGTATGCGCATGCTCTCCCTCACCAGGAAGAGTCCTTCTCGTCTACCGCTGGGACCACTGCTGACCAAATGGGCCGCGTTCTCCCTGGTGATTTTACCGTGGAACCACCTATCTGGCTCGTTGGCGAAACTCATACTGGCCTCTCAGAGTCTTAGATCTGACGTGCAAGCCACGCAGCCGACACAGCGACGGGACATCAGTCATCACACAGTCACAGGTAAGCTAAAATAGAAGGGTTTATCCTACAGTATACGTACACGTGAGTTGCATTGCGTCATACGGGTATTCCCCTGACCAAGGCGTACGCAGCTTATCTACTCCAAAAGGCATAACAGCAGCATGAGCTACTCTAGAGTGGAGCATCCCCGAACATCAAGAACCCAGAGGACTGGAAGCCATTATCAGAGAGGCTCTGTAGCTCCGTACAATCCGCGGCCAGTCAATAGCCCCCCTTTGATGATGCACCATGAAGAGGATGGGAGTGGCTCTCCTGGGGAAGAGGAGACCAGCGGTGGAGGCTACCAGGGGAGGAGGGCAGGTATCCGAACTGAAGAAAGAGGTATGCAGAGGTGGGTGTGTCACTAGTCTCGCAAGCCATACCCTTCGCAGAGAGGAAGGGTCTGGTCACGCTGCAACTACCGAGTTGTCGCCGAGGAACGCAATTATCGAACATTGCGGTTAGGTAATAAGATGCTGACATCCGCTAAACACGTTGTGACGTAATTGTACTCCATGACAACGGATGCGATCTACGAAGAGCGCGGATCTGATTGGTCACGACAAGTTTCTGTCGTGGCGACAACTCGATGGTTGCAGTGTGACCAGACCCTTCCTCTCTCCTGCGAAGGGTGTGGCTTGCGAGACTAGGTGTGTCACCATGTCATATCAACCCTACATACCTTCCCTAGTCTTGTTCCCAGACCCTCAGCACGGTATACTATTATGAAGCGTCCTCATTTCTTTCTGGAGGTCTTGCTGAGGATTTGGAAACAAGAGTACATACTTTCCCCAGACCCTCTTGACACAGTGATGAAGAATGACCAGCTTGCTCAGACTGAGTGTTGTAATTACTGGAGTGCCATGCTTTTCAAATAATGGCGGAAAATATTGTCTCCAATAATGACAGAAAGTATTTTCTGTGACATTATCAGTTAGTAAACTGTGAAAGAGCTGGCTTGCCACTATGGTATTGTTTCCTCGTCAATACTGATAACTCCACTCCATCATATCAATACACTTCTGGGCAGTTACTATTAGAAAGAGTAAGCAAGAGTGTATGCTCTCATCACATGTGCTACTGGCATACAATGTATATAATATAGTGTATTGTGTCATGTTAAGGGTAGAGAGATAAGGACCTATTCTGCACTCAGCCTTTATGTTGGTACAAATACCTATAGCTTTATAATGTGTAGATAGCAATGCTGCATTGTTAATATTTGACCACTGCTCACACATCAGTTTGTTTGGTCAAGCCAGATAGGTTCTGCCCTAACAGAAAGGGGAGGCACTGTGTGCTATGCACATGGCGACTGTTGTACATGTAGCTGTCTGTAAAAAGACCCTTAGTTGGCACTGGGTGGATCATTTCTCTATTTCATGCATGGACATAGAAAGTGCTTCTCTCAGCTTACTACTAAGGGCTCCACTGTAGGCAGTTTTACAGATGCTTAGAGATCCCAGACTCTTGAAGCCTCACTACTGTGTTAATTAGTGTGGTTAGGGTCATGAATCTACACAGAATGGCTGAATTAGCTCAAGTTTCCAGTGCTAGCTCCCAGCAGAAGTTGAAATACCTTGTGTTCAAGGTATCAGTAGGCTAAAAGTGACTTGTAGAGAATAAAATGTAGTAATTAATCGGTTAACCTAACACATGCAGGGACTAGCAGTAAAATGACCTTCCCATTCAAAGGGAATTATTAATGTGACTTTCCACACACATGCATGAGGGACATTGAAACTCTATGCAGTACCTAGAGCTACAGGCTTACTACCCACCCATTATAATCACATTAGGAGGTCAACGGCTTTCTACTCAGCAATTGGATGATGTTAGGAGAAGGCAAGAACGAGAACAGCAGCTAGATGCAAAGTACTCAGGCGTACGAAGAAAGGTAAGCTATATATGTTTTGAGACCAGCACAAATTATGTCACTATAATACCTTCAGCAAAAGCATGAAGAATACCAGCGGGCCAAACATCAGAAAGAGGATGAAGAGATACAGAGAAAGAAGCAGATACAAAGAGAAAAAGTGAGCTCAAGTCAGACTGATTTACTGAAGTATCGTCATGCTTATAGTGGTGAAAATTGTGACCACTATACGAGACCAGTATATAGATTAGTGCAAGGGTATTGGAGTAGCTGCCTCACAATAATGACATCTAAATCCCATCATCAGACTATATAATGTCAGATTTGGTAATGCCTTTGGCAGTTGAGTTCTGTGCCAGTAGAAAAAGGCCAGGTTGGTGAGTGTCACCTTACATGCAGTATAGTATGTCATAGTTGCAATGTAGGATCCTGGGATGTCCTTAGGATAGCAACATTTAGGAAGAATCTTATAATAGGATGTTCTTCAGAATCCCAAGATAGGAAGGACAATTAAGCTCAGTCCGTCTGAGAAATCTGAGACAGCTGTAGGCACACTGGACATGACAGGTTTTTGTTATTTATTTATTATGTGGATGTTTATTTACTTATCTTGCAGGCCCAAAAACTGCAAGAGAAACAGCATGCACAAGCTAAAGTGGATCAAGCAGAACTTAGGAGGTTTGTACAAGTTGTAATTTGCTACAATCCTGTATTGTCACGTTATGTCATATTGTGTACAACTGTACTTGCAGGAAAAGACTGGAACGTTTTGAATCTGCAGCAAAAACCAACTGAACTGTTTCAGTGCATATGTACTAAGCACCAACATGTCATGTATTTTGTGTGTTGAATTTTTATCCGTGTCACTATAGCATCAACTGTCATAGAAGGGTTGCAATAAGGCTTGTTTCAGATCGTCCATTTTTAGTTGTAGTGTATTTGTGTTTCAGTCAGCATAGGTATCATTTGCTACCTGTTGTAGGTGCTCTGCTTGTGTCATTGCACATAATAATTATTGCACATAATAATTATTGCACATAATAATTATTGCACATAATAATTATTGCACATAATAATTATTGCACATAATAATTATTATGTTACCTTCTGTAGCTGAGTGTGTTCATGAGTTGTCACTTATACTAGCTATGTCTAATTATCCCTGTATGTGTCAGTCATTTGTGTGTTACAAAAAGTGTACAGTCCTGTGCTAGGAGTCTTATGACAGGGTGTTCTATTTCCTGTGACTGCTGTATGATATCTCTGCTGTGTGCAGTTTAACTTTGGGTGTGTGTAATTACGTGTTTGCCGTGTCTAAAACGTGAGGGTGTGGCTTGGGGTGGTTTCTGGGGGCTGTGGTTCTGTGACAGCAAAGCTTACAGTACCTGATCTCAAAATGATATTTATATGCAAGAGGTGTTCCCCAGAAGTCTGTGGCAATAATTATGTGGTGTATAAATTATGCAATTTGCATTCTGTATGTCTTTTAAGTAGTAGTTAACACAACAGACAAGCACTTGTAGCCATAAATGAGATGATAATCAGAATATTCTTCTGTTGAGGTGGCAATTACACAAAAAGTTTTCTGGCACAGATTATTTTAAACAACAAAAGCAAGTCAAACGCACATGCCCAGAATCAGTCACTTGCTGACAAGGGTGCCTTTGTCCCTTTCTCTGTCCCTGTCCCTCTGTACCTATCCCTGTCCCTCTGTCCCTCTCCCTGGCCCTGTCCCTCTCCCTGGCCCTGTCCTTGTCGCTCTGTCCCCATCCCTTTGTCACTGTCCTTCTGTCCTTTTCCTTGTCCCTGTCCATCTCTCCCTGTCCCTGCCCCTCTCCCTGTCCATCTGTCCCTCTCCCTGTCCATCTCTCCCTGTCCCTGTCCCTCTCCCTGTCCATCTGTCCCTTTTCTTGGGGGAGGATGCCCCCAGAACCCCCTACAATGCTGTGTGCTACTGTTTTATTTTCAGCCTTCGGACCCGCTAATGGCAACCACTATTGCAGTCTCACTCCTGAAGCTCTCCCCTCCTTGGCAGCTGTGCAGATATGTAGCTTGTTTCGGAGACATTGTGTTGCTAGCCTCGTACTAGTGTTGTTTTAGTTTAATGTTCGGACTAGTAGTTTAGTTTTAGTTTAATTAGGCTACAGATCCTAATTGTTAGTTTAGTTTTAGTTTTAATTACCAAATCTAAAATGGGTTAGTATCGGTACTTTTAGTTTTAGTTAACTACCATTTTTGGATGATTTCAAATTAGTTTAGTTGTAGTTTTTAATTATCGGACTAAGGCAGCATCAATTTTAGTTTTAGTTTTAATTACTAAAAGGTTTTATGCCTTACTAAAATGCATTTTAGTTTTAGTTTTAGTTAACTAAAACAACACTACCTCGTACACTAGGCACGAGGCTATCATCTTGCTGCCTTGCCTACCATGATGCATGGTACAATGCATTATATGCCAAAAAATTATGGTATTTGGTAGGGGGGTTTCTTAAGTTTGTTTTACAGTGGGGTTTCCAGCAATCAGAGTGAGTGTGACCCCAAGAATATCTCCAGACATATTTTCAGCTATCATTGATCTTAGTACATCACATGGCAAGAAGGGCAAGAAGGTAAC
Organism: Agelas oroides; assembly: GCA_949130485.1. Classification (NCBI taxonomy): domain Eukaryota; kingdom Metazoa; phylum Porifera; class Demospongiae; order Agelasida; family Agelasidae; genus Agelas; species Agelas oroides. The sequence continues at coordinate 2,510,681 of OX422189.1, forward strand.
AATATAATGTATTATTGTCGGGCGACTCTGTATACCCATTCTTTTCCTGTCAATAATCTATATATATGGAAAGAAAAGTGAAGATGTTACCTGCATTCTGTCAAAAGAAGTACATACTTTTTTCCAGATATTTGTGCACAGTCTATCTTGTGCTTGTATATATGTGAATCAGAGTTTTGTCCAAGTACCCTCTGTGAATACAGTACAATGGAAGTAGCTATAGCATTACCATTACTCAACTCACTCTGGCTATCTAGTTTGTGAACTTGCTCGCATTACCACTCACCAGGGTATCAGAACTTCATTTAGGATGGGGTTAGTATAAGAAGCAGGAGCTGAGTGTAGTGATCTGACATTCTTTATGATTTACACCATAGGTGTTAGTGTAAATATTGTAGTGCACTAGGCTGTTTTTGGTTAATTATTTTTTGGTGCTAATTCCCCTCATGTTAACACTTTGCCTTTGTACTTATTAGAAGATACATTCTAGAATAGTCTTATAAATAGACAGGCTGTGTGTCTATAATCAATTGCTACCAGTTGCTATATTCCGCACGAAGTTTGGTGGCCTTTGCGCAGCGATACGACACTGAGTTTACAGTTTGGAGCATGTCAGAGTGAGTTGCATGCTTTAGGCTTCCCCTAACACACATACACAATGAAAAGGGTGGGGGCTGTTTTTTAATCGTAGGGAGTACCAGGCAATGAGCCTATGACACACGTAACTAGAATTTCAGCACCAATCCCCCAAACTACATACCATGTGAATTCATCCATAGTAGTAGTATGTTACTTGTTCGCACCTACTTAGTTTCCAAGTGCTTGACTTGCTGACAGTGCAACGCCAACTCAATATGCAAGAGAGACCAGATCAATCCCGGGTGAGAGTCTGGTTCTGTGAGACATGAACTACTTGTCTGTGTGGTAACCTGAACTCTGTGAATATAGTATGGTATGCAATTATTATCTTGTAGGTTAGTTAGCACTAGTTTCCATTCCATTCCATTGCTAATGTGCTGAGGTTCCATATTTCTCTGTTTATTTGTTATACTAGTTTGGTTGCTATGTAGCCTCTATTTATATTAAGTAGAGTGATTTTTGTAACACTTTATCTTCAAATTAAAGACTTTGCTCAAGTTGTAGCTTAAGATATCACAGTCTGTTAGTCAAATTCCTCTAGAGTCATAGCTTCTGCTGAGTGCGGGTACATGTACATGTACTTGAATCTGCATAGCACATAGCGACCTTCCTCCCACCATTCACCCATGTCTTTGTCTTCTTTGCTGAAGCAGAAGATGTCGTGTGCAGTCATAACTTCTTCACTTTTTGGCATCGACATCAGTTTTCCAATAGCCGCTCCACCAGCTCCACCAGCAGCAGTCAATGTCACTGCCATTACCACACCTATGGCCCCACCCACTACTGCTCCAGCTACAGCACCACCAATGGCACCAGTTTTTATGGGATTCTGGCCAAGGAATGAGCTGTTTAGTTGATAAACACGGAATTCATAGTCCTTGTCTATCTTTGCTACAAGCATCTTGAAACTCTGGTTGTCCACCACACGAGCCTCATAAGTCAGCTTGGCTGCCTTGCGGCCTGGTGAGTGTTCATTTCCTGTGAACTCAATCTTTGCTTCAACTCTGGTTTCACTCTCACTTGATTTTGCAATGCTTGGAAGCATCTCAAAACCGTCCAAGTCTTCATTTCTCTCATTCAGCTTATTCTCTTTGGCCAACTTGGTTTGCTTATTTGTGACCATAATTTCATGCACAAGGCACACAACACCCTCTTTTCTTTCAGATGCTGCCTCAATTCTAATCTGTTCTTCAAGAAATTCCTTTATGTCTCTTTTGTCAACCACCCACTTAGCCCATTGTTTCCTTTTGGCAAGTTTTTCAGCTGCTCTTTGGATCAACTCGCGAAATTGACATTCGACAAAGGCATGTTCCTTTTTCTGCATTGCTGTAGTAATGTGGTTCAAAACAGATTTACAAATCAACTCAACTGCCCACGTGATAGTCTCGCGTGGCCAGACTCTACCCAGAAGGAAGGGTCTGGTCCACTGAATTTGAAACTAACACCCCACACATAATTAGGGGTGTGATACAATTAAGCTAGCAGGTGGATATAGTTATGATTGGTGCAGCTCTGAATAAAGTTCGCACCTTGTACTGCACTAGTGTGAAAGCTACGATCAAAAACGGTAGCGGTTAGGAAGTACTCACGACATTGGACCAGACCCAGGTAGGGTCCGGCCACGCGAGACTACCTATACATAACAGGCATCGGCCAACCCTTCGCTTATAGAAAGCACATAGGTCCGGCTGCAATCGAAGGGTCGACGATGCCAGCCTACATGATCGCTGCATGAACTATGTCATTTATAAATTTTGTAGCCACTCCATTCGCCCTTACTAAACCTCCTACAACCAGTGTAAGACACATGCAGCCTACCTTCCATCATAGAGAATAGACCTACGTCTGCCATCTTGTCTTGCGAACTTGTACAATCGCGCGCAGTGTGCTAATAGGCAGGAAATGGCCAATCAGATTGCAGTACTGATTTGGTACACATCCATACGTAGTTTAGTCTCTTTGGTACAAGTCCATAGCCTCGTTCCCAGGCCCTGCGCGTTCGTCGCTTGCAGTACGAAATTCTGCGCGAATTTTGTACTGCAAGCGACGAACGTGCAGGGCCTGGGACCGGGAACGAGGCTAACAAGTCCATAAGTAGTTAAATTTTTCGTGCGCGCCCTACGGCCTTGTCGATATTTTTCGACGAGTCCGCAGGGCGCGCGCGAAAAATTAGGTCTGGGGACGAGACTATACGTAGTTTGGTTCCCAGACCCTTCCTGTATGGGCGGGGTGAGAAATATACAGGAAGTGTTTGGAAACTAACTATTTGGCCATTGGGTGGGGCCTGGGGACGAAGCTAGTCTCGTGCCCCGCCCGCGCGCGCCTGCTACTATTTTCCCGCTAGGTAGTCTGGGCACGAGACTATATAGTTGTTGTGTGAAAGCCCTGTGAGCTGCCAAGCATCCTAGTCAATACTGTGAGCTGCCAAGCATCCTGGTCAATACTGTGGGCCCTGCTGCTATTGCAGGCAGAACTCCACTTACAACAATCATTCTTAAACTGGGGAAAAAACAGAAATCATTTTAGACGGAAAAGCGGAGTTGGGAATGTCTAGCCTGTGGGAACAACAACAACAAAAAAATAATAAATAAAAAGACATTATACAGTTAAAAAAACAACTTCGGTTTAAGAACTATCATTGGGGCGAGCCTGAGCGAGCCCCACATTAACGTGTTGAACGCCAGCGGTGTCTGTATGTATGTATGTATGTTTGTATGTATCAAAAGGATTATTGATTTCTTCAATCTGTTGCTAATTCTAATTGCACAATAACCATCAGATGCATTGGTGCAGTAAAACTAAGAATTTACGGTAATCACATTAATTCATTTGTGAAACCTGATTGGTCAGTATACTTACCATATTTCCCCATATCTTGGACCAGATACTAGCTCTCCATGCACAGTCAGAATGTTCAGAAAGTAACTACAGAATAAACATTATGTCATGTAACAGTAGCTTCGATCTAACCAATCATGTTTCATTCAAAAGTCAATTTTTTGTGCGAAGTCCGTTGTGCACCTAGGTCACCCTGTAATTTAATGGATAATGCTGACATTCTTAGATGCTCTCGTGATTTCTGTAAGCAAGTAAATGGTATCCTGTTTAGGTTTGGCTTTTGTGATCCAGTTGTACAGACTAGACTGCTCCTTAATTACTGTATGTCTCTCTATGGCTGTGCTTTGTGGTCTCTTAATTGTAGTGAAATTAAACACTTAGATGTGTGTCTTAATAAGTGTTTACGACGTATCTGGTCACTTCCCCCTAATAGCCACACTGGCATTGTTCATTGTGTTTCTGGTTGTGTAAGTGTGTATAATGTTTGTTTTCAACGTTTCTGTAAGTTGTATCAGTCTGCTTGTAGTAGCAGTAATTTCCTTGTACGTACAGTTTTTCAATCTGCATCTCTCTCCTGTCGCAATTTCATTGGTCAAAACCTTATGTTTGGCAAGAGTTTTGTACGGGATTATAGTAGTATCTCTTTAGATTCAGTTAATTTGGTTAGAGAGTTGAGAGATAACTCACTGTTTGTACCTGGCTTTCAGACCTCTGAACTGAACTTATTTGTGCATTATGTGTCTACTTCATAGTTAGGTATCTACTCTTTTAATTGTACTCCTTTTCTGTGGGGTGAATAATAATAATAATAATAATAATAATAATAATTATTATATCCTGAGCTAATTAATATGTCAACCATTACATAATGCTGCTCAGATTGTCCAATGACACATTGTGCTGAACTAGCTATCTGGTCATATACCCTGCATCAGCCATGGCTCGGAACTTGATGCCAGGAGGAAGATATGCTGCAACAAAGTCTGCATGGAGGTAGGTAGCTAGCCCACCAGCTGCAAACAGAGCAAAACATAATATAGTACACTAGTTCACTGAGTGCAAGTTTTCATGACTACTGACCTAAAATTTATGGTACAACAATTTTCTAATGAGTCAAAAAATCAAAAAGAAGGTCTTGAGAGTGTGCATTATTAGCTCACCCGAGCATCCTGTCAAAATGACTTCCCTGGCAGTCTTCATTCCAGCCAGTGACCCCAAATAATCAAGATTAGCCTTCAATATCTTCTGACCTCTGTTGGGGGTGGGGAGTCAATATATGTACAGGTGTAGAGGGAGAGGTTTGACATCTAGTGTCATTTCCTAATTACCACTCCAACTTCAGTCTTTGTTTGCTTTCAGTATCCAGGGGCGGAGGAAGTGCTCTGGTCACTCAGGCCATGGCCAAACCAATGCTTTAGAAGTTTGCTGACAGCAAATTTTATACTACCGTAATGCTAGAAATATGCAGGACCTGGTATAAAATTACGCGGTTTGGCCACTTTTGAGCTTTTGAAAGAATTATGCGATACTGATTTATGTGTTTTTGAGCTAGTATTGTCATAGTACATATACGTGAATTAAAATTGTGCGATACAAAAATATACGACCCAGTGACCACTTGCATAAATAGCCTAAATAAATACTACGCATAATATTATAGCACTACGGTATCAAACCGGCCCTTAAAACTCCAGCAAACTTCAGGCCCTCCCTCAAATTGGCAAGCCACAACAATTGGTATATCATGGCTTTTAACGACCTGCAATCAACTAGTTACTGTGTACAGGTATAACATCACGCAACATGCACACTGTATGGCCACATGCAGCAATGAAGACTTGCAAACCAGCTTCTTCCACCCATGATCATTAACAACAACTTGTGATAATGCCAATGCAATATATACAGAGTGACTTTGAACCGCTCCAATGGTGCACTGCCAAGAACAGGATGAACGGTACTTACCTAAAGTATATTGCTTTTCCATTGACATGGATAGGGTCTGCCCTACAAGGAAACAGTTAGTAATAGTTTCCTTCAAGCTGCTACCAATATATAGTAAAGACACAATGGAGTTCTCCATATATGGAATAGTGGATTGTATCAGTCTGCACTCACACATTCCCAGCAAAAGAAGCCCCATCACAGTACTTCACATAGACAGTGTTCCAGTTGTAAAAGTCGGGATTGACCTTGGGGTCATCGGAAAGAAACCCTCCAAGAGTAATGGAGGCAGGCCAGGATTTGGAAGAGCCAAGCGGAGTCATGCTGCGATCATAGCAGTCTGTTTCATTCCTACACCACCCTCCTCCCTCAAGGTGCACAATCCAACTTTCTGACCCACTGCCACTCCCTTCCCGAATAGAAGCCTGCAGGTGAACCATCCAGACACACAGCTCCCTGAAATCAGGCAAATACTACTAGTACAGCACAAAACAAACAGATGAACACCACTAATTTAGTTTTCAGTCCTCATGGAACATCATAGTAGCTACTAAAGATACCAGCAAAAAAATAGTTAACCTAACATTACATCACATCACTGTGCACACACTGTAAAAAACTTTGGGTTGTTTCAACCAGTTTATAGGGTTGTCTGAGTTGCACACATGTATGTAGGAGTAATGCTGAAATATCACTGAGAAATTTGTTGAACAAATTATACATAATTAGCCTGCTTTGATATGACATACTAGATAGTAAGGACAAATTGAGCAATTTGTTCATGAAATCGAGCTATGCTTTGATGTGACGTTACATAGGAAGGAAGGAATTTCTTGAACAAATTGCTCAATTTGGTTCACATTTATTTGGTATGTCACATCAAAGCAAGCTAATTTCTTACATTTAGTTGAACAAATTGCTTATTTGTTTGAAATGTGATATTTTATAGAATTATAATTACTCCTCTGCACATGTGCGCAACTCAGACAACCCTTAACAGGTTGAAACAACCCAAAATTTTTTACAGTGCATGATGACATCTCCCTGATCTAGCGCTTTTGATAGCACGCTGCTTCTTTACTGTAGGCAGTTTTACAGATGCTTAGAGATCCCAGACTCTTGAAGCCTCACTACTGTGTTGGTGTGGTTAGGGTCATGAATCTACACAGAATGGCTGAATTAGCTCAAGTTTCCAGTGCTAGCTCCCAGCAGAGGTTGAAATACCTTGTGTTCAAGGTATCAGTAGGCTAAAAGTGACTTGTAGAGAATAAAATGTAGTAATTAATCGGTTAACCTAACACAGGGACTAGCAGTAAAATGACCTTCCCATTCAAAGGGAATTATTAATGTGACTTTCCACACACATGCATGAGGGACATTGAAACTCTATGCAGTACCTAGAGCTACAGGCTTACTACCCACCCATCAAAATCACTTTAGGAGGTCAACGGCTTTCTACTCAGCAATTGGATGACGTTAGGAGAAGGCAAGAATGAGAACAACAGCTAGATGCAAAGTACTCAGGCGTACGAAGAAAGGTAAACTATGTACGTTTTGAAACCATCACAAATTATATGTCACTAGTTGTAGTTCATATAATATACCTCCAGCAAAAGCATGAAGAATAGAGTAAGTTAGCAATCATCGGACGACAGGTATATTCGGACACTCAAACGCGGAGGGAAAACTGCGTAAACATTCGGCGATACCACAAGACTGTAGCTGAGGTACGTGGTACCTGGTGTACCAAATATGACGCCCGCGCATTGTTTCCTGTTGGCGCTAGAAGCGATAAAATGGCCGTCCGAAAAACATCAATATTCGGAAAAGTGTATGTATTTTCAGACACTGTTGTTTGTGCCTTCTCTGAAGCTGCTTTTGGAGAGATTTTAGCATCGATACGATGCCCCAGGACCTCCCCAATTCGCAATATATTTTGGTAACGGTAGCTGCTTTGAACACTCAGGGGCGTAGCTGAACATGGACCAGTCCGATCGATCAATAATCGGACGGTGAAATTTGTCATTTCTTGCTGTGTTGTCTCCAAACAAGTTGAAGTCTCCACCATATTAGCATCAGTAGAATCTACAGGCTCTTGGCTACATGCTGGTTCTTGTCCGGAGTTTGTGCGTTGAGTAGTTCTCGAGATATAAATATATTTCATGTTTCTTTCCATAAAGTACGCTGGTTGATTTATGTGCAGCATAAATACGTGAGTTCAAACGATATCGTGCAATATCTCGAGAACTACTCAACGCACAAACACCGGACAAATACCAGCATGTAGCCAAGAGCCTGTAGATTCTACTGATGCTAATATGGTGGAGACTTCAACTTTTTTGGAGACAACACAGCAAGAAATGACAAATTTCACAGTCCGATTATTGATCGATCGCACTGGTCCATGTTCAGCTACGCCCCTGAGTGTTCAAAGCAGCTACCGTTACCAAAATATATTGCGAATTGGGGAGGTCTTGGGGCATCGTATCGATGCTAAAATCTCTCCAAAAGCAGCTTCAGAGAAGGCACAAACAACAGTGTCTGAAAATACATACACTTTTCCGAATATTGATGTTTTTCGGACGGCCATTTTATCGCTTCTAGCGCCAACAGGAAACAATGCGCGGGCGACATATTTGTTACACCAGGTACCACGTACCTCAGCTACAGTCTTGTGGTATCGCCGAATGTTTACGCAGTTTTCCCTCCGCGTTTGAGTGTCCGAATATACCTGTCGTCCGATGATTGCTAACTTACTCTACCAGCGGGCCAAACGTCAGAAAGAGGATGAAGAGATACAGAGAAAGAAGCAGATACAAAGAGAAAAAGTGAGCTCAAGTCAGACTGATTTACTGAAGTATCGTCACGCTTATAGTAGAGACACTTGTGAAAATAGTGGCCACTATATAAGACCAGTATATTTTTTGTAGATTAGTGCAATTATATCAAGAGTATTGGGGTAGCTGCCTTAGCCTCGTACCCAGGCTCCTCCCCGTTTTTCTGGGGAGGAGCCTGGGTACGAGGACGAGGCTAAGCTGCCTCACAATAGTGACATCTAAATCCCATCATCAGACTGTATATTATTTATTTATTATGTGGATGTTTATTTACTTGTCTTGCAGGCCCAAAAACTGCAAGAGAAACAGCGTGCACAAGCTCAAGAGGATCAAGCAGAACTTAGGAGGTTTGTATAAGTTGTAATTTGCTACAATCCTATATTGTCGCATTCTGTCATATTGTGTACAACACTTGCAGGAAAAGACTGGAACGTTTTGAATCTGCAGCAAAAACCAACTGAACTGTTTCAGTGCATATGTACTACCTGGCTTAAGCACCAACATGTCATGTATTTTGTGTGTTAAATTTTTATCCTTGTCACTATAGCATCAACTGTCATAGAAGGGTTGCAATAAGGCTTGTTTCAGATCGTCCATTTTTAGTTGTGGTGTATTTGTGTTTCAGTCAGCATAGGTGTTGTAGGTGCTCTGCTTATGTCATTGCACATAATGTTACCCTCTGTAGTGTGTTCATGAGTTGTCACTTATACTGGCTATGTCTAATGTGTCAGTCGTTTTGTCATTTTAGTTGTGTTACAAAAAGTGTACGGTCCTGTGCTACGAGTCCTATGACAGGGTGTTCCATTTCCTGTAGACTGCTTTATGATATCTCTGCTGTGTGCAGTTTAACTTTGGGTGAGTGTAATTACGGTACATGTTTGCCAGTATCTAAAATGTGAGGGTGTGGCTTGGTTGGTTTCTGGTGTCGGTGGTTCTGTGGCAGTACCAGATCTCAAAGCACTTCCCCAGAAGTCTGTGGCAATAATTATGTATGTGATCTATAAATTATGCAATTTGCATTCTGCACGTCTTTTAATAAAAGAATGTAGTTTAACATAACAGTCAATACTGACAAGCTAGCACTTGTAGCCATAAATGAGATGATAATTCATGGAAGATAATACGATAATTATTGTTAAGGTGGCAATGACAAAAAGTTTTCTGGCACAGATTATCTAAACAACAAAAGTAGGTCAAACGCACATGCCCAGAATCAGTCACTTGCTTACAAGTGTGCCTTTGTATACTTGAAGGAAGTTTTCACGACTTTGTCCACCAATCACCATCAGCTCACGCGATGAGAGGGATACAATGCATGTATAATACTTGATTGGCATTAAATCAAGACGCAACGAAACCCACTGTTGGGCCAGTGGATAATACATGTGAATATTTGCACCAACTGCCAGCAAGGTACCAGAAAATGTGGTAATGGAGTTGGTAAAATACGAATGTGGTGGGGTATCTGGTAGCTTCTTCCAGCCCAACTGTGTGATGGGACCCTTGGTAGCATCGTTCTGGATGGATGTGTACAACACACTCTTGCCTTGGCAAAATAAGAAGCAGTAACCGTTGAGGCAGGTAGACCAGGGATTAGAGCATTTCATAGGCAGAGGAGACATAGTCATCCATTGCTTTCCATCGTATATTTCAACTATGTCAGATGCACTTGGTATCCCTGCAACCACAATGAGGAAATTGTTACTTGAAGTAGCAGAAGCCGCATACCGTGCAGTAGGCATGGGAGGAAGAGACTCATTCCATGTGTTGTCATCCTGTAGCACCCAGACTTTGTTAGTGATGGTGCTGTTACTTATCAATCCTCCTGCCAGCACTACCTTGCCATGGTACACTGCAAGTGCTGCTCTCCTTGCAGGACTTGGAAGCAGTTGCCACAAGTTGTCAATGATGTCATATGTGTACATGTATGGTGGTACCGTTTCCATTTCCATCTCACTTGCAAAGTACACTTTCTTCTCCAGCAGAACAGCCTGTGCATTGTCGGCATATTTAATAGGAAGATCTGAGCATCGTTGCCACTGAAATGTTCCTCCTTTCATATTGAGATCAACCTGAAAGGAATAAAGTAAAAAGGGAAGTACTAGCCTCAGGGTGAATGCAAGTGTTTCCTCAGCTAAGCAGTATAATAGTTACAGTCACACTAATCTTTAACTGTCTTGGTACGTGCCTTGGGTGGACCATATACCCCAAGTTTTGCATGTTGCACAGGCTAATGCAGGCCCGTAGGAAGCAAATTTGAAATGGTCCGGCCGTATTACAGCGCAAAGTGCGCGCATAATAATCTAGGGCACGCCCACTTCCCCTCTCCCGCCCCCCCCCCCCCCCCCCCCCCCCAACCCGCGGCCTGGTATACGCTCTCAAATTACTTTTTAGGCCGCTTTGAAGCCGTTGTTGCCGAGTCCTAACGATTCGGTTGCAGCAGTTACGCTTGAAAATGAGGTATTACTGTAAGCGTTCTTTATTGTCTTCGCCGCTGTAATGGCACGCATATTCGCGGTCTATTGTAGCTTCACAAAACTTACGCTTCGACGGGGACTTTCTTCAGGCGACAAAGCGTGCTTGCCTCCAGCCCCAACAGAAATCTTGTGGATGACAGCTGTCATCCGAGCTCCTGCTAGCGTAGCTACTCACTTATTGAACAACCCGCCGAAACTCATACGGCATTTTTGCGCGGGTTGGTTGGCCGAATATTGGTCCGGCGGCTGCCGGACCTGCCGGACCTGTTCCTACGGCCCTGTAATGTCTTTAAGATTACTGCAAGAGTCCCACATGTATATATGAAAGGAGTAGCAAGCTATTGAAGTTGGTGTGGCCAAAGTCTACATACTGCATGTAGCATCTAGGGGGGTCTGGGGGCAGGAAAATTTTGTTAAATTAGATGCTAGGAGATCGCTTCTAAGGCCATTTTTAGACCTCAAATCTCATATGTTCTGCAATTCTTAGCAAACAGAATTTCAATAGTTACCACATGTACTCTCTGTGAGGTAGTGATTGCAAATTGCGCATGCATAACTTAGTGCACGAGCAGCTACATATGGAAGGCATGCCCCCGCAGCAAAACATTTGTTTGGAGATTGCTTCTTAGCTGTGATTATAGGCAAGCAGGATTCTGATTCACATTGAATACAGAATGAGTAGTCTTGTTCTCAGGCTCCCGCCCAGCTTTCCGTCACTGGCAGTACATAAGGTAAATGATGGAAACCTGGACAGGACTGGGGAACGAGGCTAGTGATTTCAGATCACATATGAATTTAGCTGAGCACACCTACCACAGGCAGCATGGGCTTTGTCGCAGTAAGGAGTGGCCATTGAGCAAACCGAAATGGCTGAAAATCCTCATGCAAGTCGTTACCTTTTTGTCAGTGAAATTTGCATAATGATGGGCAGGTGTTTTTTTGAGACAGCTCGGTTTACAACTGAACGTGCCGTATTTAAAGTGCGCATGTACACGTTTAGTCTGACCAGCCTGACCGCTTGCTACGGCCATGATATGTATACACATTGTATATACCCCATAGGTGGAACAAAACTTCAAAACACTTTATGATGATATGCAGCCCAGCCCCTCACCCACCCCCCCCAACATAATTTAATAACCATTTGTGTCTGTTATGGCAATGAAAAAGGGGGGAAGCCCAAGGTCACCAGTACAGTTCTAGATCACAGCAGATACACTTCACACTTCACTGCTAGGTATACAGGGGATGTATACCTAGCAGTGGTGGAACTTATCTAGTTTTTGCTCCCAGACCTTTTGGTGAAAGAGGTATGAATGAGGGAATTGAAGAATAAGTCAGTCTTAGCATGAATCCATGTTTTCATATAGTGTTGATGAGGGAAGCAGAGTTTGAGTTGTACTAATATATAGCTACAAGAAACAGTTTATCAAGATGTCCCGGTAGTGGCGTAGCCAGGTCAGGGACGATGCCAGAGCACAGCATGGGCACACTGTGTTTCTGAAAACCGTGGGATACTGCGTGGAGTGCAGAAGCAACTAAGGGGGTCTGGGTAGTCTCGTTCCCAGGCCCTACCAGCTTTCTGTCACTTTCAGTGCAGTTAGTGCCGTATTTGGCCCTTCTATCTTGTTGGACGCAACTGGCACTCCAAGTGTTTTGCATACTGCAATTGCCTTCTCTAGAAGAACCCGCGCTTGAGGTGCTCCTGGCGGGCATAGAAAAAGAAAGTCATCTAAATAGTGCAGCAAGTCATGTAAAGTGACAGAAAGCTGGGCGGGGCCTGGGAATGAGGCTAGGGTCTGGGGGCATGTTCCCGCAGGAAATTTTGTAACTTTTAGATCCTCTAAGGTCGGTCCTGAGGCTATTTCTAGGCGACTGGCATCGCCAAATACTTTCGACCAAAGACTTCAGTAGGTATGCGTGTGCGTAGTATAGGTGGCGGCAAACTCGTGAACAGCGAGGTGAAGAGAGCGTAGGAGACTGCATAATACTCTAGATGCTACTATATTCGATTTTTGAGGCCTTTTACAGATTTTTAGCTGCCCAATTTGCGATCGACAACAGTACACTCGGTGCAGATAATTGACAGGCACACTGCACTGGTGGGGCACGGCCCCTAGTTGCTGGGCACGTGCCCCAGCTTGGCTAAGCCACTATGTCACGGGGAAAATGCTGAAGATGTTGAAGTAGATCTCAGGATGAGCGTGATAAAACCTCTCCATGCACAATGGCTGGTCAATATATACACCTTTTTCACGGCTGCTTCAAATGGCCGAGAAATTATCCTTACTGAAAGGCTGAAATAAGTGGACTTTTGGATGGAAGCATCATATTACCACCAGAAGATCCTTTTCAAACATTATATGCCAATTAGTCATCTCAACATTTCTACATTCTAAAGACCATGCATATATTATGCATGTTTGTTGATCAATTACCGCAAGTTAATCAATGTAATTAATTGTCAAATGAAAATCGCCAAATTTAATACCAGTAAAATGTTAAAGATCCCAAAACAGCAAAAGTATACCTGTAAATTATTGTCACCTTAAGGTAAAAGATATCTCCCGTTAGCTAGCTACTTTGATAGCTGCTGGATGTGAGCATGGAGCAAGGGAATGGCTATGGTCAGGTAGCTATAGGGGCATATACAAAATGCAGAAGATGACTGGACATATACAGCATGAGAGTCAATCAAGATTTCTCTGCGTCTATTATAGTCTCGCGTAGCCAGACAATCGCCGAGACTAGCGTCTAAAACTTAAGGTTGCGCGTACCCGAGAAAACTGCGAAAAGTACACGTTTGCCTAGAGGATTGCAGTCAGTCCTAAGTTTGAACGTCCATTGGTTTTCATTTGACGGAAATAATGTTTGAACTCAAGACCTGAATTATGCGCTGATAGTCGACATGCATGAACACAAGATTCCAATTTCACAGAGACAGAACTTACAGCTAATTTCACTCCTCCCATGAAAGGACTGGAAACGCGATCTCCTTCCACTACCAGATCTCCGGGATCGCCATCGGTATTTTCAATGAGGACAGCCACTATCGCCTGTTTGGTGGAGTCACCGTGGTTTTCTTCATCTATATCCGCAGTGAGTTTCGGCCGTTTCCTACTCTGTCCGGCCAGTGGCGCTTGGGCTACAGATTGCTGCGGCGGCGGGGTCGGTATCTCCAGCACGGTCTGGTTGTCCATCGCGATTGTTGTAAAAGTACTGTCTGTGTCTTGTGTGTAAAAGTCTGCCAGATTCACAGCTGGGAGTTTCGAGCGGCAGGTCAGCGAATACTCTTACGCTTACTCTGCGCGCAAATGTGTGAGTGGCACGTATATATATAAATGACGACGTTTTAGTGCGCATGCGTACGAGGCTTGTGCATCACAACTTCATTTCGCCGCCTGGTGTGAACCTGCAAGGAGTTATATTCAGGCCATCCAGTTTCAAGTATTAAACAACATGGAAAGCCAGACTGTAGTAGTACAGGAGGAACCGAATCAACCCCAACAATCGCTGGCTGTAACGCTATTCATGCCACAGGCTGGCAGCATGGGAGAAGGAAGAAAGCGGACCGCAAATGAGCTGGATAACGAAAACGACGGTGACCCCATGAAACGACCGAAAATAATCCCAGAAGAAGAAGTAGTTGTTGTCCTGTGTGAAAATAACAATGGCGATCACGGAGATCTGGTTATCGAAGGAGATCGAGTTTCTAGCCCTTTTATGGGAGGAGTAAAATTAGCAGTGAGTTCAACGTTAGTGGATGCATAGCTGAATTGTTTAATTAGTGGTAAAATGTGGTGTGTCTCAAGTTCACTTTGAGGGTCAGTGGTTTTGCATCAGTATGAATTTTTTTTTTTTACGAAAGGTATTTTTGTGATCCAAGGTGCATACAAAGGGTTTATGCGTGTGCAATATGTTCAGTCCTATAGTTATATGGTACAGCAGTAGCGTGACCAAACAAAAATTAAAATTTGCAACACAGAAAAGTTAGAATTACTGGCTTAAAGAGCAGCCTTATAGAGCAATTGAAAAATATGCATATTGCCTGGATTACCTTGATTTTAAGTTGGGATATGGCAATACCATTTACATATAAAAACGGCTAAACTTAAAAATAAAGGTAAGAAAATTTCAAATGGACATTAATTCTTACCAGCAGAACTGGAAAGGGGAACCAAAGCACTTCAATTTGATGTGTGTTGTAAGGTTATTGATTGTGACTGTGGTTGCGGGAGTTTGCATTCTCAAAAAGGGTTACGCGAATTTGCACTTATTAGCGAGTCAAAAGGAAAAAAAATTTGCAATGCAGAAAAGCTAGAATTATTGGCTTAAAGAGCAGCCTTAGAGCAACTGAAAAATATGCATGTTGCCTGGGCTACCGTCATTGTACCTCAAGACATGGTTTTCCAAAATTAAACGCTACTGTACCATTTAAGGTATTTTTATATACAAAGTGGCTAAAACAAAAATACAGGCAATAATTTCTTGAAATGGACATTCTTACTAGCAAAACTGCAAAGCGCTTCAATTTGATGTGTGTTGTAACTGTAAGGCAAAATTTTGACTGGTTGCGACTGATATGCAATTTGCACTGTTATATCATTTAGACTCACTAGCAGCAGTTGCTGGTTTGGCAATTTTTTTACTGCAAAAGTGCAAGTGTTGTGCATGTACTTGTTGCTGAGGGTAAAAATACTGCCATACATATGGCTATCATCAAGGCTGGTGTGCAAGGCAGGCATGAAATTTCCCTTTAGGTCTTGTAGGTGGCTTAGATGAAGTGCAGTCATGAGTGTTTGAGTTTAACTTTGCAAAAGTGGTATAGCAAACTGACAAAACCCATTGTTACTATTGGGCATTAGTAGGGTGAGACTGAGTGAGGCCCACTTAGCCTTGGTGCAATGCTTAGTGCTTCAATTTGATGTGTGTTGTAACTGAAAGGCAAAATTCATTGTTACTATTGGAACTCATTGTTACTATTACTCAGTACACAAGCTGTCATCTCCAACATTCGTTGTTCAGGCTTTGCAATGCACATGAGATTCTTGTTTTGGTGCAATACACAGCTTATTACACTGACAGACTATAAAAGCCCAGATAAACAGATATGCAGTATTGTGTTCATATTTAGCTATGTGCAGTGGCATAGCGAAGGGGGGGCCTGGCCGGGCACGTACCCGGCCAAAGCATCATGTTCATCCGCTCATGTCACGCGATCTCGCACGAAGCGTGCGCAAGCGCTAGTATTGTTAGACTCACTAGAGCTAGCGTACAGCAGGTGCCCCGCCAATACCAATGACTTGGCTACACCACTGGCTATGTGTAGCCTAGCCCTGGCACTTGCATAAGCCCAGGGTTAGGTTAATGGCAGTTACATAACAATGTGTAGACAAGCAGAAAGCAGAGGGCAGCAGATAAGACAATCTGTTCACATGCAGCAGAAGGCAATAGAGATAACTTTGTGCATAATTTGAGTGTACAGGTCGAATGGCTGTATGCATGGCTGCCTCAAGTAAGGATGATCAACTACCCTTGTACCCAGGCCGCATGGGAGGAGAGAAACGTTTCTCTCCTCCCACGCGGCCTGGGTACGAGTAAGGATGATCAACCAGAATGTTTCAGTGATCCTCGTCCTGTTTTTATGCTTTGAGTGAATGTGTGCATGGCCACGTACCTCTGGTAAAGTGCCTATTAGCTACTCAGTACACAAGCTGTCATCTCCAATAGTTGTTCAGGTTTGCCTCACAGCAATGAAGTTCTCTTGCTTAGTTCTCACAGTCATATGACTTCCCTGATGTGGCAGCTTGTTCTAGTAAGGCTACAGCTTGCACTAGCCAGGCTCACCTGTTGTGCTGGGAATTCTCACAGATAGTGCTGAGTCATGTTCACAGTTATCGTATATGATTAGGCTAATCAAGTTAATGGTAGCTGGTGATGAATAGCTGAATAGTTGCAAATTGATTGCCAATATGTGTCTCTCTGTGGTGTTGCCTAGGTAACAGTTCCTCTCTAGCCCCTCACCATTGACCACCCCCCAAGGAGGTGTATAACTATTACTTATCTGGTCACACCTGATGACTGTAGAGTATAGCTACCCAGAATACTGAAGTGTGATTGGCTAATAGCAAAATTTTAAATTTAAAGAGACCTGAGGGCAAAGTGGCTATGTATGATAGATGTTTTCCCTGCAGCTATCTAAATCATGTAGATCCCTCTGACCCAACATTCCATTAAGGTTATGGGTACAAGTTCATTAATAAAATTAGTATGTCAAAACTTGCTTGTATAACGTTTCCTACAAAAAAGCTACTGATATTTACAACAACCAGTCACTACAGAGGGCATTCGGCTATAGTTCAGCATAACACTAACTTTGCTACAGTACACAGTCGAGTGACAGTAGGCGGGTGCTTGGGTACAAACTTCTACGTCAGTTCGCTCGCGTTGTTGCACACAGAATGCCGTATACCAGCGTTTTATCTATTTGTACGACATCGCTGCAGGGCCACACGAAGCGTTTTTGAAAGAAAAATTTTCCAGTTCGCCGTAGTTTGTTTTCGAAGTTACTGGATACCCGTTTTTCGAGCATCCAGCAGCCTTTCAGCCTTTGCCACTCTGTTCTGTTCCGAGATATGAGCAAAAACGCTTCGTGTGGCCCTGCAGTGAGTTGCTCTGGCTCTGTTTAAGTCATAAATAGCACCTAGTTCCTCCTACCGTTGTAGTAAACTGATGTAGAAGTTTGTACTCGTAGCTGCCTGTCACTTGACTGTGTACTGTAGCAAAGTTAGTGTTAGTTGGCTTCTGCATAATTGAAGAGAAGGTTATCTGTTACCAACTTGAGCTCGGAAAATAACTGGCCGATGTTGGTGAAGGAGGCCCTGCACATCCAGATGACACCCTCAGAGGAGCGCTTCAACCGAGATGAAGGACTGGAAGTCCCTGGTTGTTCGACCGGTGTAATGAGCTAGGAGGCAGGGAGGGAGGAGCAATCCTCACTGACATTGATCTCCAATGACGTGTACCCTCAGTAGTGCATGGCAATAAATAGCAGTGTTTGTTCACACTTCTTCACTTTCACCGTGATGACGATTGGAGCATTCAGTCGAAACACCGGCAAGTTATTTTCTGAGCTCAAGTTAGTACCAGATAATCTTCTCTTCATTAATATGCCAGTATTCTGTAAGGTTTTCATGTGCCATAAATATCTCCCTTTTAGATCAATCTCAATGTGAAAGGAGCAAGATTCAAATGGCAACGGTGCCCAGACCTACCTGTGGGAGTATACAATGCACAGGCTGTTCTGCTAGAGAGGAAGGTGTACTTTGGAGGTGGAGTGCAAAGAAAGGAAACGGTACCACCATACATGTACACATATGACATTGATGACAATTTGTGGCAACTGCTTCCAAGTCCCACAAAGACAGCAGCACTTGCAGTGTATTGTGGCAAGGTAGTGCTGGCAGGAGGAATGCTAAGTGACAGCACCATCACTAACAAAGTCTGGGTGCTACAGGATGACAACACATGGAACGAGTCTCTTCTTCCCATGCCTACTGCACGGTATGCAGCTTCAGGTCTTGCACATGAAAATGTCTTTGTTGTGGCTGCAGGGGTTACTGTAACACACCATAAGTCAGATGTGGTTGAGATTTATGATGGAATACAATGGAATGCTACATCACCTCTGCCTATCAAATGCTGGAACCTATGGTCTACATACCTAAATGGTTACTGCTTCCTACTTGGAGGTGAGGGCCAGGATAAGAGTGTGCTGTACACATCGATCCAGTCACTCATCAATGATGCGACCAAGAAACAGCTGGGCTGGAAGAAGCTATCAGATGTTCCATACTCTGCTTCCTGCACTACCACATTTGGTGGCACATTGCTGGCAGTTGGTGGTCGTGAAATAGTGCGTGGTCACAAGGAGAAGACTTCCGATATTCATATGTATTTTCCACTGACAAAACAGTGGGTTCCAATGGCAACAATGCCAGTGTGCATGGATTGCACATGTGCTGTGTCCCTCTCACCACATGAGCTGATGGTGATTGGTGGACATGGCACTACTCCTAATACAGAGTACCTTCCTCAGGTATACAAAGGTACCCTCATAACTGAGTAACTGATACTTTGTTAGGAAGTGGAAACGTTGAGTTATTGTTTCAGTTGATTGCTGAGATCAGTATTAATAAATTTTCCTTGTAACTGCATTGAATTAACACCAACCAATTAACTAACAGCATTGTACCTGTAACTATTATGAACGGTTTTGTTTCAGAAAGAGATCACATGCATTCATGCCATTCATTTTGTGGTAACGTATTTCGGGTTGGCTTGTGTTACATGCTAGCAATTTTGCACTTTTGTGTATACGTGGGGAAAGAATCCTGAGTCGATCACTAGAATCCTATATGTAGGAGAGGTCAGGCTATGCTTTCAATACTATTGTGGATGACCATGGTGCAAAATTGATAATGCTGCAGCAGCCCAGTCAGACACTTGTGCTATCAATTAGCATTATGTACAGTTCCCACGACTGGTTTTTGAATGTTGGGTGATGTAGCTATAGACCCTGAAGTCAGAATTGTAGCTGCAGGATAGTATTGTTGGGATACTCAAGTGCTGTGTCAGTACCCCTACCCCAAAAATGGCTGTTCAAAAGTTGTAAGTTTTTTTTAGCTACTAAGCATTAAACATGCTAAATGTTCACACAGCATTGCATGCCATAAAAGGGTGTACAGACCGAGCTGATGTTTATGAAAACACTGCTAATAGCTGCATGCCATGGAAGAGTAGCTATATTAGTTAGTTAGCTGTCTTATAGTCATCAAGGATATATGCCAGCCATAGAGGTCAAATGGCAAAACAGCATAACATGAGGTAGCTACGTATAGCTAATAATACAATACTGCAAGTAGGGTGGAAACACACCAAGCAGGATATAGCAATGCATACTGATACTGATAGCTGAATGGTATGCCCATACATGTCCACATGTATAAGCTTGAAGGCCTGTCTCAAATGAACTGATTTCCAGTTCTAGTGGGCATGCATGCCTGCTGCATTTATTATTGACATCATTATGATGTCATTTCACCATTAGCTTAGATTGTGCCATTTATGGACATACAGAAGTGGTGATTCTCACGACCACCAAAGAGCAAGTGCTCTTGAGTACTATGTATAGTCTCGTGTAGCCAGACTCTTTCCAGCGAGAGTCTGGCTACGTGAGACTACCTCTCGAGTGTGGGAGGGCCAATACATTATTCAAGGCCTGAGGGATCCAGTTATTGTATGATTGTTACTAACAGAAGATTTCTTGATCTTGTTATGGAAATGGAAAGGGAGGGCAACAGGACAACATTGATGACGGTCTCTTAGGCACCAAGGAGGAAAGATCACCTTACCTTTAAGATTGGTGGACTGTAACCGGCCTGGAGCAACCATGAATTCAGTGTAGCTGGTTAACTCACCAAGTGCATTGGAATGCCTTCCCAGCTCCTTGGTTTCCTGGGATTAGCAGTGTTAGGTCATACTGTGGAATGAACTGGGTTCAGAGACCTGCTTGGAAGCTGCAGTTTCATGCCTATATGAAAGCTATGACCTTCATACAACAACAGGTTCATCCTGATTGCAGTGAGTGCTTTCCTCAATTTGGCTATGAACATTTACTTCACAAGGGGTTCGAAGAATGGGACTTGAGAGAATCCAAAGTTAGGTCACAGTCGCTTTGAAGACACAGGCATCAAAGCAGATAAGCTTAGTAGTGCATGAGCAACAAATTTTAATGGTAGAGAGACCAAGCCACCTATGCGAGTCTGCAAGAGGGTGGTTAGTAGTGTGTACGTGTAAGGTTCGCGTGGTGGACTGTGAATGAGACGTGTACCGAGCTCCACCCCCGCGTCAGCTAAAGGTCAAAAATGAAAGTCGCCGCGTTTCTTTTATTATCCGCGCTGGCTTGCTTCTGCCAGGCAAAGGATCTCACCTTGGTACTCTTGGTCAGTGGAGCTAAAGAGGTAGGAAATATACATGTTTTATCATGAGCGAAACTGCGGTTGCGCTTTGCAGCAAATTGGCCAGTGCATGGATGTAAGTATACCATGACTCGAGCAGAGTGTACTGCTATAAAGCTAGGCCATGTCTGTCATGTGGGTGCGGTTATAATTTATACTATGAGGACTGAAAACTAAATTAGTGGTGTTCATCTGTTTGTTTTGTGCAGTACACTATAGTGCAGTGCTGATTGAAAGAATATATTATTATTTGCCTGATTTCAGGGAGCTGTGTGCCTGGACGGCTCACCTGCAGGCTTCTATATTCGGGAAGGGAGTGGTAGTGGGTCAGAAAGTTGGATTGTGCACCTTGAGGGAGGAGGGTGGTGTAGGAATGAAACAGACTGCTATGATCGCAGCATGACTCCGCTTGGCTCTTCCAAATCCTGGCCTGCCTCCATTACTCTTGGAGGGTTTCTTTCCGATGACTCCAAGGTCAATCCCGACTTTTACAACTGGAACACTGTCTATGTGAAGTACTGTGATGGGGCTTCTTTTGCTGGGAATGTGTGAGTGCAGACTGATACAATCCACTATTCCATATATGGAGAACTCCATTGTGTCTTCACTATATATTGGTAGCAGCTTGAGGAAACTATTACTAACCGTTTCCTTGTAGGGCAGACCCTATCCATGTCAATGGAAAAGCAATATACTTTAGGTAAGTACTGTTCATCCTGTTCTTGGCAGTGCACCATTATTACAGTATAGGCATTATGTATATGTTATTACATGAGCGGGAGTGCAACATAAACGATATTGCGCTTCCGCTCATGTAATAGCATACTTGTTGCGCATGCGCGACACGGCTGTATATAAGGGCGCATCCTAGATACGAGAGAACGCAATGGAAGCATAGATACTATATTCTATGATGGAAGGCGGTGAATCGGCAAGCATGCAGTTGCAGCCAGAAAGGACGTGTTTTAATGACCACGGAGGCCTAGTTTAGTGAGTCCTAACACAGCAGCGTCGACCCTCTCCTATACTGGTAATTCTCCGGGTTCGAGTACAGAAGGCGCTTCGTTTCCGACGTACTTTGCACCCAGTCCGCCATCCACTGCCATTCACGCTTCCAGAAATAGGCCGAGGACGCGGGGTAAGAGTGGCACTACTATTTTCCTTTCACAACAATCCGTCAGAGAGAAGGCCCTACGTCTTCACCGGTTATTCCATCGAGAACGGTCGCGGAAACAGTGTGTGGAAGGCGCCTACGCCCTGTGGTCCGATATGCACTGCAATTCCAGGTTAGTCGCTAATTTCGTACCGTTTTGGGGGTAGCTACTCGCCAACTCACCGTCCTCCATTGCTAGTCTCGCGGAGCCAGACTGTGAGAGTCTGGCTCCGCGAGACTACTCCATTGCTATCTTTCAGCGCACACGTACACCTGGTGTGCAACATGACTTCCGGTGCAACATGACTTCCGGTGCAACATGACATCCGGTGCAACATGACATCCGGTGCAACATGACATCCGGTGCAACATGACATTTGTTGCATTAGAAAATTGTATTATGATGTGCAACAACACAAGTTGTTGTTAATGATCATGGGTGGAAGAAACTGGTTAATTTGCAAGTCTTCATTGCTGTATGTGGCCATACAGTACACATGCAGCTTGATGCTATACCTGTACACAGTAACTAGTCGATCGCAGGTCGCAGAAAGCCATGTGGTAGACAAAAATTATTGTGGCTTGCCTATGTTGAGTGAGGGCCTGAAGTTTGCTGGAATTTTAAGGGCCGGCTTGATAGTTTGCTGTCAGCAAACTTCTAAAAGCATTGGTCTGGCCATGGGCTGAGTGACCAGAGCACTTCCTCCGCCCCTGGATACTGCAAGCAAACAAAGACTGAAGTTGGAGTGGCTAGGAAATGACACTATAGATGTCATGACTGTTGAAACCTCTCCCCCTGCACATGTATATTGACTCCAAAATTTTGTTGACTCCACCCCTAACAGAGGTCAGAAGATATTGAAGGCTAATCTTGATTATTTGAGGTCACTGGCTGGAATGAAGACTGCCAGGGATGTCGTTTTGACAGGATGCTCGGGTGAGCTAATAATGCACACTCTCAATACTTTCTTTTTGATTTTTTGACTCATTAGAAAATTGTTGTTCCATAAATTTTAGGTCAGTAGTCATGAAAACTTGCACTCCGTGAGCTAGTGTACAATGTTATGTTTTGCTCTGTTTGCAGCTGGTGGGCTAGCTACCTACCTCCATGCAGACTTTGTTGCAGCGTATCTTCCTCCTGGCATCAAGTTCCGAGCCATGGCTGATGCAGGGTATGACCAAATAGCTAGTTCAGCACAATGTGTATAAATTTCATTGGACAATCTGAGCAGCATTATGTATAATAGTAATTAGCTCAGGGTATAATAATTATGTACTTTGTGTTTTTGTAAATTTTACTATGCATCGACTTTTTAATTTGAGAATGAAACATGATTACTGTTACATGACATAATGTGTATTCTGCAGCTACTTTTTGAATATTCCGACTGTGCATGGAGAGTATCTGGTCCAAGAAATGGGGAAATACGGTCAGTATACCTTACTCTGCCGACAAATCAGGTTTCACTAATGAATGTGATTATCATAAATTCTTATTTTCCTTGCATCGATACATCTGATGGTTATTGTGCAATTTAAATTAGCTAGTAACAGATCACAGAAATCAATAATCCTTTTGATTGCAGTATACCAAATGCAGAATCTGAGTGGTGGGGTGAACCATGTGTGTGTAGCAGCTCATCTGGACAATGAAGAGTGGAGGTGCTTCTTTCCTCCTGTAAGCATGCACAGTGTTGGATGTCTTTCAGAGCTAACTCCTAGCCTCGTTCCCAGGCTTTCCCATTATCCAGTTTCCTCCTCCATTCTAATAGCAATCATTTGTCTTTCATAGCTAACTGTTGTTAATTTTCCTCCCATTTCCTCAGTATGGCTACCCCTACATCAAGACCCCCATATTTGTCCTCAACTCTCAGTATGACACTGCTCAGCTTGCAGGATTCCTTCAGCTCGGTTGCCTCCCTCCCAACTGCTCCCAGGAACAAATGAAGTTCTTTGATTATTTCAGAGTGGTAAGACAATCTAGTGATCATAATGAAAGCTTAGGCCATAGATATAAGGGAAAATGACTCTACATTTTGTTCAGGTTCACCCACATGTACATTCCTCTAGAATATCATGCATGTTGTATGAATTCTCCCCATAAGTCTTGTGCACACACACACACACGCACGCACGGACACACACACACACACACACACACACACACACACACACACACACACACACACACACACACACACACACACACACACACACAGGAGTTCCTTGCTCAAGCTACTCCTGCCATCATCTCAACCAGCAATGGCGTCTTCATCGACTCGTGTCTTGTACACTGTCAGACCCTCACTGATGACACTTGGAGTGTGTACAAAGTGAGCGGACAGTTGATGAGTGAGACATTTGCAAACTGGTACTTTGGACGTAGTGGGAAGACTCGGCTGGTGGACTGTGCCTACCCCTGTAACCCTACCTGCCCAGGGGTACATCCGTTGGCCAAACAGCTGCCCACTATTACCTCACCACAGTTAAGGGTCAATTAGCTGTTTTAAGCAGAACACTAGCTATGCAAACTGCTCTGTAATGTTTGCTGCATTAACAACATATGTCATGCTATAAAATGAGTTATACCTTTGTGTGCTGTTTATCCAGATACTATTCATATTGAGTGAAGTATACATGTACATGTAAGTACATCACATTTTGGATCCACTAGATGCTTAGAACTGTTTGAAGGATGGTCTGTTGGAGAGAGCTAACTGCCAAGCCCTGTCACCATCAAGTCTGCCGTTTATGTGTGGGTACACTTGGTGGATGTTCTATAGATTGTTTGTGCGTTTGTCATTGTAAGATGGTCTGGACCAGGATCCTCTCAAGTTGCTTATATGTAGTTAACTACTTATAACCAACGTCCCTTCTGTTTCTTTGCAACCAGGATATGTATAACCATGCACTGTGTGGTTGAAAACAGTCACATCTCTCAACATGTCACTACACATGATCTAAGTACCATTTTCTATAGAAACTTCCATCCAATGACTGTTAGCTTTTCGTCTGAGTGTTCTTCTACATGTGGGGGAGCATAGTGTAAAAATGAACGGGAGGTTCTTCACTTTGAACTTCTCACTGGCCACTGCACGAATCAGCCTCAGCCCAGTACCAAATACAGGACCATTACAGCAGTCACACACACCATGGTAGCAACTGGATTTGGAGAGTAATTAAGACAATTGTTAAACATATGTCAAGCACTACTCTCTATTAGCCTCATTCCCAGGCCGCTACCTTCCATTTGCATTCACAATAATACACGGGAGCGGAAGACTCTAACGAGGCTAACTCTCTGTTATGTCATTACACTAAAGATCACGACTGTTGAATTGGACAGCTAGTGGGATACTGTCTGGATGCCAGAGGAGGAGACAAGCAATTAATTAATGGTAATCTTGTCCCTGCATGAGTCCCAGGCCACTATATACCATTTTTTCCACAAGCCACACTTTGTCTTATGTTCGTACTAGGCTAGAATGTTAGTGTAAATGAGTTGCGTGTAGCAGGCAAGCGTGTTTCTTTGCTATACAATCAAAAACCGTTTTTGAGTGACCGCTTCAGTTATCATCATGGCAAATTAAGCAAAGGATGTTTCTAATCTCCAGTTGGTAGCAAAGAACCCCTCTCCTAATGATTGCATTCATAACCTTTCTACATAGCTGTAAAGATCATCAGGTAACTCATCTGTTGTACAAGCACCAGTGTCTGACAAAACTTATGACATCTGTACCACATCTCCAGGCTGCAAACTCAACTATTGTAATCATTGGAAAACACGTACCTTTGAAGAGTCTGTCGAATGTCCGTAGACAATCTGAAATCATTAGTGGTCCCAACAAACTTTGTTACTGTCACACAGCAAAGGTCAACCAATGCCTGCACAGAAATGTATATGTACGATTCTGTAACGTAATGCACAGTGACGTATTGCAGTCATGTATGTATAAGTCTCATTATGTACCAAGCGTTTGTCACTCCCACTCTGACTGCTTGCAGTATGTAAATTATGTACTAGCTGGTATATCCATACTGCATGCAAGGGGAGGCTAAGGCTCAGGGATGAGGCTAGTCAGGTATGGCTCTAGACCATAGGGTGGCTCTCAATCTTATCCAGCCCATGGTGACCTTAGTACTCTCCAGAGAAATGATAGCCTTTAAATGGAGAACATCTGCTGCAAAGCCTGTTTTATTATTGGAGTCAGAAAAGTTTAGTTATTCATCTGTTTTGAGCTACCGTAATTGACCTGTGGCTGGTTCCTTGTATTCTCATGCCAGAGAAGGGGGTGCATATAGTTGTCCCCAGGGAGGAGCTGGTTGAGAGGTAGAGAGAGGGTTGTGGAGGGGAGTCCAGCTAGTTGATTGCCCTCAATATTTAGTCTTCTCAAATTTCTGTTTGGGAGAAGAAATACTGAGTACATTAAATTAGGTCCATGTGGTGTAGACTGATACGTAACTATAATATTCCAAACTAGGTTCAGCGTTGTGCTCGTGAAGGCCCTCACCCAGCTTTCGTCACTTGCAGTACTATAAGGTATCACAAGCAACAAAAACTGGATAAATTCAAGGCTAATTGATCTTCATCCATTGCTTGTTTGTGGTGCTAACAACAAAACCTAGCTGGAGTGTACCTAGGCGACAATATCATATATGAAGACTCTACTGCAGTAAATTGTATCACCAAAGAATGGTGACCCCTTACCTGAGTTTAGACATGTCTCTGGAGAGCCACTGCAAGCTGTTGTGGGAGACGTCAAGTTCTGTCAGTGAAACCAGTTCAAAGAGTCTGCATGCAACGAGACAGTTGAAAGCAACTGTGACAGACTTCAGTATATTAAATCATGTAAAAAGCATTGTTTCTGAACCTAGTATCATTGCATCCATTAGCCTTATTCCCAAGCCACAGAAGTATTCATTGCTTGTAGTATGGATTTAGTATACTGCGAGTAATGACTGTTACGGAGACTACTATCCTCCTATACTTGTCATGCAATGTACTAGTTTTCCAAGATCTTGCAACAACCTAGCAACCAATCAATCACAAAACTCTTTGTGCATGGCTCACACAGCTGATATTGGCAAGATCTCTGAAAACTGTGGTGCAAACCAGAGGCAAAGATGGAACAGAATTGAGAGTACTGACAGTGCATGTGGAGCTGTGCTGTACATGTATGTTCTTATTGCAGGGGCTACAGTGGATTACACTTTATATGTTGAAAGAATGAAGTATGGAGGGTCCTTTAAGTGGAGTTACACACCTTCCTAGATGTGCATACATGATTATGTATGTGTTACTAACTCAAAACCTTTCTAACTCACCCTGAAGGAAGCTCTGTTAGGAGGTTGAACGAGATGCAAAGTACCTCCAACTTTCTCAGTTTCCTAATGTCTGAATGGAAGAAGGCACTGCAGTGTTCTCTCTCTCTCTCTTTCTTTTTATCTCCACACACACGTACACACACGCACACACACGCACACACACGCACACACACACACACACGCACGCACGCACGCACGCACGCACGCACGCACGCACGCACGCACGCACGCACGCACGCACGCACGCACGCACGCACGCACGCACGCACGCACGCACGCACACACACACACACACACACACGCATACCACTTGGGATTTCTTTGATGGGATTGTTTCTCACTGTTAAGCGCACAAGCTCACGAAGCTGCAGAACTTCTGATGGAAACACCTAGTAAGTAAGTATGGTATAACATACCTGTATGTTGAATACCTACACTACACCACAAGAGCGCATAATGACGTCATTTTTATTTGGGAGCCCTCCCAAATAAAAATGATGTCATTATGCGCTCTTGTACACCATTATGAAGTATAGCAAACACAGTACAGCAACTGTCTCTTAATTGCAGTTCCTTACTAGGACTAAGGCCTTACTAGCCATTTTCCCAGGTGATTTTGTAATGGAACAAGGCTATTTAACACATGAAGCAGTAAATAGACAACTTTCGGTATCTTAGATCTTGGCTACGAAACAGTTCAGCTACATGTACACCAAGAGCGCATGTACATGTATAAGTAGTACATACATCTAAGATTCAAGGTATTTAGGTGGTACTCATGCATAACCCTTTTTCCCCATTAGTGGTATAAACATCCTGATGCTATGGCAATAGGTACCAAACTTGAGAGAGAGAGTACACAGCACACAAGTTGCCTATACAGTAAGTAGCCAGCCGAGTACCTAATGAACCTACTGACCCTAAGATCATTGAAAGAGACATTCAAGTATGTGAGAGTTGCTGTGAGTGGACAGAGGTCTGGGAGGTGGGTCAGGAAGTGGGCCTTGAGGTTGAGCTGTCTACCTCCCTCCATCATGCTCTCCAGAACAGCTACTTCTGCTGGGGATATCAGAGGCTGGTGGCTGGCATCTGGAGATAACACAGTAGAATGAACAATAATATGGTACCATTTTCTGCTTTGTGTTCTTGCTATGCTGTTATCCTGAAAAAGCCCAAAGAGCGTAACGTTGCAACCAATTTCTATTTAGGGAGAAAAGGGTAGCACATTGCTACCATGGATGACAGTAGAAATTGCTCTTGTAGTTTCTCTCCTAATCCCCGGCTGCTCTGCTGCAAATAAGCTGAGGGTGACCCAGAAACAATTAAGGTTGGATCTTTCAGCAAGTGATGAAAAGCCAAATAGGGAATGGTCTGTGATCAAGGCTAGATGCACACACACACAGACACACAGACACACACACACACACACACACACACACAAACACACACACACACACACGCCCCACATACACAGAGTATAGAAGATTAATGCTGCACCCAGTTTGTGTAGTTGTGCACCAACATACGTACCAAATGGAGAGTCACTCCTTCCCTGGCCACAAAAGTAGCGGGAAAGTGAGCTGTGAAACAGGACATCATCTGACATGGGTGTTGGCCAGGAGGGAGCCTCTAGGCTGACAGAGGACTGGCTGGGACTACTCTCCTCTGAGAAACCTATTCCAGAAGCATCCAGGACCTCCTGGATCATAACCTGCATTTCTGTAGGTGGGTAGGAGGAATCGACAAAGTAGTTCAGACATTACGACTCCCTTTACTTCAACTTGGTGCCTTAATCACTATGGAAAGAGACTTATTCACAAGGAAGGCACTGAGCTTGCACAATGCTGCAACAATTTGGGTCGACAAAAGCAGCAGAGAAGTAGTGCTCACCAAGTAACATTTGGTGCATTGGTTTTCTCTCATCTGGAGGTTCATGATCCACTGGGTAACAGAACAGAAATGCATTACATAACTTCTTCTCTCAACAATAAGCGACAGTACGGTGTGGAGGGAGGACAGAAGAAGCCTGAGACCGTTTGCATGAATGGGTGAATGTACTTACCTTCAAGGTTGACAGTATTAAGTGCTTTCTGTTTGGGAACATTTGCTGCAAACCAACTCGTTAGCTTGAGATAGTTTTGTTGTGAAATCACTGCACCTCGTAGCTTATTTGGCATAACTTGATGCAGTGCCTCAGATGAAAGCTGGAAATCATTGAGAGTAAACTCAACCTGTTCTGTTTGTGACTCTTCAGTAAATCGAGTTTGATGATTGCCCCTGAGTACTTTGCCTGGAGGTAAGAGTGACGTCCCTCTGGGGTAAATTGTGAACGTGCTGTCGTTGCAAGCATCAGTTGTGTATGGAGTGGGATGCACAAATGTACAATCTTGAGTGTGGTTTGCAGTCAATACTGTACCGTTTTCGCTCTTTGAGGTAGTCCCACTGGAGGCGCTAGAATAGGAGAGTTTAGTTTTCGCTTGCTTTGGAGGTCTGGGTCTTCTGAGCAAAGGAACAGACTTTTGTTGGTGCGCATTAATTAGAACGGATTGCCGTTTAGCTGAATTTTCAGCACTCATTTCGCATCGATTTCCAATAAAAACCTAATCTTTGGTCATTAACTTAGTGCAGTATCATTCTCATATTCTTTCTAGTTCGGTAATTAGCAACTCAGCTAGACAAGGTGACCACTGTGGCTGTGCTGGTCTGCGACTAACGTTGCTATGGCAATGAGGTCACGTGACTATAACTTTGCTCACATGATTGACAAAAGTGGCTTTGCTGCATTGCACATTGCTGGGAGACTAGAGTTAGTGTCATGTCTGGATCAGGGTTATGGATTCCCGAAAACACCAGCAACGAAACGGAGGGCGCGTCGGAGTGCTATTCTGTGCTGCACATAGCCGCAAGCCAGGCCGCCGAGGTGGGGAAGAGGCTGCTGCAGGACAACTACACCAACGATAACATCTCTCTAGCTGTGAAGGACCTCGAGGGGGGTAATGATAGTCTTGCCTACATTTTCCCGAAAGCCACATTAAATACGGGAGACACGCGGTCCGAGAGACTCCACTTTTATAACAGTGCAGCGCTACTGCTCATCATGTCTCTGCTGTTTCTGACGGTCATCACGATATGGGTGTTCAAAGTGAGGCGGTTCAGGGTGCTCCATGAGACCGGTCTGTCTATGATCTATGGTGGGTTTAATATGGCAGCAGCACTTACCCTCGTTCCCAGGCCTTCCCACCATCCAGTTTTTGATTGCTTGCAGTATGCATGGTGGGAAGGCCTGGGAACGAGGCTGCAAGCGATCAAAAACTGGATGGTGGGAAGGCCTGGGAACGAGGCTGCAAGTGATCAAAAACTGGACCTGGGAACGAGGCTAGCAGCACTTACAATTCATTAGCAACAGAACAGTATGCTCCTATCAGTGGTATGCCCTACCTACAATACCTGGGGCTTGATGGGCGGTAGGAGGGGAATTGACATTACCATCCTCCTACATATCCCTCACAAGTACCCCATATCTCCCTGTCGTCCAGAGTGTGATGAGGGTATTTGTGGATTTGACATATATATTTGGAGGGGAATTGACATATCCTAATGAACAAGCTTCCATACCTGGGACACAAACCTGCGTACCATCCTCCTACATATCCCTCACAAGTACCCCATATCTCCCTGTCATCCACAGTGTGATGTGGATTTCGCAAAGAATTTTCCAAAGACATTTAACACAACGAAAGAGAATGTGTATGCCATTTGAGTGGATTGGGACAAAATGGAAACATGCAGCAGAAGAATGTAGAAATGTGGTAGCAATGATGTTAAGCACACACAGGCTTACAATCACCCTGGGAGGGATGCATCTTGTTACCTAGGCAACATCCTCGCACAAGCGCCCATCCTCACACAAGCGCCCACCCCCCAATTTTGACAATTTGACAGTTTAGGTTTTTTTAGGTCCTCCGTGTAACTGCTCACCATGCTAAATTGTTGCATAGTGAATCGAAAGTAGGTCTGCTGAGCTTACATCATGTACGTACGTAGCTGTGATTGTTCTGATGTGCTTCAGGTAGGTGTAGATGCTTGTGAAAGAATAATCTGAGCAGTCTTCAACAGCACATGTTTCATTTTAATGTTTCGTCCCTGAGGGAGGGATCTTCTTCCGGCAATACAGTGCTGGACATACTCTATACAAAGACTGGCACCTTTGTGAACTGTGTACTAGAGTGTGTAAGTGGGTATTGCATCACATTGACCACAAGCAGCAGGAAATAGTTGACATGCAGTTCATTCCTGCTCACATTATGAGGAAAAGGTTGTGTAGCTGGCTTCACCTAGTATATACAATACTGTCACAGTGATGATCAATATCGTTCCCCCCTGCAGGCGTTGTTGTTGGTGTGTTGCTGAGGTACGCCATTCAAGCACAGGATCAACAGCAGTTCCACTTGGCCCGGAATGACGACTGTGCTAATCAGAGTGAAATAGAGTTTGTAACAGGAGAAAACATCCAGCTGATCAGCTTCACTGGGAATAGTAGCACGGAGGAAAGGTTCTTGTGCCAAGTAACAGGAAAAGTATTCAAAGACAGTAAAAGCAACTACATTCAGCAAACGGTGTGTTTATTGCAAAGCTTATATAAATCTTCGTAGGCAGTATGAATAGCCTTGTTCCCAGGCCTTCACCACATCCAGTATTTGATCGCTTCCAGTATGTAAGTCAGAGGGGAAGGCTTGGGAGATTTAGTCACATGTGATGACGTCAGGTAGACATAGGGTAGACACATGGTAGGTGTAGCCTGACGAAGAATCTCGAGGTTTTCGGTAGTGAAATGGCTATCCATGTACTGGAGCCTGGAACATTTGCAAGGTAGCGTCAGCGTAGGTCATTGTTCAATACTCTTAATCAATTATACACTGAGTTTCATTTTCTAGAAGTGTTTGTCTAGTTTCTTCTGTCGACCCTGATGTTGTCACATGTACGTGACTAAGTGTCACATGTACGAGTGTCACATGTACGTGACTAAGTGTCGCACGTATGTGACTAAATTTCCCAGGCCTTTCCTCTCTGTTGTTGCATACTGCAAGCATACTGTAAATGATTAAACACTGGAGGCGGGAATGGCCTGGGAATGAGGCTACAGTATGAGTAAAGCTCTCATGTAAGTGTTGTTACTATTGATGTCTTATATTCTACATGTAGTTGAGCAGTTGCTACATGTATGTATGTGTTAAATTAGCATGAGGTTCAATGGCTGTTATTTACTCTTTTCTTCAGCTGCTGTTTGATCCAGAAATATTCTTCTTCGGCCTGCTACCACCAATCATATTCTATGCAGGGTATAGTTTGCAAAAGGTAAACATGTATGTACACTCACTGTTTGTAAGTTAGTGAATAGATTGGTCATTCTATGTGCCTTGATTTCAGAGTTGCGGCCTCTCTTCATTTTCTCCCTCCCTTCCTTCTTTCCTTCTTCTCTCTCCCTCCCTCCCTCCTCTCTTCTTCCCACTCCTATCCCTTCACAGCGCCATTTCTTCAGGAACCTTGGATCTCTGTTGCTGTACGCTTTTGCTGGCACAACCATATCATGCGCTATTGTTGGGTAGGCCATCACCATCAATTACAGTGGAACCTCTCTAATGCAAACACTCTTAGGACCAAAACGCTATTAAAGAAGCATATTTAATTCATGGGACATATTTGTATGAAGTTAGGATCAGCAAGGTATCCACAAGTACCTCCTGTCATGGCAGTGTGGATTCAACACCTCAATTTAGTGGTGTCCTGTTTCCTCTGTAAATAACAATGACAATTGCTTTGTGTCCCGACGATCCTTCCAGACCTCCTATGATGGTATCATGACCATTTCTCCCCCACAAGAACTGACAGTTGTACAGTAGCGGTCAAAATTAGGTTCCCAGTTCGTTTCTGTACAACAATCGTAGTATGTTGAATATACTACACAAGTACGATTATAAAACGGAAGTGGAACGGTGCAAATAGACGGAACGGAACATTCTTTTATGGAAGTGAGAAATTTACATGTACCGTATAAAAGAAGCAAACCGTGAAATGCAGGTCATAATGAAGAGCACTGAAGTGCTTAACCCTCGGCACGTAGTATTAACGCAGAGTCACAGGGCATAGCTAAGTAGGCGAAGATAGCTAGCTGAGACTACACAAAGTCGTACAGGATAACAGTGTCCCAAGTTGTCCTAGTATCCCTTTATCTTGCCCCAACAAACCCCTCCCTAATGTAGTGAGCATGTGTAGTGAGTAGGGAATCTGTGGGACATTCCCTACTCATCCTGGATATGTACCATGCCTGTACATACATATTGTACTATGCCTGTTACATACATATTGTAGCAGTATTGACCATGTATGTACATACATATTGTAGCAGTATTGACCATATATACTTCAAACCGAATGAGGACCGATTTCGCCAAGAACGTTTCGTTCAAGAGTTATGCTGCGATTCGTTTGCCACGGCGCTAGTCGGCCATATTCTAGTCTAGTCTGGGATCCCGGGAGTACTGCGGCGCTGCGCTGTACTCCTGGGATCCCAGACCAGGGTGCGTGAACTCGTTCTCAGACTAGAATATGGCCGACTAGCGCTCGCCGTGGCAAACGAATCGCAGCATAACTCTTGAACAAAACGTTCTTGGCAAAATCGGCTCAATTTAAACACATCCTCGTTCGGTTTGAAGCCTATCGGCGTCCAAACTTCAGAGATTTAGCCGCCAGGTGAGCCAAGCTAGTTGTAACAGACAGACAGACACACAGACAGACAGACAAATGAAGTACTGTAACCCTCGCTGCGCATGCGCGCCGAGGGTTAATCAGCAGGGGTATGCCTAAGTGTGACTGCATACTTAGCATTTAGTTGGGCCTTGACCAGTGTAGTGTGGCACCCTAAACCAACCAGCTGCTCTGGTAACAGTAAGCAAGCATTCAGGCTCTAGAGGTGCCTCACATTTATAAGAAACTTGTCTACCTTAGTTATATGACAATACAGGTTGGTTGACTTTTGCTAACACCTTCACTTTCAGAAGGTATTGTCCCAATTCCCAGGAGAGAGTCAAAGTGTACATATGTGACTAGCCTTATTCCCAGGCCCATTTAAACAGGCCTGGGAATGAGCCTAGCATGTGACCTGCTGCTAGCAAACGTATCTTACATTTCTAAAAGTCAAAGCACGTACAGTCACATGCCAGTTACATGTGACTTGCTAGTGACAAAGTGTACATGCTGTGATCTAGTTGGCAGTATGTTTTAAGTACTTGGTTACCAAATTCTCCCTCTTTTATTGGAGCGAGCCTGAGCGAGCCCCACACTAGCGAGACTGCATTGCGCATGTGCATGTGTAAGTGTGTTTGTTTGCTTGATTGTGGCCACTTACCGAAAATTTTAATTGAGCGCATTTCAATGTTTCACGAAGATTGAATGCCCACTCGGTTGAGAACAACAATGAAGGGCTACTGCCAGAGTGCAGCGTTAGCGTGAAAGAAGCCCGGAGCAAAGACGGCTCAAGTTGAAGCACGCATGGCAACTGTGTGAAAGTATTGTGGTGTCATTCCCATCTAGTTTGGTTGGTTTCTGAGGGTTCCATCCCTACATGCACCTGTTTTCGTTCAGAAACTTTAATAATATAAATGTAGCTCCTTGGTGATGCATGCTGTTGTATTGTGTCTCTCCACCCCAGTGGTCTCATGTATGGTTACACACTGAGTGGGGCTGAGGCCGAGAGCTCTTCTTTTGCAATGCTGACGGGCTTCCCAATTCCACCTGGGTTCAGTAAAACCATCATTCCCTCACTGCTATTTGGATCCCTTATTTCAGCCACTGACCCCGGTATGGATTGCTAGCTGGAAGGAAATGTCACCCTTGAATAGTTACTGTCGTCTAATAATAAAACCAAAGCCTGTATTACAGAATACTACATTAAACCTTTAAAACTCAACACAGTCTCTATCATATTACATTATATTGGGCACAATCTCTGTAACTTCTGTTTCAATCTTCCCCTGTTTTTCCCCTCCTCACCTACATGTACACTTGTGCAGTGACGGTTCTTGCTATCTTCCATGACCTGAGGGTGGACCACGACCTTTATTCCCTGGTGTTTGGAGAGAGTGTCATGAATGATGCTGTCGCAATTGTACTTTATAGGTGTGTGCATGTGCATGTAGTGTATTGTCCTGGGCAAGTCAAGTGCCTGTGGTTGCTTGAAGCTCAGACAAAAAGAATTGGGAAGTGGGAGCTTGCATGGAAGAAGTGCTCAAATGGTTCAGGTAACCCCGTACAAGTGCCCACTCATGATATGACAAAGGCTGTTGGTTTGACCTGCATAGTCGCTTAAATTTGCTTTCACTAGCTATTGATGTGGCAATCCAGGATCTGAGAATGCTAAATTGCACTGTGGTTTGTGCTAGCCTTGTTTCAAGGCTTCCGCCCAGAGTTTATCTGCCGTGAGATGGGTGGAGGCCTGGGAGAAGGGGCTAGTATGGCAGTGGAGAAAGCTGTATCATGCATAAGAACTGATGGATCAGTTTGTGTGTCATTGTGTGAGCTTTGCCAGATGTCATGACACCTCAAGCACATCAGAATAATTGCGTGTGACCAAGGGTGCATAAGAACGGGCGGCTTGAGTAAGAGTGTGTAACTCCAATAGAAGCCCGTAGTCTGGTCAAAATTATTGATCTGTACTAAAAATAGAACACCCGGTCATGTGCTTAGCAACAATTATGTCTATGCAGCATGCACTGTACGTGTTGCTATTTTTAGTACTACTGGTAAATTCCGACTGTTTTCAAATTTTATGAAGTTACACGTTCTTACTCTAGCCGCCCGTTCTTATGCGTTCTTGGTGTGACTCAGTGACAATGCTGCGAATCAGACCCGCATTAGCTAAAGTTTTCACCATACATGATTCACCATGCAATGCAATGACATGGTGGGCAGTTACACAAAGAACCCCCTCAACCACAAATCAAACTGTCTGGGTAGGCACTTGCATGGGCAATATAGTGTGAGGTGAATGCATTGTGCATGCATATATGTACCAAGAGCGCATAAGAACGGGCGGCTAGAGTAAGAGCGTGTAACTACATAAAATTCAAAACTGGGCGGAATTTACTGCCAGTACTAAAAATAGTAACACACCCTGCACATGCTGTGTTGACATGAGCCATTATGCATTGGTGCTAAGCACGCACGTGACCGGGTGTTCTATTTTTAGTACGGTTCAATAATTTTGACCTGACTATGGGCTTCTATTGGAGGTAATTACATGCTCTTACTCAAGCTGCTCGTTCTTATGCACTCTTGATGTACACATACATGTATGTGTGTGTATCAACCAACACCCAATAGAACCAGGTATCCCCATTTGTCTGGCTTGTTGTTAGACTCTGCGGCTTCTATTTCTTTACCGTTTGCGTTTGTATGGCTATAAATTAAGGGTGGCATTTATTGACAAGCTGGCTAGCTAAGCTACCTGTGTATGGCTATGATATAGCAGGTCTCTTTGTACTACAGAGCTAGGATGCCATTGGCTAGACATGGGCAGACACCCTACTTCTTGGCAACTAACGTCAATGAAATGACTGATAGGCACTAGCAGTAATGTACGCATGCTCTCAGTCCTGCTGATAGTGGTGGCAACCAGTCGTAGAACATGAATGGCCCTTGTGCTAGCTCGGTGGCTGTCATCTTTCATCTTTGTACCGTATAGTGGGAAATTTTCGCTGGTCCAAATTTTCGTGAAAATCCCGTTTCCCCTCCAGAAGAAATTTTCGCGCTTTTAATTTTCGCGTTTAGCGCGCGAGCTATTGCCACGCCCCTTTATCGTCGCCAGTCTAACGGAGGACGAAAGATGTCCCGTGGGAGAGGGTGGGACGTCGTCTACCGGTTTGAAATAGCGCTACAGTGCCATCGTCAGATCGAGCGAGCTAGCGCATAAAACACACGTATGAAAATTTCCACGAGTTCAAAAGTTCACGTGTTCAAATTTTCTCGGTTCATATTTCGCGGTTCTTATTTTCACATTTTGGTCGTGGGTCGCGAAAATCGTGAAAATTTGGACCTCGCGAAAATTTCCCGCTATACGGTATTTGTTTTCGTGTGCTAGTCTTGAATAGTAGCTAAAGTTACTATTTGAGGGCAGTGTTTATTCTTCTTAGTGCTTCTGGTTATGCGGCTACTATTCAGGGGCAGTGACTATTCAAGGCATCTGATTGAGAAAATACAGTGTGCATGATTACCTGGTTTCGTAGTCATTGGAGAACCCCCTGATCTAGCTGCACTTTAGCAATTTGCCTTCTGACTAGTGAGCAATGTTGTTGCTAAATTCTTAGCGAGATATTTACTTTTGGCATTTCAAAGATGGTACAACAGTACACATGTGCACATACCATATTTGGAAGGTAGTACAACAGTAAGGTTGGGAAGGTAAACCATGTGATTTTCTACCAGTGCACCACTTCCTCTCTTCTTTGCAGGTCTGTTGACGAGTACAGCACAGGAGAAGGAGGAGCATCACACTTTGAAGTAGGGGCTCTGTTTCGGTCCATTGGTTCCTTCATCGGTATCTTTCTTGGCTCCTTTCTCCTTGGATGTACCATGGCTCTCCTCACTGCTCTCGTATCCTCTAGTAGCAAAGATATCCCCCTCTCCGAATAAAGGGATGACTGCAAGAACCATGCAATTACAGCCTCTTCATGTGGAAGTGACCATAAACAAGCGTTCTATTTGTTGAGTTGTGAGTTGAGTCCAGAGGAGGTAAGGACATGATCACGTGATGGCGACCATTAACTGAGCAAGGCCAAGAACTGTGGAGGCAAGCTAAATGAACGACTCTATAGACAAAGTCGTGATGGGCACGGCAGGTGTGCATGGTTTTCTACTTGAAGATGTTTGGGAGTTAAAATGGCCTCTTGCGTCAAACTGGCAACTTACAAGCCTAGCCAGTGAGGTGAGTCATGATAACCTATTTTGACTAGCCAGATAGCTTCAGCTTAGTCGAAAATCCCATGCACCCTTCGTGACTTAGCCCGTAGAGCGATCCTTGTAGCTTGCATTCATTGTTCTTGCCCTTGGAATGTCATCAAAGCGCTCTAATTGTCGCTACGACGTGACGTCATGTCCTTCCTCCTCTGAGTCGAGTCTCTCATGCTACATGTATAAGCCATGTCTACAAAAACACACTACAGCTTTTCTTGCCTTAATTCTCAGGTTTTTGTCTGCATACCAATCTTTTTCTCACCCATTCATGTACAATAATCAGTCACAACAAAGAGAGCTTAACTTCAGCTCAAACTTTCTTTCCTATAAGCTTATGAGCGCCGCAAAGCGTAATGGTTCATAAGCTCCTGGTTTAAGATAGCACATGTGTGTCTGAATTGGTGTAGAAAGATCTTCCTCTTCCTTGACTAACAAAGACTACATTGCAACAGTCATGTGTACGTTTACATGCATGCACGTACCTGAGTGTGTGTTTAAGACAGGAATACTATAACTAATTCCAGTGGGAGTGGAAGAGTATGGACATCTAACATGGCTTTATAAG
This sequence comes from Agelas oroides, assembly GCA_949130485.1. Classification (NCBI taxonomy): domain Eukaryota; kingdom Metazoa; phylum Porifera; class Demospongiae; order Agelasida; family Agelasidae; genus Agelas; species Agelas oroides. The sequence continues at coordinate 2,549,485 of OX422189.1, forward strand.
CACCATTAGTGCAGTAGGCTTACTACCATACATGGAGAACTGGATTACAAATAGAATTCCTTTACTGTTACCTCTCAGCTAATGAAGTTTTCAAAGCTCCGAGAGTACCCTCTCCTGGAGACCTCCATGTTTGTTATAATGTCATACAGCACCTATCTTCTGGCTGAGTTTTCCTCACTCACAGGTGAGTATATGTGTGTGTGTGTGTGTGTGTGTGTGTGTGTGTGTGTGTGTGTGTGTGTGTGTGTGTGTGTGTGTGTGTGTGTGTGTGTGTGTGTGTGTGTGTGTGTGTGTGTGTGTGTGTGTGTGTGTGTGTGTGTGTGTGTGTGTGTGTGTGTGCATGAGACACAGTTTGCAGAGGCAAGAAGTCCAATTTTGAAAGTCAAATGAGACTGGTTGTTGTGCTAAGGTTTGCAAGGGTCAGTGATCTGGGAATTAAGCATATTATCGCATTATCAATGCTAATTCTTACATGTACCTATGTACCGTAGTGTCGCAAAAGAGCGCCTATGGGCAGAGCACCTTACAAGCCTGCCAAAGAGGGGGGTGGGTGCTCTTTCGTGGGTTTCTGCATTTTACCACGAAAGAGCACCCATGTATGCTTATAGCGACTCACTGCCCTCGAATTCGTTGAAGTATACATGTAGCACGAACAGTAACATACAACGGAGCCGCTGGCCTTGGAAGCTCAATTTCTAACGGCACGCAACACTCAACGGCAATACGCCGGCCATGAGCGTGCGAGCGCGGCTGCATTAGCTACGTCCTTCCACGCAAAGCCACCCTTTAGTAAAGTGTAAGCGAAGTTTCTCACCTCAGATGTGCATAGTGCTTGAGGCCATGCTTCTCAGCACTCTACGAAGACACCTCCCCATTACTGGCATTAGCCACGCAGAGCTTGCTCCAGGGTGGGCACTCATTTGAGTAAACTTTGACCCTATACAGGAAATTGGGCCAAAAGTAGGGGGTGGGCGCTCTTTTGCGAGACTACGGTACATGTACATGTACTTGAAATTGGCGGAGAGCTCTGACACATGCTGTACTTAGCTCCACTTTCCACTCTTCCTTTCCTTCGTTTCCTTCCTCACCAGGTATTGTTGCAGTGTTATTTTGTGGTATAATGCAGTCCTACTATACCAAACTGAACCTCTCCAATGAGTCGCGTATACGAATAAAGGACTTTTTTGAGTTGCTCAACTTCCTGGCAGAGAACTTTGTGTTCTCCTACATGGGGCTCTCCCTGTTCACCTACAGCAACCACCAGTGGGTGCCTGGCTTCATCCTCTTCTCTTTTGTATCTACATCATGTACCTCCAGACAACAGTAGTTTTGCCATAGTCCTGCTCCTAAACTGTTGGTGTCTGAACCTGTCTGTAGTTGTACATTAAGTTGGGAGAAACTCATGAGCAATGTTTCTAATAGCTATGTATAGTCTGTGATTACTGCTACTGCTTGAAAGAAGACTATTTGGCTTACGTGGTAACCCTGTTTTCAGCCCTGTCCAGTTTGTGATTACTTACAGTATGCAAAATCAGAGTGGGGAAAAAATTCACGATGTTGAGGCCCTTCGTTGTAGTGTCTGTTTAAGCACTGGTACACATTGGCATCACTTAACGATAAAATGGACCAGGCTTCCCTCCTCTGTCATTGCATACAGTACATGTAAGTGATCAAAACTGAATGGTGTGAAGACCTGGGAACAAGGCTTACTTAGCACAGTGGCTATTTCTGGAAACTTGGCTCATGAACTTTCTCTCCTACTTCACTTGAGACATACCTCAGGTGAAAGTCCTTTCTGTACATTTTGGAAGCAGGTATTTGTTTTGAGTAGCAATCTCCTTGACTGACTCAGGTGGCCATTTTTGCTGGCCGTATGATCAACATCTACCTCCTCTCATTCTTGCTAAACCTCGGAAGGGCCAAGAAGATTAGCTTCCGCTTCCAGCACATGCTTGTCTTTGCTGGCCTCCGAGGGGCCATCGCATTTGCCCTAGCTATCCGCAATACACAGACTGAGGAGAGACAGCTTATTTTCACCACCACACTGTGTATTGTCATGGTGACTGTGTTCTTCTGTGGGGGGTTCACTACTCTTGCGTTGCAGTGCCTCAGGATACGGTGAGTGTACAAGGATTTTGTCAAGTTGTGCTGAAATCAAAACTATATTGGATGGGCTCCTAAGTATTACATTCCCTTCTCACGAGAACTTTGATGTGAAAAGAGTGGGTACTCTATGGTGCTTGGCTTTATCATCTCTTTGCAGGGTTGGTGTAGAAGAGGACCCTCCAGGAATTGAACCGGTACGCAGACTTGTGTTGTGAAATACCAGTCCAAAAGAGATGTAAAATACAATACTTACATGTATGTATGTATGTACAACATAATGTTGAGCTTGTATACAGCTGTATGCAACTGGTTCTGGGTAAACATGCGTGTAACTTTGCAAGTTCTGAAGAATGCAAAAGTTTGATGTATGCTCAATATAGCAGTATGTAAGTTACACACACCATTTCTCTGAGATGATCTGTTGCATGTTACAGTTAGAGTCGTGATTCTGTGATGGATTACTCAAGGTTTGTACCTATTCAACCTGTTGTGAAGTTGGTAGACTACTAGTGTGAAAAGCTAGGTCAACCCATTTTGCAACCTGACACATTTCTAATGGAGCTGTGTCTGAGTGTTCTGCATCTACGATATATCGGAATCTATACAAACAATTGAATGTACTACTTCTCTATGATAGTTGAGTGTAACTCTCCTCTAACAGGGGAAGGTGATCCCTTATGATCCCAGGAAGGGTAACTGGTTTGTCTCCATGTGGACAAGATTCAACAGACTGTAAGTGTGACAACTACTCGTAGGTTAGCCTCAGCCACCCTCATATCCAGGGTGGTTGAAATGGAGAGGAAAGTTTATCTTTTCCAATAGCCTGGGAACATGGCTAGGGTGGATCTTTCATACTTACACTATACTCTGCAACTACATGATGCTATCATAATTATATGTACGTATGTTTGAGTACATGAACTGCTTTCAATGCATGAACACAGTAGGAGTAGTGCTACCATGGAAGCAATAGCAGTTTGTGACCCATTATGCAGCCAGCTCCTAGAGTTACTGGGGGGCAATGCATTGTCTGGAGGTTGGCTGTTGGAGGCATTTTATTCAATTTTACTTATGTTTTACTGCTGGAATTGACCCGTGCTGTTGTATAATTATATTATCTACATGTAGTGATCAGAATGAAAGAGAATGTATCTATGTACAGGTTGAATGTGTATGGATCAGGTTACATTCTCAAGGTGATATTAGGACTATCCTCGTCCCCAGGCCCCTCCCCCAACCCCCCGAGGAGAGGCCTGGTACACACTGTTTGCGCGTGTGCGGTTTTTTATTTGTTAGGTACGTATACAAACTCTGCAGGTTTGTTTCACGCAAATGAGCGAGAGAGTTGTAGTAACTGTACTACTAATAGTATTTTAAAGAGTATTTTATTCAAGACACGAACCAGCGCAACTACAACTAAAAATGAAACACTGACTTATATACAAAGGTATGACGTAACTAGACATGCACAGACAGGCTTGTCTGCAGGGGGTAACACATGAGCAACACATGAGCAAACACCAAGATGACTAAGTACAGAACCCAAAAGTGATATATAAATAACAGCTGACTCACCAAAACATAGCTGAAACATAAAGACACTACAAGAGTGGCTGCTTCTCCAGGCGATTCGCTGCTTGCTAAGGCTTTATCGTGCGTCGTTTATGTTGTAAAGGCCGATTGAAGCTGCTACAAGCTGTGTATGAAGGGAGATAAGTGTTTCTGTGGCTACCAACCGGCCTTTGGCAAATTGATTTGTTACTTTTCTGTTGAACTGTAAGTTTTGGAAAAATGGTACTGCCACATCGGAAAAGTAGTATTCTAGCAGGATTCTGCAAGTTAACTTGCCACTGGAGTCTATTTCAAAGAAAGCTCTGTATTCTTGGTTAGTATAATCTTCCGCATACTGACAAGGTAAGTGCACAAAGCTTTTTAAGGAAAATATTTCGCGCATGCACAAACAGTGAGTACCCAGTCTCCCCTCATGGGGCGGGGGGGGGTTGGGGGCCTGGGTACGAGGCTAATAAATTAGGACTTGTTATCAGTCTATGTCTCCATCTTCCTCTCTTTTTCTACATGCAGCTACTTGCTACCTATCTTCACTCATAGTGGGCGTCCCATTGACACATTTTGCCCACACTGGTGTCTCTCCATCTGTGACAAATGCAAGCCAAAGCATGAACTAGTAAGGTTTTGAGGAACCATATTATCCTACTAGGACCAACATGAGAAGCATAAGAGAGGAGGAGTGTGTAACAAGCACATACTTTCATGTTCAGTAGCCTTAGGTATATTCCTGACTTGATTGCCATGCACTTAAGTAGTTCCTTCTTTGTTCTCACTGGTGTTCAGACTCATAGGTGTAATAAAAGGTATTGTTTCATACAAGATTTTGAGTTGGGTGGGGGGAGGGGGGGGGAACAGGATGGTAGCAGGATGATAGTAGTGTGCGAAATGCGTGTGTGCCTACTAGGGGGTCTGGGGGCATGCTCCCCCAGGAAAATTTTGAATTTACATCCTCTCAGATTGCTTCTGACGCAATCTGGGACAAAATTTCCAAACAACATTTTGATGACACATACTTATGTTCAGTAACATGTAAATAGCTAATATAATAACCTACTCAATTTCAAGATTTCTGGGGGGGGGGGAGGGAATTCCAGCCCCCCTCTGTATGAAACCCTGTTAAAACTTATTGGTGTTGATCCCCACATGCACACCCTCCCTAACAGCTGGTGGAAACTGAGGAGTCTGAGTCAGAGTATTCAGAGGAAGAAGAAGAAGAAGAAGACAAGGTGATCTCTTTCCGCAATGCTCAGGAGGAGGAAGGAGAGGAAGAAGAGGCAGAGGAGGTACCAGTTGTTGTGTAAACACATCGATAAGAGTCTGTTTGATTATAGAATGAGCAGCTGCAACAGTTAGGGCCTGTTTGCGTGTTTTTGCGGTTGGTTTCAACCGCAAAATTATTTTAACAGTGAAAATTTTCCCGATCTACGGTAGCTGATGAAGGTCATACTAGTAGTCACTAATGGTGATTCAAGTCACACTGAGGGAGTGTGGTGAACTGAGTTCAAACAATTCACTATTTTTTCTAACACTTACTGAAAGTTTTCTCCTGCAAAAGAAACTTGTATGGTAGCTCTAGTGGTTCGCATGCTTAATCTGCACACCAAAAACTCTTAGTAAGTATTCACAGTAAGAGCTGCAGCCTACTAGTTCTGCATTTGATTTCTTGTGTTTTTTCCTTTTGTCAGGGTGATCTTGGTTTGGGAGGAGATTCCCATGCTACTAGTTACATACAATTAGGCACATCACAGGACACTGTAGAATCTACTCTTTGATGGCTCTCTGGAGGGGTGCACGGGTGCACATACTGCTAGAAATTTTAGTTTTACACAGTCATTGAATACTACTTTCTATTAATTTTGTGTGTTCAATGATTTGGTGTTGGGATTGTGTGATAATTCTTTTGTGTACTATTCCATTTTGTTAATTTCCATGCACATAAAAATTCAGCCCCCCTGAGTGTCTATATGACTTGAAAATTCATGATCTCCACACTGCTAAATAACCAACTGCTTGGCCTATCCACCCCAATAACATTATAAGTGGGCTCAACTGCATGATAATCCTACTCACCCACTCTATGCACTGAATTCTCCACTCATCTACATACTGTAGATACATAGACCTCACCTAATAGGACTAGAGAATAATATTGGAGAGGCATGACAATTGTCTATCAGGGGTTACATTGCTCTTCATAATTTGATGACCGTGATCATTGGTATGTACTGCTGCATGGTATCCTGTAAGAGTTGATCCTGGTTACAGCATGCATGGCGCTGTTCTTATTGAGATGTAGCTGTGGATGTAGTTTTCATTAATCAAATTCCTGTACTGATTGCTAAGGGATATTGATAACGAAGGTTGAGTCTTTTATTATAAATAGACCAAAGACCCCTTGGTCAAAGCCTAGAATGTGTCTGTTGAGATACGGAATAAAGCCAAAAGTCATGTTCATCTGTTTCCTGCCATCCTCACTCCCCACCATATACTCATGCTGAAATTGGTATAAGATATTATAGCAAATCTAAAGGGCTCTATTATAGGTCTGTCTATGTTTTAATTTTGTTGTGTGTTTTAATTTGCTTTAGTTTCTTGTTATTTGTTTAGTTACTTTGTCTTACTTCCATTTACCATTGTGGTTATATTAAAATTATTGTCATTACATGTATACTTATTATAATTATAAGCTAGATCATGGTTTCTCCACCTTCCTACTGCATGTAGCTATATGTGTATACTTCCAGTGACTATCAGCATGACAGGAAAGCTGCTTCCCAGATGCAACAATTGGCAGAGAAAAAGATACATTATATGGTCACATTAGCTAATGGATAAGCACATATATACCACTGGAATGACATGAATGTTTATCATTCTACAAGCACACCGTGAAAGAAAAACAGGTCACCTTGGTTGCAGACATGCCAGCCTTAAAATGTATACATGTGGCTACTAGATAACCCCTTCACAATATTATTGGATGATTTTAGTTGTGTTTTTTTTGTGTTTTGTTATGTTAATGTGTATAGCTGCCATGGCTTGGATGCATATCAGCAACTGTACCCATATTTTAACATACATTACAATCATAAGCTAGATCGAAATCTAGTGTAAAGTAGTGATGGTTTCTCCACCTTCCTACTGCATGTAGCTATATGTGTACACTTCCAATGGCTATCAGCATGACAGGAAAGCTGCTTCCCAGATGCAAGAATTGGCAAAAAAGCTGATGCACATGATGCAATGCAATAACACAATGAAGATACCCAGTAGCTACAGTTAAGCAACAACCAGAGTGCATGCATGGTTAATTCAGTTTCAGTAAACTTTCATTTACATGGTCACATTAGCTAATGGATAAACACATACCACTGGAATGTGTTTATTGTTTATCATTCTACATGCACACTGTAAAAGAAAAACAGGTCACCCTGGCTACTAGATAACCCCTTCACAATTATTGGATGCATGGTTTTGTTGTTGTTATTGTATATAAACTGCCATGGCTTGGATGCAAATCAGCAACTATATATACACATAATAAAATACATTGTTCTGGATTCCGAATTATCACACCCACAGCAATATCAACACAACTGTAACTACTCAGATGTTTGCCTTGATCAACACACAGTAGCTATCGAAATGACAGGTTCACAGTGTGCTAAACCCTACTAAACTTTCACTTTGATAGCTCTAATTAATGGGTATTGTACTGCATTGCATCATGTGCATCTGCTTTTTTGCCAATTTTTGCATCTGGGAAGCAGCTTTCCTGTCATGCTGATAGCCATTGGAAGTGTACACATATAGCTACATGCAGTAGGAAGGTGGAGAAACCATCACTACTTTACACTAGATTTTGATCTAGCTTATGATTGTAATTATGTAAAATATGGGTACAGTTGCTGATATGCATCCAAGCCATGACAGCTATAGAGGAAGTTATCGATGTTCGGACACCAGCGATAATCGGACGCTCGTACACAAAGACTAAGCCACGCAGATACTGGGTTATGCCACTGAAAGGAAGGTGGAGTCCACCGTATCCGGCGACTGAAAAATGGAGCTCGATCGTCAATCTCCGCTTGTGCAAGGGGCGATTAACGTACAATTTCGGACCATACGATAATCGGATGAAATAATGTGTTTTCGGACGTCGCTTCCTGCTCCCTTTCTGAAGCAACTCTCGGCAAGATTTCAGCACTGTTGGCAAGCTGCAAGACCCTGCTGCTGCACGCCTGATATTCGTCCCCGTAGCTGCCTTGGGCGCTGAGGGGTGTTGCCGAAAATTGAGTGGGTTGCTCCATCAATGATCGGACAGTGGATTTACGTATTTTTTCGCCGTGGACACCCCCAGCTATGCAATAGGCAAACAATACTAGTATCATTAGAATCCACAGGTCCTTACCAACGTAATGGTGCAAGTCTCATCTTTATGCGTTGCGTGGTTCTCGAGATACAATTGTTTTTTCGCCTTCATAGAGGAAGTTATCGATGTTCGGACACCAGCGATAATCGGACGCTCGTACACGGATACTAAGCCACGCAGATACTGGGTTATGCCACTGAAAGGAAGGTGGCGTCCACCGTATCCGGCGACTGAAAAATGGAGCTCGATCGTCAATCCCCGCTTGTGCAAGGGGTGATTAACGTACAATTTCGGACCATACGATAATCGGATGAAGTAATGTGTTTTCGGACGCCGCTTCCTGCTCCCTTTCTGAAGCAACTCTCGGCAAGATTTCAGCACTGTTGGCAAGCTGCAAGACCCTGCTACTGCACGCCTGATATTCGTCCCCATAGCTGCCTTGGGCGCGGAGGGGTGTTGCCGAAAATTGAGTGGGTTGCTCCATCAATGATCGGACAGTGGATTTACGTATTTTTTCGCCGTGGACACCCCCAGTTATGCAATACGCAAACAATACTAGTATCATTGGAATCCACAGGTCCTTACCAACGTAACGGTGCAAGTCTCGTCTTAATGCGTTGTGTGGTTCTCGAGATACGACCGTTCTTGATTCATGTACTTCAGAAATTTAGTTTCCTGTAACTAGGCCCGTATGAAGGCGAAAAAACAATTGTATCTCGAGAACCACGCAAGGCATAAAGATGAGACTTGCACCATTACGTTGGTAAGGACCTGTGGATTCTAATGATACTAGTATTGTTTGCCAATTGCATAGCTGGGGGTGTCCACGGCGAAAAAAATCCACTGTCCGATCATTGATGGAGCAACCCACTCAATTTTCGGCAACACCCCTCCGCGCCCAAGGCAGCTATGGGTAGGGATGAGGCTATTATGCTCAAAAATTCACCCATTATGCTATGCTAGAATGCTTCAAACTATGTCCGATTATGCTCTTGGTGTGTCCCTATTATGCTCATGCAGCAAGTTAATCAATTAATAGAATTTAGTTAAAACTGCGCCCCCAAGATGCTCACACTAACAAAATTAGCGCTGTTGATCCACCCTTTAGAGCGTAGTGCTACTTAGCTGCTTTTATCATGATCTTTGTCAAAACAAGCTTCACCACAAAGGAGGAGTCAGACATGAAACATCCCTTATGAATAGAAAGGCACACCTTTAACAGTTCATACCCATGCGCGCGCAGCGGAAGCACCTTACGCGCTCAATGTTACCTTCCGATTATTCCCGATTATGCTCGCTCCGCAGAGCTACCGATTATTCCGGAAACTATGCCAGCATATTAGCCGCATCCCTAGCTATGGGGACGAATATCAGGCGTGCAGTAGTAGGGTCTTGCAGCTTGCCAACAGTGCTGAAATCTTGCCGAGAGTTGCTTCAGAAAGGGAGCAGGAAGCGATGTCCGAAAACACATTATTTCATCCGATTATCGTATGGTCCGAAATTGTACGTTAATCGCCCCTTGCACAAGCGGAGATTGACGATCGAGCTCCATTTTTCAGTCGCCGGATACGGTGGACTCCACCTTCCTTTCAGTGGCATAACCTAGTATCTGCGTGGCTTAGTCTTTGTGTACGAGCGTCCGATTATCGCTGGTGTCCGAACATCGATAACTTCCTCTACGGGCCTAGTTACAGGAAACTAAATTTCTGAAGTACATGAATCAAGAACGATCGTATCTCGAGAACCACACAACGCATTAAGACGAGACTTGCACCGTTACGTTGGTAAGGACCTGTGGATTCCAATGATACTAGTATTGTTTGCGTATTGCATAACTGGGGGTGTCCACGGCGAAAAAATACGTAAATCCACTGTCCGATCATTGATGGAGCAACCCACTCAATTTTCGGCAACACCCCTCCGCGCCCAAGGCAGCTATGGGGACGAATATCAGGCGTGCAGCAGTAAGGTCTTGCAGCTTGCCAACAGTGCTGAAATCTTGCCGAGAGTTGCTTCAGAAAGGGAGCAGGAAGCGGCGTCCGAAAACACATTACTTCATCCGATTATCGTATGGTCCGAAATTGTACGTTAATCACCCCTTGCACAAGCGGAGATTGACGATCGAGCTCCATTTTTCAGTCGCCGGCTACGGTGGACGCCACCTTCCTTTCAGTGGCATAACCCAGTATCTGCGTGGCTTAGTATCCGTGTACAAGCGTCCGATTATCGCTGGTGTCCGAACATCGATAACTTCCTCTACACAACTAAAACCATCCAATAATATTGTGAAGGGGTTATCTAGTAGCCACATGTATACATTTTAAGGCTGGCGTGTCTGCAACCAGGGTGACCTGTTTTTCTTTCACAGTGTGGTTGTAGAATGATAAACATTCATGTCATTCCAGTGGTATATATGTGCTTATCCATTAGCTAATGTGACCATGTAATGTATCTGGTAGAAAGTTTACTGAAACTGAATTAACTATGCATGCACTCTAGCTGGTTGTTGCTTAACTAAGGAAGATTAGTGTATATAAGTACAAGTAAATGAAACATTGATGCCATTTGTGTAGGCTAGCAAATGAAACTAGTACGTAGCTACTAGCTATCTGCATCACAGTATAAGGTATTGGCGAAATGTTGATCCCTCTGACTGTCTTATTGGTGATCAGCAGCTTCAACTGGACACCTGCCAGAGGACAGACATGCTCTCTCTCAGGTATGGGAAGACACTGCTGCACCTATAATTTTGTAATCATTACAACACATACAGCTCTCAGGTACTGTGATACACACTTGTAACTGTTTCTTGTATATGACAACCACCTCAATGTATGTATGCAGCTGGTCAATTTTTACTCTCCACTGTTACTATGAGTGCTGAGAGTGTTGTGCATGGGTCAACCCCTGCTGCTAGAGTGACCTGGAGTACAACAGAACCACCTGAGTGTGTGACGTCTGTGAGGGTGGAGTTCAGAACCAGTAGTCGTGGGCCTGCAGTAGCAACCTACACAACTACCAATTCATCACAGACTGAGGTCATTCAGACTGGCCTCCAGTGTAATACATACTACTACATCACTGTGGTAGTCACTGGAAAAACCTCAGACGGTATACCTACTGCCCTGAGCAGCAGACAAGTACAAGTGTTTGTTGGAGGTAAATACACTTTTAAAGATTGGATATTTCATCACAGTTACATGTTTGTACTTATGCTATAGCAGCTCCAGTTGCAGTGAGAGCTGAAGTCACTGCAGACAGCACAAGTGTTAGAGTGTCGTGGCAGTGGTCACATGAGGACGTACACATGTGTATTGACCTAGTTAGAGTTTACTACCAACCTCAAGGAGGCTCTCTGATGATGTACACAGTGAGCAATACAACAGCAACCAGTGCCACCTTGCCCAACCTCCAGTGCAACACAGAGTACACTATTTGGGTTTATGCAAGAGGTGGTCGAACTGGTAAAAGGAGTGCTAATATAAAGGCTTTTTTACCAACAAGAGGTATGTAGTGCATTAACATTTTTATACGTGTTGTTTACTGTATTTGCACCACTGTACCACTACAGCCCCTCCCACTCCCACTGAGGTCACTGCTCAGTTCACAAGTGTCTCAAGTGTCAGGGTAACATGGCAGTGGACTAGTTCAGGCCCAGCTGCTGACTGTTTCAACACCACCAGTGTGACCTACCATCCTGAGGGAGGTGGTGAGTCCTCCCTGCAGCTCAGTGACCCAACAGCAACTGAGGCCACTCTCACTGGCCTCCAGTGTAACACAAGCTACAACATCACTGTGGTATCCATTGCTGGAAAGTACAGAAGGAAGGGTGTGGCAAGGATAGAGCAAGGTATAACATAATACTGAACATTAACCTGAAGAGCATGGCAGGATGAGTAGCTTATAGGTTATAGCACTCCAATGTGTGTATATGGATGTGAGCCACTCAAATGAATATTCAGGTGCAAATAGCCCAACCATAGGATAGTACAGACTGTACATAATATGATGACACAAAACATGTTTGTGCTTGCATGTAGATATAGCTATATAGATGAGTATGTGTATCAGCAGTTTAGTTTCCATATGCACTGTAATATCTTGGGCAATCTCAAGTTATGCCTACTATACGATCCTCCACGATCTCTGAGTGGTTACGGTAACGCCTCAGTGCTGCTGCTAGCTACACCTAGCCACACGTCTGCACTACTGAACCAGACTCGGTTGACAGTGTAGCTTACTCCTAGAGTGTTATTACTTTGTAGCACGCATACACACATACAACTGTACAAGCAGAGCTACTTAAATACAGGAACAGCATGCGGAGCCTAGGCTATTCAGCCAAAAGAACACATGACCACACACACAACAGAACAGGAGGAAATAGCTGAATACAACAAGTGTATAATACATAGGTGTTAGGTACTAGTGCTACCAAAACCAATCTAAAACCAAATGTACAAATAAGGTCCTACATGTACTTACAATTACTACATGCACATTGATTTTGCTGCAGCCATGGTTATTAGGAATGTAAAGATACAGGTCATTAATGCAACCGCACTCTTGGTGTCCTGGGATCAGTCACTCTGGAGCACACACTATACCCTCTACTATAGTGCCTTCTCACCAGTGCTATACAAAGTTGTAGATGAGTCCACAACAGTGATTCCATCCAACAAGACCTATGTAGCTGTGGTGATCAGACAATTGGCAGCTGGTATTCAGCATCGGTTCCAGGTGACTGCCTCTGTAGAGACACAGGGAGAAGTGTGCGAAGGAGAGAAATCCATGCTAACTGAAGATTCCAGGACAATATTTGGTAAGCTGCGATATACATAGTTCAGCCAACTTATCACATGATACAGTTACTAACCAATTTTGTAATGACTACACTCTTCAGATGAAGCAGCATTTCACTTGCAAATGGGACCAGTGTCACCTTGTACAACATGGAGTGTAAGCCCCTGTGATTTGATTTGCATAATACCTAGGTACTTGTTCACATTTGGTCTTCATACTTATTCTGTTCATCTCTTATTTCTGTATATAGGCTGATAAAGTTGAGAAAATCAGATCCTATGTCCACAGTGGGATTGCTAAAGCCATTTCATACCAATGCAACTGCAGTTTCTCAGCTGAATTTATTAGAAATGGGCCGTTTCGCTGTTGGAACGCACTCAATGAATTCACTTACAGGAGTACAATTGTGGGTACGAAGGCCCACAATGCAACTGAGCTGGTAGGATTTCTGGAGCAGTGGGTGAACACAGAGCCAGCTCTGCAGGTGGACCAGTTTGAGCTCTGGGTTGGTACGAGATGTCCTGTACCAATATCATCACTGAAGCTGAAGGGGGAAGGGAAATGTTTGTGATGATATGCTTCCCAGTTTACATTGTAACTCAGATACTAACATGAAACATTTGTAATGTGTACAAAAATATACACTACAGATAATAGTAATGTGTGTTGAGTGGTTATTGTAGCATTGTTCCCATGCCATAATCAATTTTATGATTTAACTTCACTCCTACTAGCTATATAGTTAACTACATACATACTACCATACTACTAACAGTTGTTATCATTGATATGATCCTTGAGGATAAAGTTACCTCACTTCATAAAATTTACAAAGATTCTTGGCTTTGAAGTATTTGCCTCAAATATATTATATAGTGGCCTCAAGTTTGCCAATACAGCATTATCAAAGCCAAGAATCCTTACACATGAACTTTAACTGTGAAGCAAAAAGTCTGGGGCAAAATTTCAGTAGCAGCAGGTGGGCTAAAGCTAAACTGAAAACCAACTAGACCTCTGAACTGTCTCTGAGTCTCAATCACTGAATAATTCTCAGAGTTGTATAGTGCTGCAGTCAATGATCCACATGAGAATAACAGCAAGGCCTACTGCACATTGTGACAATACATGCAGCTGTTCAATTTTCAACTTTCCTCCACTGCGTATATACGTGAGTGCTGGATGACTCAACCTCTAGTGGCAGTGTGACCTGGAGTACAACAGTAACATGTGAGTATGCAACATCTGTGAAGGTGGAGTTTAGGTAATCATGGAAATGTGTTTGTTAGAAACTATAATACAACCACACCAGTTGCAGAGAAGCTAATGTTTAATAATACAACCACAGAGAAAGCTGCATTTTACAACCATCATCCAGAGTTGAACATTAAGACACCTATCTGTTAGGGAATCACCTGCTTGCAAGTACAATGTATGTGTAACTTTATTGAGGTAACCTCCTCCCACACAGCACGTGTCACTGCATAATCAAATGTCAGGTTGCCTGCACCTGCTTTCAAGTACGTGGTAAGTGCAGCCATCCACCTAGCAACTTTGTTGCAGTAACTTCCTCCCACACAGTACACATGTCGCTGCATAAACAAAGTTTGTTTGTACCACAGAGTGGTCACCCTGGGCCTTGGCTACTATAGAGATATAAGCTTTTGTTTTAGACACTAATTTTATTAGACAACCAAAAGAAGCTGGCTAGATCATCCTGTAACCATGGTTCCGCAGATATAAACACTTGTGTAGGTGCCACCATTTGCATCAAAGGCAGGAAAAGGCCTTCATGTCTTGCATTTGTAGTGACTCCCTCATATAGATTCTATATGAGAGAGTCACTACAAATGCAAGACACTAAGATGTTAAGATAGAGTGCCTCTGACAGCACATGCTGACACCGCAGAGTCAGCAGACTGATAGCACCACAACAGTTTTCAGACAGAATGCTTTACCTGTATAGCTGTATCTGCAAAAGAACCCAGAAGTTAATGAGATTTAGTACTCACAAGGCACATAGTTGCTAATACAGCTATGGTTTTCATGAGTATAGTAAATTCCTATCTCATAATTTAGTCTCCAATCAGGTTTATAGCTATACTCAATACTCAGTATGGTTGTTAAGCCATGTCTCTGATACACTTCTTGCAACTTAAAAAGGTGTTGCTTGCGCCTCAACTTGTTTATGTCTCACTTAAAGATCTAAGCAATGAATAATCACATCTCGATCAATCCCAGGCCCAGCTGCATGTTGTACAGAATCACCTGCTGTACAGTATAGATAATGTGGTGCAAGATTGTTGTTGGTTTGAGTTATATAAAAAGCACCCTTTGCAACAACTTGATTCAAGAAAGGGGGGCGGGGGTATTTTTGAGGGTGCAGGAGATTATGGTATATCAACAAGTGTATCTGAGATATTGTCCAAGTATTAGTTTGTGGAATGTTCAGAAAGAGTTGATTCTGAGCACCAATTAAGAAATTTCTTGCAATTCTGAATTTTGGGTGTTTGAGCAGTTATTTTTCTTTTATTGTCCGCTGTGCAAGTATGTGATGTCAGAGGCACTGTACATCTGAGGGAGTCACTATAACGGATGTTATAATACAACAACCCTTGTATGTCTACGTACATTTTCAGAAACTAGTTGACGACTGAGCTTGAGAGACAGTGGTCAGCTATAGGATGTTGTACGTCAGTATTTTGGTATAATTTACATTCTAAATTTTCAAAGCATCTTGCCTCACGCTGGAATAAAAGAATTTAGATGTTATGAGGCGATAATAGAGGAAAGTGAAAAGGCCGGCAGTCGCCGGGAATTGAACCCAGGACACCTCTGGCTTGAGCCGCCAGTGCTCTGCCACTGAGCCACAACAGCCGGACAACCACCAACCCTCACAATGTACTGCACAGGTGGTACTGAATGCCCCAGTCTCACACCTACTGGTTCTTTCCTGATGGAGAGAATTTTCCTGTCAACCCCTGATGGCACATACTGAGTGGCTGCCAGGTGTGCGACTGGGGCATTCAGTTTTGTAACCTATAAGCCTGGTTGCATTTCAAGGCTTTAAGGTATCTACTACGTATCATCACTAATTGTGGAAATCTTTTAAGAGGCCACATGTTGTGTAATGTGTGAATGGATCAAAGAACCTCTTTACACTACAATTACCATACTGAGCTAAGGGTGGTTACATGTACTTATTCCACTCTATACATGCGTGGGAGTCACTATGACCACAGGATATCATGAATGACGTTTTTCCTTTGGTGTCACCCACATGTATGTTGCACGTCCATGGTTGTAAGATGATCTGGCCTATGAGTGCTGTATTTAAGCAGCAAGCGTACACTCCATTTTTATCGGAGAGAAGAATTGTGCCTATGAATTCAAGCTGTTTGTACTGATACTGGAAATTTGAGGAAATGTCGATGTCATGGGTCACTGTGACTGTTTTGTTGGTGCTCGGGAGCTGCAACTGGACACCAGCAGGAGGACAGACTTGCTCCCTCTCAGGTACTGGTAATTTTACGTACAATTATTAGTATTATCTCTTTATATATGGCAATCATTGCAGCTGCCGAATTTACATTCTCCACTGTTACTGTGAGTGCTGAGAGTGTCGTGCATGGCTCCACCCCTGCTGTTAGAGTGACCTGGAGCACAACAGTACCACCCGAGTGTGTGGCATCCTATAGGGTGGAGTTCAGAACAAGCAGTCATGGGCCTGCAGTAGTAAACTACACAACTACCAATACATCCCAGACTGAAGTCATTCAGAATGGCCTCCAGCCAAATACAATATACTACATCACAGTGATGTTAATTGCAGGAGAAGCTCCAGATGGTACACATCCCACATTGACGAGCAGACGAGTGCAAATGCTTAGTGGAGGTAAATACTGAAATACATTGTATAAGAACTCCTACTACTGTATGCCAGATCTAAATTTGCGTCACTCCAGGCTATAGTCAAGATAAGTATATTTCTACCATATTGTGTCACCATTTCCTTTGGTTTTAATGCAAAGTTTACAAACTATTAAATAGCAAGTGATCTTGTCAAGCACACCTGTCAATGTGCAGCTGCAAGGTGTAGCCTAAAGAATGGTGCAATCATTCATTGCAGAGAAGCACCAGTGCATGATAAATTATAAACAAAGAACAGACCCTCAGAGTGCAACATCATGGTATCACCAGGCCCGTAGCCAGGATTTTTAGAAGGGGGGTTACATGGGTGTCAGATGTGTATGTATGCATGCATAAGCATGCAATAGTAAGGTCTGGGGGCATGCTCCCCCAGGGAAATTAGATGCTCTGAGGTTGCTTCTGAGGCCATTTTGGGACAGAAGCTGATCCGTAGTAGCTACATGGCTCGCGGAGAATTGCATCCAATTTTTGGCTGTCCACATGACTTCGAATTTCCAAGAGAGAAGACTAAGGTTGGCAGAACAGCACGGGTTGGGTGACATCACTGGGAAGACAACTGGTGAACTCTCGAACGCCTGAAATAGCAATTTATTTACGCACGTATTTACGCGCGTCCTTGCATCCCAGCGGCGTAAACAACTTACGCGAGCGTTCCGCGCTGGTCCTCCATGAACGAACTCGCATAGCTGCAACCACAATTGTTTTGACGGCGGTGATTCTCAATAGCATCGAGGCTAGTGGACCAATTTCAAACGGTAGGGCACTTAAAATTACAGTTAAGCGGTGCATATGAGATCTTTTGGAGGCCAAAAGGGGGGTTCGACCGAACCCCCTCGAACCCCCCCTGCCTACGGGCCTGATCACATACCCTACCCTAATGGCTAACCCTACCCTAACCCACATTATGGATGCCTAATGGCATAGTATAGAACATACACTGAGCTTACAATAATTGCTTTACACCTACTAAGAACAAAAAATTGCATAAATTTACATGTTTCAAATCTCTTATCCGTAGCTGCATTAACAATGATGCAATTACACTTTATTAATGGGACTCCTGAAGTTGAGGGGAATAGTGCCAGAGTGGAACTTGTGGTTAATGAGTCCACAGCCAGCTTGCTGTGTGAGCTTCTCACCCGAGAGAAACTAGATTCACCAATGGTTGCAAACTGTGAGCGGTAGAAGTGTTTATGTATTATATACTTGAATGTACATGTGTATGTTTGTGTTTGTATGTGTCAGTGGTGTACTGGTCTGTGTTTGCCTGTCTGTCGGTCTGTTTGACCATATGTATTTTCACAGACTTTAACCAACCAACATGAGACTTCAGACATCATAGCAATGTCCTTTGCTGGTTGGTTCTGCTTGAAAATTAACATGACAAGATAAGAACAAAACAAAAACAAAATATTGCAAAATGAAACAAAACAAAACAAAACAAAACAAAACTAAAAAAAGGCCAAAACAAATCATGGAAGTAGAAATCTCCTGGAGAGTTGGTCATTAAGGTTACGATCAACTGATTCGACACCTGTGAAATGCATACAAGGGCCAATTGTTTACGTAAGCAATTATAGTTGACGTAGTACACAATAATTATTTATTGCGGACGCTGCACGAACGCGCGCCCCCAAACTCACTGGCGATGCTCGAGGCCTTGCCGTATTTCGAAAGCAGATCGCTTATCCTTGCGCCAACTATAAGACAAGAAAAGCGTTTCTTCAGTGTTCTGGTGTGTTGTACGGGTAGTGCAGTGTATTTAGCAGGGCGGCACGTAAAGAAATCTCGAAAATTGGACTTGAATTGAAGATTCTACGCTCCGAAGCGCATTTCTTACGCCTAAAGCAGTTAAATTCCTACAAATATTACTAAAAGTATACATAAAGCGCCAAATATCTTCACGTAAATACCTTGAAGCAGTGCAAGAAAAAAATTCAGGATCGAACTCTTTACAGTCGCCGAGTAATTTGGCGCAAAAGCGTTCGAGCGGTGCGGCTAATTGCTGGTTCGAATGCGTTGGGGCGTTTCTAAACAGAAGCTTATTTCTCTCCGAATAATATATTTCGTTCATGTGCTGTGGACTGTAACTTGTTTGAGATAAATATCAGTTACGGTTTTAGAAATATTAAAGCAATAAATTTACTATGCCAACAGCCTTCGGCGCAGTTGATCGTAACCTTAATCTTTTTATGCAACATTGTCGAATAGACGCCGCCCTCGAATAGTAGCTGAGGCTATTATCGTATTATCCCGGACAAGCGCCCATCCTTGCGCAAGCGCCCACTCCCAATTTTGCGTTTTAAAAAATTATTATTATTTTTTTTGTGGTCCTTCGTGTAGCCACCCACTAGGCCTATGCTAAATTGGATCAAAAGTAGGCCCGCTGAGCTCACGCACATAGCTGCGATCGTTCTGGTGCACTTCAGGCGCCACGACATCCGGCATCAAAGTTTCGCACACACCCGTCCGTAGCCTCGTTCGAAGCGTCCTTAGTTTGCGGCACGGAATTCACGTAGGTTTACTGCAAGCGACAAACGCTACGGACGCTTGGCAACGAGGCTATTGGTCGGTCCGCTTTCTAGCACGATACTGCATTTTCCACCGTCGGGTTGGCCTCGACGAAGCACGGGCGAAGCGACGATGCAGGTCGGTTCGGTACCTTCGACACCTAATTTCTCATCCTGGGTGGGCGCTTGCGCGGAGGTAGTTGGACCATTCTTCGTGTAACAGCCCACCCTCAATTTTGGTGCTTGGGCTGCGAGCGCTTGCCGGGGAAAATACACGGCACGCGCACACGTGTGCGGATAATTTCTGACGACAGTCAACACGCTAGCGCTAGGGCTATTCGTGTTGTACGGGTCGTTTCGACGGCTAACAGCAGGACTAGGAGACTGCGCATACTACCGACAGCGTCTAGCAGTCGTCACCGTCTCACTCGTAGCCGTCGTTGATGTCTGCCGGCTTTCAAAGAACTAAAAGCCGCCGCACAAAAACGAACAGCGATAGTAGCCGCGGTGTCTGATCGAAAACACAGCAAGTTCGCTGAAGACGCATAGGCAGAATCGTATCAGCAACCAGTTTCTGTAGGGATCCTGTTATATTGGGAGACATGCAGCTAGTTGGCCCATATTAAGTGAGCTAGCTATAGTATTAAAAACAAAAGTCTTGTACATGGTAAGTCTGTGTGTGAGTGGATGGTTGAGAGGGTAAATTAATGGGTGAATTGGTGAGTGGGTGGGCGAGTGAGTACGTATAAACAGCCGTAAGTGAAACAGTGGAGTTGTCTGTCAGTCTGTCTCTGTATCTGCATGCCATCTATTATACAGCATGGGATCTGAGGGTTGAAAACTAATCTGTTTTGGCATTTCATGCACCCGTTACATACACAGGTTCAAATGGCAGTGTCACATTTACTGGTATTGCGCCAGGAAAGTACAGGTTGAGAGTAGTTGCATTGGCCCCTGGCTATATCCAGACAGCACTCAGAAGAAGGGTGGTGATTCCTGATGGTCCCGAATATTGTACAGCTAACCTCATTGATGAAGGCGTGGTCATTGATGGGAGTAATGTGACTGTCTACTTTCAAGGAGTAGGACCTGTGAAAGAGTTCCTGTGCATCGTGGATCGACGAAGGAAGTTTCCATGTGAGAACTAACAATTCCATGCTGAATCTGGTATATGCTAACACAAGTCAGACAAATATGAATGGTCAGACATATATGTATAGCTTAGTAGTGGAGATTACACCTGGCTATATTACCATTTAATGAAAGGGCAGGGTTAATGCATGCCAGAAAGTATGCAAACAAGGTAATGGTGATAATATAAATATACCAGAATCCATCCATTCCTTTGTCTTTTTCGTTCTCTGAATCCATGGAATCATCTCCAACAAGATTTAGATATCTGTTGAACACACTTGTCGCTAAGGGCTTTTCGAGTCTAGCTATGTGCTCTTTTATTCTTCAGTTGACTGTTTCTTAAAATGTCTAGCAACAAATGAGCACAACAGGTATCTTATGCTATAACTTTCTCACTGAATGGGCTATTTAGATACACTCCCTTTGGACAAATTAACTACCCAAAGAGTGTCTTCTATACCTGGGGACAGATGTTACTACCTGGAAAATTTGCAACTCCCCCTAAAGAATAGCCCAGTGTGCTACCAACTTGCAACAAACACCACAATAAAGACTGGCTATAGCTCCCCCTAAAGAATAGCCCAATGTGCTACCAACTTTCAACAAACACCTGGCTATAGCTCTTTGTAGGCTTTGGTATGTGTTATGTCATAGTTACTAGTTTTGTAGCTTGCTACATACTACACACACATACATGCACTTTATGTGAAGTATGTATATATTCATGTGAAAACTATATTTATGCAGGTAATTCTCCAGTTAGTATTCGTGGCTTTTCAGAGGGTAGACATCATTTCAAGATTATTCCTCTGGGCTGTGGCAGGAGATATACTGCACTTCCTTTCAAATTCATCATTTGATCAAAACTGAAAGACCAGCTGATAATTTGACGTAAAAACAGTTTTTGTTTGTTATTTTAGAGTTATTGAAGACAATGGTGTTGGATCTAATTGTTATTTTAATGGTGCTGTATACTTGTGTCAGTGTTGTATTGTGGCCACTTTAGAGCCAGTGTGAGACTGCCATCAGATTTTGATGACTTGATTGAGGTTGCTGGATTTAGAAAGGGTGCATGAGGTTGCTATATATATACTCATACTACTGTTACAAAATATCAGTTGGAATACTGCAGACCGGGCAAGGATGGAGTAACCTTGCTCTGCAAGTGTCTTACTGACTGGGGCACTGTCTTTGCTCACATAAGTAAAGCTACTTGACCCACAGTATATTACTGTATCAAGGCAAGCAGATTTGGAAGTTCCCGAGTCACCTACCATACTGTTTTGATGAGTTTTGTTGTATTGCACACAAACTGTTTTTCTATATACAGGAACTCTGATATGATGACGTTTCTCAAGTCATCCAGTACTTACTCCAATTCTCAGTTCTTGAGTCACAGTTACATTACAGTTCCACATGCTGACAGTGTGTGCCAACAATTGTCATTCAGGCCATACCAATTTTGATTCGATTTCACGGCTACAGTAGGTCAATTTTGGCAAGGTAATTGGCATTGCTTGATCAAATATTAGTTGCATGTAAACTTCAGCTAGCTAGCATGTTCTGGTACATGGTGACAAAAAAATGCAGTTGTAGCTAGTTTGGCTCATCAATATACTGAGGGACAAGTACCGGTAGAGAGCTATGTCCATAGGACCATCTACTGCCATATCTGGTGTGTCCTTCTGATCCTTCGCTTCAGTTATGTATTGCATTTGTATTTTCACCATCATATTCATGCATATACATTTACGAACATAATCCAGTCACCCGGGTCACTCTGCGCAACTGTCCTATTCATGAAACAAAATATCAAGTTGGTGGGGCCCCATCTGAAGTATTATAACTACACATCAACAGTATTGCTCACTCCACAGCCTTCTGCATATGAGACAAACCATATCTGCCATGTCTGTTATGCTCAGTAGCAATTAAGTTGCAGTCACCCACAACATAACATACTCTTCATGCATGAACGTCAACATGCACCACTACCCACTCCACTGCCTTCCACAACCCTCCTATGCACAAATGCAAGGCATAGCTGCATGGCAAAATGGCACAAGATATAGGGATGGTGTGAAGTATTGCTGTTTCATTCCCATCTTGTTAGGCCAGTTCTTGAGGGTTCCATCCCTACATGCGCTTGTTTTAGTTCAGAAAACTTTTTTGTGTCTTTACTAAACTGAACACCAACTAGACCTCTGAACTGACTATCTCTGAGTCCCAATCACTGAATAATTCTCAGAGCTGCATAGTGCAGTCAATGATCCACATGAGAATAACAGCAAGGCCTACTACACATTGTGACAATACAAGTGTGGTCTGGGAATGTAGCTAGGAAAAGAGAGACAGACGGTGTGGATACAATCTTGTATCCACACCAAGTAGATGGTGTGCACACTTCCCTCCACTGCTACGTGAGTGTTAGAAGTGTGGATGACTCAACCTCTAGTGCCATTGTAACCTGGAGTAGAACAGTAACATCTGAGTGTGTAACATCTGTGAAGGTGGAGTTTAGGTAATCCAAAGAAGAGTTACTTTAGTTGCAGAGAAGCTAATGTTTATCCACAGAGAAAGCTGCATTTTACAACCATGATCTAGGCTTGTGCATGAAGACGCCTATCTGTTAGGGAATCACCTGCTTGCAAGTACAATGTACATGTAACTTTATTGAGGTAACTTCCTCCCACACAGCACACGTCGCTGCATAAACAAATGTTAAGTTGCCTGCACCTGCTTTCAAGTATGTGGTAAGTGCAGCCATCTAGCAACTTTGTTGCGGTAAACTTCCTCCCACACAGCACGTGTCGGTGCAAAAACAAGGGCTTGTACCATGGAGTGGTTACATTGGGCCATGGCTGCCCCAAAACAAGGGCTTGTACCATGGAGTGGTTACATTGGGCCATGGCTGCATAGAGATAAGCTTTTCGTTTTAGACAGTAATTGAAGCCTGCTAGATCATCCTGTAACCATGGTTTTGCAGATAAAAACACTTTGTGTGGGTGTCACCATTTGCATCAAAGGCAGGAAAAGTACTATTCATGTCTTGCATTTGTAGTGAGTTGGCTAGTGACTCCCTTATAGATGTTAAGATAAGTGCCTCTGACGGCACATGCTGACATAGCAGTCAGCAGAATACCACCACAACAGTTTTCAGACAGAATGCTTTACCTGTAGCTGTACCTGCAAAATAGTACGTTAGCTACTTAGTTGCTCAGTAGGGTTAGTTTCTGATACACTTCTTGCAACATAAAAAGGTGTTGCTTGCGCCTCAACTTGCTTATGTCTCATTTAACTATCTAAGCAATGAGTAGTCACATCTCGATCGATCCCAGGCCCAGCTGCATGTTGTACAGAATCATACAGTCTGGCAAGATAAATAACGTGGTGCAAAATTGTTGTTGGTTTGAGTTACATATCAAAGTGTATCTGAGATATTGTCCAAGTATTAGTTTGTGGTATGTTCAGAAAGAGTTGATTCTGAGCACCAATAAGAAATTCTTGCAGTTCTGAATTCTTGGTGTTGAGCTTTGCAGTTATTTTTCTTTCATTGTCTGCTGTGCAAGTATGTGACATCAGAGGCACTGTACACTGAATGTTTGTGAGGGAGTCACTATAATGCATTTGAAGTTGCTGCAAAATATGATGCACCTTGTCCTTAGTTATTATAATACAGCAATCTTTGTATGCGTACGTACACTTCAGAAACTAGTTGACGACTGAGCTCGAGAGGCAGTGGTTAGCTATAGGATGTTATACATCAGTATTTTTGTACGATTACAGTGTACGATAGCTTTGTAACCTATAAGCTGGTTACCTTGGTTGCATTTCAAGGCTTTATGGCATCTGCTACGTATAATTATATCATCACTAATGGTGGAAAACTTTTAAGAGGCCACACGTATAATGTGCAAATGGATCAAAGAACCACTTTACACTACAATTACCATACTGGGCTAAGGGTGGTTGCATGTACCTGTTCCACTCTATACGTGTGTGGGAGTCACTACAACCACAGGATATCATGAATGGTATTTTTAATGGCTTTTGTGTCACCCACACGGATGTTGTTGCACATCCACGGTTGTAAGATGATCTGGCCAGCTTCCTTTTATGGACGTAATCTCTTAAAACCAGGCTATACAGTTTCACCATGGTAACCACTCTGTGCAGCGTTGGTATGACGCTGACCCCAGTTTTGAACCACTTAAGAGTGCAAGCAGCAAGCATGCATGCATACACTACTCAGTTAAAGTTACTCCAGTTTCAGGGTTCACAGAACTAGTGAGTATACTATAAAGAGAATTCACAAACATATCACCATCCGCATCATCCCCCTCACTATTACATTAAGAGCTGCCAGAGACACTTGTCTGAGGTAGCTCTTTGTTTTTTAATAAAGCTTGATGGAATTGTGAGGGAGACAATAATATCCAGCAGATGGACCATAAGAAGCGGTATGCAAGTGCATTAGCTAGCAGACAAGTAGGTGTCTCTAATCACTGGACTGGAATACGGAATGGAACGGTGGAATGGAAAATGGAATGGAACAGTCATTGTACACAGCATGGATAATATAGTACACGTGCATACCATATACACAGTGACATCTAACTTGTGTAGCTGGTGCTGTTCAATCTAGGTTGAGCTACTTACTATGACTCTAGGGCTATTATCTCACCATAGAGGCTGTATGAGCAAGTCCAGCGTTGCCGGCATATTTCCTCGTTTTGTATCATGATGTCAAAAAATGGCTCCCCTGAATCGATATCCCCTGGACCCATCTGCTGCAACTATGCAGCTAATGACTAGCTACACACTTATACAAAGTTGTGAGACCTAGGAGTGACCGAGGCTCAATATGCACAGACGATCAGCACTAATTTCTGCCATCACATTATTGTCCACAATGACATTCCATAACTCTGGCTTTGCAAGACTACCATAACTATTACCTGATTATGAGCTAGCTACAGTACCATGCTTGGATATAGAAGCATGTGGGCAATGCCGACTTGTTCATAAAGCCACTGTGGTGAGATAGCAACCCTATAGAGATACATTAGGCAGTTCAACCTAGATTGAGCAGCACCAGCTGCACATGTTAGCTGCAAATGTGCAACTGCACCATTCCATTCCATTTTCCATTCCACTGTTCCATTCCATATTGCAGTCCAGCGATTAGAGACACCCCAGACAAGTGTCTATTCTAGCTCTTTGCTTCTTAATGAAGCTTGATGGAATTGTGAGGGGGATGGATGGTGATTACAGTGTTTAAATTCTCTTCATAGTATATACTCACTAGTTCAATGAACCCTGAAAATGGAGTAACCACTCTGTGAGGTTACTTTAACCAAGTAGTTTTTGCACTGTGCATACACTCCATCTTTATCAGAGAGAAGAATTGTGTCTATAAATTCAAGCTCTTTGTAGCTACTGATTGAGAAAATGTAGATGTTGTGGGTCACTGTGACTGTCTTGTTAGTACTTGGCAGCTGCAGCTGGACACCAGCAGGAGGACCGACTTGCTCCCTCTCAGGTACTACATGGTACTTTCACTTACAAATTATTCATATTATTTTTTTATATATGGCAATCATTACAACACGTACAGCTGCTCAATTTTCACTCTCCACTGTTATTGTGAGTGCTGAGAGTGTTGTGCATGGCTCAACTCCTGCTGCTAGAGTGACCTGGAGCACAACAGTACCACCCGAGTGTGTGACATCCTATAGGGTGGAGTTCAGAACTAGTAGTCGTGGGCCTGCAGTAGCAAACTACACAACTACCAATACATCCCAGACTGAAGTCATTCAGAATGGCCTCCAGCCAAATACAATGTACTACATCACAGTGGTGATAGTTGCAGGAGAATCTTCAGATGGTACATATCCCACATTGACGAGCAGACAAGTTCAAATGCTTAGTGGAGGTAAATACTTAAATACACTGTGTACAAATTCCTACTACTGTATGCCAGATCTAGATTTGCGTCACTCCAGGGTATAGTCAAGGTAAGTATATTTCTACCATATTGTGTAATCATTTCCTTGGGTTTTAATGTTGCATTGCAAACTTTGCAAACTGTTATAAGCCACTCTTGCCACTCACACCTGTCAGTGTGCAGCTGCAAGGTGTAAAGAAATGGTGCAATCATTCATTGCAGAGAGGCACCAATGTATGACAAATTATAAACAAAAACAGCAACATCATGGTATCACATACCTAGCCTCGTACCCAGGCCGCGTGGGAGGAGAAAGACGGCCTGGTATCGACTGCTTGCGCATGTGCGGCCGTTTCCGCTCTATTTCCGTAAAATTGTAACGTTTACGTAGATTGTCACGTGAAATAATATACGGACAAGATATTCGAAAGTAGTATACGTTCAAAGCTGAAAAAAGAGCTACAACAAAACAACGCACACTCACGCCGTTAAATTTGGCAATTGTGAGTGACCCCAACGGTGAGACTAACAAGATAACGGCATAGCTACCCCGCCCTGTACCCAACTCGCTCTGTTTACGGTCAAGCACGCAAATGACAGCACCTAGCAGCGTACTGACTTACCGAAACTAGTTGGTAGCCGCAAGAAAGCATCTTTGCCTTGGTATACACGGCAATTATCCTCTACATTCATGGAGTTGAAAGTAATTCAACCGGCAAACGGCTGTATCTTTCGATGATACGGAAATATATCGGACGTATACGTATTGATTTTACCGACAATTCCAAACGTAAACGGATTCCCAGGAATGATCGCTCATGCGCAAGCAGTCGATACCAGGCCGTCTTTCTCCTCCCACGCGGCCTGGGTACGAGGCTATCACATGCCCTACCCTAATGGCTAACCCTTACCCTAACCCACAATATGGATGCCTAATGGCATAGTATTGAACATACACTGAGCTTACAATAATTGCTTTACACCTACTAAGAACAGAAAATTCCATAAATTTTACATGTTTCAAATCTCTTATCCGTAGCTGCATTACCTATGATGCAATTACACTTCCTTAATGGGACTCCTGAAGTTGAGGGGAATAGTGCCAGAGTGGAACTTGTGGTTAATGAGTCCACAGCCAGCTTGCTATGTGAACTTCTCACCCGAGAGAAACTAGATTCACCAATGGTTGCAAACTGTGAGTGGTAAAATATTACGTACTTGAATGTACATGCATGTGTTTGTGTTTGCGTGTGTCAGTGGTGATACTGGTCTGTCTGTCTGTCTGTATGTATGTATGTATGTCTGTATATCTGTATGTATGTATGTGTTAATGTGTGTGTGTACATTATTATGTTCATGGGTATCTTAAACTTTAACTGAGAATTCAGACATCATAGCAATGTCCTTTGCTGGTTGTTCTGCACTAGTTAAGTGGTACAGCTCTTGTAGATTTTGGCCCATATTAAGTGTGCTAGCTATAGGAAAACAAAAGTCTTGTACATGGTAATTCAGTGGATGTGTGAGTGGATGTGTGAGTGGATGTGTGAGTACATATGAACGACCCTAAGTGAAACAATGGAGTGTCTATCTGTCTATGTATATGCCATCTATTACAGTATGCAATCTGAGGGTTGAAAACTAATCTGTTTTGGCATTCCATGCACCCGTTACATATACAGGTTCAAATGGCAGTGCCACATTTACTGGTATTGCTCCAGGAAAGTATAGGCTGAGAGTAGTTGCATCAGCCCCTGGCTATATCCAGACAGTCCTCAGAAGGAGGGTGGTGATCCTCGAAGGTCCCGAATATTGCACAGCTAACCTCATTGATGAAGGCGTGGTCATTGATGGGGGTAATGTGACTGTCTACTTCCAAGGAGTAGGACCTGTGAAGGAGTTCCTGTGCATCGTGGATCGACGAAGGAAGTTTCCATGTGAGAATTCATTCTGAATCTGGTACCGTATAGCGGGAAATTTTCGCAACCCACAACCAAAACGCGAAAATAAGAACCGCGAAATAAGAACCGCGAAAATTTGAACAAGTGAACTTTTGCGTGAACTTTGAACTCGTGGAAATTTTCACACGTGCATTTTGTGCGCTAGTCTCGCTCGATCTGACGACGGCACTGTATCGCTACTTCAAACCGGCAGACGACGTCCTACCCTCTCTCACGGTCTAGCCACAAATGAGCACAACCAGTATCTTGTGCTATAACTTTCTCATTGAATGGGCTATTTAATTAAGCAAGGTTACACCCCCTTTGGACAAATTAACTACCCTAGGACAGAAAGTTTGTTTCTACATCTGGGGATAGATGTTAGTACGTGGAAAATTTGCTAAAAGAATACAGTAATGCCTTAAAAAATTTGCAACTCCCCCTAAAGGATAGCCCAATGTGCTGCCAACTTGCAACAAACACCACAATAAAGACTGGCTATAGCTCTTTGTAAGGCTTTGGTATGTGTCATAGTTACTAGTTTTGTAGCTTGCTACTACACACACATACATGCACATTATGTGAAGTATGTATATTTTTTCATGTGACTACTATATTTATACAGGTAACTCTCGAGTTAGTATTCGTGGCTTTTCAGAGGGTAAACATCATTTCAAGATTGTTCCTCTGGGCTGTGGCAGGAGATATACTGCACTTCCTTTCAAATTCATCATTTGAAAGACTAGCTGATAATTTGATATCAAAACAATTTTATTGAAGA
This sequence comes from Agelas oroides, assembly GCA_949130485.1. Classification (NCBI taxonomy): domain Eukaryota; kingdom Metazoa; phylum Porifera; class Demospongiae; order Agelasida; family Agelasidae; genus Agelas; species Agelas oroides. Next base: position 2,578,571 of record OX422189.1, read on the forward strand.
CAATGGTGTGGGATCTAATTGTTATAGCTAGTATTGTTTTTAATGCAGTTAATGGTGCTGTATACTGTGTCAGTGTTGTATTGTGGCCACTTTAGAGCCAGTGTGAGACTGCCATCAAATTTTGATGACTTGATTTGGAAAGAGTGACGTTGCTATGTATACATCATATTACCACAAAATAACAGTGGTGAAGACTGGTGGGGACTGCTATCTCATGCACAAGATGCAAAGAATGTACATATAACGACAATAGCCAGCAACAAGCAAAACCTCCACCAAGGATTACTTTCTATTACATCAGAGTTCCCATCATGAGAAAAAGGAGGGGTGGGTTATCTTTGTGGTTCAACGAAGTTGTTGTGAGGGTCACTTTTTGTGCATAGTCTCTAAGTTGTCATGCAATATTTGCCTGGAGGAGTATTAATACACAACATCCTATAGGTTCTCACTTATCATCTACTGAGATTATCACCTACCACTTCTCTGATCATCAGACTGGCATTATGTTTAGTTTCAACTCCTGACCTGGAACACAACAGTACCACCTGAGTGTGTGGCATCCTATAGGGTGGAGTTCAGAACTAGTGGTCATGGGCCTGTAGTAGCACACTACACAACTATATACCAATACATCAGAGACTGAGTTATTTGTGACTGGAGTTTAGGTAATCGTGGGCATGAAAATCTCCATCATAGCCATTTACATGTATATACTGTTACTACAAAAGAAGAGTTACTTTAGTTGCAGAGAAGCTAATGACAACCACAGAGAAAGCTGTATTTTACAACCATGATCCAATTTTAAAACCTGAAGACAACTACATGTACCTGTTAGGGAATCACCTGCTTGCAAGTACAATGTATGTGTAACTTTATTGAGGTAACCTCCTCCCACACAGCACGTGTCGCTGCATAAACAAATGTTAAGTTGCCTGCACCTGCTTTCAAGTACGTGGTAAGTGCAGCCATCTTGTGGTAACTTCCTCCCACAAAGTACGTCGCTGCAAAAACAAGCACCACGGAGTGGTCACCCTGCTATAGAGATAAGCTTTTGTTTTAGACACTAGACAACCAAAAGAAGCCAGCCAGATCATTCTGTAACCATGGTGCTGTAGAACACTTGTGTGGGTGTCACCCCTTGCACCAAAGGCAGGAAAAGGGCCATTCATATGTTGCATTTGTAGTGACTCTGGATCCCCTATAGATGTTAAGATAGAGCGCCTCTGACGGCACATGCTGACATGGCAGTCAGCAGAATAGCACCACAACAGTTTTCAGACAGAATGCTTTACCTGTATAGCTGTATCTGCAAAAGAACCCAGAAGTTAATGAGATTTAGTACAGAAGGTACTTAGCTGCTAATACAGCTATGGTTTTCATGAGTATAGTAAATTCCTATCTCATAATATATCATGTGTATTGCTATACTCAATGCTCAGTATGGTTGTTAAGCCATGTCTCTGATACACTTCTTGCAACATAAAAAGGTGTTGTTTGCACCTCAACTCTCATTTAACTATCTAAGCAATGAATAGTCACATCTCGATCGATCCCAGGCCCAGCTACATGTGAGAATCACCTGTTGTACAGTATAAGATAATGTGGTGCAAGATTGTTGTTGGCTTGAGTTATATATCAACAAGTGTATCTGAGATATTGTCCAAGTATTAGTTTGTGGAATGCTCAGAAAGAGTTGATTCTGAGCACCAATTAAGAAATTTCTTGCAATTCTGAATTTTGGGTGTTTGAGCTTTGCAGTTGTTTTTCTTTTATTGTCTGCTGTGCAAGTATGTGATGTCAGAGGCACTGTACAGCTGAGGGAGTCACTATAACGGATGTTATAATAATGTCTACGTACATTTTCAGAAACTAGTTGACGACTGAGCTTGAGAGACAGTGGTCAGCTATAGGATGTTATACGTCAGTATTTTGGTATAATTTACATTCTAAATTTTCAAAGCATCTTGCCTCACGCTGGAAATAAAAGAATTTAGATGTTATGAGGCGAAAATAGAGGAAAGTGAAGTTGGGGTATCGGGTGGGGGAGCGCCAACACTGCTACGCACATCGTAGCTCCCATTTGTTGAGGCAAGGCTCGCATAGTTGTGTAAATTGTGTCTTCTCCTAATGCGTGGGGGTCGTTGAGGGAGAGGGGGGGGTGATGGCCACTTGTTCTGGATTATGCTGGGGGTGGGGCTGAATAGTTCGATGGATCCAGATAGGGATTCTTCATGCTGGGGGCTAGTGCTATGGGAAGAGGTTAGACACCGGGAATTGAACCCAGGACACCTCTGGCTTGAGCCGCCAGTGCTCTGCCACTGAGCCACAACAGCCGGACAACCACCAACCCTCACAATGTACTGCACAGGTGGTACTGAATGCCCCAGTCTCACACCTACTGGTTCTTTCCTGATGGAGAGAATTTTCCTGTCAACCCCTGACGGCACATACTGAGTGGCTGCCAGGTGTGCGACTGGGGCATTCAGTTATCATAGTTGCTAGTTTTGTAGCTTGCTATACTACACACACATACATGCACTTTCTGTTAAGCATGTATATTTTCATGTGACTACTATATTTATGCAGGTAACTCTCCAGTTAGTATTCATAGCTTTTCAGAGGGTAAACATCATTTCAAGATTGTTCCTCTGGGCTGTGGCAGGAGATATACTGCACTTCCTTTCAAATTCATCATTTGATCAAAACTGAAAGTCTAGCTGATAATTTGATATCATTTTTAGAGTTATTGAAGACAATGGTGTTGGATGTAATTGTTATAGCTAGTATTGTTTTTAATGCAGTTAATGGTGCTGTATACTGTGTCAGTGTTATAGTGTGGCCACTTTAGAGCCAGTGTGAGAATGCCATCAAATTTTGATGACTTGACTTAGAAGAGTGACGTTGCTATATATATACCACAAAATAACAGTGGTGAAGACTGGTGGGGACTGCTATCTCATGCACAAGATGCAAATAATGTAACAACAATAGCCAGCAACAAACAAGACCTCCACCAAGGATTACTTTCTATTACATCAGAGTTCCCATCATGAGAAAAAGGAGGGGTTGGTTATCTTTGTGGTTCAACGAAGTTGTTGTGAGGGTCAGTTTTTGTGCATAGTCTCTAAGTTGTCATATAATATTTGCCTGGAGGAGTATTAATACACAACATCCTTTAGGTTCTCACTTATCATCTACTGAGATTATCACCTACCACTTCTCTGATCATCAGACTGGCATTATGTTTAGTTTCAACCCCTGGTGTTAGAGTGACCTGGAACACAACAGTACCACCTGAGTGTGTGGCATCCTATAGGGTGGAGTTCAGAACTAGTGGTCATGGGTCTGTAGTAGCACACTACACAACTATATACCAATACATCAGAGACTGAGTTATTTGTGACTGCATGGAGTTTAGGTAACCGTGCATGGGCATGAAAATCTCCATCATAGCTATTTACATTACTTTAACAGAAGAAGAGTTACTTTAGTTGCAGAGAAGCTAATGTTTATTAAGGTAGGACAACCTTGGAAGTGCACATCTGAGTGTGTAACATCTGTGAAGGTGGAGTTTAGGTAATCCAAAGAAGAGTTACTTTAGTTGCAGAGAAGCTAATGTTTATTAAGACAACCACAGAGAAAGCTGTATTTTACAACCATGATCCAGAGTTGAACATGAAGACACACCTACCTGTTAGGGAATCACCTGCTTGCAAGTACAATGTACGTGTAACTTTTATTGAGGTGACCTCCTCCCACACAGCACGTGTCACTACATAAACAAATGTTATGTTGCCTGCACCTGGTTTCAAGTACATGGTAAGTGCAGCCATCTAGCAACTTTGTTGCAGTAACTTCCTCCCACACAGTACACGTCACTGCAAAGACAAAGTATAGTTTGTACCACCTTGGGCCTTGGCTGCTATAGAGATAAGCTTTTGTTTCAGACACTAGACAACCAAAAGAAGCCAGCCAGATCGTCCTGTAACCATGGTGCTGTAGAACACTTGTGTGGGTGTCACCCATTGCACCGAAGGCAGGAAGAGGGCCATTCAAGTCTTGCATTTGTAATGACTCCGGATCCCCTATAGATGTTAAGATACGTAGAGTGTCTCTGACGTCACATGCTGACACCACAGAGTCAGCAGACTGATAGCACCACAACAGTTTTCAGACAGATTGCTTTACCTGTATAGCTGTATCTGCAAAAATACCCAGAAGTTAAGTACCCGCCAGAAGGTACTTGGTTGCTAATACAGCTATGGTTTAGTAAATTCCTATCTCGTAATTTAGTCTCCAATCTCAGGGATAGAATGTGTACCCAATACTTAGTATGGTTGTCAAGCCATGTCTCTGATACACTTCTTGCAACATAGAAAGGTGTTGCTTGTGCCTCAACTTGTTTATGTCTCATTTAACTATCTAAGCAATGAATAGTCACATCTCGATCGATCCCAGGTCCAGCTGGATGTTGTACAGAATCACCTGCTGTACAGTATGGCAAGATAACGTGGTGCAAGATTGTTATTGGTTTGAGTTATATATCAACAAGTGTATCTGAGATATTGTCCAAGTATTATAGTTTGTGGAATGTTCAGAATGAGTTGATTCTGAGCACCAAATTTCTTGCAATTCAGAATTCTGGGTGTTTGAGCTTTGCAGTCATTTTTCTTTCATTTTCTGCTGTGCAAGTATGTGATGTCAGAGGCACTGTACACTCAACGTTTGTGAGGGAGTCACTATAATGCATTTGAAGTTGCTGCAAAATATGATGCACCTTGTCCTTAGTTACTATAATACAGCAATCTTTGTATGCGTACATAACACTTCAGAAACTAGTTGACGACTGAACTCGAGAGGCAGTGGTTAGCTATAGGATGTTATACATCAGTATTTTGTTAGCTATGTTTACAGTGTACGATAGTTTTGTAACCTATAAGCTGGTTACCTTGGTTACATTTCAAGGCTTTATGGTATCTGATACATATAATTACATCATCACTAATGGTGGAAAACTTTTAAGAGGCCACATGTTGCATAATGTGTGAATGGATCAAAGAACCACTTTTACCGTATGGAGCTAAGGGTGGTTGCATGTACTTGTTCCACTCTATACATGGTGGGAGTCACTATAGCCCCGTTTACACTACGCGTCTAAACCGGTTTAGAAGCGGCTTAGAAACAAACCGCTTCACGTGTAAACGCGCTAAATCGATTTACAAACCGGTTCACGTAAACCACATCCGGTATGTGGTTTGAAGCCGCATTGAAGGCGGTTAAACGCGTTGCGCATTGCGTGTAAACACCTGAAACGGTTTACAGGCGGATTCAAGTGCGATTGAAGAAGCCAACATGAGTCGTGCGTGGTCTGATGCGGAGGTTAAAGCTTTGATAGCCATCTGGGGTGAAAGGAAGGTACAAGAACAACTGGATGGTGCAGTGAGAAATAAAACAATTTTTGTAGGTATACAAAAAAAACTAGCAGAACAGGGGTATGAACGTGACTGGCAGCAGTGCCGATCTAAAATCAAAAATTTGAAAGCAGAATACAGAAAAGTGAAAGATAACAACGGGGAGACTGGAAGGGGAAGAAAAACATGCAAGTTTTACAGTGAGCTTGATAGCATCCTTGGCCACAGACCAGCATCTGTTCCCACCATTCTCTTGGACACCGGCAATAGTACTACTGGCAGTTCAACTGATTCCCAGCACAGTGAGCCTGAAGAGAAAGAGGACAATTTGGACGGTAAGGAGATTAAACATTACATGTTAATGTGCAGTAGATTGGAAGATAATGCAAACCGAAGGTATGTGTAAACGCTATACTTACCATTGACGAAAGCAGCCATTGCATACAGATATTATTAATTACTGCATTTAAAATATACAGATGGAAGTGATGTGGAGGCTCAGTCCGAACTAGACAGCACTCTGCTACCTCAAGCTGACACAGAGGCCACCTGCAGTGTGGAACCAAAAGGTTCATTGTACATTTGCATCATCATTAGCATGCGTAAATTTTGTAGACAAAAAATTTGTTGCATCATATAACCATTGATTCATTCAGTGCATATAGAAGTGGTTCTTACAATTCAAGTTAGCATTTATTCAGTGTGGAAGCAAGTGGTTCGTATTTTAACTAGTTTGATGGTATTTAATATGATTTTGCCTGTGTAAAGTTGTGTATTTTTACAAATTATCACACTTTTGGACATTACATGTTTGTTACATATTTTAGGTGCTCCATTAACAAAAAAGGTGAAGGTAGAAAAGAAGAGCAAAGCTGAAAAGGCAATCGAAAAAGCAGTTACTTCATTTATGAAATATCAGACCGAAATGGATGAGCGATTTCAGAAGGCAGAGGAAGAGCGCTGGAAGAAGGAAACAGAATTGGAGGAGAAACGAAGAAAGGATGAGAGAGAACATGAGATGAGGATGCTACAAATGTTAGGGCAAATGATAGCTCCAAGAGAACGAGCGCCTGACAGCTACCGTACCTTCCCTCCACCCCACTCTCAAGCATTCAACTACGATTATGATAAGTATTAACTATGGATTATTTACAGGTACATACTTTGTAACTGTATGTATACATACACTTAAGTATAGGACATGTAGTAACTGTAATATGCCAATTATCTTACAAGCTGTTTAATTATACATAACACTGTAACTGTAATACGCCAATTATACTTACAAGCTGTTTAATTATACATAACACTAGGTCATCAGTTATACATGCTATCTACTGCTCCTGAAAATGTGACATAAAAGCTTTGCGTATACTTTGTCCACTGTCTGTTTGAGTTGCTGTTGGGGTGGGTGTGATAGTAGTGCTGCTGTCCTGTATACCCTCCATCCACTCTTCATTGAAGTGCTCCCCATGAATTTCACAACAAGCAGCTACCAACTGTGGAACGTCACACACATTAACATCAAGTCGTTTCAACAGGCATCGCCACCTTCCCTTAAGGCGACCATATGCATGCTCCACTACCACTCTTGCACTGCTCAGTCGATAGTTAAAGTGCCGCTGTTGTCGTGTTAGTTGGCCGTTGTCTGGAAATGCCTTCATTAGCCATGGGAGAAGAGGGTATGCAGGGTCTCCCAGAAGAACAAGTGGGACATCTTTGCCACCAATTCGTTTGTTGCATTGCGGGAGAAGGGTACCCTCTTGTCCTTGCACATACAGGGCTGAGTTAGCAAAAACCCTGGCGTCATGTACCCGACCAGGCCAACCAACATACACATTCGTGAAATGACCCAAGTGATTTACAACACCTTGCATAAGCACTGAGTGCCAGCCTTTCCGATTATAATAATCAGCCGGACATTCCTCTGGGGACACTACTGGAATGTGTGTCCCATCGACAGCACCAGCACACTGAGGGAATCCCCACTTGTGTTCAAATCCTTCAACAACATCCTTAAGATTATCTCCAGATGGTATCCTGATGTACTTTGGTAATAAGTTACTAACTATAGCTGTACATACATCTTTTGTTATGACACATACTGTGGATTTAGATACTCCAAATAAATGTCCAATAGTGCGATAATCTGCATTTGTTGCTAAATACCATAATGTAAGTGCGACTCTTTGTTCGGTAGGTATGCATTTCCTCATTTTTGTATCTTGTCTTTCGATAGCAGATCGTATTTCGTTGCATAAGTATGTAAATGTAGCATTTGACATTCTAAAATTTTCAAGCCAGTCCTGTGTTGTAAATGTCTGGCCTACTATCTGCTCCCACCAGTAACTACTTCGCTCTTTGCACCACACCGATCTTATTGGGGAGTGGATGTGAAGGACAGCTATGGACATTACAAACAAAAAGACTACCCTTTGTCGACGTTGCTTCGTGATAAACTTCTTTCTACGCCGACAAACCTCCCTCCTCCTACGCAACACAGCTTCATCACTTCGCTTTCCACTTTTCTTAGCCAACAAATGCGAGTATACACCAACAGCTTCCATTGTCAAACTTTTACTCCGTTGCTACGCATTCAAAATATCTATTACGCGCATGCTCCGATTACACAGACAATCTTACAACGTATATACACACACTGTACCTTTCTGATCCATGGATCCGTCTCTCCAGAGAGCTGTCGCCCTTCTTCTTCACACACTACTCCAATTAGCGCTCATGGAATAACCCGGTTAGAAATCGCATCACGTTTACACTATGAATCTGATCAAGTCGGCTTAGCCCGCTGCGTGTGGACGCGGTAATGCGCATTACAAACCGGCTTCCTCCAAAGCGGATTGCGTAGTGTAAACGGGACTTATGACCACAGGATATCATGAATGACGTTTTTAATGGCTTTTGTGACACCCACACGGATGTTGTACGTCCACTTTACACTACAATTACCATACTGAGATAAGGGTGCATGGTTGCATGTACCTGTTCCACTCTATACATGCGTGGGAGTCACTACAACCACAGGATATCATGAATGATGTTTTTCCTTTTGTGACACCCACATGTATGTTGCACGTCCATGGTTGTAAAATGATCTGGCCAGCTTCCTCTTATGGACGTAATCTCTTAAAACCAGGCTATACAGTTTCACCATGGTAACCACTCTGTGCAGCGTTGGTATGATGTTGACCCCAGTATTTAATCAAAAGAACCAACAAATTTAATTTGCACCTATGAGTGCTGTATTTAAGCTGCAAGCGTACACTCCATTTTCATCAGAGAGAAGAATTGTGTCTATAAATTTAAGTAAGCTCTTTGTAGCTACTGATTGCGGAAATGTCGATGTTTTGGGCCACTGTGACTGTTTTGTTAGTGCTCGGGAGCTGCAGCTGGACACCAGCAGGAGGACAGACTTGCTCCCTCTCAGGTACTGGTACTTTTACGTACAAATTATTAGTATTATTTTTTATATATGGCAATCACTGCAATATTTGCAGCTGCTCAATTTACACTCTCCACTGTTATTGTGAGTGCTGAGAGTGTGAATGGCTCCACCCCTAGTGCCAGAGTGACCTGGAGCACAACAGTACCACCCGAGTGTGTGACATCTTGGACAGTGGAGTTCAGAATGAGTAATCGGGGGGCTGCAGTAGCAAACTACACAACTACCAATTCATCCCAGACTGAAGTCATTCAGACTGGCCTCCAGCCAAATACAATGTACTACATCACAGTGATGATAACTGCAGGAGAATCTTCAGATGGTACATTTCCGACATTGATGAGCAGATATGTGCAAATGATTAGTGGAGGTAATACTTAAATACGCTGTATAAGAATTCCTACTATTGTATTCCAGATCCCTAACCCACATTATGGATGCATAATGGCATAGTCTACATTATATTGAACATACACTGAGCTTACAATGATTGCTTTACACCTACTAAGAACAGAAAATTGCTTAAATTTTACATGTTTCAAATTTCTTATCTGTAGCTGCATTAACAATGATGCAATTACACTTCATTAATGAGACTCCTGAAGTTGAGGGGAATAGTGCCAGAGTGGAACTTGTGGTTAATGAGTCCACAGCCAGCTTACTATGTGAACTTCTCACCCGAGAGAAACTAGATTCACCAATGGTTGCAAACTGTGAGTGGTAGAAGTGTTCATGCATTATATACTTGAATGCATACATGTGTACGTTTGTGTTTGTGTCATTATAGTGGAACTGATCTGTGTCTGTCTGTCTGTCTGTCTGTCTGTCTGTCTGTCTGTCTGTCTGTCTGTCTGTCTGTCTGTCTGTCTGTTTGTATGTGTGTGTGTACACTATCATGTTCATGGATGTTTTAACTGAGATTTCAGACATCATAGCAATGTCCTTTGCTGGTTGGTTCTGCACCAGTTAAGTGGTACAGCTCTTGTAGATACATGCATGACAAATTACGAAAGTGGGTGAGTGGGTGAGTACGTATGAACGACCCTAAGTGAAACAATGGAGTGTCTGTCTGTCTGTATCTGCCATCTATTACAGTATGGGATCTGAGGGTTGAAAACTAATCTGTTTTGGCATTCCATGCACCCGTTACATATACAGGTTCAAATGGCAGTGCCACATTTACTGGTATTGCTCCAGGAAAGTATAGGCTGAGAGTAGTTGCATCAGCCCCTGGTTATATCCAGACAGCACTCAGAAGGAGGGTGGTGATCCCCAAAGGTCCCAATGATTGCACAGCTAACCTCATTGATGAAGGCGTGGTCATTGATGGGAGTAATGTGACTGTCTACTTCCAAGGAGTAGGACCTGTGAAAGAGTTCCTGTGCATCGTGGATCGACAAAGGAAGTTTCCATGTGAGAATTAATATCAAGATTTCACAATTCCATGCTGAATCTGGTATGCTAACACAAGTCAGATGGAATAGCCCAATGTGCTGCCAACTTGCAACAAACACCACAATAAAGACTGGCTGTAGCTCTTTGTAAGGCTTTGGTATGTGTTATATCATAGTTGCTAGTTTTGTAGCTTGCTACTACATGCACTTTATGTGAAGTATGTATATATTCATGTGAAAACTATATTTATGCAGGTAACTCTCCAGTTAGTATTCGTGGCTTTTCAGAGGGTAAACATCATTTCAAGATTGTTCCTCTGGGCTGTGGCAGGAGATATACTGCACTTCCTTTCAAATTCATCATTTGATTAAAACAATTTTTTTCTGTTTTTAAAATTTGTTTGAATTTTGGCTTTATAGATAGTTGTTAGATTTAATGTGTTGTCATAGTTAGTATTGTAACAAGTAAAACTTGTTTGTTTGTAATGGAGTTAATGGTGCTGTGTACTTGTGTCAGTGTTGTATTGTGGCCACTTTGGTGTGAGACTGCCATCAAATTTTGATGACATTGCTTCCATATATTCTGGATTTAGAAAGGGTGCATGCGGTTGCTATATATACACTCATACTACTGTTACAAAATAACAGTGGGAAGACCAGTGATACTGTAGACTGGGCAAGGATGGAGTAACCTTGCTCTGCAAGTGTCTTACTGGGGCAAGGATGGAGTAACCTTGCTCTGCAAGTGTCTTACTGGGGCACTGTCTTTGCTCACATAAGTAAAGCTAGTGTTTTACAATGTAACATAAGTTACCCACCTTGTGCTAGAGCTGGTATAGCTTAAATCACCAAAAGATCTAGAGATCAGTCTGAGAATTAGGCTGTAGTACTGTCCTATTGAAATAATTTCATTGTCCTGTCAGGACTATCATGTCATCAGTTACAATACACAGGTTGGATCTCACGTGGCAGCATGTGTGATCCTTCTGCATGAACAATCAATGAACCACATCTCCCTGATAAAAAGGTAGGCCTCGATGTTATGCAAAGCCACCCACTATGCGGGACCCATTTTGACCAATAACAGGTATCAGCTGCAGTTGGGTGACTGGGGGATGGGCCTGGAGACTTCTATCTCATGCTCAAGATGCAGTCAGGTGGCTGGCCTTATCCGTACAACAGGTATAGAAGCTTCTCAAATGTAGTGTCTTAAATATGCAGCTGTCCTCCATGTATTAGCAGAGCTAGACATCTAGCAATCAAAATTTACTGCACTATAAGCACACATATAAGCAAAAAATAGGTATAAAGAATCTAGTATTTACATTAGTAGAATATCTTAAGTGTTGACAAGGAAAATGCTAAAGCTCCTTTCACCAATTACACTGGCATCATCAGTCATTCCACAGGTTGATCGTTGGAACAGAAAGTACTGCATGGCTGTCAGTTACTTTACAATACAACTGCTCTTATATGTATAAGATTATGTGCAGTGTATGGAGTGGTCACTCCAACTTCACAGGGGCGGAGATATGGGGGGGGGGGGGGGGGGGGGCAGGGGGGGCTTAGGCCCTCCCACTTTTCAGGTTGGGGGGGGGGGGGGGGGGGGGGGGGGGGGGGGCTCAGCCCCCCCAATTTTTCTACTAGTTGTACAGAGAAATACAATATCATCTCGTTTCCACACCCCCTCAGCTTAACATTTAGAACATGAGCCCCCCCCCCCCCCCCCCCCAACTTCTTGGTAGCTGTCTCCGTCTCTGCTTCAGGTTGAGATAATTGAACTGATGTATAACTGCAACATGCACACAAGTACAGTATATGCAATAATCAGTTTGCTTGATGAAATTCTACAGGTGACTAGCTACTGTGGAACAGTAAATCAGAAAAATGTTTATAGTTCATCAAAAACACGCAATCATTTAAAACTTAAAAGTCTTAGTTAAAACAAACAGTATTTATTCGTTGTGTTTACTGTTGTAACAGCACTCACAGTAACAGTGTAGAATGAAAATCATTATGTTTACTTATGTATTCACCTGCTAGCTAAGTAACCGCATATCTGCCAGCAAGAGTTCACGGAAACCGGATTAATGACTGGTTATTTTAACTTTGTACATAAGTATAGTAAGTGAGGTTTGGTAGCTACTATAGCTATGTGGATGTGGTCACTGGTGAAATGTTGGTGTTGTGGGTCACTTTGAATCTCTTGTTGGTGCTCCCCGCAGGAGGGCAGACATGCTCCCTCTCAGGTACTGTTGTAACACATACTTGTAACTGTTTCTTGCATATGACAATCACCTCAATGTATGTATGCAGCTGCTCAATTTTCACTCTCCACTGTTACTGTGAGTGCTGAGAGTCTGGATGGGTCAACCCCTGCTGTTAGAGTGACCTGGAGCACAACAGTACCACCTGAGTGTGTGGCATCTGTGAGGGTGGAGTTCAGAACCAGTAGTCGTGGGCCTGTAGTAGCAACCTACACAACTACCAATACATCACAGACTGAAGTCATTCAGACTGGCCTCCAGTGTACTACATACTACTACATCGCCGTGGTGGTTACCACAGAAACCTCAGATGGTATACATCCCACACTGTGGAGCAGACACGTACAAGTGTTTGTTGGAGGTAAATGCATTATTAAAAATTGGTACTTAATCACAGCAACTTTATGGTGGTTATACATGTACAGAATTTGATATACCACATCCACTTGGAGTGAGAGCTGAAGTCACTTTTGAAAACACAAGTATCAGAGTGTCATGGCAGTGGTCACATCAGGGTGTGCTCAAGTGTGTTGACCTTGTTAGAGTTGACTACCAACCTGAGGGAGGCTCTCCAATGACTTATACAGTTGGAAATGTGACAGCAACCAGTGCCACGTTGCCCAACCTCCAGTGCAACACAGCATACACAATCTGGGTTCATGCTAGAGGCGGTTCAAATGATACATGGAGTACTCCCATAATAGTATTTCTACCAGCAAGAGGTGTGTATATACATAACATTTTCTCTTACTAATAGCTAGTTGATGACAATCCGTTTACTGTAGTTTGCAACACTGTCCCATCCCAGCCCCTCCCACCCCCACTGAGGTCACTGCTCAGTTCACGAGTGTCTCAAGTGTCAGGGTAGCATGGCAGTGGACTAGTTCAGGCCCAGCTCCCAACTGTTTCAACACCACCAGTGTGACCTACCATCCTGAGGGAGGTGGTGAACTCTCCCTGCAGCTCAGTGACCCAGCAGCAACTGAGGCCACCCTCACTGACCTACAGTGCAACACAGACTACACCATCACTGTTATAGCCACTGCTGGAGAACACAGGAGAGAGGATGTGATGTTCCTTCCACTTCAAGGTAATATACTAAAGGCCTGTACATGTTAAATATTGTGGTCACAAGGTGCCTTTCACCACATATATAGGTCCACAGAACCTCTCAGCAGCTGTGCTGTCTCCTACCTCAGTCCACTTGACCTGGGTGACTCCCTGTCACACACAGCAATACCACATCTACTACAAGGGGACATGTGGGGCCTATGTTGATGAGGGCAGGTTGGATACAGAACATCAGGAACACACATTTGATGAGCTCCAAGGCATAAACTATACTTTCATTGTCAACCAAACTGGGTTAAGTGGAGGTAGAGTGTTCTCTATTGGCCCAGTTTATGCAAGGACCTTCACAGCAGGTATGACACAAACATAAACAACTTAAAATAGCAAAATCAGCATTCCTTGTGTACTCAGTCCCCTCAGGAGCTCCACAGTCACTGGAGGGCATGTTTGTACAACCCACTAAAGTGTCCCTCAGGTGGAGAGAAGTACATTGTATCCATCAAAATGGGCCAATTACTGGCTACATTGTGCGGTACTACGCCACCTTTGGTGCTATGAGAGATGTGCAGCAAAACAAGTCAGTAGTGGCAGCAAGTGTAATCATCGATGGCCTTACTCCAAACACTGAGTATATTTTCCAAGTGGCAGCAGTCAATGTCAATGGTACTGGCCCATTCAGTGGACCTATCGCATTGAAAGGTAAATAGTTATCTATGTAATTATGTCCAAATAAGCCCTCTGGACTGCTCCTGAATATGGTCACATGATCTTACCTGCTACAGATCTGCTTAGATTTATGTTACACAAATTCTTAAGGTTACAGAAATTGTTTATTGAGTGGCATACTTTCTACAGCTGCTGTTAGTTTTGGCCCTAGATTTGCTTCTAAGGGCATTTTTGGGAGCAAATTGCCACTAGAATCATTCCTATTCTATAGCCTCTAACAATTTCTCTCCAGCACACAGCCTGGGTACAAGGAGCAGCAGTAGCAGAGCCCTAAGCCACTGTGTGTATACATTCAGCAACTAACTTTTGCAACTAACATGCATCTAGTTGCAACTAACCCACAGAACACAAACTAACCGATAATTTCAGGCCTGGGCAAGATAGGGCTTAGCTTCTGTCTGTGAATACACTGGCGTGTTTTTGCTGCCTAGCACCACTGAGAAAGTACCATGCACTGTGCAAAAATTAATACACTCAGGTTAGATATCAAGCATGGAAAGAAAATGTCTATAGTGTACACATAAGAGTTCCTGTTTGTTTTGACCCTTAAGGGCAACCAAATGGGGTCATGGCTTCATCCTCAGAACAAGGCTCTCTCCCCTATCACATACCGGGTCCTTCCACTTCATGTCTGCAGGAACTGGCAGCTGTGACGCTGAAACCACAGACTTCCTCTTGTGGCCTAACACTTCTGCTGGCACCACCCAGTCCCTCCGCTGTCCCAACACCACCACTATAATCAACAGGACCTGCAGTTCGTCTGGTGTGTGGGAGAGTGTAGACCCTTCTCTCTGTACCCCTTTTACCTTCATCAATACTGTAGGTATCATTGCAATGCCTGCGTTAGGTTCTAATGCCCAACTATATAGTTTACAGGCATACATGTATTACATCTACAGAATAACATCACACTCGACAACTATGTTGAAGTTTTAATGAATTTAAGTGGGGCAGTGAAGGATGCAACCACTAATGAGCAGGAACAGACCACTCGTAACCTTGCCATGGTCACAGCTGCCTTTGCAAGATCTGTACAGCTCATCAATAAGACGAAGATCATACCAAATATGGTATGTTCACTGCTGGTTTGCTTGAAATGATCAGCTTGATATGAGCAGGTATCCATAACAGTTACTGACGCTTGAGCTCCACTTTCTACCTCTCCCTCACTCCCCTCCTTCCCTGCTTTAGACAGTACAGGAGATGGTCAGTATATTGGATGGCTTGCAACGATGGGATGAGGATGTGCTGCGAAAAAATACCTCAAAGTGAGCCACAATATACAGCTACATTTATGGCAACTGCCATGAGTATCTCATGCTAGCCCAGCGGCTAAAACTGAAGCAGACATATGCCATTTAATGACCCTTATCACTCTTTCTCTTTGCAGTATTGTGCATTCATTTGAGACAACTGTAAGTGTGTTTGCCCAGCAGCAGGAAGATGGGGACAGCTTTTCTGTAATGACAGATAGCATTCTCTTTGTTGCTGAGCATGTGAGTTGGGACGCACAACTTGTCCACTAATTTGCTCTGTGATGTATAGAGTAGTGACGGTTAGAATATGATGCACAGACATGTAAAGATCCAACCATTGTATTGTAACTGGAAGTGATATTCTTAACATAGCTAGCAACTTATGCAGTGGCAGCTCTATTCCAGTGGCTCTGATGTTGAATTCTACACCATGAGATCTTGGTATACGTTCTCTTCTAGCTGGCTTTTCTGGTTAATGCTAACTATAACTTGTCTCATGTCGCTTCCATTGCTGCAGCTATCACAGACTGACCTGGCTGCAAGTGGCAGAAGTTTCTCATCTGGTGGTCAGACAGGAAACACCAGCATTAGTAACCTTGGCGTGGGTGAAACTGCAGCTGCTTTCTTGCCAGCATCTCTTTTTCAATCAACCACAGGCCGTGACAGTATCAGTGTTGGAATATTTTTTGCTGTTTATGATACTGGAGTACTCTTTCCAATCACAAACTCAACAGAAATAAATCAGGAAACAAATGCTTCAACTACAACTATTGTCG
Source organism: Agelas oroides (assembly GCA_949130485.1). Taxonomy (NCBI): domain Eukaryota; kingdom Metazoa; phylum Porifera; class Demospongiae; order Agelasida; family Agelasidae; genus Agelas; species Agelas oroides. The sequence continues at coordinate 2,594,932 of OX422189.1, forward strand.
GTAGCCCAGTCATTGCAGCTACTGTAGGGTCTGGACTAAATTTTGATGGACTGGCAGAACCTGTGACCATCTTACTGCGGTTGAATCAACTGGGGGTGAGTGACAGAATTGTGTTGTGACTGGTGCATTGGTAGCATGTGAATTTGTGTGGGTTTACTATGGAACATATGCATGAAAGCACAGCTAGTAGTGGTACTTGCAACTGGTTCACATCTCAAATCCCTATCTCTCATGCAGAATATCACAAGTCAACCACCACAATGTGCCTCTTGGGATTTTGATCTTGATCGTATGTGCTCAATATTAGTTGTGTTGCTGTACCATCAACTTTACTTGTAACAACCATGCATAAAGCAAATAAGCATCGTTACATTATGTTAGTTGCATTAGGTATACTGGTACTGATCTGTGTCATGTTAGAGTGGACAGCAGAAGGATGTGAGACCAATTGGGATATAAATGGAAGTGTAGTGACATGCAATTGCAACCACCTCACCAACTTTGCAATCCTGGTTAGTACGTCTATGGCTTCTGTGTATAGACACTTTAAATTTGAATCAAGTTACTCTAATTTTTCAGGATGTCTGCTCCAGATTTCAGGACTGTTTGCCATCTCCTGTACTTGATACTGTGCTAGAAACACTCAGCATTATTGGGGTGGGCCTTTCCCTCATTGGGGTTGTGGCTACAGTTGTCACCTTGCTTCTTTTCAAGTGAGTCTCAGTTCAGAACTGGACACAGTGACCCGAACTGTTTACATGTTCAGTGTATACCTTGCTAAGCCATTGTTTGACATTAGTATGAGCACTTTCATTCTCCAGAAAACTTCGTAGGCGAGAGGCCACCAAATTTCACATCCAGCTCTGCATAGCTCTACTTTGTATGCTGGTCATCTTTGTGGCTGGTATTGACCAAACTAGTGTGTACGGAGTCTGTGTGGCTGTGTCAGCCCTCATTCACTATTTCACACTGGTGGCTGTGATGTGGATGGGTGCAGAGGCTGTGCTTATGTTCCGGAAGGTGGTCATTGTGTTCAATCAAATCACCACTAAATTCATTGTTGCTGCATCTTTTATCTGCTGGTGTAAGTGAAAGATAATGTAAAGTATGGGTCACAGTGATATGGGTGGTGATTTTTGACATACCTTAACCCCTCTGGTTTGCATGTACTATAATACTGGGCCAATATGTTGTGCCAATATGAAAATGCCACTCAAACTTGCATCTCACCTAACCTCCTGTAATGTGCCATTGCTGTGTGATTAAGTCTCCACCAACACCATCACAGCACACGTGCAGTTGCTAACATAATTGTAAGATGTGACGGTAACTGTTTCACAATTAAAAGTTTCTAAGACCCAGAGCCAATGTATCAGACATTGTGGTCTCATTAGTCTTCCTCCTAGGTCTGGTGAAATGCCTATACTTACATTCCATTTTTGTTTCATGTGCTGGAATGCAGTTGCTTCACATGTGAGATGTCAGTATTGTTTCCTATAAAACTCACGATCTAAGTGGCATGTATAATTTAGCAGTGGAAAGTTTTTGTGCTTCAAATGCACTAAAGAAGGATGGTCCAGAGTCTCCCTAAACTTAAACTTTCCAAAGACCTCTATTTCTGGAACTGCTTCCAAGGAAGAGTAATTACAATGAAATGTCTCATATGTGACTGCATCTCAGTCCTGCGTGGCATATGGCATGATAGCATGCATTACACTGTGCTTGCAAGATGGAAAGTCATGCATGCAGTTTGTACATGCATACATTACTATAGCTTGTGGCTTGAGGTGGAGTCTGAGAACAAGGCTAGCCTATTATAGGAAGAGGGGAGGAGATACCGGGTCCCCTAATCACTTTTGGTCGATCCCAATTTTCTTCAGTGGTACCGATCATTCCTGTGGTGATTCCAATGGCTCTAGATCTCTCAGATGCAGTCAGCAGAGATCTTCTTGTACTCAGGACCACACAAGAAATTCAAGGATTGTAAGTTGACAATTGCTAGATGCTCAGTACAGTAAATGACATGTTTTCGTTCTCATTCTTCCCTCCAGCTGTTTTATTGTTGATCCTGCAGTGTTCTTTGGTGCCTTCCTCGGCCCCATCTTTGGCATCCTGCTTTTTAACATTGTCATCTTTATCATGGTGATTAGGGTACTTATCAAGCACACTTGGAACGCACATGGTCGTACCAAAGAACAAATGAACAAGAAAATCATCGCCAGACTACTCGTCAGTATTGTAGGTGTGATGTTTCTCTTTGGTCTGACATGGCTCTTTGGTGCATTTACTGTCACTGGGTTTGGTGACGCTAGAGCGTCGACTGCCTTCCAAGTTCTCTTTGTGGTCCTCAATGCTTTTCAGGGTTTCTTCATCTTCCTGTTCTTCTGTGTGTTCAGCACAGACGCTCGAGATTCTTGGTTAGAACTGCTCTCTTATTGCCGCAAATCATCCCATCCATCACAGGCCATGTATGGCAGCTCCAAAAGCAATACTGCCCATACGAAGGTTAAAACTACTAGTGCTAATGACTCAAAACTTACTTCAACCAAAATTGGCTGCAACTTGAGCACTGATGACCTCAGCATGAAGGAGAAGCATGACACAAGTGCAGCGGAACAAGCGAAGGAGAAGCTCTCAGTAGAGAATCCTGACATTCATGACACAAACATTAGTATGGACAATAAAATCAGTCTTGAATCATCAGAGATGAAGGAGAAAAAACAGGTACTGGAAAAGAAAATCTACAACAGTCATGGTCAAAGTGCTGAGGTGGACTTTCTGGACAATGACAATGATGGTAGCAGTGAACCAAATGACAATGAAACCAATGCTTAGTTGCAATACGTATGATCAAAATTCAGTGCAAGGCGTAACTATATGTACCAATAAAATAAAATGCGAGACGTGCACATCATTATTATAGTGCTAATTTTATCAATGCATTATAGCTAAACACATGCTACATTTTTAGTTTGTGCTGCACATATACACATGGAAGTATCATCGCTTTTTAAAAGAATTTCTTGTACTGGATGTTGAATGTACATGTACTTATGAGCTAACTGTGATATGAATTGTGGTGTGTAGATAAAATTCAAGTATATATTCAACCATGCATGAAGAAGCAAGCTTAGATGTTATTGTCACTGTATATTACTGTAGATCTGTTTTGCAATACCGTGCCTCACCAGCTATGCTAAGGGTATCCCTCTTACCAGGCCATTTGTAGCAAAACAGGAGTTAGAGTTGTGTTAATGGAATTAGACTAGGCTAGAGTGACTGGGAGATGAGACAATTATCTCATGCAGAAAAAATGCAGTCAGGTGGCTGGGTTGCAGTCAGGTGCAGGCTGGGTTGCAGTCAGGTGGCTGGGTTGCAGTCAGGTGCAGGCTGGGTTGCAGTCAGGTGGCTGGGTTGCAGTCAGGTGGCTGGGACGCAGTCAGGTGGCTGGGTTGCAGACAGGTGGCTGGGTTGCAGTCAGGTGGCTGGGTTGCAGTCAGGTGGCTGGGTTGCAGTCAGGTGGCTGGGTTGCAGCCAGGTGGCTGGGACGCAGTCAGGTGGCTGGGTTGCAGTCAGGTGCAGGCTGGGTTGCAGTCAGGTGGCTGGGTTGCAGTCAGGTGGCTGGGTTACAGTCAGGTGGCTGGGTTGCAGTCAGGTGCAGGCTGGGTTGCAGTCAGGTGGCTGGGTTACTGTCAGGTGCGAGCTGGGACGCAGTCAGGTGGCTGGGTTGCAGTCAGGTGGCTGGGACGCAGTCAGGTGGCTGGGTTGCAGTCAGGTGGCTGGGTTGCAGTCAGGTGGCTGGGTTGCAGTCAGGTGCAGGCTGGGTTGCAGTCAGGTGGCTGGGTTGCAGTCAGGTGGCTGGGATGCGGTCAGGTGACTGGGTTGCAGTCAGGTGACTGGGTTGCAGTAAGGTGGCAGGGTTGCAGTCAGGTGCCGGCTGGGTTGCAGTCAGGTGGCTGGGTTGCAGTCAGGTGGCTGGGTTGCGGTCAGGTGGCTGGGACGCAGTGGCTGGGTTACAGTCAGGTGGCTGGGTTGCAGTCAGGCGGCTGGGTTGCAGTCAGGTGGCTGGGACACAGTCAGGTGGCTGGGCTGCAGCCAGGTGGCTGGGCTGCAGCCAGGTGGCTGGGACGCAGTCAGGTGGCTGGGTTGCAGTCAGGTGGCTGGGTTACAGTGTTTCTGAGGTAGCGTCTCTGTACAATTGTCTTCTTGTCTTGTTACACAAGATGGCACAACATAAAGCACATCAGACAAATGGATAGATGGATTGATGGATCATAGTTGGATTGACGAATGAATAAACAATGGTGGATGGGTGGGGTATATATGCTAGCCTGGAAAATCTTGTCACCTGTAATGCTTTATTGTATTATTTGATTTTCGCTACCAAGCATATCTCAGCACCATGCTTAATTTTGATCACTTGGCACTTGGTTTGGCACACAAACGTGTAAGCTGAGTATTCAGGGGTGTCCAAAATCAAGCTCTTTTCTGTAACAGAAGTAGTTTCATGCATCCTGTGCAATGGATGACTTTGTATAACATGCAGGCCTGCCTATTTTCAGGGAGATATGGTTATTTGATTGTTTGATTGCTCATGCATGTACGAGTGCACGTATGGAGTGGTAGGCCAGTAGTCAACTCCATTGGTTTAATGTTTACATTTTTAACTTAATTGTACTATATACTGTAGTTAGCCTCCTCCATTGTCTTCTTACAAATTTCTTAACAGGTGGTTGCAGAGTTCGACAAGGTCTGTACACAATTCCAAGAAAAATGAAAGCACATACAGTGCAAAACCCTCGGCGTTTGATGCGTGTTTTGAGTGATAATAATGAAATGAAAATGTTCAACTTTAAGTGCTATAACTGGCAATAACCCTGTCATTATGCTCTTATGTAATGTTATTATGCTGACATGGGAAAGCATAGCTATGCTAACCCTATCAACAGGGACTTATCAACTCCCTGGAGAGAGTGCAGAAGTTTGCACTCAAGGTGTGCACCAAAAACTGGAGTTCTGGATATGAGTCTTTGCTTCAGTCATGCAACCTGCCTATACCCTTGCCAGCAGAAGACACTACCTGAAACTGTGCCTCCTCTATCAAGTTGTCAATGGACATCTGAATTTCCCTACGGCACCCATTGTACCACGAAACCTGTCCAGATCGCTCAGAAACACCAGTACACTAGCCCTTGAAAGGCCAGTAACACGCACGAATGCCCATCAGTCATCATTTTTCCCACATACAATCGCCCTTTGGAACAGCTTACCTCCACCTGCACAGAACTGCCAGTCATTGCGTTCTTTTAAACAGACTGTATTACGTATAAATAAACATCCTCCACGTTATTTATAACTGGGTTAACTAGCTAGCTAGCTAGCTAGCTTAAAGCTAGAACCTGAGCAAAATGTGCAAGCAGCAGGAATGCAATATGCATAGGACGCGCGCGCGCGCGTGCATAAACATGTATGTATCACGTGTGCCAGCATAGACCATAGTGCCAGGTCAGCAGATACACACCGATGAAAGCCAAGAAGCTTTCGAGGATAGTGGCTATTTTAGTAAGATGAGTGACAAGTCAGCTGTGTTATAGGAGCTATCGCTATCCCTACACACTAGTCTGTCTCTCTTGTCCATCGAGAGCTCGTCATCATCGTCAAGAAGCCAAGAAGGCAGTGGTGGTCAGAAAATCACGCCAGAACTTTTGAACGAAGCGTTTTCAGCGAAAGCCACACGACTAAAATCTTGAAAACGCCATAAACAACCCTATGACACCTCACTTGAGACGTATAAACGAGGTGTGTAGCTGCTAGCGTGGTAACAGACAGACACACACACACACACACACACACACACACACACACACAAAACGACTACTGTAACCCTACGGCGCATGCGCGCCGAGGGTTAAAAATTTAGCTACACACCAAGCTAGCAAAAGCATGCATTCACATTAATTTAGTGAGTCTTATGTTTCTGCAAGAATCCAATTCCAGGAAATTATGCTGAATCTGATTTTTTTTTTCAGCATGTAGTATCACTATATATCAGAATAATAACACATACTTCAAATTGCTGTTTTATTTGGTTACCGTATTTATTCGAATAAAATGCATGCAAATTAAATCATTTGAGTGGGCATGCGCTAAGTTAGATCCACCCATAAATTCCCAGAATTGAATTTCTTGCGCAAGATTGGATCATGCGTTTTATTTGAAAGAATACGGTACTACAATCGCTTCAGTGGGTGACTATGCTAATTCAAAGAATGCTGTGCTTGTAATAATTTTATAAGTGTTTATCAATTACAGTTACATGAGTATCCTTCTGATGTTAATTCAAAGAATGTAGTGCTGAAATGGAAGCTGATACTTGAGCAAAGTTCATTGTCTCCTGCTAAAAGCCAATTAAATCTGCCTTTTCACATGTACAGGTTCATGTTTCTTTAATGTTGTAAGTGGTTTCTTTGAGGTTTTGCCTTCCTCTGCATGGCTGGAGTTCACATGGTCATCCTCCTCTCCTTGGCTGGGGTTTGCATGGTCGCAGCTCTATCAAGTAGAGCTGCGGTCTCATTGAGAGTGCTGTGACCCCCTCCAGTAGCCATCTGGCCCAATTGAAACTCCCCCTACATTCACAGTGTACCTTGTTTTCTTGCTCTCACTTTAATCCCTTTACCTTTGCTGAAGATTCCAATAGACTTCCTGACTGCATTTATTACATTCGACCAGAAGTGTAGATGCTAGTCCCTCCCTTTGTATTTCCTTAACTACGTCGCAAATCCTATTGCACACAGCACTGCACTCTGGTATTGCACTAATGTCATTTGCTAAGTTCATTATATGTGACTAGTAGCTACAACGAGCTTTTTTCTGTTACATTTTCTCTTTCCTCCTGTTCTTTATGCTATAGACCATTTTAAGATAGCAATTGATGCCGCACACCTGTGACTCCTCACTTTTGCTACATGCTTGGGACCAGGTCGCCTGATGAGAATGATTTTCAGAATTCAGAAATTCAGAAATATTCTTTATTTTGGTGGTGCCATGACCTGGAAAAGTTCTGTGACAGTACAAGAAGAAAATTCTACATGTATTCATTATATTGCTAATGAGCAAGGCTGATGTGTGTGCATTTATACTGTGATCAATTTTGTGAGTACAAAATGCAGAAATGTGAAGTTTGAGACGGGTATAAATTGTTATGCTATACATGGTTAGGGTTGGTTAGGGCTGGTATAAATACAGTATAGCAAACGGATGGTAACGTACTGTCGTTAACGGCTTGTCGTAATTACGTAATACTTACTGTTTTACGTTATCACGAGGTCTGAAAAACACGTAGTCAAAAACGTCATCTTTTGCTGCGTATATGCGGCTACGTATCTGCGCCGCATTGGCCGGTTGTACGCACGCAAGTGCAGAGGTTTGTTTATGTACAGCTTGCATGAATCTTATTACACTCGCGGTTGCGCGCGCTTTGCATGCCACGTTAAGAACCCTGCCGGTTGCAGAATTTTTGTTCGTTAAGTATAGCTATCGGTATTAGTGTATAGTATTCACTGGTAAAATGTCGATGTTGTGGGTCACTGTGACTGTCTTGTTAGTGCTCGGGAGCTGCAACTGGACACCAGCAGGAGGGCAGACTTGCTCCCTCTCAGGTATGAGAAGATAGTGACTTGCATGACAGACTCAGTATTACTTACCACTACTACACATACAGCTGCTCATTTTTCACTCTACACGGTTGCTGTGAGTGCTGAGAGTGTCGCTGTGGGTACTGAGAATATGAATAGCTCAACCCATGGTGCTAGAGTGACCTGGAACACAACAATACCACCTGAGTGTGTGACATCTGTGACAGTGGAGTTCAGAACCAGTAGTCATGGGCCAGTAGTGACAACTAACTCAACTACCAATAGATCACAGACTGAGTTAATCCAGACTGGGCTCCAGCGTGCTATAATCTACTATATCAATGTGATACTTTATTTTAATACTGGAGATATCCCAGATGGTGTACGTCCCACACTGAGGAGCAGACAAGAACAAGTGTGTATTGGAGGTAAACACTATTAATTATTTTAAAAAACAATCACTTCTACTGGTACATAGAAATTTGACAATTTGTAATGTAATTCAATCACACCATGACATTTAATGGCCATTTTAGATATACCAACTCCAATTGGATTGAGAGCTGAAGTCACTGCAGACAACACAAGTATCAGAGTGCAGTGGGGGTGGTCACGTAAGGGTGTGCCCATGTGTGTCGACTGGGTTAGAGTTCACTACCAACCTGAGGGAGGCTCTCTGATGATGTACACAGTGGGCAGTACAACAGCAGCAACCAGTGCCACCTTGCCCAATCTACAATGCAACACAGAATACATGATCAGCATTCATGCGAGTGGCGGTTCAAATGATACAAAGAGCGCTCCCAGAATGGTTTCTCTACCAGCAAGAGGTACGTATGTGCAGTGGTACCCTGAGATGCAGTTCATAGTATAGTATAGTATGTTTTTTTTTTGCCCTCAATGATTTCATGTTCCTTATCCATATTACTGTAGAAACACTTAGGTTATTTCAACCGTATTTTTCGGTTGTCGCAGTTGCATCAGTGTGGCCATTATCCAAGGAATGTTACCAAATAGGTTTTAAAAAAAAATCCATTGAGGAGTTTCTTTAGTCACATCAGTATCTTTTTTCAGCAAACCCATGCATTTGGCTACATTCCTGGCATTGCTACCATACAAATGCAACCAAAGAACTCCTCTCTGCAAAAACAAGGTTAACCACAAAGTGGTTACCTTGGTTGCATACAAACTGGAGAGACAGTACAGTGGTTATGAGAAGTTTACTTTGGTGGTATATAGACTAATTGAATAACACAACCCGAGAGGCGGCTGCCCAGATTATCTTACAACCACAACACACTGACAACCCTCAACATGTATGAAGGAGTCATTACAAATGTACTTCAAAGTTGCAGTAAGGAACTTCCATGATCTTAATGCAAGCAGGTGTTCCCTCACAGATGTTGTGAGGGTTGTCTGTGTATTGTGGTTGTAAGATGAACTGGGCAGCTGCCTCTCAGGTTGCCTTATGCAACTAGTCTGTAATGCCAAATATAAACCTCTCATAATATAGGTGGTGGAACCGGGGGGGGCACGTGCCCCCCCCCCCCCCCCCCCGAAGAGATTTTGCCGCATAGTGCCCCCCCCCCCCCCCCCCCCCCCTTCAAGTTGTTAGGGGTGGTGACCTTTGTGACCGCTTTTGCAGTGAGTGATCACTGAACTAGTTTCAAAGTGAAGTACAAAGTAGAAACTGTTCTTGTCCAGGTCGTCAATTTGTCTATAAGATGCAGGCCCGACATGTACAAGGTTGACTATAGTGACTGAAACGCCTCGTGACGACTGACGTGTATCGTGGCAAACGGCGGTATTACTCTCGCCATGTACTCTAGTTGGACTAGTGGCAAATACGGCCTCAGAAGCGATCTCAGAGCACCTAATTTTAAAATTTTTTCTGCAGAAGCATGCCCCCAGACCGCCCTAGCATGTGCATGCTTATGCATGCACCATCATTGGTACCCCCCAATCTCAAGTACCTTCTGCCACCTCTGCATAACCACCATCTCTCAGCTAGTCCGCAACAAGGGTAACCACTCTCTGGTTAACAAACAACAATTTGTTTTTTGAAGTGAGCTAGTTCCAGGGGCAGATCCTGCAGTACCAAAAACCACCAAACCTCTCCAGAAATGCTGATTTATAGGCCTTCTGCAAGAAGATCCTAATTTAAAAGGGAGAAGCTTCTCAACTTCAAATTAGAAGGCATCCCTTATATTTATGATATGTGATGTACACAAGAGACATAGACGACAAAAACATTGTTGAAACAACCCAAATGTTTCACAGTGCTATAGCAGACTATGTTCAGCACTTCATTGGGGCGAGCCTGAGCGAGCCCCACACTAGCGTGACTGCATTGCGCACATGCGTGTGTATGCTTGCTTGTTTGCGGCCATATACCGTAAATTTTAAATGAGCGCATTTAAGTATTTCACAAAGACTGAGCCGGAACGTCCTCAGATTGAGCAAACTCAACTACTGCGCGTAATTTGTACCGAGTGTGACCAGCCTGCCCTTGTCTGTCATGGTCCACAGTTACCATGCGTGCGTTAACTTGAGTCGTCTTCTCTCCGGGTATCTTTCACGCCGACGCTGCGCTCGGGCAGTAGCCCTTCACCGACAGCAGCCGGGCTGGACACGAGACTATCTTCAGGTAACTCAGTTGGCCATGCATAATCGACACTCATAAGTGCCAGAGATTCAGCTCATGACTTCAGTGTGAAGTTTAGTCCAAGCGTTTGTGTAGCCGTAGTAGTTATCCTGACTATAGTTCTCACCAGATATAGATGCTGCTTGGCTACATGGAGTTTTGCTCACCACGCTCATGGAACAGCAGACATGCATGCAGTGATGATTCCTGCTGTTACTAACAATGCATGGTTTGTGTGCCATGACGAACCAGCAATGCATTGCTCGCTCAGGCTCGCCCCACGATGATGCATGAATCATCTCACTAGTATTAACTACTCTATGTTCTTCCTGTAACTCTGCTATAATTATTGTGTCACCGATAGTTACATGCTTGTAACTTTGCTATTGTTTGTTTACTTTGTGCCTTTGTACCACTCCAGCTCCTCCCAATCCCTCTGAGGTCACAGTTCAGATCACAAATATCTCAGGTGTCAGAGTAACATGGCAGTGGATTAGTTCAGGCCCTGCTCCCTGGTGCTTCAACACCACCAGTGTGACCTATCGTCCTGAGGGAGGTGCGGAGTCCTTCCTGCAGCTCAGTGACCCAGCAGCAACTGAGGCCACTCTCACTGACCTCCAGTGCAGTACATACTACACCATCACTGTTCATACCAGCAGTGGTTCAATTGGTACAAGGAGTACACCCAGAACAGTTTCTCTACCAGCAAGAGGTATATACAATACAAGAGTACATACTTCAATTTATGTCTTGTAGCATATATTGTGCCATATGATTTTTAAGTTTCTAATACCCAGCCGGCTGTGCCCAGCACTTCCAATTACCCATTATCACCTATTTTATAACTCAGCAATTTGATCATTGCTTCACTGATAGCTACCATGCCTCTGTACAACCTCAGCCCCACCCACTCCCACTGAGGTCACTGCCCAGGTCACAAATGTCTCAACTGTGAGGGTAACATGGCGGTGGACAAGTTCAGACCAAGCTCCTGACTGCTTGAACACCACCCGTGTAACCTACCGTCCTGAAGGAGGTGGTGAACTCTCCCTGCAGCTCAGTGACCCAGCAGCAACTGAGGCCACTCTCACTGACCTCCAGTGCAGTACAAGCTACACCATCAGTGTTCATACCAGTAGTGGTTCAACTGATACAAGGAGTACACCCAGAATGGTTTCTCTACCAGCAAGAGGTACAGTACACGCATGTGTTGATAACTCTAATGTAATTATTGTATCATTAGTATTGCATCGTTTATAATTTTAAGTTTCTTACCCAGCAGGTTGTGCCCTGCACTCCATCATTATCTCCTACTCTTCCAATTCTGCTTTTTGATTATTGCTTCACTAATAGCTACCTGCTTAACATTCCCTAAGGACGTCATCTTTAAGCTTAGGATGTGAGGTTGTAAGGTTAGGACTTAAACAGTCCAATTTTTGTCACTAACTGCATGCCTAATTTCCGCACTTTGCACAGGAGGCTTCCTTCCGTGACAGAGGCCCGCCTAAGCATGCTCCATTACCATGTACCAGCCCCCCCTCTTTGAAAAACCTGAATTCACCCCCGTAACTACATATAATTATAACATACTTGTAACTTAGCTAATACATCACTGATAGTTATCTGATACATGCTTTGTTTATGTTGTGCCTCTGTACAACCTCAGCCCCACCCACGCCCACTGAGGTCACTGCCCATGTCACAAATGTCTCAAATGTGAGGGTAACATGGCGGTGGACGAGTTCAGACCCTGCTCCTAACTGTTTCAACACCACCAGTGTGACCTACCGTCCTGAAGGAGGTGTGGAGTCCTTCCTGCAGCTCAGTGACCCAGCAGCAACTGAGGCCACCCTCACTGACCTTCAGTGTAACACAAACTACACCATCATTGTCCATGCTAGTAGTTGTTCCAATGACACAAGGAGTGCACCCAGAACTGTTTCGCTTCCAGCAAGAGGTACAATATAGAGGTGTAAGTTTTTGGCACTACATTAATTTACATATTTCTTACCCACTGGCTGCACACTCCCCCTTCTTCTTGGAATTTTGCTTTTGATTATAATTTCACTACATGTTTACTTTGTAACGCTGTACCACTCCAGCTCCTCCCACTCCCTCTGAGGTTACAGTTCAGGTCACAAATATCTCAGGTGTCAGGGTAACATGGCAGTGGATTAGTTCAGGCCCCACTCCTTACTGCTTCAACACCACCAGTGTGACCTATCGTCCTGAGGGAGGTGGTCAGTCCTCCCTGCAGCTCAGTGACCCAGCGGCAACTGAGGCCACTCTGACTGGCCTCCAGTGCAGTACAAGCTACACCATCAGTGTTCATACCAGCAGTGGTTCAACTGGTACAAGGAGTACACCCAGAACTGTTTATCTACCAGCAAGAGGTATAGTGCTGCAGGTGTATTTCTAATGAAATCCATAGTATTGTATCGTGTTTTTTTTTGCACCGTAAAGTTTTTACGTTCCTTAGCCAAGAGGCTGTGCCCAGCACTCCACATTACCCAATATTTCCTATTTTTTTAACTCTGCCTTTTGATTACTTTTTGTGCCATACCACCTCAGCTCCACCCACTCTCACTGAGGTCACTGCCCAGGTCACAAATGCCTCAACTGTGAGGGTAGCATGGCGGTGGATTAGTTCAGACCCTGCTCCTGACTGCTTCAACACCACTACTGTGACCTACCATCCTGAGGGAGATGGTGAACTCTCCCTGCAGCTCAGTGATCCAGCAGCAACTGAGACCACCCTCACTGACCTCCAGTGCAATACAAAATACACCATCACTGTGATATCCATTGCCGGAAAATACAGAAGGAAGGGTGTGGCAAAGTTTCCACTAATAATAGAAGGTACAGTACTTGATATGAACATTTAGTGTGTAACTTGGGTTCAAACAGGAAACTCATATTTATCATGGCAGCGAGAGCTTTTAAGATCGCTCATATCTTCTGACTGGTTTTGTTGGATCTCTGTTATACAACTGATCACATGCAAAACCTGCAAAATGAGTCATGTTAAAGTAAACTGTTGATTTGTTACTCCAATTTCATGGTTCTTGAACTGGTTTAATACTATGTGGAGAATTTACAAACACATAGTATACCTGGTACATCATCACTCTCACACTTAGTCTACTTCTATACAGCAACTTGTTTGCTATTTATATGTAACGAAGACATTATTCATCAATTGAAGGGTTAAGACCAGAATGGTCTATCCTGTACAAAAAGTGCATGCTCAATCTATTCACTGATTGCTGTGCGTAATGTGTACTAGAGTTGTTGAAACTTGAGCTAATATAAGGTCCAGCATGTTGCAGCATCCCAGTTCTCAAGTTTCATACCTGGATACCCTCAATAGGATACCTGCATGTGCATGCAACAAATTGCCTAATCAAATTTGTGCTTTGATATTCCCAAATCCATTGTAAGAACAAATGCTCAATTATGTCTAGAAATTCCACAGGCCTAGGCATCATTGACTCCTACATGCCCAGGCAGATGTTTTGTACTTCAAATTAGCAACATTCCCAATAATTTCCTATGGTATGCCTAATTCCACAATAAGAAATTAATACCACTGAAAGTTTAGCAACACTTGCGTACATGTTCAGCTAGGTGAATGTTTTCCAATTCAAGTCAGTAACAAAATTCACATACAGGCATGCCTCACAGACTTAAATGTTTAAGCATTAAAATTTCAAATGAACTGCCCAGGTTTGTATTTCTGTGCTATCTTAATTTATAGCAAACCAAAATACTTGTGTTAGCCCACTATGATTCTAAGGCCTTCATATTGTTATTTGATTCAGTACTGGACCAAATAATAGATGGATACATAACTACATGCTTAAGTGGCTAGCATACAAGTACCTGTGTTGGCTTTGCGACTCTGAATTGCAATGAGGTGTGTTTGTGAATTCTTTTCATACTACTCACCAGTGCAAAGAACTGCAATAACCACTTGGAGGTGAGTAGTTAATGAACTGCTTGTTAGTGGAATAGCTATATCGTCATGACAACTCTTTTGATCCATTCAAGTTACCAGTTATATGTGTCATAAGAGAGACTCATTGTTTATTACCAAGAAAGGTGACTATGTCATAGTGACTACAAAAATCCTTACAGAACTTACAGTGAGTGAAGTTCCAGTTATGTACATGTAGCAATACATGATAGCAGAAACATGGCTACATCCATAGGAAAAGGGAAGCATGGCATGGCCTCACCTACTGTATGTCAGTAAACTGTCAAACACAGACTGGCATACTATTAAGCACCACTTTGGTATAGAGCACTGGTACGGGCCTGTTGGGGTGCCCCCCTCCCCCCCCCCCATGTTTCCATCTACATTGTATCTTACATAGCTAGAGATCGATCATGAGTGTTGGGTAATGTGATGAGTTTACCAGCAAAGGTCCTGAGATGACCAAGAATATGAAGTTTGAGCTAGTGTGTGTATTATATACTGTACACATGAAAAAACTTTTTGCAGGATATTTTGTGAAAGTCCGATAAAGTCATTTTCACGAGTCACATGCAATAGTGCAGTGTACGTGCTGCATACAAATGCACGCAGCATGCATACTTTTTCACGAATGCAGACCAACTCGATCATCATACAGTGCATGAAAGTGGCCTCAGATCACTTCTAACACACTCAAAACTTCTAAACTTTCTGGGAGAGCATGCCCCTGGACCCCCTAAGGTATGTTGTGGGCTCCCCCTGCTTCTTCACCCTAGAATCGCCAGTGCTTGGGACTGAAACTTTCGTGAGAGGTTTTTGATATGTGTCATCAAGAGGCCTTGCCTAAATTTAGGTTTTTATCCCATGCAATAGCCGTGTAAGTTACAGGAAGCATCAAATTTCAAATTGAAGTTGTACAAGTGTCTACTAAGCCGTAGAAGTATTAACACAAGAATTGCAAAGACTTCCTCTCGTGGCTTAGCTAACACTCCTGCTGGCACCACCCATTCCCTTCGCTGCCCCAACAAATCAATTCGATATAGCCTAGCTGACCACTGAAAAATAAAGCTTCCAATCTGAGTCCATATTCATAGTCTATGTTTACCTACTTTCATTTGACATCTGGTTTTGATACTGAAAAATTCATTTGCATTCATTTACTTATTTCCCTAAATGAGAGTAGGTGAAATGATATTCTGTACTAAATTGCTTTGTATGTACCAAGAGTTGGGATTGGTGATACAGATATTTTCCCTGCCTCCAACTGTAGCAGAAAGGAGTGAGGAGTAGTATCCAAAAGAGACAAATATAGATTGCTTTGGAGTGTTTATCTAGCAAGTTAGAATTGCTTCTTTGTCTTGGTATAGGTTTGGATGATAGCCCTATATGGGGTATCATAATGCATATCATGCTGGGGTGTAGTTAATATTTACGAGTTAATAGAATATCTGATTGAAAAATTGACCACTTATCAGTTAATTGCTATTTTTGCTCAATTTTGTACCTTCCAACTCAAGTATCAATTTCACTTTGTCATCAAAAGCTTACAGGTACCATGGCATTGTTTCTAATCTTTTCGTAACCATCTGCCTGATCAAATGCTGATGGTTATGCATTGCACATCATGCTATTTATTGTCAATGCAACCAAATTTAAAGTACAACACTATGAGAAAAAAGATTGCTTAACCCTGATTACCACACACTTGCATACACACAGCACAGTTAAGTACATTCTGTCTATCAGCCTCAGAAAAGTAGTTGAAAATATTGAGAATCACCCAACAGGTGGTATAGAAGGTGTGAATAATCAAAGACCAGAAAGATTTTTTACATCTAGTTATTTCCGTCTCCATTTCTTAATTCTATACCCACATCAATTTATCTTACCACAAATGCTTAGGACTCTTGCCTCACGTTAAGAGATGTTTTTGAGGCAACTGCTGGCCTTTTCACTTTCCTATATTTTCGCCTTAATTGTATACCCACATCCATTTATCTCACCATACCTACAGGAACTGATTGTGCATACTGTAGTGCTGAAACCATGGACTTTCTCTCGTGGCCAGATACTCCTGCTGGCAGCACCCAGTCCCTCCGCTGCCCCAACACCACCACCATAATCAACAGGACCTGCAGTTTGTCTGGTGTGTGGGAGAGCGTAGACCCTTCTCTCTGTACCCCTTTTACCTTCATCAATCCTGTGAGTGATGGTGCAGGTTTTTTTTGCTCTAAACATGGTTTACAGGTGTACTGGTCCATTCACAGACACAGAGTAACATCCCACTTGAGGAAGTTCTCACAGATTTACGAAGGACAGTGACGAATGCAGCCACTAATGAGCAGGGACAGACAACGGGTAACCTTGCCATGGTTGCAGCTACATTTGAAAGAATTGCAAAACTCATCGATGAAAGGATTGTAATTCCAAATACAGTGAGTTTGATGCTGAATAATGAGAGTATGTATAGCAATGGTTTGAGCCCCACCTCCCTCTTCTCTAACCTCCCTGTTTCAGACAGTGCAGGACCTGATCAACATATTGGACAGCTTGCAACAATGGGATGAGGATGTGCTGCAAACAAATGCCTCAAAGTGAGTACAACACATACTATTGCCAGATCTGTACATGTAGCTGGAAAGAATTTGTATGTCATACTAACATTTTCTCTGATTCCAATGGCTAAATCTGAGTATGTATATGATATAGGTCATTTAATGATGCTTATTGCCATCATCTTTGGTCCTTGCAGTATTGTGCGCTCCTTTGAGACAATTGTAAGTGTGTTTGCCCAACAGCAGGAAGATGGGGACCGTTTTTCTGTGATGACAGATAGCATTCTCTTTGTTGCTGAGCTTGTGAGTTGGATGCATATTCACTTGAAGGAGCTAGCCCTTATCATGACTTGCCAACTGTGTGATGTATAATTAGTGGTGGTTAGAATAAATACAGTGCACAGGTGACGTACAAAATGATTTTTCATCTGTATTTTTACAAGTACATAGGGCAATTAACAATGTGATTTCTTATAAGTGCATAGTATGGTGATAGCAGTTTTATTCCCTGTCTGTCACCCTATGGGCAGCACATCTGATGAGGCCTGGTATTGGCAGGGGGGACTCTGTGTAACATATTTTTAATATAGTTATCTTATTAAGATGTGCATGTCACCTAGTAGAGTTAGTTTACAGAAGGCAAGAACATTTTTTTCTCCCATACATTTTATTATCTGTTGATTGTGCAGTAAATCAAATAAAATCACTTGTAACAGTAGAGTATCAGCATGCAGTTATTAGCTCCAACATTGCACTGTTGTTGGAGGGATTGGAGCCATCTGATGGCACACATTATTGTCGCCTACCAAAGGCTGTGATATGCTCATATCTTTTTTCCAGCCTTTATGCCAACTGTAACTTGTGCAATGTTTCCTCCATTGTTGTAGCTATCACAGACTGACCTGGCTGCAAGTGGCAGAAACTTTTCATCAAGTGGCCAGACAGGAAACTCCAGCATTAGTATCCTTGATGTGGATGAAACTGCAGCTGTCTTTTTACCAGCACCTCTTTTCCAATCAATCAAAAATCGTACCAATGTTGGAATATTTTTTAATGTTTATGACACGGGAGTGCTCTTCCCAATCACTGAGGAAACAAATGCTTCAACTAAAACTGTTGTAGGTAGCCCAGTCCTTGCAGCTACAGTAGGGTCTGGACAGGATTTTAATGGACTGGCAGAACCTGTAACCATCATGCTGCGGTTGAATCAACTTAGGGTGGGTGACAAAAATGTGGTTTTGTACCAAAGCACATAATTTAGTGATTTTTATTTGCAACTGGTTCCTAGTCACACAAGTGTGTACTTTATTTACACAGAATTCCACAAATCGACCACCACGATGTGCCTCTTGGGATTTTGATCTTGAACGTATGCACTCAGTATTAGCTATAACTGTTTCCTGTGTTGCTGTCACATCAGTCTAACTCACTTGTAACGTAACACAAGCACCTCACCTGTACAGCCAATCTGTTTTCAACTTTCACAATGCTGTACAGCTAATTTTGTGTCAGGTGACATCATATAGATGTGTATTCTCTGTGTCATTACAGAGTGGACAGCGGAAGGATGTGAGACCAATATAAATGGAAGTGTAGTGACATGCAATTGCAACCACCTCACCAACTTTGCAATCCTTGTGGTTAGTACTTCTACAGCTCAAAAGATACTTGTACCACTTGAATTTGAATCAAGTTACTCTAATTTTTGCAGGATATCTGCTCCAGATTTCAAGACTGTTTGCCATCTCCTGTATTTGATACTGTGCTAGAAACACTCAGCATTATTGGGGTGGGCCTTTCCCTCATTGGGATTGTTGCTACAGTTATCACCTTGCTTCTGTTCAAGTGAGTGCTGGTTCATGCAGAACTAGAGTTACCCAAAACTGTTTGTATGTTCAATGCCATGCCTTGATAGAAATTTCCTGACACCAATGTATATTTCTATAGGAAACTTCGTAGGCGAGAGGCCACCAAATTTCGTATCCAGCTCTGCATAGCTCTACTTTGTATGCTGGTCATCTTTGTGGCTGGTATTGACCAAACTAGTGTGTACGGAGTCTGTGTGGCTGTGTCAGCCTTGATTCACTATTTCACACTGGTGGCTGTGATGTGGATGGGTGCAGAGGCTGTGCTTATGTTCAGGAAGGTGGTCATTGTGTTCAGTCAAACCACCACCAAATTTATCACTGCTGTGTCACTTATCTGTTGGTGTAAGTGAGGGAGTGATTTGTGTCAAATGTAGCCCATCTACCAGCATACATGTCTATTGCATTATTGTGCAAAGCATGCCATCTTGCAGGTGCTATACAAATAAAATAATTTGAGTGGGTATGCATTAAGTTAGATCCACCCATAAATTCCAGGAATTGAATTTCTTGCATCAGATTAGATCATGCGTTGCAATGGATTCAAACACGAAAATTTTTCATCATCCTCCATCTGTAATAGATCTTGTACATGCTATATATTATCATGTTCTACATTGGCTAGAAGTATAGTAACATGCATAAACAGTCAATAAACCACATCTGTCAGAAAAGGTGAACCTAAGTGTTACACAGAGTCACCCATTGCACAGGACATGTCAACATGCATACGTACACGTTTCTGCAAGATGGCATGTTGTGCATTGCTTTGTTAACATTGCTAGCCTTGTGCATGGACAACATGCCATCATGCACTAACAAGAAGCATAGATGTTGTCATGCATAATGGCATGTTGTGCGTAACATTGCTAGCCTTGTGCATGGATGACATCCCATCTTGCACAAACAACAAGCATACATGTCATGCATGATGGCATGTTGTGCATAACATTGCTAGCCTTGTGCATGGATGACATCCCATCTTGCACAAACAACAAGCATACATGTTTGTGCATGATGGCATGTTGTGCATGCAAGATGGCATGTTGTGCATGATGGCATCTTGTCCATGCAAGAAGACAAATATGCATAACGTTGCTAGCCTTGTACCCATCGTTTCTGTTGCTGGGAGGTGAGTTTGGGAACAAAACTAGATTACAGTCTCAACAATAGTCTTCAAGAGAAGAGTGTGTGAGTGTATGTGTGGGAGGGCTACTACAATTACCTTTTGTGTGATCTCAAAATTCTTTCTCCAGTGGTACCAATCATTCCTGTGGTGATTCCAATGGCTCTAGACCTGTCGGATGTAGTCAGCAGAGATCTTCTTGTACGCAGACCCACACCAGATGTTCAGGGATTGTGAGTCATTAATTGTTAAATGTAACGTACAGTACATGACACTGATATCTAGTAGTGCACAACATAAGCGAACACATTTTTTCTCATTTTTCCCTCCAGCTGTTTTGTCTATGATCCTGCAGTATTCCTTGGTGCTTTCCTTGGTCCCATTTTTGCCATCCTGCTCTTCAACATTGTCATCTTTATCATGGTAATCAAGACCCTTATCAAGCACACTTGGAACGCACGTGGCCATACTAAAGAACAAATGAACATAAAAACTGTGATCAAATTGCTCGTCAGTATTGCAAGTGTCATGTTCCTCTTTGGCTTGACATGGCTCTTAGGTGCATTTACTGTCATTGGGTTTGGTGACGCTAGAGCTTCCACTGCCTTCCAAGTTCTCTTTGTGATCAGCAATGCTTTTCAAGGTTTCTTCATCTTCCTGTTCTTCTGTGTGTTCAGCAGAGATGCTCGAGATGCTTGGTTAGAACTGCTCTCTTGTGGTCATTATCAATCTAAGTCATTGCATCGATCACAGACGAGGTATGCTAGCTCCAGAAGCAACTCATTTAGAAAAGTTAAAACTACCAGTGCTACTAGCTTAAACTTGACTTCCATCAAAAGTGAGTACAACACAAGTCCTGATGACCACAGCATGAAGGAAACAACTGCAGCAGATCAAGCAAAGCAGAACCTCTCCTTGAAGAAAATTCCAGAGATTCCTGAGACTGAAATTAGCATGGACAAGAAAGTGGACCTTAAGTCACCAGAGATGAAGGAGGAAGTGCAAGTGCTTGAAATGGTCTACAAACATCCTGGTGAAAGCTGTGCTGAGGTTGACGTTTTGGATGGCAAGAACGATGGTAGTGATACCAAATGATATTGATACTGAATGCTAATTACTGACCAAGTTTTATTACAAGTCATAAGTCATAAAACAAACAGTGAAACACTCTATTGTTGTAGTACTACTACTAATTTTATACACCTTGATCAATGCATTATCACTAGCTGCATACATCGCATATTTTGTTTGCAATGGCAATGAGGATTTTAAAATGATTTCTCCTGAATTGTCTAAACAGAATCTAGCCTCTAAATGGTGATGTGCATGTGATCATGCATTAAGACATTTTCCCATGCTGAAAGGAGCATTAACACAATGTTGAATGTTGCTAAACAATTTCATAGCACGTTGCTATGACAAGCAGCACTGTAAATACAATTGGTAATACAGACTGAACTCCTACACTGATGTTTGTAACGTATTGAACTGTGAAATACAAGGTAGTGTTAATGCTGAAGGTGATCAGTGTCTTCAGGATCAACCACAGTGGTTTTGCTAGTGCCAGAATGTACAGTTTCTCTATCACATAAAATGTTGCAACACTGGACCACCCCATGCTACCTCTCCTCAGTGTGCTAAAGTCACTGCTCAGGTAAAGTGTAAGAATATGCAGCTCAGTGACCTGGCAACAAATAACTCAGGCCACCCTAGCTATTGAGCTACACTATCTCTACACAAGAGCGCATAAGAACGGGTGGCTAGAGCAAGAGTGTGTAACTCCAATAGAAGCCCGTAGTCTGGTCAAACTATTACAGAACACCCGGCACGTGCTTAGCAACAACGGCTTATGTCTACGCACGCAGTGCGCAGTACGTGTTACTATTTTTAGTAACGGTTCAATTTACGTAGTTACACGCTCTTACTCTATCCGCCTGTTCTTATGTGCTCTTGCTCACACTCCAGAGGGTAAAGATGGTCTAATTAGACAGACTATATAAGGCCATCCTCACTGGCCTCCAATGCAGCACACCAGTACATCATGACTGTAGTGGCCACTGCTGGAGTGCACAATACTGCACATGTAGCAACACATACTGGATCCCTGTCTTAATTAAACACATGGTATCTACCACTGTAGGTCCACAAAGCCTCTCAGCAGCTGTGCTGTCTCCTACCTCAGTCCACTTGATCTGGGTGACTCCATGCCACACACAGCAATACCACATCTTCTCTACAGACAGACATGTGCATGGGGCCTATGTTGGTGAGGGTAGGTTGGATACAGATCATCAGGAGCACACATTTGATGAGCTCCAAGAAGTCACAAACTCATTGTCAACCAAACTGGAGGGAGGGGGGAATATGGGGCACCATTTGTGTCCGAATTATATACCAATTTCGAATGCAGCATATTGGTTAGTGACATTTATAAATGTCCCACTACATTTGTAAATGTCCTGCTACATTTACAAATCTCCTTGTGCATTTGTATATCATGCACCCAGTGCATATATATAAATAACCACAGTTATTTGTACATAAATCACCCACCACATTTATAAATTACCCACCACTTTTATAAATGTGGCACACTAAGTTCACAACATCTGGTGCCCATGATATAATTACAATTACTACGAGCAAAGTAACCGCACCCCAAGATGCTCACGGGAGGTTAGTGCTGCAGGTTTACCTTGGCTCGAACACTTTAGAGTTTACTGCTATATGTAGGTATTAGGGGAAAAAAGTTGACTGCTACTTAGCCACAAGACCTGAAGTAGAAGGTTTTAGAGATCAGGATTTTGTGCTGTATATTGAACGTGTGACGTCACGTAAGCGGAAAAATCGCTTCGGGAGTCGCTGTGAGGGGTGACGGTGGTGTAGCTGGTGAAGGGAGAGTTGTTATACTAAAGTTTCATTCGCGGGGTAAGTGCACCATGTCATTAACGAATACCAACTCAGATTGGATGTCCAACGCTTCCTCTGGCCTGTGAATTATTTATTTATATTATTTACGCGGGTCCTTTAAGTTGCATCTTGGGGTGTAATTTCTTAAATGTAGTGGGTTACTTATAAATGTGCATGGTGGGTTATTAATGAAGGGCTTAGAACCATAGTGGGCTATCTGTAAACACTACATGGGTTTGCTGCATGGTATATCTGAGGCCATTAAATATGTTTGCTAAATGCAATATGTGTAGGTCAAAGGGCCACTAAATAAGCTTCCTGTGTTATTCGATGCAGCCATACCTGCTACATGTCATGTATATGACATTTCAATACCTGACAGTTTCATGTGTACCTGCTACATGTCATGTATGTGACATTTCAGTACCCGACAGTTTCATGTATACCTGCTACAGGTCATGTATTAGCCTGGTACCCGGCGCGAGAGAGAGCGCCTGGTACACACTGATGCGCTTCCGGTTAATTAAAAATGGCGTTACTCACGTTTATGACGTTTACCCTGTTTAGGGGTATGTGCTCTGACGAAATTTAAGTAGTAAATATCCCGACGAGGCCCAGTTAGCGAAAATAGCATCGGTTTGCCGCCTTTGTGGATCCTCTGTGGCTTATAGCCACCATAGAGTAGCATTGTTTGGTAAAAAAAAGGCTAGCCGGAAAGACTAGCATCAAGGATAAGCGCTCTGTCGGATATAACGTTGAACAATGACGATGGCTTACCGAATCTCATGTGTGCGAAGTGCAAGCTGAGAGTTGAAAGTTTGGAGAACCATACTTGGGGTCGCAAGTCGCTGAAGGGCATGAGAAATCGTTTGCTGAAAATCCGAACTTTCATTACACGCCATTATATTATCCTGACAAGTTTACTATATCGAGTCCGAACTCTGACGTCACATGACACGGAAGAATCAGAAAATAGCCCGGAGTCCCCACATCTTGGGGAGATTAAACGCATGCGCAAACAGTGTACCAGGCGCTTCTCCTTTTTTTTGCGCGCGCCGGGGACGAGGCTAGTCATGTATGTGACATTTCAATACCTGACAGTTTCATGTGTACCTGCTACAGATCGTGTATGTGACATTTCAGTACCTGACAGTTTCATGTACCTGCTGCAGGTCATGTATGTGACATTTCAGTACCTGACAGTTTCATGTATACCTGCTACAGGTCATGTATGTGACATTTCAATACCTGACAGTTTCATGTATACCTGCTACAGGTCATGTATGTGACATTTCAGTACCTGACAGTTTCATGTATACCTGCTACAGGTCATGTATGTGACATTTCAATACCTGACAGTTTCATGTATACCTGCTATCAGATATGTACCTAACGATAAGATACATACTGGAAATTTATTTTGGACTGTAGCTGACATTTTGTGGCATATATACCTAGTAAGGTACCTGACATTGATTGTAGTGATGGTATTGTACCTAGGTAAGATACCTATTGTTTTTCCTGACAGAATATTTCTTGTGGCTAATTGAAACTTCTTGTCTTTAGTTAGACCACTCTGATTCTGAGGCCTTCATTTATAGCTGAATAGCTGAACTATACTCTATGAACAGTATGTGTGTGAAACTGTTAACTATACTATTAATAAATGTAGTGGGTTATTCATAAATAAGTTGGATGATTTATAAATGTGGTGGGTGATTTATAAATATGGTGGAAGATTTATAATTACACCCCAAGATGCAACTTAAAGGACCCGCGTAATTGGGGCGAGCGCAGCGAGCCCCACACTTGTGGATAAAACGAAAATTTGTCTATATATATATATATATGTATGGTACGTGCGTATTCCGTATATATATACATCCTGCCCCATTTGTGCGCGATGCAATATTTCCATATTGCATGTTGGTTCATGTAACCACTGTTGCTCAAGGGACAAGACTATCAGGACAGAAAGGCTGAACAGTGGGAACCAACGTAACAGGAACTTGAAAACGGTGAGGAAAGGGAGGCACTACTACCAAGACGGAGCCTCATTATTGACGTGCTGCGTGGCACTGCCGCCAACGGGGAGTGCCAGCTCAGTGTATTGAAGACAGAGCGATTAGCTCGATTAGCTTGTTGAAAACGGTGAGGAAAGGAGGCACGACTAGCAAGACGGAGACTGATTATTAACATGCTGCGTGACACTGCCCGCCAACGGAGAGTGCTCGGTGTATTAAAGCCTGACAACCGAGCGAGATTAGCTTGTGAGGACCCAAACCAGAGAGGTCTGCGTGACTCAACCAAATAACTCTCGCAAGCAACAGCTAGAGAAGAGCTTCTAAAACCCCATACCACAACTCCAGTAATTGTGCTCTGGAAAAGGGCTGACAATATAGTCTACACCACCCTGACCCCATAGCTGAGAGAACGACCCTGATTCCACAGCTGTATGTGTTGAGCAAATATCCATGCACTATAGACCATGACTTGAAGAGACAGTGCCAAGATATGAATAAGTTGGAGACACAGGAAACCAACGGAATATATTTGTTCGTATCAAGATGTTGACTTGCAACTCTTCAAGCCCCCTCCAAATGCTTTGAGACCTTGTTGCCTGTAGCAGTAGTGACACAGAGTGTGTACAGTGAAACCAAGATTAGCACATACCATTGCTCCACAAACACTGGCATACATTTCATATCCTACATAGCCTCTTCCCCAGGCATTCTCTGCTTGTAGTTTTACAGGCAACAGTTGGAGGTGGGGAAGACCTGGGAATGAGGTTATGTGAGATGTATGCAGTGGGAATAAGTAGTGCTATGGAACACTAATGCACCATACAACTCCCTCACGCTCGCCCCACAATGCACTGCATTCCCCTAGTATAATATACTAGGTGTACGTATTCGCAGTGTATGCCTCGCGCGCATTTCCATGACCTTTGAACCAACACGTGTGGATTACTGTTAGTAGGCGTGGCGCGTGTCTTTCGGTCATGCATATGCGCATGTGCATAGCCTCAGTCCCAGGCTCGTGCGTGGGTGGGGCATGGGAACGAGGCTAACATGTGCAACGAAGTGTAAAAAGTTTGAGAAGGAAGGCAAAGCGTACGTATTATGTTGAAAGAGTTCGAGAATGTGAGCGCGTTTTTGGACCGCACTTAACGCGAGGATATGGTCGTTTCACAAGACGACCACGCGCTTTATTTGCTTCGCTAGGCGCTGCTGCTCTCTCTCGTACTCATCGTTCTCGACGCAGACTTGGCTACATTTACGCTCTGTCTTCTCTTCCATTTTCGCGCCAGGCTCCTAGCTCTCCCTCGCTCCCATCACAATTTTTGCCATTTTGACGTCGAGACAATGATACCGCTAGCGCCGCTACAGCGCTGAGAATGATAAACTTACGTAAGTGTACACAACTTTTTGTAAACAAGCATTCCTAAGTGGGACGGATGTTTGCGCACAAGCCACACCTTCAATTGCATTCCTAAAACGTGACAAATTGCATTCCTAAAGCGGGACGGAAGTCAAGGCCACAACACCCTGCCAACTGAGAACACGCACTGCAAGATTAGTAGCCTTGCGCTAAAGCGCTCGGCAATAATACGCAGGCCAGAGGAAGCGTTGGACATCCAATCTGAGTTGATATTCGTTAATGGCATGGTGCGACTTGCCCATGAATAAAACTTTGGTAAACCAACAACTCTCCCTTCACCAGCTACACTACCCTCACCCCTCACAGCGACTCCTGATCCCGAAGCGCTTACGTGACGTCACTATGTACGTCATTGACGTGTATTGAGCGCGCTATACTGAGGCTGCGTAACGCGCGGGCATTAGCTGGTTAGGGCGTGCCTTGCTATTCACAATTGATAAACTTATGTCTGGCTCCTCCCTTGAGGGTAAAGAAGCCTTATGCTAACGTAAAGCCTTTCAAAGTGACTGCATTTTGATAAAACCATTTCATAAAGTTCTTATAGATAAGTAGTGCTTACCTCACATATGATCACACAGTAACATGGTGCTTGGTGCAGATCCACACGTTTTTTGTGCTGTTCATAAGCAGTAATGAACTGCATTTTGCTAAAGTCTATTACCAATTTAAAGTTTTTACCTACGTACCACTGAATTCTAAAGTGTTTGAGCTAAGGAAAACCTGCAGCACTAAACTGCTTATGAGCATCTTGGGGTGCAGTTACTTTGCTCGATGTAGTGGAAGATTTATAAATGTGATGGGTGGTTTATAATTGTACCATTGCTGTAACGATTGGACCAATCAGATTTTATGCTTGGAGGTTAATAAATGTTAGATACCTCCAGACGGTTTATGTTTACTGTTGACCTAAATGATGGCCAAGGGTTGCAATGCATGTGTACACAGATACTAAATGCATTTACAATAAACAAAGTTGGTATGCATGCAGATGTTGTTGTTGCAAATGGAGGAGCATCCTGTGATGTTGATGGTCGGATTGATCCAGGCTTGTGCATGAAGACATCCATAGCTAGCTGTTCTTGCAAGTACAGTAATCTGTAGCAACTTTGTTGTGGTACTTCCTCCCACACAGTACACATCACTGCAAGGACAATTAAATCTGTGTCTGTTGGAATTACCCAGCTGCTTTCAAGTACAGCATTTGTCAAGTGCAGCTATCTAGCAGCTTTGTTGTGGTAGCTTTGTCTCACACAGTACAAAAACAAAGCTTTGCCCACTGGAATCACCTGTGCTAAGTGTGCATGCAAGTATAGCATGTTAAGTGCAGCCATCAAGCAACTTTGCTGTGGTAACTTCCTCCAACACAGTACACGTCACTGCAAAACAATGCTTTGTTTTTGCCAAGTGTTTATCTTGGTTGCATAGAGATAAGCTTCTGTTTTTATTGGCACCAAATTGATTATACAACCAAGAGAAGCCGGCCAGATCATCCTATAACCATGGTTCTGCAGACGTAAACATTTGTGTGGGAGTCACCTGTTTGCATCAAAGGCAAGAAAAGGGCCATCATTTGTTGTGGTTCCCCTATAGATGTTAAGATACAGTGCCTCTGACGTCACATGCTGACAACCAGAGTAGGCAGAATAGCATCACAACACACGCTTTACCTACAGTTGTACCTGCAGAACAAAATGCGCACCCAGAAATTACTTAGTTACTCAGTCATAAACTCATGTTCAGTATCGCCCTGCCTCCCGAGGTGCTCGAAATCACACAGCAATAGTCTAAACATAAGAGAATATAGAAGTCGTGGGCTAGATGAAGTTTAAAACGCAGTAAATTGCCATGAGAACTGTTTCTATAATGACATTCTTCTGCGCTGAGCGTGAAGCGTGCAAAAATAAGGTGCCTCCTACAGGGCCACCCCATTCTTCTTGGCTAGATTCGCCCCTGGTGAATAATATGTAACTAGGTAGGAGCTATAATGGTAGCTAACATGTGAGGGAAAAAGTCTGGGGCAAAATTTCAAAAGCAGCAGGCAGGCTAATATACTAATCTGAACACTAACTACACCTCTGAACTGATTGTCTCTGAGTCCCAATCATTAAATAATTGAGCTATAGTGCAGCCAATAACCCACTTGAGAGTAACAGCAAGACCTATTGCAACACATACAGCCGCTCAATTCTCATTGCTGCTACTGTGAGTGCTGAATCAATGTGTGGATGACTCAACCTCTAGTGCCAGGTGACCTGGAGTACAACAATAACATCTGAGTGTGTAGCGTTTGTGACGGTGGAGTTTAGGAATCATATGCTGCTATTGTGGGCTGAAAATTTCCATCATAATTTATCACTACAATGTTACTTTAACCGATGAAGTACTGCCTTAGTTGCAAACAAGCCAATGTTTATTTGAAACCAAGACAACCACAGAGAAAGGTGCATGTATTTTACAACCACGATCCAGGGTTGTGCATGAAGACATCTATAGCTAGCTGTTAGGAAATTACATGCTTGCAAGTATGGCATGTTAAGTGCAGCCATCTAAAGCAACTTTGATGTGGTAACTTCCTCCCACACAGTGCACCTCACTGCAAAACAAAGTGGTTACCTTGGTTGCATAGAGATAAGCTTTTGTTTTGAGGCACCAATCTGATTATACAACCAAGAGAAGCCGGCCAGATCAGCATTTGTGTGGGAGTCACCTGTTTGGATCAAAGGCAAGAAATAGGCCATCATTTGTAGTGGTTTCCTTATAGATGTTAAGATACAGTGCCTCTGATGTCACATGCTGACAACCAGAGTAGGCAGAATAGCATCACAACATGCGCTTTACCTACAGTTATATCTGCAAAACAAAATGCGCAGAAATTACTTAGTTATTCAGTCATAAACTAGAATTTTTAACTATGTCTTCGACACACACTCCTTGCAACATAAAAAGGTGTAGCTACATGTTGTTTGTGCCTCAACTGGTTTATAAGTAAGAAATGTCTGGCGATTTCGGATTCAGGGTATTTTAACATTGCAGTTATTGTATTGTATGCTGTCCAATTATGTGATGCCAGAGGTACTGTACATCTGAACATTTGTACTATAAAAAAATAAATCTAAAAGTTTGTGCAATTATAACGCACTTTTCCTTAGTTATTATAACATGAGCAACCCTTGTATGTACACCCCACCCCACTTGATTGAACCCTTCCTAGTTGACAACTGGGGTAGACAAGCAAGGATAGCTATGAGTATTTTGGTATGTTTACCTTGTACAATTGTAAACTTAAACTGTATATTACTTCCCCCCCCCCCCCGACTAGATTAAACACTGCTAGTTGACAACTGGGATAGACAAGTGACTCGGAATAGCTATAGGATGTTTACATTAGTATTTTGGTATGTTTACATTGTATGATTGTTTTGTAACTTAAGCTGGTTACCTTGGTTGCATTTGAAGGCTCTCTGGTATTTGCTACGTGTAATTACATCACCACTATTGATGGTAATGTTTAAGAGGACACACATGTGGTATATCAGATCAAAGAACCACTTTGCACCAGGCTGCTTGTACCTACTTGTTCCACTCTATACAGTGTGGGAGTCACTACAACCACAACACATAAAGGGCCTTTTCCTGTTTTGGTGCAAGGAGGTGACACCCACATGGATGTTTATCTGCAGGACTATGGTTGTAAAATGATCTGGCCAGCTTCCTGTCTGTTTTTTTTTTCCTTCTTTTTATGGAATTAGTCTCTTAAAACTTGTTTTCAACCATGGTAACCACTCTGTGCAGCATTGGTATGATGCTGACCCAAGTTTTTAATCAAAAGAACTCACAAAGTTAATTTGCACCTACGAGTGCTGTATTTAAGCAGCAAGCGTACACTCCATTTTTATCAGAGAGAAGAATTGTGTCTATAAATTCAAGCTCTTTGTAGCTACTGATTGCAGAAATGTCGATGTTGTGGGTCACTGTGACTGTCTTGTTAGTGCTCGGGAGCTGCAACTGGACACCAGCAGGAGGACAAACTTGCTTCCTCTCAGGTACTGGAACTTTCACTTACATTATTAGTGTTGATTTTTATATGTGATAATCATTGCAATATTTGCAGCTGCCCGATTTACACTCTCCACTGTTATCGTGAGTGCTGAGAGTGTTGTGAACGGGTCAACCCCTTCTGCTAGAGTGACCTGGAGCACAACAGTACCACCTGAGTGTGTGGCGTCTGTGACAGTGGAGTTCAGAACTAGTAGTCGTGGGGCAGTAGTAGCAAACTACACAACTACCAATTCATCCCAGACCAAAGTCATTCAGAATGGCCTCCAGCCAGAAACAGTGTACTACATCACTGTGATGATAGTTGCAGGAGAATCTTCAGGTGGCACATTTCCGACATTGAGGAGCAAACAAGTGCAATTCCTTAGTGGAGGTAAATACTTAAATACATTGTATAAGAATTCCTATTATTTTATGTCAGATCTAAATTTGCATTACTCCAGGCTATAGTAAAGATAAGTATATTTCTACCATATTGTGTCATCATTTCCTTGGGTTTTAAGGTGGCACGGTACCCTGTATTTTTAAGGTCAACAAATCTGGAATCCAAGCTGGTAGACTTCTTTGTCTTGTTAAAATTTTAGCGCACAGTCTGTTTTGGGAGTCTCAAACCGTTCACGGTCCGTAAAATTGGGGCATTTCCTGTCGGCATTGCCATCCAATAATCAGTTTATAATTAAGATGTGGCCTGGCGGCACCTGGTTGGAACTTTGAAGATAAGCTTAGATCGACTTAAAAAAAAAAAAAAAAAGAAAAGAAAAAAAAAAAGAAAAAAAGAAGGAGTTTAGTAGAGTGCTGTAGCTGTAAATGTGCAGTAGCTGTGAGTAGTGCATGATGCCTGCTTGTAAAAGCAAGCTTGTGTCTAGAAGCAGCAGAAAGGCCACAGTGGCCAAGACTGTATTTGTTGAGTAGGCCCAGGTCTCGCGGCCGTATGCCTAGCCTAGTTGGGGACCGTGGCCAGGTGCTTCGAGTGCTGGGCTGGGCTTTAACTAGAATACGCAATTTATCGTTGGTGCTACACTGTGGTACCCAAGGAAGCTGAACAGTGGCTGTGTGTGGAACAGAGCCGTGAATTGTTTAGCGACATAAGGGGGAGAGGTGGGGCTAGTAATGCTTGCTTCCACTCGTGAATGAGCCCCTCCCGTAGACAAGCTGTGAATTTTTTAAAATGTGCATTCATTTTGGTGCAGTCAAAGTTGTCCATTCCAAGAGTAGTGATGAACATGAGTCTAGCCTGACTTTGAGAGTAGCTATGAACAAAAGCTAACATAGATTGGTTTGAGATACAGTGGTGGTTAGGACGCTACCTACAGTGAGCATGTAGATGCGTTCATCGAGTGGCAAAATGGGGTTCATGAATATATTAATAAGCTACTAAAACCCTTCTTAAAATTAGGCGAAGCAAGATTGCCCTAAAGCAAACCCTAATCCTGAAACTAGGAGTAACCCTGGTCCTGACTGTAACCCAGGTTTATGTTTTCGTTAACCTCCGCCGAGTGACGACCATGCCACCTTAATGTTGCATTGCAAGGTTTACAAACTATTAAATAGCAAGTGATCGTTACACTCACACCAGTCAAGCACACCTGTCAAGGTGTAAGAATGGTGCAATCATTCTTTGCAGAGAGGCACCAATTTATGATAAATTATGAACAAAGAACTGCCCCTTAGCGCAACATTATGGTATCACATACAGTGGAACCCCTCTATAACGAATACCATTGGAAACCAACATTTGCAGGTGTCCCAAGCTTGGTATATTTCCGGTAGGCGTGGTATGCGTAATCAGGCTGTTGTGCACAACGTGGTTGCATTTTCAGAGCTTTCCCATGCTGTACGCTGGCAGGGAAGGCTAAGCAGAGGCTAGTACTATGAGTAACAACGCTAATCTAATGTCAAGTTGTTAACTACAGCAGCGATGGTGGACAACTTTGCTGAAGAGGTTGACGAGTGTCCGCTAAATCAGGGTTGTTGAGTGTTGTTTGCGTACAATTGGGACCGCGAAAACTGTCCATTATACGGAGTAGCGGGGTGTCTGCTATTCAGAGATTGCGTATTGAAGTGAATGGAAGGACAGTCGGGACTTTCAGAATTGTCCGTTTTATCGTAGGTGTCCGGTGTTGAGGGGTGTCCGTTAAGTGGGGTTCCACTGTAACCTAATGGTTAACCCTTACCCTAACCCACAATATGGATGCCTAGCATAGTCTACATTATATTGAACATACAATTAACTTACAATGATTACTTTACATCTACTAAGAACTGAAAATTTTACACGTTTCAAATCTCTTATCCGTATAGCTGCATTACCTATGATGCAATTACACTTCATTAATGGGACTCCTGAAGTTGAGGGGAATAGTGCCAGAGTGGAACTTGTGGTTAATCAGTCCACAGCCAACTTGCTGTGTGAACTTCTCACCCGAGAGAAACTGGATTCACCAATGGTTGCAAACTGTGAGTGGTAAAAGTGTTATATACTTCAATGTACATGCATGTGTTTGCATTGTGTGTCAGTGGTGGTACTGGTTTGTGTCTGTATGTGTGTATGTATGTATGTATGTATGTATGTATGTATGTATGTATGTATGTGTGTGTGTGTACATTATATGATACTTCAGCCATCATAGTAATGTCCTTTACCGTGCATGACAAGGGTAAATTAATGGCTTAATTGATGAGTGGGTGAGTGAGCATGTATATGAACAACCTTAAGTGAAGCAGTGGAGTGTCTGTCTGTCTATGTATCTGCCATCTATTACGGTATGCAATCTGAGGGTTGAAAACTAATCCGTTTTGGCATTCCATGAACCCGTTACATGTACAGGTTCAAATGGCAGTGCCACATTTACTGGTATTGCTCCAGGAAAGTACAGGCTGAGAGTTGTTGCATCAGCCCCTGGCTATCTCCAGACAGCACTCAGAAGGAGGGTGGTGATTCCTGAAGGTCCCGAAGATTGCACAGCTAACCTCATTGATGAAGGCGTGGTCATTGATGGGAGTAATGTGACTGTCTACTTCCAAGGGGTAGGACCTGTGAAAGAGTTCCTGTGCATTGTGGATCGACAAAGGAAGTTTCCATGTGAGAATTTTAATGTTACCTTTTCACAATTCCATTCTGAATCTGGTGTATATGGTAATATAAGTCAGACAAAATAATATACCGTAAGGGCAGGGTTATATTTATTGTAATGTTTAACTCTATATACCTGACCAAAACTAAAGATTATACTATTAACAAGCGAACAAGACCAAACAACATTTAATGTACAATGTCATGCAAAGAAGGAATACAAATAAGTATGCAAAGAAGTTAATATACCAAACCTCATTCAGTCCTTTTTGTCTCAGAATCCATGGAATCACCTCCAAGAAAATTTCTGCTTGACAAACTTTCTGCTAAGGACTTCTCAAGTTGAGGTAGCTTAGTGCTCCCTTTATTCCAAAGCCTTCCAGCTTGCTGACTGTTTCTTTGAGGCTAGACATCTTGTCTAGCCACAATTCAGCACAAATTGTGCTATAACTTTCTCATTGAATGGGCTATGTAATTAAACAAGGGTACACCCCCAATGGACAAATTAGCTACCCTACACCTGAGGACAGATATTAGTACCAGGACAATTACAGAAAATTTACCGAAATTTGCAAGAGATTACAGTAATGTCCTTAAAATATTTTGAACTCTCCCAAAGAATAACCTGATTGTGCGGATTGCTGTGACTACATGCATGGCAATCAACTTGAATGAAGTATACAGCTATACATTATCACACACACATTTATGCACTTATATGTTTTCATGTGACTACTATGTATTTATGCAGGTAACTCTCCGGTTAGTATTCGTGGCTTTTCCGAGGGTAAACATCATTTCAAGGTTATTCCTCTGGGCTGTGGCAGGAGATACACTGCACTTCCTTTCATGTTCATCATTTGAAAGACTAGCTGATAATTTGACATAAAACAGTTTTTGTTTGCTGTTATTTTAGAGTTATCGAAGACAGTGTTAGATTTAATTGTTATAGCTAATGTTGTAACAAATTAATCATTCATGATTACGTCCAGTTTGTCACCTCCACCACACGTGCCTCCTCAAATGGCAAACTCAGACACAAGTTCTGTCGATTATCAACCCCAAAACACTTTTATTTTAACAGAATTGTGCGTTTGTGGAACCTGTTTCCTCGGATAGACCTGTCTTTATCACTCCCATCTATCAAACACCTACTTTTAAACCATTTGTGGTCAAACTTTTGCTCAAACTTTGACGCCAACAATGTATGTTCTTTTCATCTGTTGTGCCCATGCGCCAAGTGTCAACTGTAACTATCCTTGTACAAATATTTTAGTTTATGTAACAACTCTTCAGCTACACCTGTAGTAGGTGTCAGTCTGTCAGCATGCAATGATTTGTACCATCTCTCTTTCACCAAATCTCTTATATTACCACTTACGCAATGCTGTAAAGCGAAAATAATAATAATAATAAAAATAGAAGCTGTTTTAATGCAGTTAATGTGTTATATATTTGTGTCAATGTTGTATTATGGCTACTTTAGAGCCAGTGTGAGACTGCCATCAAATTTTGATGACATTGCTTCCATATATATATATCCTTGATTCAGAAAAGTGAGGTTGCCATACACACAAAACAGAAGTGCATGACTAATGATACTGTTGGCCTGGAAAGAAAGGGTATAGGATAACCTTTCCCAGAAGTGTCTTAGTGGACTGTCTTAACTATACTGTAAAGCTATATATATGCATGGGAATTCTCTATAACCACCTTGTGCTAGTACTAGTAGCTATAGCTAAAATTACTCCCAAAAATTGGAAGTGTGTCGGAGTGTGCGGACCTTGTTTTCCATTTAGAGCATACTCGTTTGTAGTTGTGTTCCCTGCTCTGTGTTGCCAAGCTGCATTTATTGTGGCCGCCATCCCGCCTGGAGCTAAAATAAAACTGAAGAAACTTTCTATCCTAAAAGTGCCTCAGAAGCGATCTCTGATTTCAAAAACATTTCATGGGGAGCATACCCCCAGACCCACCTAGCTGTTGTGTGCTTACATATACAGCATTGTTTGCCCCCACCCTACTTTCAAATGTCTTTTGCTGCCTCTAATTTTACAGGTTAATCGTTGCAACAAAAACTACTACTGCTTTCACAGAAACACTAATCAAATCAATATCGTTCAACTGCTCTTATACCCATTTTGTCTAGTTTGGGCAAATCGTTTTCATTTTAGAGTGAAAGTAGTCTAGGTATACGTATCGGTTACTAGCAATTTCAACCCTGAAATAGGTAATTCTTGACCAAACTCGACAAAATGGGTATCAAACTGTTCCATTTGGTGTGTACATTCATAATCTGGTGTTTTTGTCATTTTGGAGCGAGTGTTCTGAATAGTCTAGGTGCAGTTGTGATTTTACCACTTATATGTATCGGTTATACACACATTTTCATCCTTGAAACAAGTAATGTTTGACAGAACTAGACAAAATGGATATCAAACACTTCCATTTGATGTGTACATTCATAAGCAGATGTTTTGTTTTCATTCCCTCATGGATGTTCCATCACTTCAGTGGTTACTTATGTGAGTTGTAATCTGGTCAGGCCAGCTTCCTTTCTGGTTGCCTTGTGCAATTGCACTCCATTACCAAGATAACCACTGTCTCTTCAGCCTGTCCGCAAAAATTTTACAAGTACTTGCAAGATGATGCCTTTGAACCTGTGCATGCACATTCCTCTTAATTGAGGAAACTCTATAGGCTATATAGCCCTATATAGAATTCTATATCCCTATGATATACTTACTCGAGTTGGCGGTACTTGGAACATGTAGCAGTCCTACATAATTATGCATACCATAGTATGAGAAAATTACAGTCATGTAGCTACTTGCAAGATGATGTCTTTGAAGCTGTGTATGCATCATAGGGCTATAGCCTACAGAGCTTACACAATCAGGAGGAGTGTGGCAACTCTATGTCCCTATGATATACTTACTCGAGTTGGTGGTACTTGAAACATGTCACAGTCCTACATAATGGTAAAACATTGGTATCAAACAGTTCCATTTGGTGTGTACGCCTATACTCATAACTTTTAACATCCCTCAAAACAGGTTGTTAAAGGTAATCAACCACTAGTTATCACTTCTATATGCATGCACACTTCTTATGCATGCACACACTGACAGAAATGAAGGTGTCATAACACCTTCATTTCTGTCAGTGTGTGCATGCATAAGCATGTAAAAGTAGGGGGATCTTGGGGATGCTCCCCAGAACCTTTTTAGGAATTAGATGCTCTGAGACTGCTCCTGAGGCAATTTTGGAAGGAATTTCCGAAGCTTCCCCCCAAGCTTTACCCTCCCCACCCAAAACAAAAATTTAAGCCTACCTAAAACATTTATACACTTCTAGGCATGCTTTCACCTCTCAGATTGCATCACAAACAATCTTAGAGGACCAATTTTTCTTGAGGAGCATGCCCCCAGAACCCCCTGGGCAACACTTTATACAGCTTGCCCCCAAACTCAAAATCCTACATAGAACCCTGACAGTAGGTGATTATGCTAATTCAAAGAATGCTGTGTTTGTGATATAACTATTCAGTGGGATAATAAACTTTGCTCAAGTATCAGCTCTGTTTTCAGCACTGCATTCTTTGAATTAACATGAGAAGGACAGTCACGTAACTGTAGTGATCTAACATGTAATAATATTATAACTAGGACTACGCATGCGCATGATGCCTCGCGCCGCTCCAAGCGCCATGCGCGGATGGGGCGCGCGGCGCAGGTGTCAGGCGTTGCTCGTTTAGTATAGTGGGAGTCCAAAGAACAGTACAAAACAACGGTAACGTGAAGAGTGAGCCTAAATACCTGGCTTGTGAAGAATCTCCAGTACGTGCTTTCTACTTTTGAACTCTTTCTTGTTCTTCTGTCGCTCTCTTGGCTTTCTACGGTGGGCTGACTTCTTTGCTTTTTTGTTTTTTTCTCAGCCGGAGTCAGCAGCCGTCGGCTGCGTTCAGCACTCATTTATGCACTTCGTTCCGCAAATACGTACGTTGCGAAGGGCCAGTCGCGCTGTTCTCCCCGTCCTCCGTCGGCAAGAAATGTCGTCCTGGCTTCGTCGTGTAATGTACGTCCGGCCAGGGCGTGAGCGCAAATTGACATTCCGAGCGTGACCTCAAATTGACATTCCTAAGCGATACCGCAAATTGACATTCCTAAGCGATACCGCAAATTGACATTCCTAAGCGTGACCGACACGTACGTACGTACATACGTACGCACGTACATTGCTAATGCGCTCGGCAATAACAATTTTGCTTTTGAAGTGACTTAGGGAAGGTTATTTTGTCAAGCAGATTATATAATCCCTTTGACAAAATTTCATGGGTAACTACCGTGGAATGAGAAACAGGAAACATGTTTTCATTAGAAACATGCTTACTACTTATCATTTCATTAGTTATGCATCCATCTGTAAATAAAAGAGTAAGAGCTCTCGCCAACTGGATTAACAAATCTGCTGGTTATTTCAGCTAAGGGATTTTGTAGTGAATTAAGTAGGCTGTCAATATTAATTGCTGTAACTATCTGTGATTGTATTTAGTAGCCACTGGCAAAATGTTGGTGTTGTGGATCCCTCTGACAATCTTGTTTGTGCTCAGCAGCTGCAACTGGACACCAGCCAGAGGGCAGACATGCTCCCTCTCAGGTATGAGAAGATAGTGACTTGCATGACAGACTCTGTATTAATTTACTTACCACTACTACACATACAGCTGCTCAATTTTCACTCTCCACTGTTACTGTGAGTGCTGAGAGTGTTGCTGTGGGTACTGAGAACATGAATAGCTCAACCCATGGTGCTAGAGTGACATGGAGGACAACAATACCACCTGAGTGTGTGACATCTGTGACAGTGGAATTCAGAACCAGTAGTCGTGGGCCTGTAGTAGCAACTAATTCAACTACCAATAGATCACAGACTGAGTTAATCCAGACTGGGCTCCAGCGTGCTATGAACTACTTCATCACTCTGATACTTACTGGACAAGTCTCAAATGGTGTACATCCCACACTGAGGAGCAGACAAGAACAAGTGTGTATTGGAGGTAAATCTTTTTAAAAAAACAACATGATGTATACTGGTACATAGAAATTTGACAATTTGTAGTGTAATTCAATCACAACATGACATTTAATGGCCTAGATATACCAACTCCAATTGGATTGAGAGCTGAAGTCACTGCAGACAACACAAGTATCAGAGTGCTGTGGGGGTGGTCAAGTGAGGGTGTGGAAAATTGCATTGACCGGGTTAGAGTTTACTATCAACCTGAGGGAGGCTCTCTGATGATGTACACAGTGGGCAGTACAACAGCAGCAACCAGTGCCACCTTGCCCAACCTCCAGTGCAACACAGTGTACACAATCTGGGTTCATGCTAGAGGTGGTTCAATTGATACACGAAGTGCTCCCAGAGTGGTTTCTCTACCAGCAAGAGGTATGTATGTGCAGTGATAAAACTGTGATGCTGTTCATATACTATAATAATATAGTACAGTATTCTTTTTTTTTTTTTAGTTTGTTTTGGGTTTTTGTTCCTTATGCTTCTTACCTAGAGGATTGTGCTCCCCACTTCACATTAACTCAAGGGTGGACCATATATGGAGCTCACTGTAAAAATACTTAGGTTACTCCAACCATATTTTTTGGCTGTCTTAGCTGCACCAGTGTGACCAGTATCCAAGGAATGCTATACTAAACAGCTTTTTGAAGGTTCATTGAGGAGCGTCTTTTAATCAATCAGTACCTTTTTTTCAGGGACCTAGCTATTTGGCTGGCATTTCTATCATAACCGTATGCAACCAAGGAACTCGTCCAGGGACAGATGTGCATGTAGCTTTAAAAGGGAGAAGCTTCTCAACTACACTTTGATTCAAATTGGAAATTAGGACATATCACGTACACAAAAGGAATGCAACTGAGGTGACCAAAATATGAACAGTGTATATACTAAGGCATATGGGTTGTAAACAAAAATTGGAGTGTTTAAACTCATGTTCTAAGAACTTAGAATGTCACATTATAAGAGCTATGAGTACGTAACAATCTCTTGAAAATAGGCCCACCTAATGACACCAGTGTGACCTATTCTTTTTTGTTTGTTTGTTTTGGGGTTTTTGTCTCTTACCTAGAAGACTGTGCTCCGCACCTCACTTTAACTCAAGGGTGGATCATACATATATATGTACTAAGGCATGTGGTTTGTAACAAACTTGGACTGCTTAGCTACAATGTCACATTCTAAGAACTTAAGCTTAGAATGTCACATTATAAGAACTACAGGTAGCTAGCTACATAACGAAAATAGGCCTACCCTTGAAAATCAGCCCACCCTCAAAAATAAGCCCCCTCCCCCCTTTTTTGTTATTGCAGAGGATGCATAGTATGTATACCCCACCTAGCTATTTATGTAGTAAATTCTGCAAAGCACTGAATTGAAGTACTAGTGTGCAAGAGGAGGGACTAACAAGCAAGTGCATGACAAGAGAGGCATTGCCGAATCACTGCATACGTACAATTCTACAAGGCTAGACTAACTCCATTGAAGTGGGTGTATTTTTGAGAGAATTATCACACCTCTCCAAAATACGTGCAACCTTCTCTTTGAGGAGCCACTTAAAAGTTCATCGCCCATGGGCATATTTTCAGGAGATTACAATAACTATACCCAAATGTACATCTTTTAAGATAATTATGCAAAAGTACACAAGTAGCTACACCACTTGAAGGCATATTTCCTGCACAGAATACCACAGTTCGTTTTTATTGTCTCATGCATGCATTCTTCAAAGTTTCAAAGTTATAATAAACACAAATTTTTTCTTCTAACATTGAAAATACAAAAACAGTGTCGTTAAAGTTCTTCATGGCTTCAATGAGACAGTCGATGGAGAACATGGCAGTGAATGATAGGCAAGCGCAAAGATGTTCTGCATAGCTACATGCATGGTGTTGAATTTGGCAATGGCTGAGCATTAGATGGCATTTTCCGTCTGCAAACGGGCTTAGCCAGGAAGTGTAGGATCTTTTGGATCATTATGGCTCCAGTGCAGAGGATTGTCCCACACTTGAATTGCTGAATACAGATATGCAGCTGCTTCCTCCAGGGTCATGAAGTTGTCAAGATTTAGGAGCCTAGGATTCAGCATTTTTGAAAAGGGAGGTGGCTATGTTGGGTTCTTCAGACATTAATTTTGTCTATGATGCATGAGGGTAGAAGAGACAGAGAATGCACGGAGAATTGTTTCTCTAGCCGCAGCACTGCTGAACTAGGCCGATCATTGGACATGCTCAGGATGTGACATTTAAGCTTAGGGTGTGACGTTAACAGGTTGTATAAGCTTAATATATGTAGGATGTGACATTTAAGATTATGGTGTGACGTTTTAAGCTTAAGACCATAAACTCTGAACCTTGATCTTGGGACGTGACGTTGTACCATGCACCTTAGGCCGAGATGTTTACAGTAAGCTTAGAACGTGACGTTGTAATTACGTTCTAAGCTTACTGTAAACTGCTTACTGTAAACTGCTTACGTAAGCCGTCTGATTGTGTATGTGTTACTAACCACGTGTCGTAAGGACGGAAGTTGTAAGAAGTCAGGTTTTTGTGACTGTTGGTAGGACAGAATATCTCGTCGACATTCATGCGTGCTCTGACTACTCTTCGACGTTTGAGTGCCATTTTGACCAAGTCTAAGCTCAGAGCGTGCTTCCAGAGCCTTACTACGGCGACAAAGAAGGAGCTTTCCGCCCTTCGCGCGCGAGAGGAGAGACACCTCCCTCCCGCGATAGCGGCCTTCCTAAGCACGCTCCATCGCCATGCACCAGCCCTCCCTTTTTTGAAAATCCTGGATCCTCCGTACTCCGTCCGCTTCTTGTAACTTTGCGCCATTGATATATAGTTCTATCCGATACACGCTTAATACTTTGTGCCTTTGTACCACCCCAGCTCCTCCCACTCCCACTGAGGTCACCGTTCAGGTCACAAGTGCTTCAAGTGTCAGAGTAACATGGCAGTGGATTAGTTCGGGCCCTGCGGCTCCAAGGTGCTTCAACACCACCAGTGTGACCTACCGTCCTGAGGGAGGTGGTGAGTCCTTCCTGCTGCTCAGTGACCCAGCAGCAACTGAGGCCACTCTCACTGACCTCCAGTGCAGTACAAGCTACACCATCAGTGTCCATGCTAGTAGTGGTTCAACTGATACAAGGAGTACACCCAGAACTATTTCTCTACCAGCAAGAGGTATATACAAGAGTACAGTGATACTTTGTAATGTATTAGTACAGCATTGATTAACCCTCGGCGTGCATATGCAGCGAGGGTTACAGTAGTTGTCCTGTGTGTCTGTGTGTGTTTGTGTGTGTGTGTGTGTGTCCGTTTTCTCTATTCTGCCTTCTCGCGCTTTTAGGCGTCCAACAAGAGGTATCAGCGGCTACAGCGCGGAAGATGCAGTAAAACTAAAAAGCCGTTTTCTCTAAAACAGCTTAGTTCAAAAGTTAGAAGCGTTATAGACTTACCGCGACTAAGTCAGCGATTTTCTTCACGTGCAATGTTTCCGTATACCTCTCCGTAACACTTACATAACGGTAATGTGTGACACGTAACTAGGAGCACACGGTATTGTGGTTTTTCCGTCGAAATTAGACGATCTTTTACGAGAGGATCAGAAAAGTATGCCCACAGTGTAATACCGTAGTGCATGCAATGGAGTGCAATAGGTCTATGCGTCTGAGAAAGGTATGCCCACAGTGTAATACTGTAGTGCACGTGAAGAGCGGGTCAGTTTGTGACTGTGGCCATGCCTTCGCATCGAAGAAAAGGAAAGCACGGTGTACTGCTGTTGGGGAGCCTGAGAACGCAATGAAACGTAGAAAAGCCTTAGGCCTACTGTCTGAGGAAGAGTTATTAGTGAGAAAGAGACAAAGTCCGCAAAGTGAGTAAGAGAGCTTCTGAAACACGTGAGTGGACTTTGCACAGGCAAGAACAGAACCGAACACATATGGCAAGCATAAACACTTATCATCTAGCTTGTGCCGAGTGTTCTGCGCTTCAGTGCTGTTCTTTTTTTTTTTTTTTTAGTTTCTTATACCCAGGAGGCTGTGCCCAACACTCCCATTACCTATTATCACCTATTTTATAACTCTGCAATTTGATCATACTTCACTGATAGCTACCATGCCTCTGTACAACCTCAGCCCCACCCACTCCCACTGAGGTCACTGCCCAGGTCACAAATGTCTCAACTGTGTGGGTAACATGGCGGTGGATGAGTTCAGGCCCCACTCCTTACTGTTTCAACACCACCACTGTGACCTACCGTCCTGAGGGAGGTAGTGAGTCCTTCCTGCAACTCAGTGACCCAACAGCAACCGAGGCCACTCTCACTGACCTCCATTGCAGTACAAGCTACACCATCAGTATTCATACCAGTAGTGGTTCAACTGATACGAGGAGTGCACCCAGCACTGTTTCTCTACCAGCAAGAGGTACAGTATACAGGTCTAAAGTGTTCTTTTTCATACCACGGGCTGTTTACAGCACTTCACATTATTGTTTCCCATGGCTTTTGTAAATCTTCCTTTAATTTGATTAGCAGTTCACTGATAGCTACATGTTTACTTTGTAACTCTGTACCACTCCAGCCCCTCCCACTCCTATTGAGGTCACTGCCCTGGTTGCAAATGTCTCAAGTGTCAGGGTAGCATGGCAGTGGACTACTTCAGGCCCCACTCCTTACTGCTTCAACACCACCACCGTGACCTACCGTCCTGAGGGAGGTAGCGAGTCCTTCCTGCAGCTCAGTGACCCAACAGCAACTGAGGCCACTCTCAATGACCTCCATTGCAGTACAAGCTACATCATCAGTATTCATACAAGTAGTGGTACAAGGAGTATGCCCAGAACAGTTTTTCTTCCAGCAAGAGGTATACCTTACATCTAATGTAATTCTTACCATTAGTACTGCATTGCATATGATTTTAAGTTTCTTACCCAGCAGGCTGTGCCCAGCACTCCTACTCTTCCAATTCTGCTTTTTGATTATTGCTTCACTGATAACTGTATGTTTAACTTTGTGCTTTTGTACATCCTCAGCCCCTCCCATTCCCACTGAGGTCACTGCCGAGGTTACAAATGTCTCAAGTGTCAGGGTAGCATGGCAGTGGACTAGTTCAGTCCTAGCTCCTTACTGCTTCAACGAAACCTATGTGACCTATCGACCTGACGGAGGTGGGGAGTCCTCCCTACAGCTCAGTGACCCAGCAGCAACTGAGGCCACTCTCACTGGCCTCCAGTGCAGTACAAGCTACACCATCAGTGTTCATACCAGTAGTGGTTCAACTGATACAAGGAGTGCCTCCAGAACTGTTTCTCTACCAGCGAGAGGTACAGTACAAGCGTACAGTTATAATTCTAATGTAAATTGTAATATTGCATTGTTTAACAGTTTGCATTC
Organism: Agelas oroides; assembly: GCA_949130485.1. Lineage (NCBI taxonomy): Eukaryota > Metazoa > Porifera > Demospongiae > Agelasida > Agelasidae > Agelas > Agelas oroides. The sequence continues at coordinate 2,638,679 of OX422189.1, forward strand.
CTTACCCAGCAGGGTGTGCAATGCACTCCGCATTATACATTATCTCCTATTTCTGTAATCCTGCCTTTTGATTATTGCTTTATTGATAGCTATCTATTTACTTTTTGCGTCATTGCTACCTCAGCCCCACCCACTCCCACTGAGGTTACTGCCCATGTCACAAATGTCACAACTGTGAGGGTAACATGGCAGTGGAATAGTTCAGACCCAACTCCTGACTGCTTCAACACCACCACCGTGACCTACCTTCCTGATGAAGGTGGTGAGCTCTCCCTGCAGCTCAGTGACCCATCAGCAACTGAGGCCACCCACACCGACCTCCAGTGTAACACAAGCTACACCATCACTGTGGTGGCCACTGCTGGAGAGCACAGAAGGGAGGGTGTGGCAGAGTTTCCATTAATATTAGAAGGTACAGTACTTTTATGTGTATATAGCTTGGATTCTATCTAGAAGGTTGTGTTATCATGGCAGAGGAACTTTTTCAGTTCCTGGTAACTTCTGATTGTGTTACTGAGTCCAATTCCACAGATTTTGTTGGATCTCTGCTCTACAAATGAATCACATGCGAAAAAATACTTTTAGCCATATGTTAAAATAAACTGTTACTCCAATTTCATGGTTCTTTGAACTGGTTTAATACTATTTGGAGAATTCACCAACATAATTACAGTTACATCAACACAGAAACTTGTTTGTTATTCATATGTAACTAAGACATTATGCATCAATTTGTCTGCTATTATTCAGTTCTGAACCACCAAATAATAGCCAGCAGATAGATCCATAACTATACATGTGTAAGTGGCTAGCAATACATTGCTCAAGTGTCTACATTAGCTTTGCAACTCTGAATTGTAACAAGGTGTGTTTGTAAATTCTTTTCATAGTAGTTACTAGCTCAAAGAACTGCAACAACCACTTGGAGGTGAGTAGTTAATGAACTGCTTGTTAATGGAACGGCTGTATCGTCATGAGAACTCTTGTGACCCATTTAAGTCCATTCAAGTTACCAGTTATATGCGTCATAAGAGAGACTCCTTGTTTAATTTTTTATTACCAAGAAAGGTTACTATGTCATTATAGTGACTACTACAGTGAGTCAAGTTCCAGTTATATACATGTGGCAATACACGACACCAGAAACATGGCTGCATCCACAGGAAAAAGGGAAGCATGGCATGGCCTTTGCCTACTATATACCAGTAAAACTGGTAAACACAGACTGGCATGGTATTTAGCACCACGTTGGTTTAGACAGTTATGACTCAGCTGTAAACAAGCACATGGAGGTATGAGGTGAAAATAGAGGAAAATGAAAAGCAATTGGGAATCGAACCCAGAACTCCTGGCTTTGAGGTGCCATTACTCTGACCACTGAGCTACGACCAAAAGTCAACCAGCAGCTCTCACAATCATATTCATTACCCACAATCTGGTTTGTCATATATTTGAGAACACACATTGCATTGTTGCATAAATAGCTACATGCATATAGTGCTGACCAAGCAAGAATTGCTAGCATGTGGCTAAGTGCAGGATCAAGTTTCAATAATAGATTTCTTTGTTGGCCTGCTACCTGGATCTATCTATATAAAATGCTTAATAACACACACACAAATATACCATAATTGGGGCGGCCTGAGCGAGCCCCACACTAGCGGGACTGAATTGCGCACATGCTTGTGTATGCTTGGACTGACTAAATTTCAAACATACACCATCACCCTGTCGTCCGCTCGAGGTCACAACTGTCAGCACACCAATGCCTACTTTGAAGGTATCTCCTTGGAGAGAGTTCCTTGCGGATTCGGCAGCTTAGCCCCGGGATGTTGTCCATCGACGCCCTTGCAGTCGGAGCATGAAAACAGTGTGTCGCGAAGTACAACACTATGAATATTTCGTAAAAATCTACACACTTTGGAAGAACAGATTGCTTAACGCTTATTACCACACACTTGCATGCACACAGCACAGTTAACTTCTGTCTATCAAGCCTCAGAAAAGTAGTCGAAAATATTGAGAATCACCCAACAGGTGGTATAGAAGGTGTGAATAATCAAAGACCAGAAAGGTTGACATCTAGCTTTTAATTCAAAGGCCTCTCCATTCCTTAATGGTACACCCACATCCATTTATCTCACCATACCTGCAGGAACTGATTGTGCATACTGTAGTGCTGAAACTACAGACTTTCTCTCATGGCCAGATACTCCTGCTGGTACCACCCAGTCCCTCCGCTGTCCCAACACCACCACCACCATAATCAACAGGACCTGCAGTTTGTCTGGTGTGTGGGAGAGTGTAGACGCTTCTCTCTGTATCCCTTTCACCTCCATCAATCCTGTGAGTGATGGTGCAGGGTTCCTGTTTTAGCATAAGATCAGGAACATAGTTTATACAAGTGTACTGGTCCATTCACAGACACAGAGTAACATCCCACTTGAGGAAGTCCTCACAGATTTACGAACGACAGTGACAAATGCAGCCACTAATGAACAGGGACAGACAATGGGTAACCTTGCCATGGTTGCAGCTACATTTGAAAGATTTGCAGAACTCATCGATGAAAGAACTGTAATTCCAAATACAGTGAGTTTGTTTTGCTTGACTGATATGAGTATGTATAGCAATGGTTTGAGCCCTGCCTCCCACCTCTTCAACCTCCCTGCTTCAGACAGTGCAGCACCTGATCAACATATTGGATGGCTTGCAACAATGGGATGAGAATGTACTGCAAACAAATGCCTCGAAGTGAGTTTGGACACATATTGCTCATATCTCCAATTCCAATGGCTAAATCTGAGGATGATAGGTAATATAATGATGCTTATCACCATCATCTTTGGTCCTTGCAGTATTGTGCGCTCCTTTGAGACAATTGTAAGTGTGTTTGCCCAGCAGCAGGAAGATGGGGACCGTTTTTCTGTGATGACAGATAGCATTCTCTTTGTTGCTGAGCTTGTGAGTTGGGATGCATATTCACTTGAAGGAGCTCGCCATTATCATGATTTGCACACTGTGTGATGTATAACTAGTGGTGGTTAGAATATTACAGTGCACAGGTGATGTGGAAAATTATTTTTCATCCCTATTGTTACAAGTGCATAGTGCAATTAACAGTGTGATTTTTTTTCATTGTATAAGTGCATAGTATGGTGATAGCAGTTTTATTCCCTGTCACTCACATCCGATGAGGCCTAGTATTGGCGGTGGGTGACTCTGTGTAGCATCTTTTTCAGAGAAATGTGATTCATTGAATGTTAGCTAATGCATTTGCTATATACAGACCAAAATACCATTTTCAAGCTAATCTTCACTGACACACCTCCAATCTCATTGCCGATTGATGTGTAGCTAGCGTGTAGTACAGTTACTGCATGTTAAATGCATATTGTGTTGCATGCTCATTGCTATATTAATTGTTGAATTACATTTAGCTTGCACTAGAAACATGTTTATCAGAGTGTTTTTCTCTTCAATTGTACTTGCTGAAATACATTAATTAGGACATTTCATTCAAAAGATCTTCATTACTGAACACATGCATATAGTGATAATGCCCTACCATTATTATGGTATTCATAGTTCCATGGATAAATGACCAATGAACCACATTTCCCTGTAACAAGCCTGAATGTTATTTTATTGAGTCATCCACTGTGCAGGACACATTTTGACCTGGCTGGAAAATGTGAACCATTTTTACAGGTGCATGGACTTGCCTTTTCTATATAGTGAGGTAGCTGCATGCCGTGAAGGCAGCACCTCATTGTGCAGCTGTCCTCTTTTTTTTTCTTCTTCGAAATTGATACACAACGCATAGTCAATGAACCTTTCATTTGTGAAATATATCTTAAGATGTGCATGTCACCTAGTAGATCTAGTTTAGAGAAGGCAAATTTTGGTAAAATGTTGTTTTTTTTCAAACTTTATATCCTGTTGATCGTGCAGTAAATCAAACGAAATCACTTGTAACAGTAGAGTATCAGCTTTGATTGGAGATCTTACAATCCACCTGATGGCACACATTGTTTAGCTCAATCCCATTGACTCCTACCAAAGGCTGTGATATGCTCATATCTTTTTTCCAACCTTTGTGCCAACTGTAACTTGTGCAATGTTTCCTCCATTGTTGTAGCTATCACAGACTGACCTGGCTGCAAGTGGCAGAAACTTTTCATCAAGTGGCCAGACAGGAAACTCCAGCATTAGTACCCTTGATGTGGATGAAACTGCAGCTGTCTTTTTACCAGCACCTCTTTTCCAATCAATCACAAATCGGACCAATGTTGGAATATTTTTTAATGTTTATGACACTGGAGTGCTCTTCCCAATCCCAAAGGAAACAAATGCTTCAACTACAACTGTTGTAGGTAGCCCAGTTCTTGCAGCTACTGTAGGATCTGGACTAAATTTTAATGGACTGGCAGAACCTGTGACCATCATGCTGCGGTTGAATCAACTGGGGGTGAGTGACAAAAATGTGGTTTTGTACCTAATTTTTTTCATGGAGCTTATGGATCAAAGCACAATGTCATAGTTTAGTGATATTTACTTGCAACTGGTTTCTTAATCACACGAATGCACACTTTTTTTTTTTACACAGAATTCCACAAATCGACCACCACAATGTGCCTCTTGGGATTTTGATCTTGAACGTATGCACTCAGTACAGCTATAACTGTTTCCTGTGTTGCTGTCACACCAGTCTAACTGACTTTCATGACTGTGTCATCTCACCTGTAGACCCAATCTGCGTTCAACTTACACACTGCTGTACAGCTAATTTTATGTCACATTACATCATATAGATGTGTATTTTTTGTGTCATTACAGAGTGGACAGCAGAAGGATGTGAGACCAATATAAATGGAAGTGTAGTGACTTGCAATTGCAACCACCTCACCAACTTTGCAATCCTTGTGGTTAGTACTTCTATGACTCAAAAGATACTTGTACAACTTGAATTTGAATCAGGTCACTCTGATTTTCCAGGATATCTGCTCCAGATTTCAAGACTGTATGCCATCTCCTGTACTTGATACTGTGCTAGAAACACTCAGCATTATTGGGGTGGGCCTTTCCCTCATTGGGATTATTGCTACAGTTGTCACCTTGCTTCTTTTCAAGTGAGTGTCAGTTCGTGCAGAACTAGAAAGAGTTACCCCAAACTCTTTGTGTGTTCAATGCCATGCCTTGCTAGAAATTTTCCTGACACCAATGTATACTTCTATAGGAAACTTCGTAGGCGAGAGGCCACCAAATTTCACATCCAGCTCTGCATAGCTCTACTTTGTATGCTGGTCATCTTTGTGGCTGGTATTGACCGAACTAGTGTGTACGGAGTCTGTGTGGCTGTGTCAGCCTTGATTCACTATTTCACACTGGTGGCTGTGATGTGGATGGGTGCAGAGGCTGTGCTTATGTTTCGGAAAGTGGTCATTGTTTTCAGTCAAACCACCACCAAATTTATCACTGCTGTGTCACTTATCTGTTGGTGTAAGTGAAATACAATGAGGGAGTGATTTGTGTCAAATGTAGCCCATCTACCAGCAATGAGCATACATGTCTATTTCATTATTGTGCACAACATGCCATCTTATAAGTCCTATATACTCTCAAGAGTGCATAATGATCCTCTTCCTTCTGTAGTAGATCATGCACACACCCTCACACTACGATGTTCTACATTGGCATAGTAACATGCATCAACAGTCAATAAATCACATCTCTGTCAAAAAAGGTGTACCTAAGCATCACACAGAGTGACCCATGGCACAGGACATGTCAACATGCATGCATGGTGTTTGTGCAAGATGGCATGTTGTCTATGCATGACGAAACATTTTGTTAACATTGCTAGCCTTGTCCCCACCATTTATGTTGTTGAGAAGTGAGCCAGGAACAAAACTAGCTTACAGTTTGAACAATAGTCTTCAAGCGACGAGTGCGTGAGTGTGTATGTATGTGTGGGAGGGCTAATACAGTAACCTTTTGTTTGATCTCAAGATTTGTCTTTTTCTCCAGTGGTACCGATCCTTCCTGTGGTGATTCCAATGGCTTTAGACCTCTCAGATGCAGTCAGCAGAGATCTTGTTGTACGCAGATCTACACCAGATGTTCAGGGATTGTGAGCCATTAATTTTTGAATGTAACGTACAGTGCATGACACTGATACCTAGTAGCACACAACATAAGTGGATACATTTTGTCTTGTTTTTCCCTCCAGCTGTTTTGTCTTTGATCCTGCAGTGTTCCTTGGTGCCTTCCTCGGCCCCATCTTTGCCATCCTGCTCTTCAACATTGTCATCTTTATCACGGTGATTAGAGTACTTATTAAGCACACTTGGAACGCACATGGCCATAATAAAGAACAAATGAACAAGAAGGTTGCCATCAAATTGCTCGTCAGTATTGCAAGTGTCATGTTCCTCTTTGGCTTGACATGGCTCTTTGGTGCATTTACGGTCATTGGGTTTGGTGACGCTAGAGCTTCGACTGCATTTCAAGTTCTCTTCGTGATCCTCAATGCTTTTCAGGGTTTCTTCATCTTCCTGTTTTTCTGTGTGTTCAGCAGAGACGCTCGAAATTCTTGGTTAGAACTGCTCTCTTGTGGCCATTATCAATCTAAGTCATTGCATCGATCACAGACGAGGTATGCTAGCTCCAGAAGCAACCTAACTAAAAAGGTTAAAGCCACCAGTGCTACTAACTCAGACTTCACTTCAGTCAGTGAGTACAACAGAAGTGAGTACAACACAAATACTGATGACCACAGCATGAAGGAAATAACTGCAGCACACCAAGCAAAGCAGAATCTCTCCTTCAAGAAAATTCCAGATATTCATGAGACTGACACTAGCATGGACAAGAAAGTGGACCTTAAGTCACCAGAGATGAAGGAGGAAGTGCAAGTGCTTGAAAAGTACAAACATCCTGGTGAAAGCTGTGCTGAGGTTGACGTTTTGGATGGCAAGAATGATGGTAGTGATACTAAATGATATTTACACCAAATGCTAATTACGTATATATTCAGTGACATTACAAGGCTTATGAACTATTCCTAATAAGGCATTAATAAGTCCTAGAACAAACAGTGCAATATTCTGTCGTTGTACTACTAATTTTATAAACCTTCATCAATGCATTACCAATAGCTTCATACAGCTCATATTTTGTTCGCAATGCCAATGAAGATAATCATGTCAGTTATCATGGCGTATGGTAGTAAGGCATGACCCCGGAAAAAATGGCGCCCACATTAAAAGTGCACAAATGACACGTTCGAAATGTCTGCGTTAGATCAGTCAAAGACCTCCATGAGCCATATCAGACATTATCGAGTGCTTCCATGAGCAACGGGACCGTTAACTTTGGCGGAGAGCATCGCTGAAGTACCAGACCAGCTGGTCGCTAAAACGGTCGTTACTAAAACCCGGAACGGAACGGAACGATGGCGGAACATTCCGTCCCGTTCCGCCTACTAAAATACGGAATAGTTAGTGAGTAGTCCTCCAGTTCCGTCTCGTATTTCTGCTGCCCTCTGCTATTTAGGAGCATGCACCTTGGTAGGGAGCTTAGAGAAGTCAAGGTAAGTAACCATCCATGCTATCATAAGCTTATAAGCAGTGAATAAGTGTGATGCGAACGCCCCGGGCAACTACCCACCATACACGGCGACTAAGCACTTACTCCGGCGTTCTCTAAGCTATCTGAAGACAATGTATGCAGTTATGCTAAGCTCCATGTTCACAGATAGCAGAGGTCCCTCGTACTTGTACGGATCGTGTTAGCTTCTTGGTTGAGTGAAATAATTTACGGCGATGCTGCTGATCCATGAAAGCAGAGGTAAGTCGCCATGCATGTATGTTACATGCGCAGATGTTCAACTTGTACACTGAAATCATGAAGCTAGCAGAAGAAACTTTTGTGATCACTGTCTTCGTTTGTGAGCTACTTTTATCCACGCGCAGTTCCGTATTTTAGTAGGCGGAACGGGACGGAACGTTCCGCCATCGTTCCGTTCCGTTCCGGGTTTTAGTAACGACCGCTAAAAGGGGCAAATCGTCTATCTTCTGACTTTCCTTCTTTCTTTCTTTCTTTCTTTCTTTCTTTCTTTCTTTCTTTCTTTCTTTCTTTCTTTCTTTCTTTCTTTCTTTCTTTCTTTCTTCCTTTCTTTCTTCTGTCAGTGTAACTGTCAGCCAGGCTAGCACGATAACGGCTGAAGCTATTACAACGATTCAAACGCGAAAAAACAGCATAAATCACCGGGTATTGCACTCACTACTTATCGTTATCGTAGAACTCGAACTATTCTTCAGTGATTCTCAAGGACTCCGATGTTAATACTTAGTGCTATACGCCATTTTGTTACAATTACAATAACATTATTCATAGCGCGTACGCCCCAGGAAGCTCAACTGAGCACGTGTTTAGATCTAGCTTACCGTGAAAGATAAAGACGGCAACAGCCAAGTCAGGTAAACAGACATAGGGGGGTTGTGCATGTTTCCAGGAGAAGTATTATAATAAGGTATGTATTGCTAGAACTGCTGTAAATGAAAGTGTATGTGAGGACTCCCACAATGAGTACATGTAGTTTGCAAGTGCAGCAGTTTCTACTTCCATTTAGACCGTAGCTGAAATCTAGTTAGTTGCTAGTCATATAACCCACCTAGATACGAGGTATACTTGATGGTTAAAACACTAGCTGGTACTTGCCAGCTAGTGTTCTAAATTTGCCAGCTTGTGTTTTAACCATCAAGTTATTTGTATCTAGGTGGGCTATATGACTTGGAACACTATAGCCACTGATATTCAATTTTATTGTCAACTTTCACATTTCAAATTTGCTTGTTAGTCATTTACAACAATGCATATACCATGTTTACTGCAAGTTGATGGTAGCATTTTGGGTGTCTTCTTAACATCCTCCTTTTGTGTTGTGCCTCTGAGTTTCCTCCAACGCAGCAAGTAGGAGCCTATTGGTAGCTTGGTATACTCGAACTGCTCTAGTGCAGCTAGTAGCACTGAGTCAACAGTGCATGGCTTCATTCAAAAACTTTTGCACTAGAGGAGGAGGCCACAGAAACTGGTGGTGGTTCAGCTCCATAGACCCCTATGCTGTGGTTTCAAACGGATTTGCTACTCACCATCAAACTGTTCCTGTAGCTAATAGGGTCTTACGACTCAATACTCTGTGGTGACAGTCTATGGAGAGTTTTTTGGTGAACCCATTAGTAGTCCACATGAAGTGAGCGCGGGATTTATAAGCTTGCATGCAAAGCCTCATTAAACTCGTGCTTTGCACTTGGTTTTTATGAGGCTTTGCTTGGGGTTCTAAACCCCCCAGATAAAGAAGTTTGATGTCTGGATTGACAATTTCACTTAGAAGCATTTGACTTTATGACAATTCTTAGTTCTTTGTGAACAAAAAAGTTCTGTACTATCATACTGCACACACCATGCATCTTCCCCTCGGCCGGCTACTCTTCTCTGTTACCATTCCTAATAAACTACCAAAAACAAAAACAAACAGCAGGAACAAGTCACAAAAACGTTTTCTGAATGAAAACAAGCGCATGTAGGGATGGAACCTGAGGTAACCATTATTAACTGGGACAGGAACTAGTTGGGGCGAGCCTGAGCGAGCCCCACACTAGCGTGACTGCATTGAGCACGTGTGTGTGTATGCTTGTTTGGACCGACCACTTACCGTAAATTTCAAATGAGCGCATTCAATATTTCAGGATGATTGAATGTCCACGCCGACGTGTACCCCCCAGGCTCGTGTACTTCAGCCAAACCGTGAGAACGAGCGTGAAGGGCTACTGCCAGACTGCAGGGTCGACGTGATAGAGAGCGAGAGCGAAGACGATTCAAGTTGAATGCGTTGGCAGCACGCACGGCAACTTATTTTCTGAACTATGGTGAGTCTGACGATCGCGTGCAAGCCAGGCTACGAGTGACAGGCAGCAGGATGTACGCTGGTTTCAGGTACGCGCTTGGCATGACCGCTCATACATAGCAGGGATCCCCCTGCTAGCTCATGGATTGACTGTGAAGCTTAGCCCATGCCAGTGTAGCCCGGGCATAGTAGTCCGGCTGGACGAATAGCTGCATGTCTGTGTGGGCATCCCAAATGCAATCTGCTTCTCGCTCAGGCTCGCCCTAGGATGATTCAGCATCTTTCTAGTTTAGTTATTGTATTTGTGTGACGTCATTAATGGTACCTTATTTAAGATCATGTATGAGCTCTTTTATTCATTCTTTCCTTGTACTCGTGTCGTTTGAGATGAATGGCGATCTATTGTAGTTAAGGTCTAAGACTAAGTTACTACATTTTGGCGACGAGGTCGAACTAACCCGAGCCATGGCCACTCACGGCAGTATTCCAAAGTTCCACCCTGGGAAAGAAGACTGGAGCACGTGGATCGCTCAACTACAGTACTATTTTGCGGCAAACAAGGTCACCGAGGATGACCAGAAGAGAGCGATCCTGTTGTCTAATGTGGCTCCTTCCGTATTCAAGTTGATTCGCAACATTCTTGGCGATGAGTTGCACACTGCAACGTTCGAACGCATCACAAACGCCGTGGAGTCTCACTACCAGCCAAAACCCTCTGAAATTGTACAACGATACAGGTTCAATACCCGTACTCGCAACAGTGGGGAAACTGTCGCTGTTTATGTCGCCGCTTTGCGAGACATCGCGCAAGATTGCAACTACGGGGACACTCTGAAGGAAATGATACGAGACAGACTCGTCTGTGGAATAAATCACGAAGGAATACAGCGAAAGCTGTTGGCAGAAAAGAGCCTGGACTTTGACAAAGCTTATGCATTGGCGCTATCGATCGAAGCAGCAGAACGTGATTCCAAAGATCTGCGAAATCCCCCTACCCCTCAGCTCGTTCAATATCAGGCCAGCGGCAACCCACCGAAGTTAGATCCCGTTACTTGCTACAGACGTGGTGGACCTCACTTGGCCACGGTATGCAAACATTTAACCACAGTATGCAATAATTGCAAAAAGAGAGGCCACTTAGCACGTGTGTGCAAGTCGAGTAGAGCCAAGCAACGGAGGCCAGCAGAGCAGAAGCAGAGTGAAACCAACAAATTTGTAGGAACGGAGACAGGTACTGCAAACGAGCAGGTGGATCGTGATGATGCCTATGAAGTTTTGAAAACTCTCAGGAATTCTGAACAAGAACCAATCATCATGGATCTACACCTGAACGATGTCCATGTACAAATGGAGCTCGACACAGGAGCCTCGGTGTCAGTTCTCAACCAAGCTACTTACGAGAGAATCAGCAAGAATGGTGCATTGCCTCCACTTCAACCCCCTCAAGTCAAACTCAAGTCTTACACAGGAGAGGCCATTCCAGTACTGGGAACCACGACCCTCAAAGCAAGGTACAAAGCAAAGAAATGCTATGTAGTAGTACATGTGGTTTCTGGGGACGGGCCAAATCTTTGGGGTAGGAATTGGCTAACCTTGTTTGAGGTCAAGTTAAACAGCAACTGTCTAAACAGAGTGGAGCCTTCCCAAGCCTTGCAGACAGTGCTACAAAAACACTCCAAAGTTTTTTCTGAGCAATTAGGCTGCTTCAATGGTCCACCAGTTCACCTGTATTTGGATGAGAAGGTGAAACCCAAATACCACAAGCCTAGGAAGGTACCATTCTCTCTTAAAGAGAAAGTAGACAAAGAACTGGAGAGATTACAAGATGATGGCATCATTTCCCCCGTTAAGTACTCCAAGTGGGCAGTTCCAGTCGTACCAGTACTTAAAAGGGATGGTACAGTACGGTTGTGCGGTGACTACAAGGTCACAGTGAACCAAGCACTCATTGCAGAGACCTACCCACTCCCAGTTGTGGATGACTTGTTGGCAGCTCTTGCCAGAGGCAAAGTGTTCTCAAAGCTTGACATGTCGAATGCATACTTACAGCTTCCTCTGGATGAGGCATCCCAACAGCATGTCGTCATAAACACACACAAGGGACTTTTCAAGTATCATCGTCTACCATTCGGAGTATCCACTGCACCCTCCATTTTCCAGAGGTGTATGGACTCGGTACTGCAAGAATTGGAAGGGGTGGTTGCCTTCATCGACGACGTCCTGGTCACTGGAGAGACGGAGGAAGAACACCTCCAGAATTTAGATGCAGCACTTCAACGCTTGGAAGAGGCTGATTTCACACTCAAAAACATCAAATGTTCGTTCATGCAACCAGAGATCGACTTCTTGGGCTACCACATCGACGCAGACGGTCGACACCCGATGGATGAAAAGATTCGTGCCATAAAAGAGGCCCCTACACCCAAGAATGTGTCTGAGTTATGCGCTTTTCTCGGGCTGGTCAACTATTATAGCAAGTTCCTTCCCAACCTTTCAACAACACTGAGACCATTGTACATACTCTTGCTGAAGCACAGGAAGTGGACCTGGGGGGCGGAATAGGAGAAGGCCTTCAACGCAGCAAAGCAAGCTCTACAGCACAACTCCGTCCTGGTGCATTTCGACCCAAAGAAACAGTTGGTTCTAGCCTGCGATGCGTCACCCTATGGGATAGGAGCAGTGTTGTCCCATGTCATGGAGGATGGCACAGAGAGACCGATCACATACACTTCTCGAACACTCAATCAAGCTGAACAGAACTACTCCCAATTAGAGAGAGAGGCTTTAGCCATTGTCTCAGGCGTGAAGAAGTTTCATCCGTATTTGTACGGCAGGCAGTTTACAATCCAGTCAGATCACAAACTTCTCTCCTTTTTGTTTCACGAGTCCAAGTCTATTCCTCCCATGGCATCATCACGAGTGCAGAGATGGGCATTAGCTCTTTCAGCCTACCAGTACAATATCGAGTACAAGGCAGGAAGTCGCCTTTGTCATGCTGATGGGTTCAATAGACTTCCACAACCTGCAACCATCATAAATGATGGGCAAACTCCTGAAATGACCTTCCTGATCAACCATCTCTCTTCAACTTGTATGACTGCTTCGCACATCAAAGAATAGACAAGCAAAGACAAGACCTTGTCCCAAGTGAAACGATTCATTCTCATAGGCTGGCCGGAAAACCTGAAAGACAAAGAGTTGAAACCATTTTTCACCCGCAGAGATGAACTCTCACTTTTAGACGGATGTGTACTCTGGGGCACTCGCGTAATTGTACCTCCTCAAGGAAGCAAAGCAATTCTAAATGAACTTCACAAGACTCATCCCGGTGCAAGTCGTATGAAGACGTTGGCCAGAGCATATATTTGGTGGCCGAACATGGACGCTGACATTGAACAGTTAGTCCGCGCATGCTCGGTTTGCCAGGAATCGCGTCCAGCTCCACCCTCTGCTCCACTCCATCCTTGGAGTTGGCCCAGTGAACCTTGGTCTCGCCTTCACATAGACTTCACGGGTCCCTTCATGGGGAAAATGTACCTCGTACTGGTTGACGCCCATTCTAAGTGGATGGATGTGGAAATCATGTCGCAAATCACAGCCTCACAGACAATTGAGAAACTGAGATTGATTTTCGCTGTCCATGGACTGCCCAAGAAAATTGTGTCAGACAATGGACCAACATTCACTAGTCAAGAATTTCAAGAGTTCATGGAAAGAAATGGTATTGTCCACGTGAAATCTGCACCGTATCACCCCTCATCAAATGGGTTAGCCGAAAGGGCAGTGAGATCATTTAAGCAAGGTTTAATGTCAATAACTGGAAAGTCTGTCCAAGAGAAATTGTCCAAATTCCTTCTAAAATATCGCATTACACCTCACTCAACCACCGGAATTCCACCAGCTGAAATGCTGATGAAGCGTCGTTTGCGTACAAAGCTAGATTTTCTTTACCCGGATGTGAACAAGAGAGTTGTACAGCAACAGGAAAAACAGAAAGAGACTCACGATAACTCATTTCCTATTCGCACCTTCAAAGCTGGAGATCTTGTTTACACTGAAAATTTTACTTCATCTCCGAGATGGATTCCAGCCACTGTGTTGCATTCCACTGGTCCTTTGTCATATCTCGTGAAGACTACAGATGGTAGAGAGATTCGTCGTCATGTGGACAATCTACGTGCTCGATATCAGACTCAGTCTGTGAACACTGAACACAAGAACTCTGATTTGATTGATCCTCTGATTTTTCCTGATTCTCCTGAACCGGTTGTGGACTCAACACCTCAAAGTTCACCAGTTGTTACTGAACCTAGGGGACCTCGACGTTCAAATCGAACCCATCATCCCCCTGACTATTACAGCAAGTAGGAATTTGAGGGGGGTGAGATGAGGTAACCGTTATTAACTGGGACAGGAACTAGTAGTGTAATTTAGTTATTGTATTTGTGTGACGTCATTAATGGTACCTTATTTAAGATCATGTATGAGCTCTTTTATTCATTCTTTCCTTGTACTCGTGTCGTTTGAGATGAATGGCGATCTAATGTAGTTAAGGTCTAAGACTAAGTTACTACAGAACCCTCTAAAACCAACCAAACTAGATGGGAATGACACCACAACAATTTCACACCATCCCTACATCTTGTGCCATTTTGCCAACTATGCACACCACAAAACTCTCTAGTCTATTCACACCCACTAAATGAACACTGAACAATGTACAGCCTTCTACATAAAAGACAATCCACATTTGCCATGTTCAGCAGCAATAAAATTTCACAACATAACTTACTCCAACATACCATACAGACCCAGCTCATGCACTCCACTGTTTCTACATTCAAGACTAGTCTCGCAAGCCAGATCCTTTCCGTTCCACAGCACCGATCGCTTTCAGTATCGGCATGCAGAGGAAGGAGCTAAGAACCGTCATAAATTCAAACACTTCGAAGTGAAATTGAAAATCCAAACATCAAACTTCTTCCCTCCGCGTGCCGCATACTAAAAGCGATCAGCGCTGCGCGGAAAGGGTCTGGCTTGCGAGACTACTCCAAGACAGACCATATCTGCCATGGTCAGTATAGCAACTACATTGCAGCCACCCACAACATAACTCACATTAACATGCACTCCACACCCAGCACTACCCACCCCACTGCCTTCCACAACCCTCCTATGCACACAACTAACAAACACAAAGCATATATATAGTTGGTAAAATGGCACAAGATGTGGGATGGTGTGAAATTGTTGTGGTGTCATTCCCATCTAGTTTGGTTGGTTTTTGAGGGTTCCATCCCTACATGCACTTGTTTTCATGCAGAAAACTTTTTTGTGACTTGTTAAAATGATTTCTCTTGCATTGTCTAAATATAATCTAGCACCTAAATGGTGATGTGCATGATTAACAGACATTTTTCCCATGCTGAAGGGAGTGTTAACACAATGTTGAATGTTAAACGATTTCATAGCACGTTACTATGACAAAGAAGCACTGTAAATACAATCCAATACTCAGCTATAACTCCTGCACTGAGTATTTGTACTAACATATTGATCTGTGAAATACGAGGTAGTATTAAATGCTGAAGGTGATCAGTGTTTTCAGAGTCAGCCACAGTGGTGTTGCTACTAAAATGTTTTTAGTGTTTGACAGAATTCTGTGGTGACCACTGTGGAATGATAACAGTAAACAGGTTTGTATCTGAAACAGGCTGTCTATAATTACCATTCCAGTGGTTATGCTATTAAACAACAGTGAGAACTCACAATACAGTGGGTGGTTTCAACTTCCATTTTTAGTTTGTTAAATGAGAACAGCTGTCTGTATCTGTACGTCACTGTCAAAAATTGCTGTTTTAGCAAATAATACAATCGTGTGACTATCCTTCCTATGCTAATCCAAAAGATGTAGTGCTTGTAAAACATTTTGTGGGAGGCTAGTAAAGTTCATTCAAGTGCAGCTCCCACTGTATGAATTCTTTTCTAGCACTACTATGTGTAGTAAGCATAGCCTCGTTCCCAGGCCCCGCCCAGCTTTCCGTCGCTTGCAGTACGGAAAAGCGGTAGAGGGCCTGGAATAATTCATCACGTGAGTGACGTAGGGGTAGAGAGAAGGGTAGAGAGGACTTAATTGAGCGTAGGCGGATCGTCGATGTGCCCACGCACGTAGTTGATCGATAATCGACAGTACACGTAGCTGCTTTTTAGTAGGAGCCCATTCTGGCAGTTTTTTCGAACAATAAGCGCAGAGAAAACTTGAGCAAAGCCTAGGAAATGGCCGCCTTGGCGTTTGGGAACGAGGCTATAGTAAGCAGAGTAATGCAATTGTAGTAACCAAATACTTTGCTAATTATAAAAATAACAACATTGTCTTTGCAGTTATAACAATAGTAGGCATTGGCAATGTCATTGATCACTGTGACTGTCTTGTTGGTGGTTGGCAGCTGCAACTGGACACCAGCTGAAGGACAGACATCATGCTCCCTCTCAGGTGGTAAAAATAAACAGCTGTGTGTGTTGTGCTTGCTATGCTAAATACTTTCACTCTCTACTGTTACAAGTTTACTGTGATAGATGAACAATAACGGCACAAATGAAAACACCAGTACAGTAGAATGTCCTTATTTTAATGCCTGGTTTTCCTGCATGTGCTTGGAGTTTAATGAAACACTATCACCTCAGCTTACTAAACATTCTCAACTGTCAGGGTGGCATCATAGCATGGCAATTGCAAAGAACTAGTTTAAGCCCAGCTCTCAACTGTTACAGTAACATTTAACATCTACATGACTGAAAGAGGTGGTGAGTCTCCCCTGCATGCAACTCAGTGACCCGGCAACAAATAACGGAGCCCACCCTACCCTATTGAGCTACACTATCTCACACCAGAGGGTAAAAAGATGGTCTAGTTTGACAGACTATATAAGGCCATCTTCACTGGCCTCCAATGCAGCACACAGTATATCATGACTGTAGTGACCACTGCTGGAGAACAAAATACTGCACATGTAATATCACATACAAGGTGGCTGTCTTAAACACATGGTATCTACTGCTGTAGGTCCACAAAGCCTCTCAGCAGCTGTGCTGTCTCCTACATCAGTCCACTTGACCTGGGTGACTCCCTGTCACACACAGCAATACCACATCTACTACAAGGGGACATGTGGGGCCTATGTTGATGAGGGCAGGTTGGATACAGAACATCAGGAGCACACATTTGATGAGCTCCAAGAAGGCATAAACTATACTTTCATTGTCAACCAAACTGGATTAAGTGGCGGTAGAGTGCTCTCTATTGGCCCAGTTTATGCAAGGACCTTCACAGCAGGTACGATGAAAAGCTTACTAATTCATTTAAGACCGCCAAACTAGCACCTCTTACATACTCAGTCCCTTCAGGAGCTCCACATTCACTGGAGGGCATGTTTGTACAACCCACTGAAGTGTCCCTCAGGTGGAGAGAAATACCTTGTATCCATCAAAATGGGCCAATTACTGGCTACATTGTATGGTACTATATAACTTTTGGGGCTGACAGCGGTGTGCAGCAGAACACGTCGGTAACAACAGGTGTCGTCATTGATGGTCTTACTCCAAACACTGAGTATAGTCTCCAAGTGGCAGCAGTCAATATCAATGGTACTGGCCCATTCAGTGAACCCATCACCCTGGGAGGTAAACAATCACAGTATCTAACTCTTGGATACATGCATGGTCATGCACAATTAGTTAGGTATGTTTCATTTGCAAATATACTATAGGACATAAAAATATTGCTGCATGATTACTGGATATTTCTTTATCAATTAGAACAAAATTGGGCTAACTGTGTAGTAGCTAAAATAGACCCAAGTAATTTTGTTCCTGGAGCTACTGGCTCATTGCTTCATGGGGATAAAGCTGCATGCACTTGCAGTCACATATGATCGAATATATTAGCTCAATCACTCCCAGCCCAATCACCATACATCTGTAGTGAAGCTCAAATGAGCTAATACCAAACATTCAGTGTTGTACTCAATGCACAATTAAGATAGCTTCAACAAGTATATCAGTTACCAATGAGGGAACAAACAGACCAGTATATATATCACTGTAAAAACAGATTGTTTGTTTCAACCACAGAGTGGTTACCCTGGTTGTGCATGGCTTATTTTGGTATCAGGAGGCTAATGGTATAAAACAGGAAGGAGGTAGTTTCCTTGTTGTTTTCTCCTCTTTTCCTTATTCCAGAATGAGGAAAAGAGGAGGAAACAACAAGGAAACTGGTATCTTATACAACCTAGCCTCTAGTACCAAAGTACCATGCAACCAGGGTGACCACTCTGCAGTTAAAACAACCAATCTGTTTTTACATATAAATAGCAGTATATACCGTCTCCCACTACATTAGCAATGGAGTGTATGTTTGACCCTGTGCTAAAAGTCATCTTTACAAAGAATAACATTGATGTTTATTTATCTTGCATGGATACTCATCATCAAGGATCTAAAGCACAAAAATGGGCAGCAGCAGGAGTTGCAATAGCAGTAGTGGTGGTCCTCCTGATAGTGGCTGTTGTGCAGTGTGCAGTCATCTGGCACATGTGGAGGTAAAAGCTTGACATTTATTGTCCCAGTAAAGTTTGTTAGAGTGATCTGCTTTTGCATACAGGATAAACAGCCAGTAACAGAATTAGTCATCCTGCATGTTTGCTTTTCAGTCTGCAGTCTGGCGCATGTTGAGGTATATAAGCTTGATGTTTACAGTCATAGTAACTGTCTGCTGATTTCTCTCTTTGTGCTACAGACCAACCACTAGGAAAAAGAGTCAAGCACAGAGGTATTGATCTAAACAAATCAGTTATTGGAACATGTTTGTACTTATTCTATGTCAGTGCATCCACAACTATTAGGAGGTAGTGATTGAAGGGCAAGATATAATTTTCAGCCAAAATTATTAGAGAAGTGTAATTTATCACTTTTTTGTTGTAGGGCCACGACGAAGACTGAGATTCCTATGAAGGAGTGTTCAGCCTATGGACAGGTTGACCCAAATAGTGAAAGGAGTGAAGAAACCTCCCTTTATGCACTCCCACGGTGATTGCATGATGCACTTTCTAGCCACTATAGCTACATGTATACATGTACATACACTCACAAATGGTGTGTTGGCAGACATGTCAGTATGATAATGGCTCATGCATGTCACCATACTATTATACCACTTAATATACCAGTTGAATGGTATAGGAGAGTTGTTTTTTTTTTTGTTAAAGATCAAACTCTGTCAAGTTTGTAAGATTCATGTATTGAAATCTAGTGATGTTAATAGCCATGAGTTATTACTTCAAGCTTCGCTTCCATCAGACTACAAGACTAGAATGAGTAAAATATTGAGTTGGAGAGTCAGCTATAACTATTGATACAATGGGTGTGTGCCAGTATTCTTCAGTATGTTACTGCACTGCATAATGAAATGGCAGCATCGATCACCGTTGATGTAAGGATTTTCCAGCCAACATGTCTGCAAAGTGGTACCAAGTACATGGTGCATGGATTCAAGTGTTCCACAGTTACAGAATGTGTGTCATCACAATTTATAGGTAGCTAGGCTGAGTTTACATGGTGATTTATTCATGGCAATCCTTATGCTATATAGCTACTTCAATGTATATAATATTTGCTGAATTTTCAAGTGAGTATATGTACTCTCATGCTATAGGAGGGAAAATACAACACTGTGAACAATTTCACAGCATCGTAGCAGTGCACACTAATAACACAGTGAAAGTATAACTCCCACACATATGATTGTGTGATATAATACTACAGAACATTGTGAGTCATGGAAAGTCAAGCTTGATTGTGACTACGCCATTGGGTAAATCCAATCCAGTTTGGCAGAGAGTTGAAACCACGCAAGTAGCAATAGAGTGTCATGAAAGTAGATTTATGTTGAACTAACTGGAGTTGACTACCAACCTGAGGAAGGTTTCTGATGATGTATAGAGCTTGTGGGCCGTACAATAGCAACCTTGCAATGCAGCACAAAATACACCATCTTTGTTCAGGGTGGTCGTGTTGGTATAATGAGTGCCTTCAGGGTGGCAATGTTCTTGCTACTAACCACAGTAGTTGTGAATTGAAGAGACTTGGCATATCGATGCCGGGTGCTTTGTTAGCCGCAACCAGATGGAGAAGATAAGGTGAATCCATGTCAGTTGCCTTGTGGACTTTGGATTTCCTCAAGGTGGCTGCAACCTCCTCCTCCTGAAGTGAAGGGAGGTCTCAATCTGTTTTAGGGTTGGTGGACGTAATGGCATAGAGGAGTGAGGCAGTTGAGACAAAGTGTGTGTTTAACTTGTCAGCAATGAGAGAGGGTGATGTCAGAGAGAGAGGTAATATTGAGTTGGGATAAGCTATTCTTAAATTTGCGACTAAGTGCTTTGTTGAACTCGGAC
Organism: Agelas oroides; assembly: GCA_949130485.1. Lineage (NCBI taxonomy): Eukaryota > Metazoa > Porifera > Demospongiae > Agelasida > Agelasidae > Agelas > Agelas oroides. Next base: position 2,659,037 of record OX422189.1, read on the forward strand.
CACACTCTCCTGGATTGCTTCTGAAGACTTATATAGACACACTTTCTCAAGGTTCTCCTTCTTAGCTTTTTAGGGCCTCTTCTACTGTATTCTTGAGTCTGCAATAGCAAGCCCAGTCCAATAGGTCACGAGTGTTTCAGAACTCCTTTCGGTAGTAGTTTCTGAATCTCATGGGCATCCAGATATCACTGTTGATCCATTTCAGGCTTTGCTGCCTGTTTGTCCCTTTGACTAATGGAGTATGGGCTGACACAATGTCCAAAAAGAGGGTCTTCCAGTAATCCCACATATCATCAACAGACTCAAGAATCTTGAGAATGCCCCAAGGAGCACATCAAAGTTTATTCGAGTTGGGATTGAGATGAGTTGTGAGAGCTAGTCAAATGTGAATTTGTGAGTAGGAAAGTTTGGGAAAAAGAATATTACAATTGAAGTCAAGGGTCTTCTATAGTTCTAATGTTGCAAGCTCAAGCATTACAATGATGTCATTCATAAAGGAACAGTCAGCATTTGGGGGCCTGTAAATATTGCATAATAGAAGAGTTGATCTCTGAGTATGAACTTCCAGCCATATTGCCTCAAAGTGCTCATTCTCTAAGTCAGATTTTATCCAGCACCAGGGAATGAGGAACATGTACAAGTAGCTACTTCACCACCCCTTCCATGCTGTCTGTCTCTTCTGAAAAGTCTGTACTGATCAACTGAAAATAAGGCATCAGGAATCGAACCATTGCGCCAGGTCTCGCTCATCCCCACGATGATTGAGGATGACAGAAGAAAGCCAAATGGTTCATCCTGCTTTGCTATCAGTAATTGTATACATTCATGTAGGCCAGTTAATTCCATGGGAGAAAAGGATAGATGTGGTAGGGTGTTAGTATCACTTGCATTGAAGGTTGGGGTTAGCATTAATAAGAAAGGAGTCACTTTACGTGCTGCCTACTGAGCTGTTCAGACCAGAATTGAAGTAGCTATGAGTCAGTTGGGGGAGGTAAGCAGCATACAAGATACAGCCACCCATCACAGCACTGCCCTAGCTTTCTATATTCATAGGTGCTGACTCCTGTGCATTTCATGTGTCACCATTTGTCACAGCCATCACAAAACAGTCCTCAGTATACTGTAGATACCACAGGTTTACGAGTCACACATTTCACATGGAAAATGGGCTGGCTTGACTTTGACATCCCCAGACACCAGAAGTATGCAAGCAATGAGCCACCTTGCTAAGGCAGGGCCTGGGGCAGAGAGGGCAGTCACAGCTGCTACCATACACTTCACATAAAACATGTCAGTCGCACTAAGATTCTTAGCCGATATCGAAGAATGAACTTACAGCATGCTGTACAGCATTCGCTGAACGTTAGCCTCGGAGGCATCATACGAATAAACCTGCGGGAACACGCGGACTGACTCCCACCCCGGCTTATTTCGACATCGTCCCTGCATGCCCGTACGATCAGAATTACGAGGCAAAAGAACGTGTTCAGTCGCATTTGTGGACGTTGGAAACGCTCTCACTATATTTGCGTCAACTCAGAGTGCTTGTGCTCAAACGCGCTTCCGCTGTACGAACAATAGAATAACTAGAAAATGTAGAACATTGTGGGGGCGAGCCTGAGCAAGCTGAGACATAACAGTGCCAGGGGCCAAGATAAATGTTTGATGCATATGCCAGTCATTTCTCCAGCCAGGGCAGCTACTGTAGCTACACATGCATGGACTAAGCTTCACACTCAAATCATGAGCTGAGTCTCCGGCGTATATGAGTGCCGTATATGATATGCACGGACTTTACCGGCAAAGCGACTTCAACCATCGTCCATAATTTACACCGTTGTGAGCAGCCTGCTGTTGAAGGTCCGTAGCTGTACAAACCACGATTAAGTTGCCATGCGTGCTTTAACTTCAGTCGTCTTCGCTTCAGGTCACCGACGCTGCACTCTGGCTGTAGCCTTCACCTCGTACCTACCGAGTACACGAGGACGTTCAAAGATTCTTAATGCGTTAATTTAAAATTTACGGTATATGGCCGCAAGCAGACATACACACGCATCTTTGCAATGCAGTCCCGCTAGTGTGGGGCTCGCCTGAAATCATTTTTGCATGTACGAATAAATTAGAGTACGTAAAATACCGTTTTTCCCTGGAAAAGGGGGGTGTACGAATTAATAGGGTGTACGAATTATTAGAAATTCTACGGTAGTTACTTGCCCTCATAACACATGTAACACATGCGCAGAAACTGTCTCAGTCCCTTTGCCCAAGAAGGCAGTCTGCAAGAGGCCTAAGTTATTTAGCCGACATGTTTCCTGTAGTCAAGGTTCAAGGTTCATTTGTGCCCCACCCACACAGGGTATACAGCATACAGCAGCCAACACACAATACAATGCATAACTAGAAAATGTAGAACATTGTGGGGGCGAGCCTGAGCAAGCTGATACAGGATATTATGTCACTGATGAGTGATGTAATACAATCATCCTCCTACATGCACATTCATTTACCATTACACAGGGGGCTTTCAAAATGGTATATTGCTGGTTTACTAATTTGTCATGGTATATAGCAGGAACTATAGCCAAATTTCAAAACGCACAAGTAGCTAAGTCCTCACCCGAGATAGCCAAGTATCACATATGCCAGCCATTTCTCCAGCCAGGGCAGCTATAAATGTAGCTACACATGCATGAACTAAGCTTTATGATGAAATCATGAGCTGGATTTCTGGCGTTTATGAGTGCCGTCAATGCCATGCGTGACTGGCTCTACCGCGACCTCAACCACTCTCCATATTTGTACCGCTTGTGAGCGGCCTGCCGTTGATGGTCGGTAGAAGGACAAACCAGAAGTAAGTTGCCACGTGTGCTTTAACTTCAGTTGTCTTCGCTCCGGGTCGCCCGACGCTGCACTCGGGCAGTAGACCTCATAACATGCTTCGTGCACGAGATCGATCTCCGTGAAATATTTGAATGCGCTCATTTAAAATTTACGGTATATGGCCGCAAGCAAGCACGTACGTAAACACACTTCCGCAATGCAGTCCCACTAGTGTGGGGCTCGCTCAGGCTCGCCCCAATTATATGTGACAGTCCTGTGTACAAATCAAAGACTACTCTGTTGCATATTCCAATCACTTCATCCTGCTGTATCACTGAACTTCTGTTAAGGGCAAGGTTCATACACACTTCATAGACACATAAGATATTCATGAATCTATGAACCACGTGTGTGAGTCCACCCTTAACTCTTTACCGACCAATGACGCCATGAGTACTTAGCTGCCTTTGCGTGTTTGCTACGGTCGGTAAAGAGTTAACAGAAGTTAAGCATACATTGCTCTGAACACAGTCGAAATATGCAGTGGAATAATCTTTGATTTCCGCACCGAACTGTCATGGATCAACAATAGACCTTAGTCTCATTCCCACTCAAGCGAGAAGAGTCTGGAAACGTGAGTAGCTAAGCCTCGCTCACTCGGGCTTCATTAATAACATTATCAGTATGACACTGTAACCTGCCAGTGTGCTAAAGTAGCCAAGCTCTGTAACAATAGAGTGGAGATTCTACAATGGAGATTAGGTTGAAATTCCTGACCAGAAGACTAATGAAGCCCAAGGAATAGCCACTAACATCAAAATACGTACGCAATTCATGACGTCACGTCTGGGGTGGCTCGGAAGGCTTGCTAGGGCGAATCATTGTTATATATACGGGAACATAGCCTATGTTCAGATCACTGCCGCTTTGCGTACAGGGGAAATCCCAAGCTGCCTAGACACCGATCCAGAGTTCAAGCATCTATTTTCTATTTGATGCTTAAGATCTGGTGATCTTGCAATTAGACCTTGAGAACAAGGATCATGCATACAGACAAATCAGAATGGAGCACCTACATTTGGGCCTATCGTCTCTGTGTGACAGATACAGCGATGATAACTACAGCGGGAAGGGAGGGGGGGGGGGGGGGGGGGAGAAATGAGACCTTCTGTGAAATGTGTGTGTTTACATGTATGTTCTAATTTACTGAGATATCAGGTTATTTCACTGCATAGTCCCGTTATCGTATGGTGTTGATATTTCTACCAACGTGAACTCCATCCAGTACAGTGATATACATAAACTTTGTACACTTTGAATCTATCTTATTCTTATCTGAGACATCATGACATCACCACGCACAATCTCTGCCAGAACGAGAATTATGATATCACAGATATAATGCATCTATGCAATCTATGTCAACCCCACCCTTACAAATGAAAGTTCAGCATTTGCGCTGAAAATCTGGCTCATAAAAATACTGCCCCCCACTCATGCAATAACACGCCGTATTACTGGAGTCACTCGCAGTTTTAGCACATCATTTCTAATTAAAGCACATCACTGTTGCTAAATTACCACATACATGTAGCTAATATTGGACCATACACAATGCTTGCATAATTACACTGGAAATAGATAGTGAATGGACATTCGGATACTACACCTACAATGTGATCAAGTGTATAAGTGTGCGTCGCGGTGGGCGTATGCGCGGCCACGGTGGGTAGGGCAACTGGCATAATTTTGACAGGTTCAGCCTCTCTATTATAGTTAGAGCCCACGCACTAGTACCGCACATACAGTCACTGGTACGCCACTTCACTACAACATCGTGAACTACTGCAGCATGCAAGGACTTACAGGCGTGAGTTGCTTTAGCCTCGTTTTTGTGCAGGGGAGGAGCCTGGGTACCGCGAGGCTACCATCATGGAGGAGGCGGATCTCACAGTCACGTGACATTAATTGCAGGGTCCGGTTTCCACATTATTTTTTTCTGCGTAAAAATACTATTTCTGTTTGAATGTTCAGGAGAGAGAATACAACATTCAATATGCATCCATAGGCAAGCAGACTACAGTCAGGGTCTGCCGAGATAAGTCATCAGGAGCCTTCTTCATCTTGCATAGCTCCATTGGAAGTACAACTGTGGAAGAGTGTGGGCCACAAGCTATAGATTAGTAATGAACATAACATCTCACAACGACATATAGCTAACTGTTACACAGGCCTGTAGTTCTACCATAGATTTAATAGTAACGTAAAACTAAATACATACAGTCATGGAGTTTTGAGTCCACCAGGTATGATCAGAACGGATTTAGCTAGCTATTGGTCCAGCAAGAATTATAGTGTGCATTTATGCCTGCAGACACTTAGCTCTAAACCCAACATGCTATTCCCCCAAAGGATCTCAACCCTAGCTCCTAAGCTGTCGCTGAACTGAAGTTGTCTTACTGCCTTGCTACAGTATATACAGAAATAGCTTTCCTTTCAGGCTCCCACCCCCAACCCTTTTTGGTATACAAAGAATGTCATGATTTTCATACATTATGTGAACATATCTTAGCACGTGTGCATATGGGAAAACTGGAGACATCAGTTTGGCACACATTTTTGTGCCAAAGTAGCACACTTTCCCTGTCATATGACAGACTAAATATCAATTCTCTTCTGTGTAGCTAACCTCATTAATATTAATGAGGTTAGCTACACAGAAGAGAATTGATTTTTAGTCATGCTCTCCTTGAGTTTGATCATGCTGTTCTCGTACCCAGGCTCTCAGTGGGCCCGCCTACCAAGAGCCTGGGTGTGAGGCTAGATCATGCATGCTGTTCTCACTGAATCAGGGAGTTCAACTTACTTGCCAGCACAATGATTACAATGGCAACAAGAACAATTATGAGCAGGATAATCCACTGTGTGTGTGTGTGTGGGAGGGGGGGGGGTATTGTGTGTATGTGTGTGTGTACGTATTGTGTGTATATGTGTGTGTGTGTGTGTGTGTGTGTATGTGTGTGTGTGTGTGTGTGTGTGTGTGTGTGTGTGTGTGTGTGTGTGTGTGTGTAACACGTAAAAGTGATACATATTTTATATCTGCATAACTAATGATTCATAGTACACCTTAATTGCAATACTGACACAGGAACATAATGACAAATAATCTTCGTGCATTTATGAAAACCAATGGAGGTAGTAGTATCCATTACACAAACGAAACATAGCTATCTTCTCACCTTATAGTAAGAGCACCTGTATTTGTTCTTCAAATCCTTGGCAACTTTATGGAATTCTTCTGCATCTTTTCTCAAAAGCACTGCAATGAGCAATCAGTCACACAAGATCATTGTCTTTAAGATTATAGCCTATGGCATGAGCAAGCTGTTTGCAGGCATACATACATACACTGCAGGTGTGCACAATCTATAATCAGCAATTTTCTGCAGCATTGTACAAGGTCCAAAAAGACTTGTCATAGCTTTATTTTCAATGCATGCATGCAGCTGTTACTCAGATACCAGTAAGTGCACGTTGCATATAAGAAGAGGGTAGAAGCTGGCAGCTATGACTGAGATTACCTTTGTATATTGGATCTATATTTTCTACTTACTCAAACTTAATGTCCTGTTTGTTTGTATATTTTATGATCTGCAAAGTACCAGAGGAAAGAAGGGTACAGCACCTAGCTAGTGGAGCTGGCTCAATCGTTTATTTCAACTTCCATTGTTCAGTTTATCATTATACATGCAGTGCACTACAATATAGTGTATGTGTGGATGGATGTGCTAGCACACACACAATGTGGTTTGTAACTCTATGTCATAGTGCATGCACTACCTGAACTCAGAACATTGACTCATTTATTATATTATGCATGCATGCCTAAACATTCCACGTGGTATTTTTACCCATTTCCTGTATTGGCTACTTCCTGTACTTATGTAAACTGGCATTGCTGTAGCTTTCGTCAGTTCAACTATATCTTGCTCCATTGAACTCGGTGGCCACGTTACCACACTCTATCACATGTTTGTCCTTATACGGCATAATGTAGTCCACAACTATCGTCATATGACTGCATGCATACATTATGATTGTGTAATGAGTGAGACCTGGAGCTCATTGAAGATTGACATTGGTATACCCTTAATTGGGACCAACTGGTGTTAGTGAGACATTATTATTGTACACTAGACTGACACTGGTATCCTCAAGACTAACAAGAAATGTCCTGGTTAGCAAGGTTTCCCATTAGATATATAGCCAAGCATCCTGACTAAGTTCTACTACTATGCTGGGTTATGTGCCTACCTGCTTTATTGTCCAACTCGTTAACGTTATCCACCTTTTCATGCACTTTCTTCAAGACATCGATGGCTCCATTCTTCATCTGTGACAAACATAAGCCACACAGTAGCTAACATGCAGTGACAATCATGCACCACTCTGCCACAAGTCCCTCCCCCTCCCCCACTCTCTCCACACATGACTAATTCTTTGCACTGGCCTACATGGTGATCTAGCAATCGCATGCTCATGCATGTATGCTAGCTATACACAATAGTAGTACAGTATTAGTACAACCCTTACCTCCTCTACTTGTTGATTTACTGCTGTGATTTGTGACCTGCAATCATCAAGATTAATTAAGCTACATATTAATACTATGTAACATGATTGTAGTAAGTTATTGAAGTGACAGTCTAATAAAAGCCACTGAACTTACATAAAGCTATAGCTGCTGAACTTTATATAATGTTACATTCAAACTTACATGCTAATATGAAGTTACTAACATACTGAACTTACATTCTGGTTGAAGTCTACCCCCAGCTATGAAGTTGTGCAAGCTGGAAGCATATCAGCTGATGTGCAAGACTATATACAGCTACGTATATCGTAGCTACCCTTTTTGGGGTGATAATACTACCTTTTTTGTATACTCACATTGTTGTAAATTATGGACAAGCAATTATGCTGGCATTGTTTTGATAACTTCTAGCACTGAGGAATTATGCCAGAACAATCGGTAAACTAATTCACTTAAGGTCATGTGAGAGGTAACCTTTTAAACCCAAATAATTTAAACCCACAAGACCACGTGCAGAAATTATGGCTTTATGACTGGAAGACTATATTGAATCTTGAATTGAATATTGAAATCCGGAAATCTATTAAAATACTCCGCAAATATCCGTATACTTTACATTAATTACACTACAAGGACGTGCACGTGCACCGATTTTTCTATGACGTAATAAACGTCACCACAATGAATGACCTTTGTACCCGGCCGATCTTCGCGGTCGGGTACAAAGGTCATTCTTCCAAGGTGATGTCAGATGTATTATGTATGACGAACATGCAGTACGGTATGAATATGTATGTAAACGAACACGCAGTATGCGTATGAATATGTATGACAATCAACGAACACGCAGTATGCGTATGTATATGCATGACAATCAACGAACACGCTGCCTATGCGCTATGTAGCGGTGAACTGCCTGTGACATTGTATTCTGTTAGCATATAGGCGGAGAGGAATGTGGTTCATGATTGTTCATGAGTATATTTTAGCTGTATCTTCAGAAATAGCGAAATCCAGAAATCCGCTTTGAAATCCAGAAATCGACTTTGAAATCCAGAAATCCACTTTGAAATCCAGAAATCCACTTTGAAATCCAGAAATCCACTTTGAAATCCAGAAATCCACTTTGAAATCCAGAAATCCACTTTGAAATCCAGAAATACACTTTGAAATCCAGAAATCCATTCTGAAATCCGAAATCCACGTGAAATCCAGTGGATTTCGAAATCTCGTACGCCGAGGCGCGCCGTGGCGGACCCCTCGCGCACGATATTGATCTTCGTGAAATATTTCAATGCGCTCATTTAAAATTTACGGTAAGTGGTCGGTCCAAGCACGGCCGGCCGGTCGTATACACACACGCGTGCGCAATGCAGTCACGCTAGTGTGGGGCTCGCTCAGGCTCGCCCCAACTAGTGAGATGATTCATCATCATGGGGCGAGCCTGACTCCTGAGCAAGCAGCAAACTGCTGATTTACTACTTTGTCATGGCACACAGCAGGATTAGTCACTGTCGAGCCAAATTAAATGAACGCATATAAGTAGCTAAGTCCTCACTAGAGATAAATATAAGTATCACATATGCTAGCCTCGTCCCCAGGCCTCTCCTCGGGGGGGAGGGGCCTGGGGACGAGGCTACACATATGCCAGCCATTTCTCCAGCCAGGGCAGCTAACGTGGCTACACATGCATGGACTAAGCTTTACACCGAAATCATGAGGTAAATTTCCGGCATTTATGATTGCCGTTTGTGCATGGCCCGCTACCTGAAGCGACTCCAGTCAACCACCGTCAACCACCGTCCATATTAAATTTGTACCGCCTGTGAGCGGCCTGCCGTCGTCGGTAGAAGCACCAACCAGTGCCACGCGTGCTTCAACTTCACGCTCCGGGTCCCCGACGCTGCACTCGGACAGTAGCCCTCCGCTAGCCTTCACATGCTTCAGGCCGGCACGATATTGAAATATTTGAATGCGCTCATTTAAAATTTACGGTAAGTGGTCGGTCCAAGCACGGCCGGTCGTATACACACACGCGTGCGCAATGCAGTCACGCTAGTGTGGGGCTCGCTCAGGCTCGCCCCAATTACCCAGGTTGCTTAACTAGAAAATGTAGAACATTGTAGGGGCGAGCCTGCATGAGCAAGCCTGATACAGGAATACCATTGTCATCTGTTCCATGAGCATGGTAAGCAAAACTTCATGTAGCCAAGCAGTACAGTTCTCACCAGATATATAGATGTGAGGAGGCATAGGAAAAGGACCTATGGAGTTCAAAGGTCAAGTATCTTTGTTTTCCGACATTTTAAATTATGATTGTTGTAACCTTAGAACTTGTGAATTTAAAAAGCCAAATGTTTGCTAATTCATTTTCCCACCATGGACTTAATTGACCTCTGAACTTCCTAGGTCCCTTTTCCCATGCCTCCTCACAGATGATCATACATGCTGACAAATTGCAGCCATTTCTCCTGTCTATTACAGCTACACACATGCTTGGGCTAAACTTCACACTGAAGTCATGAGCTGAATCTCTGGCGCTTATGAGTGTTGATTATGCTTGGCCCTTACCTGAAGCGACCTCAACTACTGTATGTAAACTTGCACAGCAGGACTAATTTAGTCACTGTCGAGCCAAATTAAATGAACGCATATAAGTAGCTAAGTCCTCACCAGAGATAAATATAAGTTTCACATATGCCAGCCATTTCTCCAGCCAGGGCAGCTAACGTGGCTACACATGCATGGACTAAGCTTTACACCGAAATCGTGAGGTAAATTTCCGGCGTTTATGATTACCGTTTGTGCATGGCCCGCTACCTGAAGCGACTCCAGTCAACCACCGTCAACCACCGTCCATATTAAATTTGTACCGCCTGTGAGCGGCCTGCCGTCGTCGGTAGAAGCACCAACCAGTGCCACGCGTGCTTCAACTTCACGCTCCGGGTCCCCGACGCTGCACTCGGACAGTAGCCCTCCACTGGCCTTCACATGCTTCAGGCACGATATCGATCTTCGTGAAATATTTGAATGCGCTCATTTAAAATTTACGGTAAGTGGTCGGTCCAAGCACGGCCGGTCGTATACACACACGCGTGCGCAATGCAGTCATGCTAGTGTGGGGCTCGCTCAGGCTCGCCCCAATTAAAAGTACATTGTTCGTGGTGGCCACCACGTCGGATTAGATTACACCAGATATGTCGAGGGGAATCAGCACAACCAAGGTATGGACGCCTCAGATAGGTAGCATTAATAACACCGCTACCTCTCCACCATCCTGGAGCTAACTAGGTATGAGCTCCATTCGCCTCTCTCCTCCTGTCAGACCAACAAGACACATATCGATAGGTTAGAATGGGCTATTCCATTAAATAGGCAGACACCCCCTGTGGATGAACCTTAATTATGTCTAGGGGGGTGCAGTCACGTTAATTATGTTCAGGGGGGTTAGAAGGCAAAAATAATTGTGTCCAGGGGGTAAAAATGCCCAAACTAATTGTGTCCAGGGGGCTCAATAGCCTGCTTTGATTATGTCCAAGGGGGGTTATGCTTTTCCATACTGCTAGCGACGGAAAGCTGGGCGGGGCCTGGGAACGAGGCTAGGGTTATGCTACTAATTTGTTGTCCAAGGGGGGAACTGAAATCTGTTCATCCACAAGGGGTGAACGCCTATTAAATGGAATAGCCCAATATAAGCTGGACATCTCGCAGTCCTTTGTCGTTGGCGTCTTTCTCTTAGAAGTTCAACTGAGCTGCCACTTGTACTAGTCTCGGGGGGGTTCACACCTCCGTCGTTCATGTCTTGGCAACGTAATACGTTGGTCTCTGGAGCTCACACCTCCGTCGTTCTGTGTTAGTCGTAGTGTGCCTGTCTCTTGTCTCGGGAGCTCACACCTCCGTCGTCCAAGTGTTAGCTTCACAAAACTCAAGGTTTAGCGGACAGACTGGCAGCTTAGGTCGTAGTCTTGCCTTCACCGTGAGCTCTCACCTCCCCGTCTACGTCCAATCTGTTTCAGTCTCAGCTCGTGCGCATGCGCTCAGCCGTCCACGCCCCCTCCCCCCCCGGCGAGTGGCAATTAAGGGTGAGCCAAGAGACACGTGAGTGAATTGAATCATGTTTCAGCTTGTTCAGTCTAGCCATTATTGACCTGTTAGGAATTTTGCTTCCTCCAAATGAACGCAGGATATCGTGGGCGAATTGTGGAGAGTGCCCGGGGAGAACACACCAATTGGCAAGACCTGAGGAGAGAGATGCAAGTTTACGTTGAAACTGTAGCTTGAAAGTGTGGCTTAAATGACTGTTTCCAGGCCGGTAGCTACCAACTTTACTTTTCATGCACTGAGTGTTCCTGAAAGCTGGTAAGGAAGGTGTCTACACTCACTCTGGTCCCTCAGTGGTACCTCAGTGGTGGCAAGACTTCTGAAAAAAGAGCAGTGGGAAACCACTGAACCAAAACTAAATACGTTTGTTAACTCTGGCCCTGGATGAGAAGGCAATGTACAAGAATTTGGCAAAAAGCTGGATGCATGACAAAATAGTGGATGGATCCTCTTTGGGAAATTCACCTGAAAGGGAGGAGCCCAGAAGCACTGATTGTGCCAAGCATGTAAAAGAAGTTGGTTTGATGTGGACCTAACACCTCTGGGTAAGTTACTGACTGAAATAGCTACCAGCAAAATTGAATTATCTTTGGTACTGACAATTGAATCTACAAATTTGAAACACCCCATACATGTATTGATGTGAACTTTTAACCCCTTCAACAGGTGAAGATAACCTATCTGACACAATACGAGAGCTGGTTGATGTTGCAGCTAAATGGAGAAACATTGGCATTCAACTAGGTATCCGAGACAGCCAGCTGGAGGCTATTCAGCTACAGGGAGGCAGCCCACTGGACTGCCTGAGGCAAATGTTAGCTACTTGGTTGCTAAAGAACTACAACGTAAAACGATTTGGTGAACCAACATGGATGAAACTGGTGGAGGTTGTCAACCATATGGCAGGTGGTGGGAACTCCACTCTTGCAACCAGCATTGCCAGGAACCATGGAGGTACCTGTAGAGTGTAGCTGGGCAGAGACTGATGCATACTGTTAATTCACCGGGCCATGATGTTTATGTTTATGTCTGTTCTCATGTGTCAGGTAAATTAGGTCAACATGTGAGCGTGAGACAAATCAGAAAACTGCAGCAAGAGAAAAAGACATTGCAACAGCAGCAAGAAGAATGTGGTAACCAATGTCGAAGTCTCCAGCAGCAGCAGTTACAAATCAGGAATGATCAAATTCAAGAAATGGATGCTGTAAAACAACAACAGACACAGCAGTTAAGGTGGGGACTTAAGCAACCAACATCTCAGCATATCCAATAAGTCCAACAGAGAGATCACGTCATAGCTGCAGGATGTTTTGTTACTGAGAGAGATGTGCAGCTTCAAGAGCTGAGCCAACAACTGGCAGCGAGTGAGCAGGTAGCTGCAGACCTCCAGTGAAACCTCCAGTGGAGGGAAGAAAAAATTCAGGAATTGGAAGAAGAGATTTAACATTTACGACTGAACTTACCAGTTACGAGAGAAGACTGCGAAAAAAGAAGCACTTTTGCAACAGCTAATAGCTGCGCAAAAAAGAAAACTGTTGCTGAGTTGGATTCCGTGTAAAGCAGCTCCACACAAGATGATAAGAGGCTCAGCTGCTGTGTGTGGTAACATGGCATACTTTAGACCAGCACCTAGTAACCAAGTACTGTCATGCAATTTAGACACAGAGGAGTGGTTTACCCTCCCGGAATGCCCTAGAGAGTGGTTCACCCTTGCAGTTGTTGATGGTCTTTTGACTGCTGTCGGTGGGATGAGGCCTGGTAACTACACCAACACACTCCTTAGCCTTGTGGAGAAAGGTAGAAAAAAACATGGGTGGAGCATTTCCCACCCATGCCAACAAAACGTGCACTGACTTCTGTCATATGCAGTGGAAAAGCTCTGGTAGTGGCAGGGGGCTGGGGAGAGGGGGGCACTCCACTGAATACAGTAGAAGTGATGGATACAGACACTCTGAAATGGTCAACAGCCACCAGCCTACCTCAAACTCTCTCTGATGCTTCAGCCACAGTCTGTGGAGAGAGTGTCTATGTAGTGGGAGGTCATGACCAACATGATGCTACAGAGGTTTTCACTTGCTCTCTGAGTTCTCTTCTTCAATCCCTGACTCCCAGAGGAGCAGAAATAAAACTTTTACCACTACACAGAAACCACCAAGTATGGCACATGATTGCCGATCTACCAGTGAAACATTCCACCTGCATCACAGTAAACGGACAACTACTTGCAGTTGGTGGACAAGATTTATGCAACAAGGTGACTAACAATATCTACACATATAACACAGAGACCAACTCCTGGGAGGTCATCAGCCATATGCTCACCTCACGCCTGACACTTGTGTTTAGTGGTGGTATTTTCTGGTAACAAACTGATGGTGGTTGGGGGTATGACTGACTATGCAGCAACAGATAAAGTTGAAATTACCAATGCTGATTAGATTCCAGGTGTTTTTTTTCTTCTTTCGTTAGCATAAATTGCATAGTGATAACTGTGATAGGGTACAAGAATCTTGTGGGTGGTCAAGCTGTTTGCACACGTAGATTATGTATGTGCATGGCTGATGTTACCTACATATTAAGTTTTGATTACTTTTTAGTGCTTGATCATCAGTTATGTAGCTAGTGTGAATGTATCATTGTTAACCCTCTATTCTGCCTTCTCGCGCTTTTAGGCGTTCAACGAGAGGTATCAGCGGCTACAGCGCGGAAAATGCAGTAAAATTAAAAAGCCGTTTTCTCTAAAACTGCTTGGTTCAAAAGTTAGAAGCGTTAACTTATAAACTTACGGCGACTAGCCATTTTCTTCACGTGCAATGTTTCCGTATACCTCTCCGTAACACGTACGTAGCGGTAATGTGTGATCACGTGACTTGGAGCACGCGGTATACGTATAGTGTTTTCCGTCGAACGTTTGTGACCGAGAGGTTCGGAAAGGTATGCCCACAGTGTAATACCGTAGTGCATGCAATGGAGTGCAATAGGTCTATGCGTCTGAGAAAGGTATGCGCACAGTGTAATACCGTGGTGCACGTGAAGAGATCAGTTTGTGACTGTGGCCATGCCTTCGCATCGAAGAAAGGAAAGCACAGTGTACTGCTGTTGGGGAGCCTGAGAACGCAATGAAACGTAGAAAAGCCTTACTGTCTGAGGAAGGGTTATTAGTGAGGAAAGAGAGAGACAAAGTCCGCAAAACGAGTAAGAGAGCTTCTGAAACACGTGAGCAGACTTTGCACAGGTAAGAATAGAACCAAACACATCTGGCAAGCATGACAGCTTCTATTGTTCACGAGACAGTGATCAATTCTAGTCAACACACAAGTACAATCACATGCACTGCTGCACCGAGGGTTTGGCACTTCAGTGCCTTTCATTTTTGAGGGAATGATGTAAACGCAGATCCGAGTCACAGATAAGAGCAGCATGGTTATGCCCAGCATGGTTACGCCCATGGTTACACCCGTGGTTTCGCCCATGTTGATACAAAAGTTCGGTATCATTGTTTTAATTACAATTTAACACATCCATACCCTATAGTGTACAAGCTACTTGAATAAAAGCTGTTACAAGATACATGGATCTACTTCATATAATTTATAACCCTATAATCTCCACCAACAGCACACTGGGATGGCCTAGAAAATCAGCCTGAATGACTATACACATTATAAAAATAAGAGAAAGATGATACTGGCAATAGAGTAAATCGATAACAACACTTTCTGAAACAGTAATAAGAGAGTGAGACGTATGTACAGTGAATGAGATGACTCTGGCAACTAAATGTTGCAATCAATTACAAAGACGGGAGGCTACTCAGTTCATTTGTGATCTTATCTGCCAGTTTCTTCTCCCCAAATGCTCTAGACTTGCAATTGAAAAAAAAAAGAAAATGTATGCACAGAATATATCATTTTAAAGCCTTTAAGGACTTTCCAATAGGTTTAAAAGAAAACCTCCGAGAAGAGGACAACCTCTCTACAAGGGACAAATAGCCTGTCCCCAATGTGTCCTTTGATCAGAGGTTTTACTGTGTTCCACGGTGGTCCTTTCCACGTACAAATATCAATCGAGTATTTATTTTGTTACCGTATAAAATATGTCATAATTGCATCATTCTACATTTTTTATGCAAGTAGTATTGCTCTTGCCATCTTGGAATTGAAAAATATCAGAATATATTGTAATAATACATTTTAAATCCTTTAAGTGTTAGTTTTTTGTCTTAAGAACTTTCCAATAGGTTTAAAATAAAACCTCAGAGAAAAGGACAACCTCTCTACAAGGGACAAATGGCCCATCCCCAATGTGTCTTTTGTTCAGAGGTTTTACTGTAAATGTAGAAGATGGGAATTTGAATACTGACAATCATGCACATTGCAACGTCAATTGCCACTGTAGATTTACCAGCCCCATGCAGTTGGAGTGAGAGCTGAAGTCACTGCAAACAACACAAGTATCAGTATCATGCATGGGAGTGCTCATATTGAAGTTAGAACTTCTTCAATGACTATATAGAGTTTCTGCATCATAGCTATTGGATTTTGGTTGGAAGTGGGATGCTTACCAGTATAGTTGGTCAAGGAGACCTTGTTGTTGAAATCTTAGCATTGTGGGCACAAACTACAGTACCTCAAGTTTCATGAAAGTGCATGTATGACAGCTTACTGGTATATAAAATAATAAGTGCATCTCCAGTATTACTACAAAACATATAGTCTAATATACGTTCTCAACACAATCACAGTAACACTGCATGTTAAAAAAAGGGTGTTCCCATGCCTGTTTAAATATAACACCCCTGCAGTGTTAACATACAAAGCTAGTCACATAGCTGTCAAAGTTCATATGCTACACTGCAAAACAAAAAATTGGTTCTTTAACCACAGAGTGATTTCCCTGGTTACTGAAAATCTACAACTGCATGTGATCTTGCAGATATAGTAGCGCTCAGGTCAGATGTTCAAACAGGTACTGTGTATGCATTGGGTGATTTTTATTATGCTTGTGGTTATAAGATACATACCCTTATGTACACTGCAAATACTACAGGCTCAGGACTGATGTTCAGCACTTACTGTCTGCAAGACCATGGTTGTATAGTCATGCAGCTGCATGCACCCTTGCTTCAGCTTATGTTGCATGGGCAGTGTTCTATGGGCATATAGAAAAGCAGGAAATGGGAAACTGGAAATGGAAACTGACCATGGAAATGGAAACTGGAAGCCATTCCATCTCATTTCCATTTGCTGCTTTTTCATATATGCATGCCCATGTTGGGCACCCATGCTAGAGACATCTGCAGGTGCATGTAACATTAACAGCACCATTACCATGTATGGTAATAAAGTAACACCTGTGCATGGTTGCCATGGTAACTTTATATTTTATTATTGGCTACATTTTAATTGGCTATCATAAGGAAACTCTTTGTAAAGAATATAAAGGCAATGTGATTAACTTTGTATGTTTACATTACAGGCATGGGAAAACTAAACAGTGAATTATAAATGTAGTCAGCAAGCTATATATATATAGTCAACTGTCTTTAATAATAGTCAGAAAGAAACTTCTCCTGAGCCCTCTTAGCTTCTTCAATTTCAGTCTGCCATCTCAGTTTGTCTCCCCCCATTTTAGCGTCAGTTGCTTTGAGAAGATGGTGTACAACATTCCTTTCTATCCATACTTGCTAGCCACCTCCTACTGCACCACCACCCTGAGATCGACAATATCCTTCAAAAAGGATTATCCCTGGTGGGACTATGATTTTAACTATTTCAGTCATATCGTTCCAAGCAGGAAGAACAGCTTGATCTATACGAGTAACTTCTTCTGATTGCAATTCAAGGCTCCAGTATTGACCTTCCTTGTGCGCATCTCCCCCATACCGTCGATAGAGTGTTAAATTGATCCCTTCTGGAGTTGTTTGCCAATATGTTGGACCAATAAAATTACTGTAATTTGCACCATCTTCACTATGATGGAAATGAGGTTTTCCTTCTTCATGCTGCACTTTTGGTACAAGAGGGCCAGGTTCATTAAATGGTGTGTAAGCTTTAAGAATTCTAGTTCCATGCTTGGTTGTTTCTCCTGGTAAAAGGTTAAGGTCAGCCATGAGATCAGTGACGCTGTCAACTCCATCACTGTGTACCGTGTGACCACTTGCTTGATGCATGTGTTCTGAGTCACTTTGCCGCTGAGCTACTGGGCCCTCTAGTTGCTTCTTATTTCCCTGGGATTTATTCCAGATGTCAAAATGCTTCTTTGCCTCTTCTGCGTTTCCTTCCTTAGTGTACACATTTGCCAGACCCAGGTTGGCTTCAGTTAGGACAGAATTGAGGTCGACTGCCTTCTCAAAACAGCTCTTGGCCTCTTGGATTTGCCCGATATGGAACAGTGAAAAGCCCAGACTAATGTGGCACACCGTCCGATACGGATTTCCTTGCAGCGAAGTTCGATACGCCCGGATAGCTTCTTGGTGGTTTCCTGCAGCTGCAAATTGTTCTCCAAGTTGAAAATGGCACTCGGATGCATGGGTGTATTGCAAATCGATAGCGCGTCGTAACGCGCGAGTTTGTTCTTGCTCATTGGATGTTGACATCCCGTACCAAAACCAGCTGGCTCCTTGATCGGGAAATGTCTCGGTGGCTTGCTTCAAGGTTTGTAGACTTTCTGCACGCCTATCCTGCAGAGCGAGAAGTTGGGCTGTCGCAATGAGTTTCTCGCAACCATTTCCAACTCGAGCCGCTTGTTGAAAGTCTTTGACCGCGTTTTCACCCTGTCCTAGAACGCAGTACGAGATTCCGCGAAACAACAAGCTGTCAAAGTGTCGTGGGTTGGTACGGAGATGCTGAGTGAAGTGTGGCACTGCAGCAGCTTTGTTGCAGCTCCAGAATGTGTTAATACCCCCCGCAAATCCTCCGCCGAACCTACCACCTCCGCCACCGCCCTTGGACATCGCAGAGTTTGATCAGACCTATTTGAATTTGTAGTACTCGCATGCAAAGCACGGCTATGGACTACTCAGCTGCTTTGCAGATAACTGAACCCTATTGTTTAAGACCCTCACACTATATGGGTGGTCCCTTGAAAACATTCATGCATTGGAAGAATTCGACACACACGCATTCATTGGAGTCACGCGGTCACATACACAAAGCATACCAAAACCACGAAACATGATTGATTTCGTGACGAACACGCATTCATTGGAGTCACGCGGTCACATACACAAAGCATACCAAAACCACGAAACATGATTGATTTTGTAGGCTCACAGTTCAAAATTTACGTATTGGGATGTCACAACACTTAATCAGCAATCTTTATACCGTAGGACCGGTGGTCACAGGGGGCGTGGCTTCCCTTAATTTTGATGCTACAGAGCTACAAATTTTTAAAGGTAATCTTGGAAGCCCAAGTAACCCAAATCTGCAGTATGGACATTTTGAGACTTACCATTGATTTTATAAAAATGTCCAAAGTTTGGTCCTTATGTATGGAGTTCTATGGCGCATGGCAACTTCTTGCCATGCGCCATAGAACTCCATACTTAAGGACCAAACTTTGGACATTTTATAAAATCAACCATAACGTCCAAGACTTTCATCTTTCAGATTTGGGTAATTTAGGCTACTAAAATTGACATATAAAGTTGGCATCTCCATAGCAACAGGAATAATTTTAGGCCACACCCCTTGCAGCCGCTCTATAATGTCCCCCCGTAAATAATGTCCCCCCCCCCCCCCCCGTGAATAATGTCCCCCCGGACATTATTCACTAGTGAATATTGTCCCCCTGGACATTATTCACTGGTCCCCTCTAGTGAATAATGTCCCCCCTTGTACATGCGCTTTCAAGGTGGTGTGCGGGCAAGGTGTCTGGGATTTTTATTTGCTAAGTTCAGAGCACTACAACTGGCAGCCGGGAACATGCATGGACCTGACAACAGCAGCGCGACCCACAATCCGAGGTTAAATACAGCTCGCAAAGATACGCTTTGTCTCGCGTGGCCGGATCCAACTGCGAGACTAGTTCCCAGTCTGATCTTTGCACAAACACAGGTTTTGGCTCCTTTAAACTCCCGACCTGTGGATGGCTACAGAAAGGGCGGAGCCACTCCCATATGTATATGGAGTCCAGCTAAGTCTGGTAGTTGGGACATCCTGCATGTGGGCTTGGAACATGTAGGCTCACTACATGCGATCTTACACATGCTTTGAGTCATCGGTCTTATGGTAGCTAGATGACTATAGACTGTCACAGCTATTTGACCTTTAACTTGAATCTCTGAGAATCAAATGAGTACTTGAACTATTGTTTTTGTTTACAGACCAGCAAAATGAAAGTAGTAGCAATGCCAGAAGTATACTTCTATGACTTATCTCTTAGGAAGGCAATGGATGCTGCTAGATTCTTCTCTTTAGTTGATCTCTCTCCTTTCTCTTCTACATGTGACTGACCTTTTCTCATGATGTCATAGGTAGGCTATGATATGATTGTTAATTGGTTGGGTGGGATCACTAATTGTAGTTGTGACTTATCTAATTTTGGTTAATGTTGTTATGTGGACTCAGAGAGAGAGAGAGTGTGTGTGTGTGCATGCGTGTACGTGTGTGTGTGTGTGTGTGTGTGTGTGTGTGTGTGTGTGTGTGTGTGTGTGTGTGTGTGTGTGTGTGTGTGTGTGTGTGTGTGTGTGTGTGTGTGTGTGTGTGGTGTGACTGTGTGGTCAAGTGGTTAAAAGCAATTAACTGTCGATTGAAAGATCACAGGTTCAAGTCCCACCAGTTACCACTGGAGAAAAAGAAATCGCACTTGGTACCCAACCTGGGCCAAAGCATATAAGAATAGTAAATTGGGGAATTGGGGACCTGGCTTAGGCTGGGGAAGGACAAGACCACTCACTGTGCTTAATTCCACTGAGGTACAGCTGGGACTTTGGGTACCCATACCACAGTGGAGGGGCATAGTCAGTGCTCTTGCAAGTGCTTGGCCCGCCTTCAGGAGTTTGTCTAGCACTATAGGCCAAGAGTTCTCTGAAGTAGCACACAGGGGTCCCAGCCTTAGTTGGTCTAGGGGGGCATATCCCATTAGGGAGCTCCTTACGTCCTTTGTCCTTTGTCCTTGTGTGTGTATGTATGTGTGTGTGTGTGTTTGGGTTTGGAAGGGGGGTGGGGGGGTGGGGGAGTGCTGCAACACGTACATGGCCTAGTTGTTAAAAAGCACTGGACTGTGACTTGAAAGGTCCCAGGTTCCAGCCCCACTTGAGGCAGAGGTTTGTTGCTGGCCCTACCTTAAAACGTTTTTCTTGGCGTCCCTCAGAGGAGACGTTAAGCTAGCAACTCCTTAATAACAGTCTATGTAAGTTCTAATTGGATTTCCTTGTTACTTGGTTTGTTTTGTTATATTTGTCTTTGTGATATATACCTCTGGTGTTTGTGTGTGTGTGTGTGTGTGTGTGTGTGTGTGTGTGTGTGTGTGTGTGTGTGTGTGTGTGTGTGTGTGTGTGTGTGTGTGTGTTTGGGTTTGGAAGGGGGGGGTGGGGGAGTGCTGCAACACGTACATGGCCTAGTTGTTAAAAAGCACTGGACTGTGACTTGAAAGGTCCCAGGTTCCAGCCTCACTTGAGGCAGAGGTTTGTTGCTGGCGTCCCTCAGAGGAGACATTAAGCTAGCAACTCCTTATAATAACAGTCTATGTAAGTTCTATTTGGATTTCCTTGTTACTTGGTTTGTTTTGTTATATTTGTCTTTGTGATATATACCTCTGGTGTTTGTGTGTGTGCATGTGTGTGTGTGTGTGTGTGTGTGTGTGCTTACCTGAGGCTAAGGCAGAAAATGGTTAATGTATGAAAAGTTGGTGCTGAAGACGACAGATCGAGAGGTAGTTGTGGGGAATATATAGCTGGCATTATTAGAAAGTGGGTAACTTTATTTTTTAAGCATGGTGCTAAAGGTAGATTGGGAAACCATAGCTGATCAATGAGAAGTAAGGGTATATATGTAGCAGCTGAAAGTGGTGAGGATACCTCCAATGACTTTGTCATATTGCATATCATTGACAAAAGTAAACCAGTGAGATGCAAAATTTACTACAAATTTTGTTGTGTATGAATTCAGTTTTTGTAAAAATATTCATTAGAAACTGGTTCAAGCCCCCAAGAGCACAGCATTCTTTAAATTATTACGCAACAAGCACTGCTAATTTTGTTTATGCGAAGTGATAGCAATGTAGAAGCCCAAAAGGCACCATTTGATACCACATGGTAAACCTTGTAGACTCTATAGTACACCCCAAATGGAAGAAAGATTTATAGTATACATAAAGCCACAAAAGTGGACATGTACACCTATTGTTTTATCCTTTCTCAGCCTGAGAGGACTTACTGAAGTTTGATACCATGCACAGCTACGAGCAGTTATCATTGAGGTATCTACAGTTAAAGCGCTGAAGGTAATCCGAGTACAAACAGTGGACAAAACCAAACATGTTGCCACAAAAGAATGGAACCTACATATGGGGATACAGAACTTTACAGTGGTCAAACTAGCTATCTTAACAAAAAAGTACTTACATTTGCTGGGGATTATGAAAAAAAAATCACGGATAACCTGAGTTACGTATGGCCAACTAAACTATATAGGAAAAGCTGTGAACTAAACTTAGAGTGAATAACGTAGGCCACGCTGTGTCAAGTTGAAAAAAACTGGTATTGAGTGACCTCTGGCTTGCTACTCGAAGGCTACAGACATGCCTGTGTGCTGCCGGTGCAACGGTAGTGCACTACAAAAATGAAGTGGTTAGAATAATATATATTTTAAGGTTGAATCAATTGAAACTGAGGCGACCATAATAATGGTTAGTAATACCACTTTAAATTGTAGAAAAAAGAACAATGAAGGTGTTTCAACCAAAATTTTTTACATTTATAATAACTAAATGTAGTATAGTAAAAGTACATGTTATATATAGCTAAAAATAACATCAATGACAAAAGTTTAAACAAAGTATTACAGTGAAAGGAAATTATTTTATAGTTTAAAATAATATTAATATATACAATGTTTCAACAAAATATTATAGCAAGATAAAATTATTGAGAATGTTTAAACTAAATTTATATATTTATAATAAGAACACTCAGCATGGTAAAAGCATATTACTTTTGTTATTGTTGAAAATAATACAAACATAATGTACTTTTACTATATTATATTTCCTAATAAACATATAAATTCAGCTGAAACACCATTATTTATGTTGTTGAAAAGGAAAATATTTGTAATAAATAAAAGAACTTATATTGTCTGTAAAAGGTCCCTGACAGTTTGAAAATGGGTCTGGTTACAACATGCATGCAGCTCAACCATTGAAAGGCAAGACTAAAACACCCAGGTTATTCCAGTGAAAAGAGCAAATTTTCCCCCAAAAAACCTGGCAAGCAAGCAAACACTATACTAGACTATTAAGGTGCATTTGTTATCCCTGTGACTGCATGATGTACAGTGGCAAATTGCTCTGCAGTAATTGACTTCATGAGAACATCATCTATGTGAACATGCAATTAATGGAAAAAGGTTTGCATGGCTCTCCCAAAACACAAAATAACACTGGTGATTTTAATCCACCAAATGTTATAATACATAATTATGCCAGTGAAAAAAAAGATGTGATTATTTGTGTGGTTGCATATTTGTCTCAAAACACAACAACGGCTGACTGATGTTTAATCTACCAAGCAGTTCTGAATGTCAGTTGTCACTGTCAGATATGTAGCTGTCTTGTGCCTCTTCATGCCACTGGTGGCAGGCAGCTTGAAGATAAACTCTTGGAAAAAGAGAGCAACTTCCTTAGCTTTGGTACAGTACTCAAGATTGAACACATAGTGTGATACAAACCACAGCATTAAAGCATGTGAAAAAAGAGGTAAATTCACATAAAACCTCGCTTTCAACATATAGGAAGTATTGGCACTGTTCTCCAGGGAAACAGGCTACCCTTGGAGCAGACCGCTTTGGATCACGTAGCGCCACCTCAATGGGGTCATCTGTCATCTGAGGAGAATAGAATAACAAGTACAATGGCAACAACAACAGTAACAAATACAACCATGCATGCTCTTTCCATCCCGGCCTTTGATCTAATACCGTAGTCTAGGAATGGGCAATTAACCGATTATACGCGGTAGACGCCAATTGGCGTCATACGCACATAAGTCACGAAATGCGATAGACGCCAATTGGCGTCACGGATACGGCTAAGCGTTATCACGGCCCTATTTCCGCGTTTGAGCTTAATTGCATTCCATTTAATCTCGCGTATAATCGGTTAACCGGTGTGACAGTTATATCGCGATTTTATTCATTCCGATTACCGAATTGAAGTAATTTCTACATTTGTCTTTGCTAGCCAGTCTAG
Source organism: Agelas oroides (assembly GCA_949130485.1). Classification (NCBI taxonomy): domain Eukaryota; kingdom Metazoa; phylum Porifera; class Demospongiae; order Agelasida; family Agelasidae; genus Agelas; species Agelas oroides. The sequence continues at coordinate 2,682,966 of OX422189.1, forward strand.
CGAGTTAACATGTGCCGACTGCTGTCAGCACATGTTAACTCGCGCAGGCCGAGTGCAGGGGTAGAGACTCACGCGGGTGGAGCAAGCACTCGCGTGTGCGCGACTACTAACTCGCGGGTCACACGCTTGTGTGTTACCTTATCTGTGACCTGTACTGTAATGTTAGTGAGAGGACAGTAAGAAATACTAAGAAAGCTTACCTGTCTATATTGAGTGTGCACAAAAATAGTTTTAGTTTGTATAAATCTCCGCCAATATGTCAATGAACAAAAAATGCTAAATGAAGTAGCCACTAACATCAGTAGTTTTATAGTACCGTAAGCTCCCGAAAATACGCTCCCTTCGAGCAAACGCCCTCCTCCCTGCACAGGTATTTTCCTCGTGTAAACGTCCCCTAGCGAGCATCCTCTAGATCTGGGCATGCTTTTAGTGAGCTTTTGGTTTAGCTCCGTCGTCGAGTGTGTACACACGAAATCACTACAGTCTCGTTTGCTGGCCACCACTTAGGTTTTAAATGCTCGCAGTATAAACTAATGCGGGGTCGTCCCCTGTCACTACTGACGATGTAAGTTGCCTCTCGGCTTAGTATCAACACAACTGCCACTGATTACCCACAGTACAAGTTCAGCGAAGCTGCTGTTCTTCGAGAAAGCCGCAGCAGTCGTCGTAATGTTGACCTTGCTCGTAACATTGCGAGGAACTGGGTGGGGTGGGGGGCATATGCATGAGACTAAATGAATATTCGAGCAAACGCCCCCTCCCCACTTTTGCCTCAAAGTATGTGCAAAAATGGGGGGAGTATTTTCGGGAGCTTACGGTACATACTTTTCGTGGTAAACCTAGACAAGGAAATTATGTAGACTCCACTGTAAGGTCTGTGAGTTGGCCCTATTTTATCAATCTTCCAAGCCAGTGTTCAATGAAATTAGACACTAGGTTGCCACATGCATGCACATGAATATTAATATCAGTGAGCATAATCAAACCATTTACAGTAACATTTTAAGTGGAGAGGAAGCACAGCACACCGTAGGTTCGGAAATGTATGCAACACCATGCAAAATGGCCTTTCAATATCATTATGCAAATTTTATTTTGCGATTTTGTGGCTGTGATATGTCTGTGCACATGACAAAATACCGATGAAGTTTGTAAGAAGGTTTGTTGCTTCAATGTACAGTAAGGGCTTGAAAGGTTTCCACATCTATAAACACATCCTGAAAGACCAGTGATGGAGAAAAACTACCATGCCACAAGAATGGTAATCGTGTTTCCGTATTTGGATAATTGCAATTTCACCACGGTAGACGAGACTGTTCTTCGGTTTGTGCTTAGTATAATACACAGAAGCGGAAGAGTGGTGATAGACGGGGAAGGCCTGGGAACACTTATCACATGAATGATGTCAGGTGGACATAGAGGGGAGGGGTCCACATTCAAATAACGTACTAGTCTTCATCCGTGAACACTACATCGATAGGTAGGACCCCAGATGTTTGCGAGATCGAGAGTACTTGACTTAAGGTTACGGGTACATGTTCATGAATAAAATTAGTATGTCACAAACTTGCCTGTATAACATTTCCTATCAAAAAGCTACCGGATTTTTACAACAGCCAGTCGCTACAGAGGGCATTCGGCTATAGTTTAGCATAGCACTAACTTTGCTACAGTACACAGTCAAGTGACAGTAGGTGGCTGCTCGGTGTAGTACGAGTACAAACTTCTACGTCAGTTTACTACGACTGTAGGAGGAACTAGGTGCTATTTATGACTTAAACAGAGCCAGAGCAACTCACTGCAGGGCCACACGAAGCGTTTTTGCTCATATCTCGGAACAGAACAGAGTGGCAGTGGCTGAAAGGCTGCTGGATGCTCGAAAAATGGGTACCCACTAACTTCGAAAACAAACTACAGCGAACTGGAAAATTTTTCTTTCAAAAACACTTCGTGTGGCCCTGCAACGATGTCGTACAAATAGATAAAACGCTGGTATACGGCATTCTGTGTGCAACAACGCGAGCGAACTGACATAGAAGTTTGTACTCGTACTCCACCGAGCAGCCGCCTACTGTCACTCGACTGTGTACTGTAGCGAAGTTAGTGTTATGCTGAACTATAGCCGAGCGCCCTCTGTAGTGACTAGTTGTTGTAAATATCCAGTAGCTTTTTTGTAGGAAAAGTTGTACAGGCAAGTTTTTGAGATAATAATTTTATTCATGAACTTGTACCCGTAACCTTAAACAGTAAGAAACTCGCTCTACGGTTTATTGCACATGAATTTGTAGTTAGGCACTGCCGCCCCTACGTCCACCCCACGTCCACTCATGTATAACGTCATGTGATAAGTGTTCCCAGGCCTTCCCTATTTTTCGTGTGTCATACTGGACAAAATGGGGGAGGCCTGGGATCGAGGTTATAAGGCAACATCTCAAATACTGTGAAAGACACTTCACCTTGCACTCCTGGTAAATGTATAGGATGGCATTATCATTCCCTTTCCTCGAAAGAGCCTTGCACAATACAATCAAAGCCACCTTTTCGTCCTTCAAGTCATCACCTGCAGGCAATAAGATCCACAAGCACATTCATCGCAGTATAAATCTTGGCTGTTTCACCAAATTATGAGGTTGGACAATCTTTGGCTAACACATTTCATTGCCTATATCAGCTCATTAAATTACCTTCATAATCCTTCTCAGCCTGCAGGACAACTGCAGCAAGTTTTCCAGCGGATGATCTGGAATACTCCAGAATAGCTGGAACCCATTTGGTTGCCCAGTCCTGCATGGCTGTTTTTAAAACGCCTTTTCTTTCCAGGACTTGGTCAATTTCCTGTTGAAGCTAGAGGTAATGAAAAGTACTAGGGTTATAACCCATTAACTATGCTTATTGTAACAGTAAGTTGCCTCAAGAGCACATGTTTCCATGCACACCTACAAATATCTGGATATAGACTAGCCTCGTACCCAGGCCACGTGGGAGGAGGGAAAAGTGGCCTGGTATCCACTGTTTGCGCATGTGCGAAAAACCCCATGATTTCATGGGGTATCATATACCATCGTTTACGAGCCGTTAATCTTTACCGTATACTGGCGTATAGCTCCGAAGCACGTCCGTCTCGAGCTTATCCCGCGAACATGGCAGGTAAAAGCGAGGACTTTGATAAAGCGCTCAAGTTCGCTCTTTGTTGTATTGGAAAGGGAGATTTCACGTTGAAAGCAGAGCAGCTGGATGCGATCAAATGTATCTACGATGGTAAAGACGTATTCCTGTGGCTACCAACGGGATTTGGTAAGTCCATCTGCTACGAGACTCTGCCGTTTGTTTTCAACTACAAGCACAGTGACGGTGGAACCGGCGGTGGTTGTAGCGTAGTCCTTGTGTCTCTGATAATGGAAGCCATCGCGGCGTAAACACAGCTGCCACACTGCAGGCCGTATATCTAGTTTGGTTATTTCTCCGCATAACAACCACGTGTAACTTGTCCATAATCGGACTCGTCCGCGGAAGATTTCCGGAATCGTTCGCGCATGCGCAAACAGTGGATACCAGGCCACTTTTCCCTCCTCCCACGTGGCCTGGGTACGAGGCTAGATATAGACCCATTCCCCACCCGGTTTCAAGGCTGACTAACAAGCCAGTTGAGATTAGTACTAAAAAATATTGGTGTTGCCAAACTCAGCATTCATACAAACATGTAGCTGCACTCACCACATATGGCTTTTTTAGCTCGTTAAATTGTTGGAGAAGGCAATGGACACTGACATCACTCTCCGACAAGATTATAGTGTGACGGGCAGAGTATGTTTGGCGAGTCAACGATAAAACAATTTCTTTACGTGGCTTATCCTTATCAAGTTCCTTCTTCAGTTGCTGGACATTTCTTTCCACAGCTATATCGTCATCTCCAAAATCTCTCATGGGAGGATAACGTGTTAGCACCAGCGACACCTTGGGCCTTCCACGCTTTGCTTTTGGGGTACCTTCCCCATCAGAAGGTCTCTTTGTCCGAGCTTTTAGGTTGTGCACTTTCTCGATAATCTTTTTCTCCCATGATCCCTATAAAGTTATGAAGAAGTTGCAACCTCATGCCAACAGTTTTGATGCTTTAGGTACATTATATGAGACATTAGACATTTCATCACAAGATACACACATACACACAATTGTAACTAACTTACATAGCCAGAGACTCTCTCCCCTGTGTCCTTCATAAAGGGATACTTCACTACTAGCTTCTTGGCCACCAAAGTGCAGAAGTCCTTCCGCGGTTTGGGGTCATAACAAAACATTTGTGTTGTAACCACTCGAACAATTTCATTTCGAATAAGTGGGGTCAGAGCCCGCCTTCTTTCCTCCTCAGTAGGCTGTTGTATGCAGGCCATGATAGATGGGGGCCAAGAGTCGGGGATAGAGAACTTTTGCTTACTTACTGTTGACGATGATGACGCCACAGATGATGCGTCATCATAGTCACTGAAACTTGGAGGGGAGAACATAGGTGAGTGTGGCGAAAATGGGGAGACAATTTCCCGCTCACTGGAACTGCGCAGAGAGCTAGCTGTGCTCTGGGCAAAAACGGGACTTGTTGGTGCATTACTTGCAGGTGCTTCATACACTTTCTGTGAAGTACAAGATAAAGAAAGAATGACCAATTGCAGCAGGCATTTCATAAACCAGATAGTATAAAGCTTGGTTAGTTCAGTGTATAAGCAAAATACATGAGAGGAGTTGTACAAGTAAATCCCCAAAGAGTTCACTTGCGGAAGATCCCACCCAGCTCATGGGAGGTGAAGGGGTCTGGTGTCACAAGTCCAACTCCTTGGGCTAGCTCCAGAAGTGTAGAGCAAATAGCAGAGTGGCATTTATTGGAATAAGCAGAAGTGTTAACAAGTACTACAATGGTACTGCTCAAAAGGATGTTATGAGATTCATTATTCAACACTGACCAATTTGTAATCCTACACTAACAATTACACAGCTGGGACACTTCCCAAGGATTTAGGCTTGCCAGTCTTGTCCCCAGACAGAGGAGGTCAGACACAGTTGAACTTTACTAATTAAAAAGGCCAGGTCATCACTAACTGATCTTTCATATCTCAACAGACTAGCTCTCAGGACTTTTATGGAGAGGGACCCCAGTTATAGCTGGGTACAGTCATAGAAAAAGCTAAAAAAACTTTCTACCTTGCAATATCCAACATCAAATAATGATGACCCGGCCTTTTAAATTAGTAAAGTTCAACCGTGTCCGACCTCCTCTGGTCCCCAGATGCCACCCTCTCAGAGGAGAAACCAGAGGAGGTTGGAAGCGAGTAATTAGTGATACGGGGGAGGTATAGCCTCGTTCCCAGGCCCTGCCCAGCTTTCCGTCGCTTGCAGTATGGAAAAGCAGGGAGAGCCTGGTATCTTTTCTCACGTGAGCAAGACATAATCGGAAAATGGCCAAAAATTTACAGAACTAACAGCTGCATTTTGCGTATTGTTCAACTGACTATACGCTCAATGCTTGGTGTGTTCGACAGTCGCCTCCCGCTAGCTAGATACAAGTGGTAAGTTACCTGGTACCTTGGCTCTTTTTGCGGTTCTGGGCCTAGTGCGCCCATGCACAATTAAACCCTTTCTACCATCCTTTCTATCCTGACGTCACTCACATGAGAAAAGATACCAGGCCCTCTCCCGCTTTTCCAAACTGCAAGCGACAGAAAGCTGGGTGGGGCCTGGGAACCAGGCTAGGGGAGGTAGCAATTAGTGTATGTGAATGACGTAACATACAGACTGCCATGGAAGCTTATAGTGAAAGGTGAAATCGAGTTACACAAACAGCTTTCGTTTGTTTGGGATGAAACTCACTCAGTTGATACTGCTAGGTGAGCTCTAGATCGACCACTATTGCTCTTATATGCGAAGCATTTGAGTGTTTTCTTGGGCATCATAATGGTCAATCTAGAGCTCACCTGGCAGTATCAACTGAGTGAATTTTGTCCCAAACAAACGAAAGCTGTTTCGATTTTACCTTTCACTATGGGGCTATACAGCAGTCCGTATGATTACATCATTCACGTAGCACTAATTGATACCCCGCTCGTGTCACTAACTACTAGCTTCTAACCTCCTCAGAGGAGAAACGGTATGGTGAACCAAGTCTAATTTCTTGGGCTTGTGCACACTTCTGTGACAGTGTCACCTATCAACTTTTTTATGCCAAACCTAAAAAATAGTACGGATACTTGAACAGAGATTAAAATTACTGTTGTAAGGGAAGTGCTACATAATAATTACCGATTTCGCAATCTCATTGGTTTTTACCACTTTTTGGGAATAAGCCCAAGGAAATTGACTTTGTTCACTAGACTGCTTCTCGCTGGGAGGCGCAGCGGGCTGGGGAATAGACTACTAGACACTTTCCTTGTGAGAGGGCTGGGTCTGGGCATGAGACTAACAAACCATGATGCAATATCTATGCAATGGCTACAAGAAACTAGTTTGTTTGGCTTGATGTTGTCAACGTAAACGAAGAGTAATAAACCAGGGGAGGCCCAGGAATGAGGCCATGCCGGAAGTATGCTAGCATACCTTCTGAAGTCGCAGAAGTTTCTTCACAACTCCTAGCTTTGACACCATGGACTTAATATTGTAACAGAATTCCATTGTCTTTAATTGTTTGTGCTGTTTTAGCTGTTTCATGGCGCCAATCATTGTCTCATCATTAATACTGTATGCACCTGGCATATTTCTGTCTGACCTCTGTGTGTGTATAAAAAGCCATGATTTATATCATGTAAGAGAGTCTCCATTAAATTTATGCTGGTGAAAGTCCATCTCCGCGAGCCAGCTTCTCGCTACGCTCGGACGAACTCACTGGAAACAGTACAATTTGGTGTCAGGAGTGGGATCCGCAATGAGCACTCGAGCGGCAAGCAGGATGGAGGAGCAGATGGCAGCTCTTTTGGAGAAAATGGACCAGCAGAACGAACAGCTGCAGCTTCTGACCCGGCAGCAAGCTGAGCGGGTGGATGGCATTGCGCTAAAGCAGAAAGAGACCGACGGATACATCGATGCCATCAAGGGAGACCTGGACTCCGTGAAGGGGATCATGGATGGACGAATGAGTACGATGGAAGAGTCCATAGCTGGACTGAAAAGTTTCCATGCAGAGATTGGTGAGCAGCAAAAGTCGCTGAAGCAGGAACTCCGTGAGGAACTGCTGCAGGAACTCGCTACTTCGACCAGCCTTGGAGTTACTCGACTTCGGCCCATGGCGCCTCTGTTTGTGCCATCAGATGCTACTGTTGGTGTGGTTCCGGGAGAAGGAACGGGAGGAGGAGATTCTACGGGCACTGGAGATGCTCCTGGAGGTGGACTCGACAGCTCTCACGTCGACAGAGACGCGACTCACAGTTCGCGGAGAAGAGAAGCCATTTCGGTGGGAGGCGGGCCCTACGGAGATGCGGAAACCCGAGGAGGAGGAGCTGCTACCACCCCTGTCGGCCAGCAGCAGCGACCTGCTCCGTTTGATGGAAAACTTGCCTGGGATGCCTACCGGACACAGTTTGAGCTGTTGGCGATGATGAACAGATGGAGTGATGCAGAAAAAGCAGCTTATCTGGCCATCAGCCTGAGGGGGCCAGCTGCAACAGTGCTGACTAACCTACCCCCTGAACAGCGCGGAAGTTATGAAGCCTTGACCACTGCCCTGGACACTCGTTTTGGGTTGTCACACCAGACAGAACTCAATCGGATGCGGTTGAAAGCTAGAACCCGTCGCAGAGATGAGAGTCTTGCAGAGCTCGCAGAGGATGTTGAGCATCTCGTGCGTCTGGCCTATCCTGAGGCAGCTGAATCTATGGTGGAGGTGCTGGCAAAAGACCAGTTTGTAGACGCTCTACCGGATGAAGATATGCGACTCCGCATTCGCCAGAACAAGCCTGCCACACTGAGGGATGCTGTTGGGACAGCTCTAGAGCTAGAATCCTATCAACTGGCGAGCAAACAGAAGGCCAGGTTTGTGCGGGAGGCTCAGCTGGAAGAGAAACACCCTGTACAGTGTAGGATGACTAACCAGGGGGCCAAGGAGCAGACTGGTGATGTTCTGCAGCAGTTGGTGGATGCTCTCCAACAAGTCACCAAAGGACCGAGCAGGCCACGGCAGTTCCCCCCGCCCAGGAAGGAGAGGAACCAGTCTGACAGGAGTAACTTGGTCTGCTGGGAGTGCAAGGAGAGGGGCCACCGGAGGCGAGAGTGTCCTAAGCGGAGGAGTCATCCTGCTGAGACTGAGGTTTCCCAGTCGGGAAACGAGCAGTAGCCGAGCTTGCGGGGCAAAGCTCGGCTAGTAATTTTAAAGCCCCTAAAAACATTTTTAAAACTGGCTCTATTTATGCTGTTGCTGATAATCTCACTGTTTCAGGTACTGTCAATGGGAGGACCTGTGAAATCACCGTGGACACGGGCAGCAACATTTCTATTGTCAGACCTGATGTCCTGGGTGTAGCAAGCCAGAAGCTGATTGAGCCTGTTGATAGCTGTCTACGAACTGTGACTGGAGAGCATGCTCCCATTCACGGAAGAGGCCAGTTGCAGCTGGGCATTGGGTCTCTGGTATTACCTCAAGAACTCTGGGTTGCAGACATTCATGATGAATGCATCCTTGGACTTGACTTTCTACAGACCCACAGTTGTCAGGTGAACCTCAAAGATGGATCGCTGATTGTTGGAGAAGAGGAAATTCCTCTGAAGAAGATGAAAGCCAGTAAGGAGCCTAATTGCTACAAGGCTGTGTTGACAGAAGGTGTGTGTCTACCCCCTCTTGCAGAAACAGTGGTTCCAGTGAGAGTGGATGGAGCCCAAGTTGACTATCGTTGGGGATTATTGGAACAACCAACATGCTTGTTTGAAAGCCTTCTGGTTGCAAGAACATTGGTTGATCTTCAGAGAAAGGAGGTGCCTCTGAGGGTGATGAATCTCTCTAACCAGCAGCAGGTGATCAACAAGGGCACAGAGCTGGCTCGCTGTGAAACCATCCACTCCGTCCTTGCTTCGAGGGTAGATATTGAGAAAGGGATGTTGACTGGGTGCACTCAGAATGCCAAGATCTTGATGCAGCTTCCCCCTCATTTGAAGGAACTGTATGAACGTTCTGTCGCTGCACTGGAAGAGACTGAGTGTCAAGAAGTACACAAACTGTTGAATGAATACTCAGATATCTTTTCTGCAGGTCCACATGACCTTGGATGCACTGACCTCATAAAGCACCAAATCCACACTGGGGAAGCACCACCTATTCGGCAGCCAGTAAGGAGACTTCCCCTGGCAAAAAGAGAGGAAGCTGAAAGATCTGTTCAGGAAATGAGAGAACTGGATGTAATTGAGCCATCCGCCAGTCCCTGGTCATCACCTATCGAATTAGTGAACAAGAAAGATGGGAGTACCAGATTTTGCGTGGACTACCGCAAGCTCAACGACGTCACTCACAAGGATTCTTACCCATTGCCACGCATAGATGACACCATTGAAGCACTCTCCGGAGCAAAATTCTTTTCTACACTGGATCTCAAGAGTGGCTATTGGCAAGTCCCGTTGGATGACTCTGCTAAAGAGAAGACAGCTTTCTCAACTGGAAGTGGGTTGTGGCAATTTAAAGTCATGCCATTCGGGCTCTGCAACGCCCCAGCAACGTTTGAGAGATTGATGGAGCCGGTACTTTTCGGTCTGCCCATGTCCGTGGCCCTAGTCTACTTGGATGACATCATTGTGCCAGGACACTCCTTCTCCCAACAAATTGCAAACCTATGCCAAGTGTTTGAGCGGTTGAGAAAAGCAAAGCTGAAACTCTCACCAGCGAAATGCATCCTGTTTCAGAGAAGAGTCAAATATTTGGGGCATGTGGTGAGTGAACAAGGAATTTCTCCGGATCCCGGAAAAATTGAAGTTGTCAAAACCTGGCCAAGACCTGCTACAGTCACAGAAGTCAAAAGCTTTCTGGGACTTTGTTCATACTACCGTCGCTTCGTCCCTGCATTCGCTGAAATTGCACATCCTCTAAATCAGTGTGCCACTACTTCTCCATTTTTATGGACTCCAGAAGCAGAAGATGCTTTCATAAGGCTAAAGCAGGCTCTGACAGAGGCTCCTGTCTTGGTCTACCCTGATCCAGCCACTTTATTCATACTTGATACAGATGCAAGTGGAACTAGCATCGGAGGTGTGCTTTCTCAGAACGTTCCAGAAGAAGAGGAGAGAGTGATCGCCTACTTTAGTCATCCATTGAGTACACAAGAACGCCGTTACTGTGTCACTCGGCGAGAGCTGTTAGCAGTAGTGAAAGCCATTAAGCATTTTCATGCTTATCTCTATGGGAGAACGTTTCTAATTCGTACTGACCACTCAGCTCTCCGTTGGCTGCTGAATTTCCACCACCCAGAGGGCCAGATTGCCAGGTGGATTGAAAGCCTTCAGCAGTACAACTTCACCATTGAACACCGACCAGGGGCTAGACATGGTAACGCAGATGCCCTATCAAGACGACCATGTTGGGGAGACACCTGTAAGCACTGTGAAAGATTGGATTCACAGGAAGACTTGAAGATGTCTACGGAGCCAGGTGCCACCCAGACTCGATATACCACTACCCAGGTGTTATCTGACCACTGTGACAAAGCAGAGTCACAGGAGGAACCTCAAGCTCCAGCCAAGTCCATGTGCCGGCTCTCAGATTTTTTATGTTGCTGCACTCAATCTGCTGACTGGTGCTGCTGGTAACCGGTCTCCTGAAGAGATAAGACAGGCACAACTGAACGATCAAGATGTCAAGCCTGTGCTAGAGTGGTTGGAGAGAAGCAGTCACAGACCTCCATGGGAGGAGATTGCTTCACACAGTGCCAACACCAAAGTCTACTGTGCTCAGTGGCAGAGTCTCCGACTTTATAATGGTGTGTTGTATCGCCTCTGGGAGACTCCGTCTGGGGATGCCATTGTCAAGCAGCTGATACTTCCCAAATCACTAAGGTCTGAAGTTTTACAACAGCTACACAATACCCAAACGGCTGGACACTTGGGAGTTGCCAAGACCCTGAGTCGTGTCAGGGAAAGATTCTACTGGGTCCAGTGCCAACAAGATGTCCGAGAATGGTGCCGCAATTGTGATCTTTGTGCTCAAAAACGAGGACCACAGAAAAAGATCAAAGCACCAATGGCAAAGTACAATGTTGGCTCGCCTATGGAGCGCATTGCCATAGATGTGCTGGGACCACTGCCAATCACAGAAACCGGAAACAAGTACATTCTGATTGTCGCAGATTACTTCACCAAGTGGGTCGAAGCATACCCAATGCCCAATCAGGAAGCCACCACAGTAGCTGAGCTACTTGTGAGAGAGTTCGTATGTCGGTTTGGTGTGCCCCTGCTAATACATTCCGACCAAGGTCGAAACTTTGAGTCACAATTATTTTCTGAAATGTGTCGGCTGCTGGGCATTAAAAAGACAAGAACCACTCCATACCACCCACAATCAGACGGTATGGTTGAACGTTTCAACCGGACATTGGAAGCACAACTGTCAAAGTTTGCTGATCACAACCAAAAGGATTGGGATGAACACATTCCCTTCCTTCTAATGGCGTATTGTTCAGCCTCTCATGACACAACTAGTTGTTCACCTGCAAGAATGATGCTGGGAAGAGAGCTGAAAATGCCAATAGACCTAATGTTTGGCAGGCCTGAAGACGAGCCACCTCAGACTGCAACCGACTATGCAAGTGTGTTGCAGGAACAACTTGAGAGAGTTCATGAGTTTGCTCGTGGACACATGCAACTCATGTCAAATAGAATGAAACAGCGATATGACTCACTGCTAGAATATCAGCCATTAGAAGCTGGAGAAGCTGTGTGGCTACACAATCCCCAGAGAAAGAAAGGCCTAACTCCAAAGTTGCAACGCCCATGGCAAGGTCCCTATATCGTCACCAAACGAATCAATGATTTGGTTTACAGAATTCAATAGACAACTTTACTGTAAGCAAAAGAATGTTGATGAGATGTAATTGCTACGTGACGTCACATCCGGAGTACGTTCGCTACTGCTCTGGGGTACTTTTCCATTGAAGTCAGTACTCAACATTGGTGATTTCGAAATTCGCGCGCTGGCTAGCTGTACCGTATTTTCTAATAAAGCGATTGCAAATCAGTTAAGCGTACGTGTCCAACCCTTTTTGTGAAAGAACTAAGGTGTTATCTTGCTTCGTTGTGGAGAACCTGCTGGTTGAAGTTGGCTTACGGCATTGGGCATTGTCGGTACGTATTTACTTACCTGCCACCTGAACTCGCTGCTCAAAGATATAGTTCAGCTTCCAATTATGTCTGCAGACCAAGGCAGCGTGCTACAAGACAGCGTGCCTCAAGACAGTGTACCAAGTGTAAGTTGTGGGTCATTTCGTACATCAGCGTTGGGAAAATGCCGGCTGATGATCCTCGATGACAGAGTCCTGAAGGGCTAGCGCTTCGATCCATCGCTCCCATTTAGCTTCGTCTTGAGGAAAGCGGTACATAGACACGCTCTTGTCTTTCGCTCGAGTGTTCCCGCAAACAACGCACGTATCTCCGGGCATAATGGCAACACCACAGCTTCACAACCGAGCAAGATAGCACCTTCGTTCTTTCACAACAGGGATTAGACACGTGAGCTTAACTGATTTGCAATCTTTGTATTAGATAAAACGGTACAGCTAGCCAGCGCGCGAATTTCGAACTCACCAATGTTAAGTACTGACTTCAATGGAAAAGTACTCCAAGTCGGCCAAGGCATGTACTCCGGATGTGACGTCACGTACAATTACAAATAATTGAATACCTGAAGTCTTAAAATAAAGTTGTCTATTGGGACCAAAAGCTAAACCAAAAGTTGTGCACAGAAATCGACTGTGGCGCTACAGTGGTATAAATGCTCCTACATGGTACCATGCACCTGAACAAGAGCAAAGCACCTCACCTGTTGGAATGACAAATTCTGAAACTCCAACAGTTACTTCCAATACACCCGAGCGAGAGCGAAGTGCCGAAACTCCGACTACTTCCAATGAACTTCCAATCAAACCACTCAAATGGAGTGATCGAAGTAGACATCCACCCGTCCGGTATGGAACTTGATCCAGACATTTCCATGATATCTGTTTAGACCCCCCTATGTGGTATTTAAGGGGAGGAGAGTGTAACAGAATTCCATTGTCTTTAATTGTTTGTGCTGTTTTAGCTGTTTCATGGCGCCAATCATTGTCTCATCATTAATACTGTATGCACCTGGCATATTTCTGTCTGACCTCTGTGTGTGTATAAAAAGCCATGATTTATATCATGTAAGAGAGTCTCCATTAAATTTATGCTGGTGAAAGTCCATCTCCGCGAGCCAGCTTCTCGCTACGCTCGGACGAACTCACTGGAAACAGTACAATATCACTCTCAGACAAGTCCAAGAAAGCTTCACCGTCAATCTCATTATCTGCAGGACAGATAAAAATTACCTTTACAGCCAATTTCCTATACACAAAAAAGTAGCACCAAATTCGCTCACAAATCCATCTTTCAATGTCAGTGCTCTCTCGATATTGCACGAACAATCTATCACGTGTGCAGTCTATTTTCTGTATTATTGCATACAGAAAGTAGCACCACACCTTCAAATTCACTGCAAATGTCTTCAGATACGCCTTCGCTCTTCAGATAGAGCGCTACATCTACGGGATCCTTCTTTGCGAAATTCAAGATGACACTATCTTCCCCACTTGCCATTCTGACCGCGTCAAATACGACACTAGCTGTGATAGACGTCTGCGCTGATACTTCACAAGGGGGGTACAGTAGAGTTTGAGAGGAGTACGCCAAGTTGCAAGCTGCTAAGGATTGCGGCACCTCTGAGACCGTCGTGCGTGTTCTAACACGTTTTCAGGATCACGTGTCGATCACGAGATGACGTTCCGCTCATGCTCATTTTACAACGCGCGAGAAGTCAAGACTTGCGGGTTCATGGAGTTGGCGTACTCCATTCAAACTCTACTTCCTGTATCCCCTTTATAAAGTATCGGCGCAGACGTCTATCAGCTGGTGTCGTATTTGACGCGGTCAGAATGACAAATGGGGAAGACAGTCGGTCAATTTCGCAAAGACTGATCCAAAATGAAACCTGGGGTACTAAGGTTATGGATTTGTCCTTTGTGTGGATCTCCATCTCTTAACTTAAGGCTTTATGTGAGCCACCTTCGATTAGTACATGCAAAAGACCCATCCTTCAACATTATGTGTGGAGTGGATGCTTGCAGAGAGGTGTTCAAAGCATTTTCGGCCTTCAACAGTCACGTTTATCGCCATCATCGAAATGCATTTGAAACTGATTCTGTTGCCACAGCCACTGAGCAAAGGCCAGTGTCTCCCTGGTGATAGAACAGTTTTTATCTGAAACAGAGCAACACACCCATGCAGGTGAAAGAGGCAATGAACATGCTGGCATTGGTTGTAACTCCCCTGTGGTCGAAAGGCCTGAGACAGAGTCGAGTCAGTACTTGCAGGCAGTTACATCTGCTAAATTTCTGCTTAAACTTAGGGAAGAGCGCCAAGTATCTCAAGTTGCTATTGCCGATGTTAAAACTGGATGCAAGACTTTCTGCAAGCATTCAGTTGATAAATTGAAGCGGGATATTGAAAGAACACTGACAAATGCCGGAGTTAACCCTGAAACCATTCCAGGTTTAACAGATGTACTAAACTATGATCCAGATCCGTTTGTGTGCGTTGACACGAACTATCGCTTTGAGAAGTTCTGTATTGAGAATCTTGGATGCCTGGTGAGTCATGTCCACAGATAAATACACACACACACACATACATGTACACCCTGTTGTCTGTGTTGTTTTGTTGGGCTTGTAGGGGATATTCCAATGGTTGGATATAAATCTGGCAACCAACCTAATGTTTTCACAACATTGTGGAGTTATATGTATGCAGTCAAAATGGCCTGCTACATGCACAGCAGTTCTTAGTTTTGCACCTCATTACACTTGTCTGTCCTCCAGTGTCTGAATTAACCCAGCATTTCAATACTGTTGGAATAACCCTGCTTTATGGTGTCAAGAGTCTGCATCTAGCAGTTGAATGTTCTTTTTGGTGCGTTAGCTAGTACCGTAGTCTCACAAAGAGTGCCCATGGGCGGAGCACTTTACAAGTCAGCCACAAAAGAGCGTACAATGGAGCTGCCAGCGGCTTCGAAGTCAAGTCGCCTTGTTGATGCTCACATCACTGGTTGCCACTCACTATGACAACAACGAGTCCTTCAAATTCCGCTATGAGTAACTGTGAGTTCTGAAAACTAGTTCCCAGGCTTGTTCATATAACTAACATGCAACAAGCTGGCTGGGGAACTAGCTTTGTAGAAGCTACACAGCTTGTAGCTTTATTGAACTTGTTTTTAGAACTTACAGTTGTTCATAGTGGCCTTCGAAGGACCCCTTGCTGTCACAGTGAGCAGCAACCAGCGCTGTGACCATCAACAAGTCTCGAGCGCCCGTTGAACCGAACGACCTGCGGCTATGTAAAAGCCTCGGTAGAAGCTGCACTTATTGTAGCCTACAAGCTAGCTCGTGAACTGTAAAACAGCAACATCCACAACTCCAACAACAACAACAACGATGGTCTATACTAGCATTTCACAATGCTGGGCAATATTTCGAGTCAGAGTGCGTGGGCAATAATTCAATTATCAAAACCACGCACAAAACCATGCATGGTACGTCACGGGGCACATGATCAAATCTTCAAGGCTCTCTCCCCGTTTTTCTGCATGGGGAGGAGCCTGGGTACGAGGCTATCATTAGTCACACGAAGCTCGCTCCAGGGTGGGCGCTCATTCGAGTAAACTTTAACCCTATACAGGAAGTTGGGCGAAAAGTAGGGGGTGGGCGCTCTTTCCCGAGACTACGGTAGTTGGAGCTGTTCAGCTTATGCATGCTAACACCTGTTGTATCGTATATCTATACTCATATAGGAACCAACAGAAATTGATTTTGGAGAGGCATATTATGTGAATCGTTTCAGTGGTCCCAAGCGCAGAAAGGTAATTTCCTCCGATAAATTCTACTATGTATCTCTGCTGGATAGCCTAAGAGGCCTCCTAGAACTAGAGGACTTTCAGGCTGAGATATTGAACCCCCACATGCACAGTTCAAATGATGTATTGGGCGACTTCTGTGATGGCTCTTTGTTTCAAACACATCCAATATTCAGTTCGGATCCGTATGCCTTACAGATCATCCCCTATTATGATGAATTGGAAGTTGTGAACCCAATTGGGTCATATGTGAAAAGACACAAGCTAGGATGCCTGTTCTTCTTCCTTGGTAACGTTAGGCCTCAGTATCGATCTACTTTTAAGGCAATCCACCTTGTTGCTGTAGCACGAAGCGAAGATATAAATACGTATGGCATTGACACGTTTTTATCACCCTTTGTTGAAGACCTCAAAGTCCTTTCTTGTGATGGGATAACTGTGTCAGTCAATGGAGAGGAGCACACATTTTATGGAGCAGTACTAGCATTTCTAGCTGACACCCTAGCCGCTCATTGTCTCGGTGGCTTCAAGGAGAGTATGTCATTTGCATTACGGGTGTGCTGATCGTGCATGACCACCACACAACAGATGCAAAATGTTTTTGTGGAGAGTAGCTGCACTTTAAGGACTCCAGAAACTTACCTACAACAATGTACATTGTTGACAGGTCCTCTCCATGATCATTATTCTACAACATTTGGAATTAACAGGCTGTCATTACTGGAGGAAATCCCTAGCTTTTCAGTTGTGAATGGCCTCCCTCATGACATAATGCATGATTTGCTTGAGGGTGTAGTCCCTTACGAGCTAAAGCTCCTCATCCGTCACTGTGTTCAAGCAAAGTACTTCATGATTGGGCAACTTAACCAGAGAATTGAGGCATATGACTTTGGTAACAACAGACCTAATTTGATTGATCCCAGAGTGGCTAACAATCCCAACGTCAAGATTAGGCAGTCAGCGTCTCAGATGATGGTGCTTAGTCAAGAGTTCCCGGTTTTAGTCGCTGACACAATTCCACATGAAGATGAACACTGGCATTCATTTCTTGTTCTTCTAAAAATTTGCAGCATATCACTCTCGCCTGTATGCACCTATGATACTATTGCATATCTGCGTGTACTGATTGAGGAAAAGCTTTATGATTTTCAACGACTGTACCCTGAAGAAACTATGATTCCAAAGCAACATTACATGGTACATTATCCCTCTCAAATTCAGAGACTTGGTCCACTGATCCAGTCTTGGAACATGAGACAGGAATCAAAACTAAGTTTTGTCAAAAGAGTACACTGCAAAAACTACTTAGTTAAAATGACCACAAGTGCATGGTTACTACAGTTTCAGGGTTCATTGAACAGGGGGGGGTAGTATGATTAAAGGAATTCCAAAACACAATTATCATCCATCAACCCCCTCACAATTCCATCTAGCTTCAAAGAGCTAGCACAGACACATGTCTGCTAGCCAACATGTCAGTTCATATGCATCCATCTGTTGGCTATTATCCTGTTCAGAACCGGATAATTGCCAGCAGATGGATGCATATGAACTGGTGTACGTTGGCTAGCAGACAAGTGTCTCTGAAGCTTGATGGATTGTGAGGGGGTTGATGGATAATAATTGTGTTTTTGATTTCTTTAATCACCTGTTCAATGAACTCTGAAACTGCAGTAACCTTCACTCGTGGTCATTTTAACCAAGTACTTTTTGCAGTGTATCTAGACGTAGTAACTATAAGAATGTGTGCAAAACTGTCGCCAAAAAGCATCAGTTCTGGCTGTGTCATCGATTCAGTCCAATCCACATCTACTTATGCCAAAATTTGAGATGAGTAAAAAAGTCCTGACATGTAGCTTGAGTGAGGAGGACGAATATGTTCAACATGAACTTTTACGTCTCATTCCTAACTTACCCATGGGTTCACTTGTACATCATCCTAGTTGGACTGATGTGCAGAACTCACACTTATGCAAAGGAGTGTATGTTTTACTAGAACACAATCTTATAAAGCCAACTTTTGGCAAAATACATGATATAGTGTGTGTCGAACATACAGTTGTATTGTGCATGCAGAAATACTATGGACACATTTTTAACAGTCACTACAATTCATTTGAAATCATCACTCATGGTGGTGTTTTTGCAGTATGTGTTGATATGCTCAGTGATCACCGCCCTCTTAGAGCAAGAAAGAATTTTGTATCATCTGATAAATCTGTTTTTATATCTTTGCCATATGTGTACTAATATAATAATGTGCAAGATTAAGTGAAATGTTTGCATGTCTTGTATTAAAGTGCACATTGATGCACTATACCTGTCTCTGTGACTATATGACTATGCAGAGGCATACAAACTCTCCTAAATGGCACTGACAAAAACAATGCTGAATGCATCGGTATATATATGCACATGCATGCTAGTATATTGGTGATGTGCGCGCCTTCAATTATGAGAACATTTCCAGATCTGCATGACAACCACCACTGACATGCATCAACTGCAAAGGAGAGAAATACATTTCTTGTAATTTTTAACTATAGTCATTCTGTATTAATTTTGGTAATAAATTAGTCGTTAAATATTCATTTGTTCCAGCGAAATTACTTTGGTTATAATCAACATTAATAACTAGCTGTTTCTATTAAATTTAGTTGAATTTACCTTGCTACATGTTTTAAGTATTTAAGGTTAAATTAATTAATCTGTATTGTTTAAAATTATCTTCCGAAGATGATAATATTACCATTACTGATTGTAATGAATAAATAAATTACTTTAACTATATGAAGTTAAAATGTAGCACTTAAATTCAGCCAATATAACACACAATAATTATTTTTAAGAGACAATTTTTGTAGTGTGGGCGCTGTAAAGCCTGCTCCTGTGTCAAGTCGGGTAAACCGTGCCTTGATTGTCTTCCATCACGAAATGGCCACTGTAACAACAACAATGAAACTCTCACCTCTACTAACCCTGAACATCACCCGCCAATGCTGTTGCCTCCCATCCCACCAAGCCTAGCCACCACAGTCACCCTGGACTCTCCACGCTACTTGGCTGAGGCTACCACCCCAAGTCCGGACATGGATATGCTAGACGCCGTCTTGGATGACGTCACTCCAGATACACATGCCCTAGCCCTTCCATCATTCAAGCCTATGTCATGCCTCAACTGTACATGGGGAGATTTGTCAGGACAGGAGTTCTCAGATGCCATTGATAACGCCTACCGTCAGATGGTTCATTGGAGACCAAACCTCTTTAAGGTTCTATCCGGGGCTAGTGGCAAGCACTTTGTCGCAGAACTAGCTCATCTTTTTGAGGCCTTTGCAGCCGAATCTGCATTTGAAGCTTTTGCCGTGAAGGCCGCAATGACTCTACTAGCACTGGTGCTACAAAAACCACATGCTAAGTCCAAAGCCCGTGACCATGTATCTTGTCTTCAACGCCGTTTGACATTGTGGGAAAAGGGAAACATAGCTGAGCTTCTTCAAGAAGGAAAGGCAATTCAGAAGTCTTTGAATGTTTCATTGTCTTCAAGAAGAGATGTTAAGGATGATGCCACAACAGCACGCAAGTTTTCTCAGCTGATGATGGAGGGCAGGGTCAGGGCTGCTTTGCAGCTACTAACTAAGGAAACACGATTTGGTCTGTTGAGTCTTGATGAAGTCATCAGAGCCTTCAGTATGAAGGGCAGAACTTTGGATGACTTCAGCTGTAATGCTATCAAAGAGGATGGGATGGAAGTCAGCATTAGTGGTATCCTCATTCAGGATGGCATCAACATGTATAGGCTCAGGGTCAGGATGCTTGTCTTCAAGAACATCTCTAACAGTTTTGCCCGATCCATCACTGCAGGACCCTCTGGGGTGGATGCACTGAGCTGGAGACGGATTTGCACTGCCTTTGGACAGAAGTCTAATGACCTATGTTCAGCTCTAGCTGGTGTTGGCAGAACGATTTGCACTACCTATGTTGATCCATCAAGCCTGATGGCGTATACCTCCTGCCGCCTTGTCCCACTCGACAAATGCCCAGGTGTTCGACCAGTAGGGATTGGAGAAGTAGTCCGTAGGATTATTGGGAAAACTGTGATGAGAACTGTCAAACGTGATCTTCAAGAAATTATTGGTTCCATTCAGCTATGTGCAGGACAAGATGCAGGATGTGAAGCAGCTGTTCATGCCATGAAAGGCATTTTTGCTGAAGAGGATACAGAAGCAATGATTCTGGTGGATGCTACGAATGCATTCAACCGGCTGAATAGACAGGTTACTTTGATCAACTGTGAGGCTATCTGTCCTGCTATGTCACATGTTCTAATTAACACCTACCGCAGCAACTCCTGGCTTTTCGTTGATGGCCAGTGTATGCTGTCTAAAGAGGGCACAACTCAAGGTGACCCACTTGCAATGGCAATGTACGCAATCGGAACTCAGCCCCTGATACGCAGACTAGACGGTGTTGCCAAGCAAGTTTGGTATGCTGACGACTCTGCTGCTGGTTCAAGCCTAGAAAGACTCAGAAGGTGGTGGGACTTGCTGAAAGAGATTGGTCCTCTTTACGGCTACTTCCCAAACAGCTCCAAGACACATGTTCTCGCCAAATCACAACACACTGAATCCGCCAAGGAGATCTTCAAGGACACAGGAATAACTGTATCAACAGAGGGAGAACGCTACCTAGGTGGAGCAATGGGCACTGCTTCCTTTTTACAGCAGTATGTGGAGAGAAAAGTTGATGGATGGGTGAAGGAAATAGAAAAACTCAGCAAGTTTGCAGCAACACAACCACATGCAGCCTATGCTGCCTTCACTCATGGCCTTTCTTCAAGATGGAACTACCTTCTGCAAGTCACTGACTGGGAAACACTCGCATCCTCTGATCTTCTCCAACCACTTGAGACAGCAATTCAATCACATTTCATCCCAGCACTCACAGGGCAGTCTCCCCCAGGCAAGTTAGTCCGAGAATTATTAGCACTTCCTGCAAGACTTGGGGGTCTCGGCTTGATGAATCCTGTTGTCATTGCAGAAGAACAGCATGCTGCCTCACAACTGATCAGTGCTCCTCTTGTCAAACGAATTCTTCAACAAGTTCACCAGCTCGCTGACTGCCAAACTCCCCAACAAGAATTAAAGGCTGGAGTTCGCTGTAACAAACGTATGAAGCAGAGGGAAGACGCCAGGAATCTCCAAAACCAACTTCCAGCTCCTCTCCAGCGCTCTATGGAACTTTCTCAGGAGAAAGGAGCATCAACCTGGCTCACAGCACTGCCCATTGATGATCATGGGTTTGCTCTGCACAAATCCGCATTCAGGGATGCCCTCTCTCTTCGATATGACTGGTCGTTTCAGAATTCACCTTCTCATTGCAGCTGCAGCCAACCATTCAGTGTCGAGCATGCCCTAACCTGTAAAACTGGCGGTTTTCCTGCTGTGAGACACAACGAGGTGAGAGACATCACAGCCTCATTATTGTCAGAGGTTTGCCATGGTGTTACAACAGAACCTCATCTGCAGTCACTCTCAGGTGAGACTATGTCACATCGCTCTGCATACTGATGATGGTGCTCGTTTGGACATTGCTATGTATGGTTTCTGGGGAGGCAGATTCGAGAAGGCATTTTTGGATGTCAGGGTGTTCAACCCTAGCGCCCAATCGAATCGACGTGGCCCTCTAGCATCCGTATATAGACGACATGAACAAGAAAAGAAAAGGCAATATGAGCAGCGTATACAGGAAGTGGAACATGCCACATTCACACCACTGGTAATGTCATCAACAGGGGGAATGGGAAGAGCTGCAACAACCTTCTACAAGAGGCTCGCATATATGATAAGCGACAAGAGAGATGTGCCATACTGCAAAACAGTGAACTGGATTCGATGCCGCTTGAGCTTTGCTCTTTTAAGAGCCTCCATCATGTCCATCAGGGGTGCAAGATCATCACGACATCACCCAGCCTCCGAGGGTGTGCAGGGACCCACTGACCTCCAACTAGCTGAAGGTCACATTCAGTAGAGGAACCTCACATTATTATTATTATTATTTATTATTATTATTATAATTTTTTTAATGACATTATACAAGAGCTTCGGCTCATTTATTCCACAATAATGGTTATAGCTACGTAACTTTGAAGTACCAATTTTGCACTGTTTTTTCCATTGTGTACTCTTGCAGCTTGGTTCATTAAAGTCCCCTTTTTTCATAAAAAAAAAAACAAAAAAAAAAAAAAAACTAAACTATATATACGGCCGAACTTACACACCCGGCTAGTGACCGGAAATACCTCGTGACCAGTTATTGTGCCTAAATATAGCAGGGCAAAGTGACGTTCAGAGTCGCTATAACCTTAGGTCAGTATAATGTTGACCTTGCAATGCCCACCCACACAATCTCAAGCAGTGTTCGTGTGGAGAAGGAAGTTTGATGCAAAAAATACTTACCCTGTAGTTATTAACTAGTCTGTAAATACAAGTAACTTACGTTTAGTCACACAATGGCTGTGGTTGGTAGTATCGAGACATTACGCGATGAAGTTCGCCGGCTTCAGAGTCAAGTACAAGTTATCGGAGAGAACCCTTCTTTAGACATCCTACAAGGCAATACCGTCGACACAGAAAGATTGTACGAGAGAATTCTGGAGGAGTGTGATAGCGAAGAGGCATCATTCTGGGAGAGTAATTGTGAAATTCTCGTCGAAGTAGTGTGTGGTCTACACGACGCGGTAGATGTGCTGATCAACAAAGTAAAGCAGACGGCGTTAAGGAACGATGAACTAGCTAGTAAGTTAGCGGAACTTCAGAGTAAACATACAAAACTGGAAGAAAGTGAGCGAAAGCTTGTCGTGGGTCAAATAGCCTTTGAAGTGGACCAAGTTGTACTGGACGTGGTCTTGAAGGGTATTGGATCTCCTGAGGAGCTCGCGATCTTTACCATCAGCGCAATGGAAAGAGCAATTAAGAAGAAAGATAACTACTTAGATGCGTTTAGATCAGAAGCTGAAAGACAAGAGGTTGAAAAGCGTTGGAATGTTCTTAAAAGTAAATTAGGATGGAAAGGCCGACACTTTCGATATATCAGAGAGCTAAAAAATCTTCGGCTGAGCAGTGCTCATCCAAAATTGGATATTGAAGCCACAAGAAAAGCTTTAGCCCAGCTGCATCGCACAAAATGCCTAACAGCACAAACGAAAGATACGTGTGAAGAGTTTCTTGGAATGATAGAAAGGATTCCAGAACTGAAAGAGTAGTTGCAAACAGACTCACTAAACATAAACTATATATATATATATATGTGTGTGTGTATAGACATGTGTAACAATATATGTAGATGTTTTATGCAATATAGATGTTTTAATGCTATGCCATAGGGCAACAGGCCATATTTGACCTATATATCACAGTATGAAAAATACTAAATAAAATTTGTGAATAAATGTACACAAATAAGTATGGTAGGAGAAAAAATGTGTGTGTGTGTGTGTGTGTGTGTGTGTGTGTGTGTGTGTGTGTGTGTGTGTGGTGTGACCGTGTGGTCAAGTGGTTAAAAGCAATTAACTGTCGATTGAAAGATCACAGGTTCAAGTCCCACCAGTTACCACTGGAGAAAAAGAAATCGCACTTGGTACCCAACCTGGGCCAAAGCATATAAGAATAGTAAATTGGGGAATTGGGGACCTGGCTTATAGGCTGGGGAAGGACAAGACCACTCACTGTGCTTAATTCCACTGAGGTACAGCTGGGACTTTGGGTACCCATACCACAGTGGAGGGGCATAGTCAGTGCTCTTGCAAGTGCTTGGCCCACCTTCAGGAGTTTGTCTAGCGCTATAGGCCAAGAGTTCTCTGAAGTAGCACACAGGGGTCCCAGCCTTAGTTGGTCTAGGGGGGCATATCCCATTAGGGAGCTCCTTACGTCCTTTGTCCTTTGTCCTTGTGTGTGTATGTATGTGCATGTGTGTGTGTGTATTTGGGTTTGGAAGGGGGGGGGGGGGGGGGGGGGGTGGGGGCCGAGCGCGAAGCGCGAGGCATCGCCGAGCGTAGAACACGAGGCGGAGAGATGCTCCCGACGAAAGGTCCCAGGTTCCAGCCCCACTTGAGGCAGAGGTTTGTTGCTGGCCCTACCTTAAAACATTTTTCTTGGCGTCCCTCAGAGGAGACGTTAAGCTAGCAACTCCTTAATAACAGTCTATGTAAGTTCTATTTGGATTTCCTTGTTACTTGGTTTGTTTTATTATATTCGTCTTTGTGATATATACCTCTGGTGTTTGTGTGTGTGTGTGTGTGTGTGTGTGTGTGTGTGTGTGTGTGTGTGTGCGTGTGTGTGTGTGTGTGTGTGTGTGTGTGTGTGTGTGTGTGTGTGTGTGTGTGTGTGTGGGTTTGGAAGGGGGGGGGGGGGGTGGGGGAGTGCTGCAACACGTACATGGCCTAGTTGTTAAAAAGCACTGGACTGTGACTTGAAAGGTCCCAGGTTCCAGCCTCACTTGAGGCAGAGGTTTGTTGCTGGCGTCCCTCAGGAGACATTAAGCTAGCAACTCCTTAATAACAGTCTATGTAAGTTCTATTTGGATTTCCTTGTTACTTGGTTTGTTTTGTTATATTTGTCTTTGTGATATATACCTCTGGTGTTTGTGTGTGTGCATGTGTGTGTGTGTGTGTGTGTGTGTGCTTACCTGAGGCTAAGGCAGAAAATGGTTAATGTATGAAAAGTTGGTGCTGAAGACGACAGATCGAGAGGTAGTTGTGGGGAATATATAGCTGGCATTATTAGAAAGTGGGTAACTTTATTTTTTAAGCATGGTGCTAAAGGTAGATTGGGAAACCATAGCTGATCAATGAGAAGTAAGGGTATATATGTAGCAGCTGAAAGTGGTGAGGATACCTCCAATGACTTTGTCATATTGCATATCATTGACAAAAGTAAACCAGTGAGAAGCATCCAGAACTGTAAGGTTGCAAAATTTACTACAAATTTTGTTGTGTATGAACAATCAACGAACCACATCTCCCTTATAAAACAGGCCTAGATGTTATGCAAAGTCACCCACTGCGCAGGACGCGTTTCGGCCAATACCAGGCCTATGAATGCAGTTTTTGTAAAAATATTCATTAGAAACTGGTTCAAGCCCCCACGAATGTTTCTGAAGCACAGCATTCTTTAAATTATTACGCAACAAGCACTGCTAATTTTGTTTATGCGAAGTGATAGCAATGTAGAAGCCCAAAAGGCACCATTTGATACCACATGGTAAACCTTGTAGACTCTATAGTACACCCCAAATGGAAGAAAAATTTATAGTATACATAAAGCCACAAAAGTGGACATGTACACCTATTGTTTTATCCTTTCTCAGCCTGAGAGGACTTACTGAAGTTTGATACCATGCACAGCTACGAGCAGTTATCATTGAGGTATCTACAGTTAAAGCGCTGAAGGTAATCCGAGTACAAACAGTGGACAAAACCAAACATGTTGCCACAAAAGAATGGAACCTACATATGGGGATACAGAACTTTACAGTGGTCAAACTAGCTATCTTAACAAAAAAGTACTTACATTTGCTGGGGATTATGAAAAAAAAATCACGGCTAACCTGAGTTACGTATGGCCAACTCAACTATATATACGGCCGAACTTACACACCCGGCTAGTGACCGGAAATACCTCGTGACCAGTTATTGTGCCTAAATATAGCAGGGCAAAGTGACGTTCAGGGTCGCTATAACCTTAATCTGGATTGGTCAGTATAATGTTGACCTTGCAATGCCCACCCACACAATCTCAAGCAGTGTTCGTGTGGAGAAGGAAGTTTGATGCAAAAAATACTTACCCTGTAGTTATTAATTAGTCTGTAAATACAAGTAACTTACGTTTAGTCACACAATGGCTGTGGTTGGTAGTATCGAGACATTACGCGATGAGGTTCGCCGGCTTCAGAGTCAAGTACAAGTTATCGGAGAGAACCCTTCTTTAGACATCCTACAAGGCAATACCGTCGACACAGAAAGATTGTACGAGAGAATTCTGGAGGAGTGTGATAGCGAAGAGGCATCATTCTGGGAGAGTAATTGTGAAATTCTCGTCGAAGTAGTGTGTGGTCTACACGACGCGGTAGATGTGCTGATCAACAAAGTAAAGCAGACGGCGTTAAGGAACGATGAACTAGCTAGTAAGTTAGCGGAACTTCAGAGTAAACATACAAAACTGGAAGAAAGTGAGCGAAAGCTTGTCGTGGGTCAAATAGCCTTTGAAGTGGACCAAGTTGTACTGGACGTGGTCTTGAAGGGTATTGGATCTCCTGAGGAGCTCGCGATCTTTACCATCAGCGCAATGGAAAGAGCAATTAAGAAGAAAGATAACTACTTGGATGCGTTTAGATCAGAAGCTGAAAGACAAGAGGTTGAAAAGCGTTGGAATGTTCTTAAAAGTAAATTAGGATGGAAAGGCCGACACTTTCGATATATCAGAGAGCTAAAAAATCTTCGGCTGAGCAGTGCTCATCCAAAATTGGATATTGAAGCCACAAGAAAAGCTTTAGCCCAGCTGCATCGCACAAAATGCCTAACAGCACAAACGAAAGATACGTGTGAAGAGTTTCTTGGAATGATAGAAAGGATTCCAGAACTGAAAGAGTAGTTGCAAACAGACACACTAAACATAAACTATATATATATATATATATGTGTGTGTGTGTGTGTGTGTATAGACATGTGTAACAATATACGTAGATGTTTTATGCAATATAGATGTTTTAATGTTATGCCATAGGGCAACAGGCCATATTTGACCTATATATCACAGTATGAAAAATACTAAATAAAATTTGTGAATAAATGTACACAAATAAGTAAGGTAGGGGAAAAAATGTGTGTGTGTGTGTGTGTGTGTGTGTGTGTGTGTGTGTGTGTGTGTGTGTGTGTGTGGTGTGACTGTGTGGTCAAGTGGTTAAAAGCAATTAACTGTCGATTGAAAGATCACAGGTTCAACTCCCACCAGTTACCACTGGAGAACAAAAAATCTTCCTCCACTTGGCACCCAACCTGGGCCAAAGTAAAAATAGTAAATTACCAAGATAACCATTGTCTCTTCAGCCTGTCCGCAAAAATTTACATGCACTTGCAAGATGATGCCTTTGAACCTGTGTATGCACTCTCCTCTTAATTGAGGAAACTCTATAGGCTATATAGCCCTATATAGAATTATATATCCCTATGATATACTTACTCGAGTTGGCGGTACTTGTAACATGTAGCAGTCCTACATAATGGTAAATCAAACAGTTCCATTTGGTGTGTACGCTTATACTCATAACTTTTAACAGCCCTCAAAACAGGTTGTTAAAGGTAATCAACCGCTAGTTATCACTTCTAACACCTTCATTTCTGTCAGTGTGTGCATGCATAAGATATAAAAGTAGGGGGATTTTGGGGATGCTCCCCAGAACCTTTTTAGGAATTAGACACTCTGAGATTGCTCCTGAGGCAATTTTGGAAGGAATTTCCGAAGCTCCCCCCCCCCCCCTAAAACATTTATACACTTCTAGGCATGCTTTCACCTCTCAGATTGCATCACAAACAATCTTGGAGGACCTAAAAATTCCAATTTTTTCTTGAGGAGCATCCCCCAGAAACCCCTGTGCAACACTTTATACAGCTTGTCCCCAAACTCAAAATCCTACATAGAACCCTGACAGTAGGTGATTATGCTAATTCAAAGAATGCTGTGTTTGTGATATAAATATTCAGTGGGGATAATAAACTTTGCTCAAGTATCAGCTCTCTTTTCAGCACTGCATTCTTTGAATTAACATGAGAAGGACAGTCACGTAACTGTAGTGATCTAACATATTATAATATTATAATAACAATTTTGCTTTTGAAGTGACTTAGGGAAGGTTATTTTGTCAAGCAGATTATATAATCCCTTTGACAAAATTTCATGGGTAACTACCGTGGAATGAGAAACAGGTAACATGTTTTCATTAGAAACATGCTTACTACTTATCATTTCATTAGTTATGCATCCATCTGTGAATAAAAGAGTAAGAGCTCTCGCCAACTGGATTAACAAATCTGCTGGTTATTTCAGCTAAGGGATTTTGTAGTGAATTCATAATTAAGTAAGCTGTCAATATTAATTGCTGTAACTATCTGTGATTGTATTTAGTAGCCACTGGCAAAATGTTGGTGTTGTGGATCCCTCTGACAATCTTGTTTGTGCTCAGCAGCTGCAACTGGACACCAGCCAGAGGGCAGACATGCTCCATCACAGGTATGAGAAGATAGTGACTTGCATGACTTTATTTATCACTACTACACATACAGGTGCTCAATTTTCACTCTCTACTGTTGCTGTGAGTGCTGAGAGTGTCGCTGTGGGTACTGAGAACATGAACAGCTCAACCCATGGTGCTAGAGTGACATGGAGGACAACAATACCACCTGAGTGTGTGACATCTGTGACAGTGGAGTTCAGAACCAGTAGTCGTGGGCCAATAGTAGCAACCAACTCAACTACCAATAGATCACACACTGAGTTAATCCAGACTGGGCTCCAGCGTGCTATGAACTACTTCATCACTGTGATACTTACTGGAGAAATCTCAGACGGTGTATGTCCCACACTGAGGAGCAGACAAGAACAAGTGTGTGTTGGAGGTAAACACTATTAATTTAAGAAAAAAAACCATGATGTGTACTGGTAGCTACATTCAATCACGTGACATTTAATGGTCATTTTAGATATACCAACTCCAATTGGATTGAGAGCTGAAGTCACCGCAGACAACACAAGCATCAGAGTGCTGTGGGCGTGGTCAAGTGAGGGTATGGACAATTGCATTGACCGGGTTAGAGTTCACTACCAACCTGAGGGAGGCTCTCTGATGATGTACACAGTGGGCAGTACAACAGCAGCAACCAGTACCACCTTGCCCAATCTACAATGCAACACAGAATACATGATTAGCATTCATGCGAGTGGCGGTTCAACTGATACACAAAGTGCCCCCAGAATGGTTTCTCTACCAGCAAGAGGTATGCGTGTGCAGTGATAAACTGTGATGTTGTTCATACTAGAAAATGTAGAACATTGTGGGGGCGAGCCTGAGCAAGCAGCTAACATGCACATGAATAGACTAAGCTTCACGCTGAAATGATGAGCTGAATCGGTAGCGTTTATGAGTGTCGTTTATGCACGACCCTTACCTGAAGCGATCTCAACCCGGCGTAGTATAATTTTGTACGGTCGGCGAGCAGCCTGCCGTTGATGGTCTGGTCGGTCCGTAGCTGCCGTGCGTGCTTAAACTTGATCCGTCTCCGCTACGGTTTGCCAACGCTGCACTCTGGCAGTAGCCCAGCATTGCCATGCCATGCCCTTCACCTATCGACGCTACCGCTACCTACTAAGTGCATGAGAACGTTCAATTTTCGGGAAATATTTAAACGCGCATTTAAAATTTACGGTATATGGCCGCAAGGTCGTATACACACACATCTGCGCAATGCAGTCCCGCTAGTGTGGGGCTCGCTCAGGCTCGCCCCAATAATATAGTACAGTATTCTTTTGTTGTTTGTTTGTTTGTTTGTTTTGGGCTTTTTTCCCTATGTTTCTTACCTAAAAGACTGTGATCCACACTTCACATTAACTCAAGGGTGGATCATACATATAGCTCACTGTAAAAGCACTTGGGTTACTCCAACCATATTTTTTTGGCTGTCTCAGTTGCACCAGTGTGACCAGTATCCAAGGAATGCTATACCAAACAGCTTTTTGAAGGTTCATTGAGGAGCGTCTTCTTTAGTCAATCTTTTCAGACCTATAGCTACCGTATTTCTTCGAATAGACGCCACCCTCGAATAGTGGCCGCCCTCGAATAGTAGCCGCACAATCCGAAGCTCTTGAACGAAATAAATGCTGCCCTCGAATAGTAGCCTAGCCGCGGTTAGTAAACGCGCCACGTGCACACGTGTAAGAATGATTTCTGACGGCGGTCACCACGCTAGCGCTATACACTGCAAAAACAAAGTTGTTATTTTAGCTAAGTATTTGGTTACTACAGTTGAGTGACTATCCTTACTGTGCAAATTTTATGAATGCTCTGCTGGAAATAAATTCATGCAGTGGGAGCTGATACTTGAATCAACTTTACTAGCCTCCCACAAAATGTTTTACAAGCACATTTTTTGAATTAGCGTAGGAAGGACAGTCACGCAATTGTAGTAACCAAATAATTAGCTAAAACAACAATTTTGTTTTTACAGTGTAGGACTGTTTGTGTTCTACGAGTCGTTCCCACGGCTGACAGCAGGACTGAGAGGCTGCGCGTATATACTACTGACGAAATAAATAGTAGCCGCGGCGTCTGATCGAAGAAATACGGTATTTGGTTTGCATTTGTATCATAACTATGCAACCAAGGAACTCCTCCAGGGACAGATGTGCATGTGGCTTTAAAAGGGAGAAGCTTCTCAACTACACTTTGATTCAAATTGGAAATTAGGACATATCACGTACACAAAAGGAATGCAACTGAGGTGACCAAAATATGGTTGATTTACAGTGTATATACTAAGGCACGTGGTTTCTAAACAAAAATTGGAGTGCTTAAGATGCTGCACATAACTTAACTATGAATATTCCACATGTTACATTTGTCAAGTCAACCCAATCCAGTGCTACCACAGAACAAACATGACACCACTAATCATATTCTTGAGGACCAATGAACGGAATGTTGCCTAGGGGTGCCACACAGAGCTAGCTAAATTCAACCTATTAATATGCATAAGGGAAGAGATTGCCTGAATTCCAAGCGGAATTACACGCCTTTAATGAGATTCATTGATCTCAATTCGGACATTAACAACATTCACGAGTAGCCAAGGAGGGATAATGAGATTCATAGCCCCGTTCTGTTCGGGTTTGACTCCATGAAAGGCTTAGGGCATACTCATAAATATTCAACATCATTTACTCATTCCTTTCAACCCCAAGCCAAGCTGCCAATGCTTCAACAGAAGGTCAATAATGAGGTTCATGAGAGTCAACATACTCTAACCCTCCCATTGGACAGCTGACTGAACCCAGGGTTGTTCATGGGTAATGCTGAGGTCTAGTTAAACCAACTCATTAATATTCATGAGGTGGACAGAAACACTCCAGATTTTAGACCTTGGTCGGGCTTTAATTAGATTCATAGGCTCAATTAGGGTTAGGGAGATTAGGGTTAATGAGATTAGGGTTAGGGATTTTAGGGTTAAGGCAAACCAGGGTTAGGGTTAGGGCCAGACTTAGGGTTTAACGTGGCGGGGGAAGTCACTCGGCAGAGGTTACGAAAACATAAACCTGGGTTACAGTCAGGACCAGTGTTGCTCCTAGTTTCAGGGTTAGGGTTTGGTTTAGGGCAATCTTGCGTTGCCTAATTTTAAAAATGGGTTTTAGTAGCTTATTAATATATTCATGAGCCAAAATTGCGTCCTAACCACCAATGTATCTCAAATCATTCTGTGCCAGGTTTTGTTCAGAGCTACTCCCAAAGTCGGGCTAGACTCATGTTTGTCACTACTCCTGGAATGGACAACTTTCGGACTGCACCAAAATGAATGCACATTTCAAAAAAAATTCACAGCTTGTCTACGGGAGGGGCTCATTCACGAGTGCAAGCAAGCATTACTAGCCCCACCTCTCCCCCTTATGTCGCTAAACAACTCACGGCTCTGTTCCACACACAAACACCGTTCAGCTTTCCTGTCAATGGCAACGTAGTACCAACGATATATTGCGCATTCTAGTTAAAGCCCAGCCCAGCACTCGAAGCACCGGGCCACGATCACCTACTAGGCTTGGCATACGATCGCAAGACCTGGGCCTGCCCAATGAGTACAGTTCTTGGCCACTGTGGCCTTTCTGCTGCTTCTAGACACAAGCTTGCTTTCACAAGCAGGCACTTCACACTACTCACAGCTACTGACACTACAGCACTCTACTAAACTCCTTTTTTTTCTTCTTTTTTTTTTACGGACCGTGAACGGATGAAGACTCCCAAAACTGACTGTGCGCTAAAAGTTTACAAAGACAAAGAATTCTATCAGCTTGGATTCCAGGTTTGTTGACCTTGAAAACACAGGGTTCCCTGCCACCTTAAAGTCACGTTCTAAGAACTTAAGCTTAGAATGTCACACTATAGGTACTACATAATGTAAAATAGGCCCACCCAACGACACCAGTGTGACCTATTCTGTTTTGTTTGTTTGTTTTGGGGGTTTTGTTTCTTACCTAGAAGACTGTGCTCCACACCTCACTTTAACTCAAGGGTGGATCATACTAAGGCATGTGGTTTGTAACAAACTTGGACTGCTTAGCTACAATGTCACGTTCTAAGAACTTATAGCTAGAATGTCACATTATAAGAACTACAGGTAGCTAGCTACATAACGAAAATAGGCCTACCCTTGAATATTAGCCCACCCTCAAAAATCAGCCCCCTCCCCCCTTTTTTGTTATTGCAGAGGATGCATAGTATGTATACCCCACCTAGCTATTTATGTAGTAAATTCTGCAAACACTGAATTGAAGTACTAGTGTGCAAGAGGAGGGACTAACAAGCAAGTGCATGACAAGAGAGGCATTGCCGAATCACTGCATACGTACAATTCTACAAGGCTAGACTAACTGCATTGAAGTGGGTGTATTTTTGAGAGAATTATCACACCTCTCCAAAATACGTGCAACCTTCTCTTTGAGGAGCCACTTAAAAGTTCATCGCCCATGGGCATATTTTCAGGAGATTACAATAACTATACCCAAATGTACATGCAACAGTAAATACTTAAGATAATTATGCAAAAGTACACAAGTAGCTACACCACTTTAAGGTGGCACGGTCGTCCCTCGGCGGAGGTTAACGAAAACATAAACTTGGGTTACAGTCAGGACCAGGGTTACTCCTAGTTTCAGGGTTAGGGTTTGGTTTAGGGCAATCTTGCTTTGCCTAATTTTAAAAAGGGTTTTAGTAGCTCATTAATATATTCATGAACCCAAAATTGCCACTCGATGGACGCATCTACACGCTCACTGTAGGTAGCGTCCCAACCACCAATGTATCTCAAATCAATCTAGGCCAGCTTTTGTTCAAAGCTACTCTCAAAGTCAGGCTAGACTCATGTTTGTCACTACTCTTGGAATGGACAACTTTGACTGCACCCCCCCTGAAAATGAATGCACATTTCGAAACATTCACAGCTTGTCTACGGGAGGGGCTCATTCACGAGTGGAAGCAAGCATTACTAGCCCCACCTCTCCCCCTTATGTCGCTAAACAACTCACGGCTCTGTTCCACACACAGCCACCGTTCAGCTCCCTTGTCTGTCAGACTGTAGCACAAACGATAAATTGCGTATTCTAGTTACTACTGAAAGCCCAGCCCAGCACTCGAAGCACCTGGCCACGGTCACCAACTAGACTAGGCATACGGCCGCGAGACCTGGGCCTACTCAACAAATACAGTCTTGGCCACTGTGGCCTTTCTGCTGCTTCTAGACACAAGCTTGCTTTCACAAGCAGGCACTACGTACTACTCACAGCTACTGACACTACAGCACTCTACTAAACTCCTTCTTTTTTTTTTTTTTTTTTTTTTTTTTTTTTTTTTTTTTTAAGTCGATCTAAGCTTATCTTCAAAGTTCCGAGGACCGTGAACGGTTTGAGACTCCCAAAACGGACTGTGCGCTAAAATTTTAACAAGACAAAGAAGACTATCAACTTGGATTCCAGGTTTGTTGACCTTGAAAATACAGGGTACCGTGCCACCTTAAGGCATATTTCCTGCACAGAATACCACAGTTCGTTTTTATTGTCTCATGCATGCATTCTTCAAAGTTTCAAAGTTATAATAAACACAAATTTTTTCTTCTAACATTGAAAATACAAAAACAGTGTTGAAAATACAAAAACAGTGTCGTCAAAGTTCTTCATGGCTTCAATTAGACAGTCGATGGAGAACCATGAAGTTGTCAAGATTTAGGAGCCTAGGATTCAGCATTTTTGACAAGGGAGGTGGCTATGTTGGGTTCTTCAGACATTTGTCTATGGTGCATGAGGGTAGAAGAGACAGAGAATGCACGGAGAATTATTTCTCTAGCCGCAGCACTGCTGAACTAGGCAGATCATTGGACATGCTCAGGATGTGACATTTAAGCTTAGGGTGTGACGTTAACAGGTTGTAAGCTTAATATATGTAGGATGTGACATTTAAGATTATGGTGTGACGTTTTAAGCTTAAGACCATAAACTCTGAACCTTGATCTTGGGACGTGACGTTCTGAACTAGGACGTGACGTTGTATCATGCACCTTAGGCCGAGATGTTTACAGTAAGCTTAGAACATGCGTTGTAATTACAACGCACGTTCTAAGCTTACTGTAAACTGCTTACGTAAGCCGTCTGATTGGGTACGTTGTTACTAACCACGTGTTGTAAGGACGGACGTTGTAAGAAGTCAGGTTTTTGTGACTGTTGGTAGGACAGAATATCTCGTCGACATTCATGCGTGCTCTGACTACTCTTCGACGTTTGAGTGCCATTTTGACGAAGTCTAACCGCGTGTTTCCAGAGCCTTACTACGGTGACAAAGAAGGAGCTTTCCGCCCTTCGCGCGCGAGAGGAGAGACACCTCCCTCCCGCGATAGCGGCCTTCCTAAGCACGCTCCATCGCCATGCACCAGCCCTCCCTTTTTTGAAAATCCTGGATCCTCCGTACTCCGTCCGCTTCTTGTAACTTTGCGCCATTTACTATCCGATACACTTTGTGCCTTTGTACCACCCCAGCTCCTCCCACTCCCACTGAGGTCACCGTTCAGGTCACAAGTGCTTCAAGTGTCAGAGTAACATGGCAGTGGATTAGTTCAGGCCCTGCGGCTCCAAGGTGCTTCAACACCACCAGTGTGACCTACCGTCCTGAGGGAGGTGGTGAGTCCTTCCTGCTGCTCAGTGACCCAGCAGCAACTGAGGCCACTCTCACTGACCTCCAGTGCAGTACAAGCTACACCATCAGTGTCCATGCTAGTAGTGGTTCAACTGATACAAGGAGTACACCCAGAACTATTTCTCTACCAGCAAGAGGTATATACAAGAGTACAGTGATACTTTGATTTATGTAATGTATTAGTACAGCATTGATTAACCCTCAGCGCGCATGCGCAGCGAGGGTTACAGTAGTTGTCCTGTGTGTCTGTGTGTGTGCGTGTCCGTTTTCTCTATTCTGCCTTCTCGCGCTTTTAGGCGTCCAACAAGAGGTATCAGCGGCTACAGCGCGGAAAATGCAGTAAAACTAAAAAGCCGTTTTCTCTAAAACAGCTTAGTTCAAAAGTTAGAAGCGTTATAGATTTACCGCGACTAAGTCAGCGATTTTCTTCACGTGCAATGTTTCCGTATACCTCTCCGTAACACTTACATAACGGTAATGTGTGACACGTAACTAGGAGCACACGGTATTGTGGTTTTTCCGTCGAAATTAGATGATCTTTTACGAGAGGATCAGAAAGGTATGCCCACAGTGTAATACCGTAGTGCATGC
The DNA here is from genome assembly GCA_949130485.1 of Agelas oroides. Taxonomy (NCBI): domain Eukaryota; kingdom Metazoa; phylum Porifera; class Demospongiae; order Agelasida; family Agelasidae; genus Agelas; species Agelas oroides. The sequence goes on from OX422189.1 coordinate 2,718,643, forward strand.
AATGGAGTGCAATAGGTCTATGCGTCTGAGAAAGGTATGCCCACAGTGTAATACTGTAGTGCACGTGAAGAGCGGGTCAGTTTGTGACTGTGGCCATGCCTTCGCATTGAAGAAAAGGAAAGCACGGTGTACTGCTGTTGGGGAGCCTGAGAACGCAATGAAACGTAGAAAAGCCTTAGGCCTACTGTCTGAGGAAGAGTTATTAGTGAGAAAGAGACAAAGTCCGCAAAGTGAGTAAGAGAGCTTCTGAAACACGTGAGCGGACTTTGCACAGGCAAGAACAGAACCAAACACATATGGCAAGCATAAACACTTATCATCTAGCTTGTGCCGAGTGTTCTGCGCTTCAGTGCTGTTCTTTTTTCTTTTTTTTAGTTTCTTATACCCAGCAGGCTGTGCCCAGCACTCCCATTACCCATTATCACCTATTTTATAACCCTGCAATTTGATCATACTTCACTGATAGCTACCATGCCTCTGTATAACCTCAGCCCCACCCACTCCCACTGAGGTTACTGCCCAGGTCACAAATGTCTCAACTGTGTGGGTAACATGGCGGTGGATGAGTTCAGGCCCCACTCCTTACTGTTTCAACACCACCACTGTGACCTACCGTCCTGAGGGAGGTAGTGAGTCCTTCCTGCAACTCAGTGACCCAGCAGCAACCGAGGCCACTCTCACTGACCTCCATTGCAGTACAAGCTACACCATCTGTATTCATACCAGTAGTGGTTCAACTGATACGAGGAGTGCACCCAGCACTGTTTCTCTACCAGCAAGAGGTACAGTATACAGGTCTAAAGTGTTCTTTTTGGCACCACAATGTTTCATACCACGGGCTGTTTGCAGCACTTCACATTATTGTTTCCCATGGCTTTTGTAAATCTTCCTTTAATTTGATTAGCATTTCACTGATAGCTACATGTTTACCTTGTAACTCTGTACCACTCCAGCCCCTCCCACTCCTATTGAGGTCACTGCCCTGGTTGCAAATGTCTCAAGTGTCAGGGTAGCATGGCAGTGGACTACTTCAGGCCCCACTCCTTACTGCTTCAACACCACCACCGTGACATACCGTCCTGAGGGAGGTAGCGAGTCCTTCCTGCAGCTCAGTGATCCAACAGCAACTGAGGCTACTCTCAATGACCTCCATTGCAGTACAAGCTACACCATCAGTATTCATACAAGTAGTGGTACAAGGAGTATGCCCAGAACAGTTTTTCTTCCAGCAAGAGGTATACCTTACATCTAATGTAATTCTTACCATTAATACTGCATTGTATATGATTTTAAGTTTCTTACCCAGCAGGCTGTGCCCAGCACTCCATCATTATCTCCTACTCTTCCAATTCTGCTTTTTGATTATTGCTTCACTGATAACTGTATGTTTAACTTTGTGCTTTTGTACATCCTCAGCCCCTCCCATTCCCACTGAGGTCACTGCCGAGGTTACAAATGTCTCAAGTGTCAGGGTAGCATGGCAGTGGACTAGTTCAGTCCTAGCTCCTTACTGCTTCAACGAAACCTATGTGACCTATCGACCTGACGGAGGTGGGGAGTCCTCCCTACAGCTCAGTGACCCAGCAGCAACTGAGGCCACTCTCACTGGCCTCCAGTGCAGTACAAGCTACACCATCAGTGTTCATACCAGTAGTGGTTCAACTGATACAAGGAGTGCCTCCAGAACTGTTTCTCTACCAGCGAGAGGTACAGTACAAGCGTACAGTTATAATTCTAATGTAAATTGTAATATTGCATTGTTTAACAGTTTGCATTCCTTACCCAGCAGGGTGTGCAATGCACTCCGCATTATACATTATCTCCTATTTCTGTAATCCTGCCTTTTGATTATTGCTTTATTGATAGCTATCTATTTACTTTTTGCGTCATTGCTACCTCAGCCCCACCCACTCCCACTGAGGTTACTGCCCATGTCACAAATGTCACAACTGTGAGGGTAACATGGCAGTGGAATAGTTCAGACCCAACTCCTGACTGCTTCAACACCACCACCGTGACCTACCTTCCTGATGAAGGTGGTGAGCTCTCCCTGCAGCTCAGTGACCCATCAGCAACTGAGGCCACCCACACCGACCTCCAGTGTAACACAAGCTACACCATCACTGTGGTGGCCACTGCTGGAGAGCACAGAAGGGAGGGTGTGGCAGAGTTTCCATTAATATTAGAAGGTACAGTACTTTTATGTGTATATAGCTTGGATTCTATCTAGAAGGTTGTGTTATCATGGCAGAGGAACTTTTTCAGTTCCTGGTAACTTCTGATTGTGTTACTGAGTCCAATTCCACAGATTTTGTTGGATCTCTGCTCTACAAATGAATCACATGCGAAAAAATACTTTTAGCCATATGTTAAAATAAACTGTTACTCCAATTTCATGGTTCTTTGAACTGGTTTAATACTATTTGGAGAATTCACCAACATAATTACAGTTACATCAACACAGAAACTTGTTTGTTATTCATATGTAACTAAGACATTATGCATCAATTTGTCTGCTATTATTCAGTTCTGAACCACCAAATAATAGCCAGCAGATAGATCCATAACTATACATGTGTAAGTGGCTAGCAATACATTGCTCAAGTGTCTACATTAGCTTTGCAACTCTGAATTGTAACAAGGTGTGTTTGTAAATTCTTTTCATAGTAGTTACTAGCTCAAAGAACTGCAACAACCACTTGGAGGTGAGTAGTTAATGAACTGCTTGTTAATGGAACGGCTGTATCGTCATGAGAACTCTTGTGACCCATTTAAGTCCATTCAAGTTACCAGTTATATGCGTCATAAGAGAGACTCCTTGTTTAATTTTTTATTACCAAGAAAGGTTACTATGTCATTATAGTGACTACTACAGTGAGTCAAGTTCCAGTTATATACATGTGGCAATACACGACACCAGAAACATGGCTGCATCCACAGGAAAAAGGGAAGCATGGCATGGCCTTTGCCTACTATATACCAGTAAAACTGGTAAACACAGACTGGCATGGTATTTAGCACCACGTTGGTTTAGACAGTTATGACTCAGCTGTAAACAAGCACATGGAGGTATGAGGTGAAAATAGAGGAAAATGAAAAGCAATTGGGAATCGAACCCAGAACTCCTGGCTTTGAGGTGCCATTACTCTGACCACTGAGCTACGACCAAAAGTCAACCAGCAGCTCTCACAATCATATTCATTACCCACAATCTGGTTTGTCATATATTTGAGAACACACATTGCATTGTTGCATAAATAGCTACATGCATATAGTGCTGACCAAGCAAGAATTGCTAGCATGTGGCTAAGTGCAGGATCAAGTTTCAATAATAGATTTCTTTGTTGGCCTGCTACCTGGATCTATCTATATAAAATGCTTAATAACACACACACAAATATACCATAATTGGGGCGGCCTGAGCGAGCCCCACACTAGCGGGACTGAATTGCGCACATGCTTGTGTATGCTTGGACTGACTAAATTTCAAACATACACCATCACCCTGTCGTCCGCTCGAGGTCACAACTGTCAGCACACCAATGCCTACTTTGAAGGTATCTCCTTGGAGAGAGTTCCTTGCGGATTCGGCAGCTTAGCCCCGGGATGTTGTCCATCGACGCCCTTGCAGTCGGAGCATGAAAACAGTGTGTCGCGAAGTACAACACTATGAATATTTCGTAAAAATCTACACACTTTGGAAGAACAGATTGCTTAACGCTTATTACCACACACTTGCATGCACACAGCACAGTTAACTTCTGTCTATCAAGCCTCAGAAAAGTAGTCGAAAATATTGAGAATCACCCAACAGGTGGTATAGAAGGTGTGAATAATCAAAGACCAGAAAGGTTGACATCTAGCTTTTAATTCAAAGGCCTCTCCATTCCTTAATGGTACACCCACATCCATTTATCTCACCATACCTGCAGGAACTGATTGTGCATACTGTAGTGCTGAAACTACAGACTTTCTCTCATGGCCAGATACTCCTGCTGGTACCACCCAGTCCCTCCGCTGTCCCAACACCACCACCACCATAATCAACAGGACCTGCAGTTTGTCTGGTGTGTGGGAGAGTGTAGACGCTTCTCTCTGTATCCCTTTCACCTCCATCAATCCTGTGAGTGATGGTGCAGGGTTCCTGTTTTAGCATAAGATCAGGAACATAGTTTATACAAGTGTACTGGTCCATTCACAGACACAGAGTAACATCCCACTTGAGGAAGTCCTCACAGATTTACGAACGACAGTGACAAATGCAGCCACTAATGAACAGGGACAGACAATGGGTAACCTTGCCATGGTTGCAGCTACATTTGAAAGATTTGCAGAACTCATCGATGAAAGAACTGTAATTCCAAATACAGTGAGTTTGTTTTGCTTGACTGATATGAGTATGTATAGCAATGGTTTGAGCCCTGCCTCCCACCTCTTCAACCTCCCTGCTTCAGACAGTGCAGCACCTGATCAACATATTGGATGGCTTGCAACAATGGGATGAGAATGTACTGCAAACAAATGCCTCGAAGTGAGTTTGGACACATATTGCTCATATCTCCAATTCCAATGGCTAAATCTGAGGATGATAGGTAATATAATGATGCTTATCACCATCATCTTTGGTCCTTGCAGTATTGTGCGCTCCTTTGAGACAATTGTAAGTGTGTTTGCCCAGCAGCAGGAAGATGGGGACCGTTTTTCTGTGATGACAGATAGCATTCTCTTTGTTGCTGAGCTTGTGAGTTGGGATGCATATTCACTTGAAGGAGCTCGCCATTATCATGATTTGCACACTGTGTGATGTATAACTAGTGGTGGTTAGAATATTACAGTGCACAGGTGATGTGGAAAATTATTTTTCATCCCTATTGTTACAAGTGCATAGTGCAATTAACAGTGTGATTTTTTTTCATTGTATAAGTGCATAGTATGGTGATAGCAGTTTTATTCCCTGTCACTCACATCCGATGAGGCCTAGTATTGGCGGTGGGTGACTCTGTGTAGCATCTTTTTCAGAGAAATGTGATTCATTGAATGTTAGCTAATGCATTTGCTATATACAGACCAAAATACCATTTTCAAGCTAATCTTCACTGACACACCTCCAATCTCATTGCCGATTGATGTGTAGCTAGCGTGTAGTACAGTTACTGCATGTTAAATGCATATTGTGTTGCATGCTCATTGCTATATTAATTGTTGAATTACATTTAGCTTGCACTAGAAACATGTTTATCAGAGTGTTTTTCTCTTCAATTGTACTTGCTGAAATACATTAATTAGGACATTTCATTCAAAAGATCTTCATTACTGAACACATGCATATAGTGATAATGCCCTACCATTATTATGGTATTCATAGTTCCATGGATAAATGACCAATGAACCACATTTCCCTGTAACAAGCCTGAATGTTATTTTATTGAGTCATCCACTGTGCAGGACACATTTTGACCTGGCTGGAAAATGTGAACCATTTTTACAGGTGCATGGACTTGCCTTTTCTATATAGTGAGGTAGCTGCATGCCGTGAAGGCAGCACCTCATTGTGCAGCTGTCCTCTTTTTTTTTCTTCTTCGAAATTGATACACAACGCATAGTCAATGAACCTTTCATTTGTGAAATATATCTTAAGATGTGCATGTCACCTAGTAGATCTAGTTTAGAGAAGGCAAATTTTGGTAAAATGTTGTTTTTTTTCAAACTTTATATCCTGTTGATCGTGCAGTAAATCAAACGAAATCACTTGTAACAGTAGAGTATCAGCTTTGATTGGAGATCTTACAATCCACCTGATGGCACACATTGTTTAGCTCAATCCCATTGACTCCTACCAAAGGCTGTGATATGCTCATATCTTTTTTCCAACCTTTGTGCCAACTGTAACTTGTGCAATGTTTCCTCCATTGTTGTAGCTATCACAGACTGACCTGGCTGCAAGTGGCAGAAACTTTTCATCAAGTGGCCAGACAGGAAACTCCAGCATTAGTACCCTTGATGTGGATGAAACTGCAGCTGTCTTTTTACCAGCACCTCTTTTCCAATCAATCACAAATCGGACCAATGTTGGAATATTTTTTAATGTTTATGACACTGGAGTGCTCTTCCCAATCCCAAAGGAAACAAATGCTTCAACTACAACTGTTGTAGGTAGCCCAGTTCTTGCAGCTACTGTAGGATCTGGACTAAATTTTAATGGACTGGCAGAACCTGTGACCATCATGCTGCGGTTGAATCAACTGGGGGTGAGTGACAAAAATGTGGTTTTGTACCTAATTTTTTTCATGGAGCTTATGGATCAAAGCACAATGTCATAGTTTAGTGATATTTACTTGCAACTGGTTTCTTAATCACACGAATGCACACTTTTTTTTTTTACACAGAATTCCACAAATCGACCACCACAATGTGCCTCTTGGGATTTTGATCTTGAACGTATGCACTCAGTACAGCTATAACTGTTTCCTGTGTTGCTGTCACACCAGTCTAACTGACTTTCATGACTGTGTCATCTCACCTGTAGACCCAATCTGCGTTCAACTTACACACTGCTGTACAGCTAATTTTATGTCACATTACATCATATAGATGTGTATTTTTTGTGTCATTACAGAGTGGACAGCAGAAGGATGTGAGACCAATATAAATGGAAGTGTAGTGACTTGCAATTGCAACCACCTCACCAACTTTGCAATCCTTGTGGTTAGTACTTCTATGACTCAAAAGATACTTGTACAACTTGAATTTGAATCAGGTCACTCTGATTTTCCAGGATATCTGCTCCAGATTTCAAGACTGTATGCCATCTCCTGTACTTGATACTGTGCTAGAAACACTCAGCATTATTGGGGTGGGCCTTTCCCTCATTGGGATTATTGCTACAGTTGTCACCTTGCTTCTTTTCAAGTGAGTGTCAGTTCGTGCAGAACTAGAAAGAGTTACCCCAAACTCTTTGTGTGTTCAATGCCATGCCTTGCTAGAAATTTTCCTGACACCAATGTATACTTCTATAGGAAACTTCGTAGGCGAGAGGCCACCAAATTTCACATCCAGCTCTGCATAGCTCTACTTTGTATGCTGGTCATCTTTGTGGCTGGTATTGACCGAACTAGTGTGTACGGAGTCTGTGTGGCTGTGTCAGCCTTGATTCACTATTTCACACTGGTGGCTGTGATGTGGATGGGTGCAGAGGCTGTGCTTATGTTTCGGAAAGTGGTCATTGTTTTCAGTCAAACCACCACCAAATTTATCACTGCTGTGTCACTTATCTGTTGGTGTAAGTGAAATACAATGAGGGAGTGATTTGTGTCAAATGTAGCCCATCTACCAGCAATGAGCATACATGTCTATTTCATTATTGTGCACAACATGCCATCTTATAAGTCCTATATACTCTCAAGAGTGCATAATGATCCTCTTCCTTCTGTAGTAGATCATGCACACACCCTCACACTACGATGTTCTACATTGGCATAGTAACATGCATCAACAGTCAATAAATCACATCTCTGTCAAAAAAGGTGTACCTAAGCATCACACAGAGTGACCCATGGCACAGGACATGTCAACATGCATGCATGGTGTTTGTGCAAGATGGCATGTTGTCTATGCATGACGAAACATTTTGTTAACATTGCTAGCCTTGTCCCCACCATTTATGTTGTTGAGAAGTGAGCCAGGAACAAAACTAGCTTACAGTTTGAACAATAGTCTTCAAGCGACGAGTGCGTGAGTGTGTATGTATGTGTGGGAGGGCTAATACAGTAACCTTTTGTTTGATCTCAAGATTTGTCTTTTTCTCCAGTGGTACCGATCCTTCCTGTGGTGATTCCAATGGCTTTAGACCTCTCAGATGCAGTCAGCAGAGATCTTGTTGTACGCAGATCTACACCAGATGTTCAGGGATTGTGAGCCATTAATTTTTGAATGTAACGTACAGTGCATGACACTGATACCTAGTAGCACACAACATAAGTGGATACATTTTGTCTTGTTTTTCCCTCCAGCTGTTTTGTCTTTGATCCTGCAGTGTTCCTTGGTGCCTTCCTCGGCCCCATCTTTGCCATCCTGCTCTTCAACATTGTCATCTTTATCACGGTGATTAGAGTACTTATTAAGCACACTTGGAACGCACATGGCCATAATAAAGAACAAATGAACAAGAAGGTTGCCATCAAATTGCTCGTCAGTATTGCAAGTGTCATGTTCCTCTTTGGCTTGACATGGCTCTTTGGTGCATTTACGGTCATTGGGTTTGGTGACGCTAGAGCTTCGACTGCATTTCAAGTTCTCTTCGTGATCCTCAATGCTTTTCAGGGTTTCTTCATCTTCCTGTTTTTCTGTGTGTTCAGCAGAGACGCTCGAAATTCTTGGTTAGAACTGCTCTCTTGTGGCCATTATCAATCTAAGTCATTGCATCGATCACAGACGAGGTATGCTAGCTCCAGAAGCAACCTAACTAAAAAGGTTAAAGCCACCAGTGCTACTAACTCAGACTTCACTTCAGTCAGTGAGTACAACAGAAGTGAGTACAACACAAATACTGATGACCACAGCATGAAGGAAATAACTGCAGCACACCAAGCAAAGCAGAATCTCTCCTTCAAGAAAATTCCAGATATTCATGAGACTGACACTAGCATGGACAAGAAAGTGGACCTTAAGTCACCAGAGATGAAGGAGGAAGTGCAAGTGCTTGAAAAGTACAAACATCCTGGTGAAAGCTGTGCTGAGGTTGACGTTTTGGATGGCAAGAATGATGGTAGTGATACTAAATGATATTTACACCAAATGCTAATTACGTATATATTCAGTGACATTACAAGGCTTATGAACTATTCCTAATAAGGCATTAATAAGTCCTAGAACAAACAGTGCAATATTCTGTCGTTGTACTACTAATTTTATAAACCTTCATCAATGCATTACCAATAGCTTCATACAGCTCATATTTTGTTCGCAATGCCAATGAAGATAATCATGTCAGTTATCATGGCGTATGGTAGTAAGGCATGACCCCGGAAAAAATGGCGCCCACATTAAAAGTGCACAAATGACACGTTCGAAATGTCTGCGTTAGATCAGTCAAAGGCCTCCATGAGCCATATCAGACATTATCGAGTGCTTCCATGAGCAACGGGACCGTTAACTTTGGCGGAGAGCATCGCTGAAGTACCAGACCAGCTGGTCGCTAAAACGGTCGTTACTAAAACCCGGAACGGAACGGAACGATGGCGGAACATTCCGTCCCGTTCCGCCTACTAAAATACGGAATAGTTAGTGAGTAGTCCTCCAGTTCCGTCTCGTATTTCTGCTGCCCTCTGCTATTTAGGAGCATGCACCTTGGTAGGGAGCTTAGAGAAGTCAAGGTAAGTAACCATCCATGCTATCATAAGCTTATAAGCAGTGAATAAGTGTGATGCGAACGCCCCGGGCAACTACCCACCATACACGGCGACTAAGCACTTACTCCGGCGTTCTCTAAGCTATCTGAAGACAATGTATGCAGTTATGCTAAGCTCCATGTTCACAGATAGCAGAGGTCCCTCGTACTTGTACGGATCGTGTTAGCTTCTTGGTTGAGTGAAATAATTTACGGCGATGCTGCTGATCCATGAAAGCAGAGGTAAGTCGCCATGCATGTATGTTACATGCGCAGATGTTCAACTTGTACACTGAAATCATGAAGCTAGCAGAAGAAACTTTTGTGATCACTGTCTTCGTTTGTGAGCTACTTTTATCCACGCGCAGTTCCGTATTTTAGTAGGCGGAACGGGACGGAACGTTCCGCCATCGTTCCGTTCCGTTCCGGGTTTTAGTAACGACCGCTAAAAGGGGCAAATCGTCTATCTTCTGACTTTCCTTCTTTCTTTCTTTCTTTCTTTCTTTCTTTCTTTCTTTCTTTCTTTCTTTCTTTCTTTCTTTCTTTCTTTCTTTCTTTCTTTCTTTCTTTCTTTCTTTCTTTCTTCCTTTCTTTCTTCTGTCAGTGTAACTGTCAGCCAGGCTAGCACGATAACGGCTGAAGCTATTACAACGATTCAAACGCGAAAAAACAGCATAAATCACCGGGTATTGCACTCACTACTTATCGTTATCGTAGAACTCGAACTATTCTTCAGTGATTCTCAAGGACTCCGATGTTAATACTTAGTGCTATACGCCATTTTGTTACAATTACAATAACATTATTCATAGCGCGTACGCCCCAGGAAGCTCAACTGAGCACGTGTTTAGATCTAGCTTACCGTGAAAGATAAAGACGGCAACAGCCAAGTCAGGTAAACAGACATAGGGGGGTTGTGCATGTTTGCAGGAGAAGTATTATAATAAGGTATGTATTGCTAGAACTGCTGTAAATGAAAGTGTATGTGAGGACTCCCACAATGAGTACATGTAGTTTGCAAGTGCAGCAGTTTCTACTTCCATTTAGACCGTAGCTGAAATCTAGTTAGTTGCTAGTCATATAACCCACCTAGATACGAGGTATACTTGATGGTTAAAACACTAGCTGGTACTTGCCAGCTAGTGTTCTAAATTTGCCAGCTTGTGTTTTAACCATCAAGTTATTTGTATCTAGGTGGGCTATATGACTTGGAACACTATAGCCACTGATATTCAATTTTATTGTCAACTTTCACATTTCAAATTTGCTTGTTAGTCATTTACAACAATGCACATACCATGTTTACTGCAAGTTGATGGTAGCATTTTGGGTGTCTTCTTAACATCCTCCTTTTGTGTTGTGCCTCTGAGTTTCCTCCAACGCAGCAAGTAGGAGCCTATTGGTAGCTTGGTATACTCGAACTGCTCTAGTGCAGCTAGTAGCACTGAGTCAACAGTGCATGGCTTCATTCAAAAACTTTTGCACTAGAGGAGGAGGCCACAGAAACTGGTGGTGGTTCAGCTCCATAGACCCCTATGCTGTGGTTTCAAACGGATTTGCTACTCACCATCAAACTGTTCCTGTAGCTAATAGGGTCTTACGACTCAATACTCTGTGGTGACAGTCTATGGAGAGTTTTTTGGTGAACCCATTAGTAGTCCACATGAAGTGAGCGCGGGATTTATAAGCTTGCATGCAAAGCCTCATTAAACTCGTGCTTTGCACTTGGTTTTTATGAGGCTTTGCTTGGGGTTCTAAACCCCCCAGATAAAGAAGTTTGATGTCTGGATTGACAATTTCACTTAGAAGCATTTGACTTTATGACAATTCTTAGTTCTTTGTGAACAAAAAAGTTCTGTACTATCATACTGCACACACCATGCATCTTCCCCTCGGCCGGCTACTCTTCTCTGTTACCATTCCTAATAAACTACTGTAACGAGTCGTTTACAACCTCTCTTGTCACTAGATATAGCTATTCTATCTGACGTACACACAGAACACATGGTCAGAACATTCTAGAAGATGAGGTGACACGCATGCTCAGATGCACAAACCAATAAGTAATTACATGGGTGTGACTCACAATAAATGATAAATGAATGCGACATTATGTACCAGTGCATACACTACACAGCTCCCCCTCTTGTAGGAATGTGTCCTCGCATTCAGGTGTACTCATGACCAAATCGGTTGGGTGGGTGGCGAGTTCGTTGGGGGTAGCGTCGACTAGTGTTTAGCATTTCTCCTTGGGGTTCAATTCCCGGTTCTGTGTTATGTTCGGATGGTGAAGGGACAATTGAGACATCAATGTCCCCCTCGTCTGCCAGTTCAAGCTGTGAGCCAAAGTAATGGTGTCGTGGTTCTTCTCTTTGCGTTTGCCTGTCTGGCGACACCTCTCTCTGGGATGGCTGACGGTCAGCGACCTTGCCCTTGTATGGCTTAAGCCGGTTGAAATGAACAACCAATCTGCGCCGGCGATTTTTGACTTCTTGCACTCTATAAGTGACATCGGACAGCTTCTTAACCACCACAAATGGGCCACTCCACGGTCGATAGAGTTTCCTGGATTTTCCTCGTGGTGTCTGGGGAAAAAGGACCCACACATGATCTCCGACTTTGTACGGACTGCCATGTACCTTCTGATTGTATAAGTCTGACTGATGCTTCAGCTGACGTGCTGTCTTCGCTCTCACTTGATCATAGGCCTCACTCATGGCTGTTTTTAGCATTGCTGCATACTGTGACGGTGATAGCACTTCAGATTCTGGCGTCCCATACATTAAGTCCACAGGCAAATTGGCCTGTCTTCCAAACATGAGGTAGAATGGTGTGAAGCCAGTAGTGGGGTGGACACTTGTATTATACGCCATGCAAATCTTCTTGACAAACTCCTCCCAGTTCTCAGGATGATCGGTGACTGACGTGGCCAAGCTCTGCAGCAATGTTCGGTTCCAGCGCTCAACCAGACCATCACATTGTGGATGGTACGGTGTTGTTCGAGACTTCTGAATTCCTAGCAATTTGCAAACTTCGGCCATCAACTGGGATTCGAATTGGCGGCCCTGATCTGAGAGTAGTTGCTCAGGTGGGGAGAAACGGCAGAACATTTCATCCACAAGCTTCCTTGCCACCACAGAGGCTTCTTGACATGGAATTGGGTACGCTTCAACCCAGCGAGTAAAATAATCAGCTGCTACTAGAATGTAGGAATTTCCTGATGAGGATTCTGGAAATGGTCCCACAATATCGGTGGCCACTAGCTGCATAGGGAGTCCAGCTTGGATGCTGACTAGGGAAGCTCGTGGCTTCAGATTAGGCATCTTTCTTTGCGCACAGGGTTCACAACAGCGACACCACTCCTGAACATCAGCTGTGTGTCCTGGCCAGTAGAACCTTTCTTTCAGCTTCTGGAGAGTTTTGCTCTCTCCCAAGTGAGCTCCCATTGGTCCACCATGCAGGTGGTGCAGGATCTCTTTCCTCTGCTGCTTTGGGACAACCCACTGAAACATAACTGTCTTCCCTTTCTCGTCTTCGAATCGACACTTGAGTACACCATTCGACATCACCAGCTGATCCCATATCTGCACTAGTTTCCGGACCTCAGGACCCTTCGCTTTCACAGCCTCCTCTGAGGGCCGCTGATTGGATTCTTTTGCATCTAAAACAAACTTGAGGCTAGGATCCTCCAACTGAAGTTGTCGAAGCTTGGCAGGAGTTCCATCTCCCACAGGCGAGGAGTCCATTAGGATGGGGCTGATGAGAACCCTAGTCTCTTCTTCTGGGTCAGCTGAAGTGGGGTTGCTTTGACCATCGTCCACCCTTCCACACTGATCACAGGGTCGCCGGGACATAGCATCGGCATTGGCATGTCTCTTTCCTGGTCGATGCACTATTTTAAAGTGAAATTCCTGCAGTTTTTCTAGCCACCTGGCCAACTGCCCCTCTGGCTCTTTAAACGACTGTAGCCATGACAGAGATCCATGGTCAGTCCTCAGAATGAACTCCCTACCCAGTAGATAGGGTCGAAACTGCTGTGTAAACACGACTACCGCCAACAATTCACGACGAGTCACGCAGTATCGACGTTCGGATTTGCTCAAGGTGCGGCTTGCAAAAGCGATGACATGCTCCTGACCCTGTTCATCGAGCTGTGATAGTACTCCACCAATGCCTGTGTTGCTGGCATCGGTGTCGAGAAGAAAGGGCTTAGTGAAGTCTGGAAAGGCTAGAACTGGGGCGGTGCACAGCCTGTGGCGCAGCTCCGCAAATGCCTCTTGGCATTCCACGGTCCATTCAAAGGTAGCAGTCTTCTCGGTCAATCGGTGCAGTGGTCTGGCAATACTAGCAAAGTTACGCACAAACCGGCGATAGTAGTTTGCCAAACCCAAGAATTTTTGCACCTCTTTGGTTGACTGGGGTACAGGCCATTGGGCAACTTGGTTGATTTTAGCAGGGTCAGTCGCGACCCCCTCCCGAGAGACTTCGTGTCCCAGGTAGAACACCCTCTCCTGGAGAAAAGAACATTTGCTAGGCTTCAGCTTTAGTCCAGCTCTCCTCACTCGTTCAAATACCTCTTGCAAATTGCTGAGGTGCTCATCAAATGTACGGCCGACCACGATCACATCATCGATGTAGACCAGGCACTGGGACATCTGCAGGCCAGCTAGCACCAAGTCCATCAACCTCTGAAAAGTAGCAGGCCCATTACATAATCCAAATGGCATAACCTTAAATTCATACAACCCGTATGGGGTACAAAAGGCAGTTTTTTCTTGATCTGTTTCCCCCACCTCTACTTGCCAATATCCACTCACCATGTCCAAAGTGGAGAACCAGGCAGCTCCCGATAAGGTGTCCAATGTATCATCGATCCGAGGGATGGGGTAAGCATCCTTCCGAGTAACCGCATTTAGCTTTCGGTAGTCCACACAAAATCGATGAGTACCATCCCGTTTTTTCACGAGCACAATAGGCGAGGCCCAGGGGCTGCTAGACGGTCGGATCACATCCTTCTCTTCCATCTCCGTGAGCAAATCCTTGAGTTCCTTCCTCTGACACACTGGTACACGGCGGACTGGCTGCCTGACAGGCGAGGCACTACCAGTGTTGATACTGTGTGTGATTCGGTCAGTACGACCTAGTTCACCCTCGTCTGCAAAGATGTCAGCGTACTCCAGGAGTAATTGGAAAAGCTGCTCCTTTTGGTCAACTGCAAGGTTGCTTGCACATTTCTCAACCATCTTGCCCAACACTTGTCGCTTCAAGGGTGACACACCCTTATTCTCCGGTTGAACAGCCAGGACGGCTCCATGAGGTTTCTCATCAATCTCCTCCACGGTAGCTATCTTGGTGCCTTTGTACACCACCTTACTGTCAGGACTAGGGTTGAGTAACCGGACTGGTACCTGATCACATGCAGACCTCACTAGCCCATTAGCGACTTTCACAGGCAACTGTTTGGTCTTGCATTCCTGCAATAGCCACGTCTGGCCCCGTACCTTCCCATTAACCCTGGCAGTGGTCTCCAGCACGCTGAAGGGCGGGATAGTCAACGTCTCGTCTAGGGTCACTCTCGCTTGAACGAGGTCGGGATCAGGTGAAGACTCACACAGGGACACGGTTACTCCACGTTCGGGGAAGGTGAGCTCGCGGTCAGCCATCTTGAGAGTGCAATGGTTAGCCTCCAGAAAGTCCAACCCTAGTATAGCATCGGAGGTCAAAGAGCGGGCAATCAAGACAGGGCAGTGGAAGATCTCCCCCGCTAGCTTCAGCTCCACCTTCGAAACTCCACGCACCTGAAGAGGGGTCCCTTCAACTCCGACCAGACGACGTCCGGTCCATGGCTCCAGTGAACAATTCCCTGGGTTCACTCTCTCCCAGAAATCTTCGTCCAACACGGTGATGGATGCACCCGTATCCACTACAAACGTCGTGGGAATCCCATTCACGGTCCCAGCCAAACGATAGGAATGAGTAACGGGGAGTAAGGACATAGGTTCTGGGTCACGTCGGTCAGCTCTTGATGGTGGGGGTAGTGGTAGTGATGCACAACCCCGAGCATAGTGCCCTTCCCGGTGACACTTACGGCACACGACTGGCCTCCGACCAGATCCCCCACCCTGTCCTACAGAAGGTCCCTTGGGTGGCTCCTGGGTTTTCATTTCCAACTTGTCAAGTCGTTCCATCACTTTGTCTAGAGTGTTCAACAGAGCAGTCTGTTGGTGCTGTATAGCAGCAATGACTGGTTCAGTTCCAATCTCTGGCTCAACTTGGGCAATTCGGCTGGGTTTGGGTTGTAGGTAGGACTCCATCTCGATCGTGGCACTAACCGCTGTCACCAATGTCTGGGGCTGTCTCTGCCGTACACTGAACGCAATTTGGGGGTTGTCAATTTGACCTAAATAGTGATTTAGGGCTAGACACTCCCTAGCCTTCTCTTCCAAGTCAGGGTATGCTTTATCACACAGCAGCTTTACAGCATCTGCGAATTCGGCCCAACCTTCGGTTTTCATCTTCTTTCGAGCTTGAAATTGTGCGAGATGGCGTTCCTTGAGGGCTTCGGGCTCGAAACGCCCCTTCAGAGCCTTCTTCAGCTCGGCGTAGCTCCCTTTCGCTTCCGCAGGTAGGCGACCATACGCCGTCTGGGCTCCTCCCACCAGCCGCACACGCAACCACAACAGTTTCGCGGCATCGTCCCATTTATTAATGGCGGCTACCGCCTCGAAGTGCTCAATCCACTCAGAAAACGTACCGGTTCCTGAGAACGGTTCAGGGGTGATGAGCGGTCGCTGAGAAGCTGGGGTGGTACTGGTCGCGGTAGTGGCGCCCCCCTCTCCTGATTCGGTAGACATCGCTTCGTATACTGCGGTCTGAAGCGGTCGAGAAACGATCACCAGCTCGAATGACCCCGGGCACTATCCTGCCGACTACGCCAGTGTAACGAGTCGTTTACAACCTCTCTTGTCACTAGATATAGCTATTCTATCTGACGTACACACAGAACACATGGTCAGAACATTCTAGAAGATGAGGTGACACGCATGCTCAGATGTAGTCTCGCAAGCCCGACCCACTTCCGCTAGAGAAGGGAGAGGGTCTGGTGAACAGCGTATACAAGCCGTGTCCCGCCGCACTGTACAGTGTGGTACAATCAGATTGCAGTATTTTGTCACATGACGCATTACGTCACTGTTTGAGTAGCAATAGCAGTCTTCAAAACGGCGTACATGAGCTAGGACATCTTTTCCGCTGCTGCAGAAGCTGTAAAAACACTTCGACTATACTTCTCAGGGAGCGTGCTTACTCCGCAACAGGTAATTCAAGAGTGCATTATTTGAAATCTGGTTACGTCATCCAGCTAATTGCATTCCGTTGGGACACGGCTTGTATACGCAGTTCACCAGACCCTTCCCTTCTTTTGCGGAAGTGGGTCGGGCCTGCGAGACTAGCTCAGATGCACAAACCAATAAGTAATTACATGGGTGTGACTCACAATAAATGATAAATGAATGCGACATTATGTACCAGTGCATACACTACACTACCAAAAACAAAAACAAACAGCAGGAACAAGTCACAAAAACGTTTTCTGAATGAAAACAAGCGCATGTAGGGATGGAACCTGAGGTAACCATTATTAACTGGGACAGGAACTAGTTGGGGCGAGCCTGAGCGAGCCCCACACTAGCGTGACTGCATTGCGCAGGCGTGTGTGTAACTATCTATGCTTGTTCGTTTGGACCGACCACTTACCGTAAATTTCAAATAAGCGTATTCAAATATTTCACGAAGATCGATTATCAAGCATGTGAAGGCCAGTGGAGGGCTACTGTCCGAGTGCAGCGTCGGCGACCGGGAGCGAAGACGACTGAAGTTGAAGCACGCGTGGCAATTTAACTCTGCTTTGTGCTTCTACCAACCAGTCCGCTACAGGCGGTACAAATTTACTCATATGGACGGTGGTTGAGGTCGCTTCACTGAAGTAAGGGCCATGCATAAACGACACAAGCTAAACGCCAGGAATTTAGCTCGTGATTTCGGTGTAAAGCTTAGTCCATGCATGTGTAGCCACGTTAGCTGCCCTGGAACAGCTGGCATAGCAATGATGTATTTCCTCCCCCTGTTATCAAGTTTGGCTTAAACAGTCGACAGGGACAAATCCTGCGTGTGCCATGACAAATTAGTAAATCAGTAGTTTGCTGCTTGCTCAGGCTCGCCCCATGATGATGAATCATCTCACTAGTAGTGTAATTGGGGCGAGCCTGAGCGAGCCCCACACTAGCGTGACTGCATTGAGCACGTGTGTGTGTATGCTTGTTTGGACCGACCACTTACCGTAAATTTCAAATGAGCGCATTCAATATTTCAGGATGATTGAATGTCCACGCCGACGTGTACCCCTCGTGTACTTCAGCCAAACCGTGAGAACGAGCGTGAAGGGCTACTGCCAGACTGCAGGGTCGACGTGATAGAGAGCGAGAGCGAAGACGATTCAAGTTGAATGCGTTGGCAGCACGCACGGCAACTTATTTTCTGAACTATGGTGAGTCTGACGATCGCGTGCAAGCCAGGCTACGAGTGACAGGCAGCAGGATGTACGCTGGTTTCAGGTACGCGCTTGGCATGACCGCTCATACATAGCAGGGATCCCCCTGCTAGCTCATGGATTGACTGTGAAGCTTAGCCCATGCCAGTGTAGCCCGGGCATAGTAGTCCGGCTGGACGAATAGCTGCATGTCTGTGTGGGCATCCCAAATGCAATCTGCTTCTCGCTCAGGCTCGCCCTAGGATGATTCAGCATCTTTCTAGTTTAGTTATTGTATTTGTGTGACGTCATTAATGGTACCTTATTTAAGATCATGTATGAGCTCTTTTATTCATTCTTTCCTTGTACTCGTGTCGTTTGAGATGAATGGCGATCTATTGTAGTTAAGGTCTAAGACTAAGTTACTACATTTTGGCGACGAGGTCGAACTAACCCGAGCCATGGCCACTCACGGCAGTATTCCAAAGTTCCACCCTGGGAAAGAAGACTGGAGCACGTGGATCGCTCAACTACAGTACTATTTTGCGGCAAACAAGGTCACCGAGGATGACCAGAAGAGAGCGATCCTGTTGTCTAATGTGGCTCCTTCCGTATTCAAGTTGATTCGCAACATTCTTGGCGATGAGTTGCACACTGCAACGTTCGAACGCATCACAAACGCCGTGGAGTCTCACTACCAGCCAAAACCCTCTGAAATTGTACAACGATACAGGTTCAATACCCGTACTCGCAACAGTGGGGAAACTGTCGCTGTTTAAATAGACATCGCGCAAGATTGCAACTACGGGGACACTCTGAAGGAAATGATACGAGACAGACTCGTCTGTGGAATAAATCACGAAGGAATACAGCGAAAGCTGTTGGCAGAAAAGAGCCTGGACTTTGACAAAGCTTATGCATTGGCGCTATCGATCGAAGCAGCAGAACGTGATTCCAAAGATCTGCGAAATCCCCCTACCCCTCAGCTCGTTCAATATCAGGCCAGCGGCAACCCACCGAAGTTAGATCCCGTTACTTGCTACAGACGTGGTGGACCTCACTTGGCCACGGTATGCAAACATTTAACCACAGTATGCAATAATTGCAAGAAGAGAGGCCACTTAGCACGTGTGTGCAAGTCGAGTAGAGCCAAGCAACGGAGGCCAGCAGAGCAGAAGCAGAGTGAAACCAACAAATTTGTAGGAACGGAGACAGGCACTGCAAACGAGCAGGTGGATCGTGATGATGCCTATGAAGTTTTGAAAACTCTCAGGAATTCTGAACAAGAACCAATCATCATGGATCTACACCTGAACGATGTCCATGTACAAATGGAGCTCGACACAGGAGCCTCGGTGTCAGTTCTCAACCAAGCTACTTACGAGAGAATCAGCAAGAATGGTGCATTGCCTCCACTTCAACCCCCTCAAGTCAAACTCAAGTCTTACACAGGAGAGGCCATTCCAGTACTGGGAACCACGACCCTCAAAGCAAGGTACAAAGCAAAGAAATGCTATGTAGTAGTACATGTGGTTTCTGGGGACGGGCCAAATCTTTGGGGTAGGAATTGGCTAACCTTGTTTGAGGTCAAGTTAAACAGCAACTGTCTAAACAGAGTGGAGCCTTCCCAAGCCTTGCAGACAGTGCTACAAAAACACTCCAAAGTTTTTTCTGAGCAATTAGGCTGCTTCAATGGTCCACCAGTTCACCTGTATTTGGATGAGAAGGTGAAACCCAAATACCACAAGCCTAGGAAGGTACCATTCTCTCTTAAAGAGAAAGTAGACAAAGAACTGGAGAGATTACAAGATGATGGCATCATTTCCCCCGTTAAGCACTCCAAGTGGGCAGCTCCAGTCGTACCAGTACTTAAAAGGGATGGTACAGTACGGTTGTGCGGTGACTACAAGGTCACAGTGAACCAAGCACTCATTGCAGAGACCTACCCACTCCCAGTTGTGGATGACTTGTTGGCAGCTCTTGCCAGAGGCAAAGTGTTCTCAAGGCTTGACATGTCGAATGCATACTTACAGCTTCCTCTGGATGAGGCATCCCAACAGCATGTCGTCATAAACACACACAAGGGACTTTTCAAGTATCATCGTCTACCATTCGGAGTATCCACTGCACCCTCCATTTTCCAGAGGTGTATGGACTCGGTACTGCAAGAATTGGAAGGGGTGGTTGCCTTCATCGACGACGTCCTGGTCACTGGAGAGACGGAGGAAGAACACCTCCAGAATTTAGATGCAGCACTTCAACGCTTGGAAGAGGCTGATTTCACACTCAAAAACATCAAATGTTCGTTCATGCAACCAGAGATCGACTTCTTGGGCTACCACATCGACGCAGACGGTCGACACCCGATGGATGAAAAGATTCGTGCCATAAAAGAGGCCCCTACACCCAAGAATGTGTCTGAGTTATGCGCTTTTCTCGGGCTGGTCAACTATTATAGCAAGTTCCTTCCCAACCTTTCAACAACACTGAGACCATTGTACATACTCTTGCTGAAGCACAGGAAGTGGACCTGGGGGGCGGAATAGGAGAAGGCCTTCAACGCAGCAAAGCAAGCTCTACAGCACAACTCCGTCCTGGTGCATTTCGACCCAAAGAAACAGTTGGTTCTAGCCTGCGATGCGTCACCCTATGGGATAGGAGCAGTGTTGTCCCATGTCATGGAGGATGGCACAGAGAGACCGATCACATACACTTCTCGAACACTCAATCAAGCTGAACAGAACTACTCCCAATTAGAGAGAGAGGCTTTAGCCATTGTCTCAGGCGTGAAGAAGTTTCATCCGTATTTGTACGGCAGGCAGTTTACAATCCAGTCAGATCACAAACCTCTCTCCTTTTTGTTTCACGAGTCCAAGTCTATTCCTCCCATGGCATCATCACGAGTGCAGAGATGGGCATTAGCTCTTTCAGCCTACCAGTACAATATCGAGTACAAGGCAGGAAGTCGCCTTTGTCATGCTGATGGGTTCAGTAGACTTCCACAACCTGCAACCATCATAAATGATGGGCAAACTCCTGAAATGACCTTCCTGATCAACCATCTCTCTTCAACTTGTATGACTGCTTCGCACATCAAAGAATAGACAAGCAAAGACAAGACCTTGTCCCAAGTGAAACGATTCATTCTCATAGGCTGGCCGGAAAACCTGAAAGACAAAGAGTTGAAACCATTTTTCACCCGCAGAGATGAACTCTCACTTTTAGACGGATGTGTACTCTGGGGCACTCGCGTAATTGTACCTCCTCAAGGAAGCAAAGCAATTCTAAATGAACTTCACAAGACTCATCCCGGTGCAAGTCGTATGAAGACGTTGGCCAGAGCATATATTTGGTGGCCGAACATGGACGCTGACATTGAACAGTTAGTCCGCGCATGCTCGGTTTGCCAGGAATCGCGTCCAGCTCCACCCTCTGCTCCACTCCATCCTTGGAGTTGGCCCAGTGAACCTTGGTCTCGCCTTCACATAGACTTCACGGGTCCCTTCATGGGGAAAATGTACCTCGTACTGGTTGACGCCCATTCTAAGTGGATGGATGTGGAAATCATGTCGCAAATCACAGCCTCACAGACAATTGAGAAACTGAGATTGATTTTCGCTGTCCATGGACTGCCCAAGAAAATTGTGTCAGACAATGGACCAACATTCACTAGTCAAGAATTTCAAGAGTTCATGGAAAGAAATGGTATTGTCCACGTGAAATCTGCACCGTATCACCCCTCATCAAATGGGTTAGCCGAAAGGGCAGTGAGATCATTTAAGCAAGGTTTAATGTCAATAACTGGAAAGTCTGTCCAAGAGAAATTGTCCAAATTCCTTCTAAAATATCGCATTACACCTCACTCAACCACCGGAATTCCACCAGCTGAAATGCTGATGAAGCGTCGTTTGCGTACAAAGCTAGATTTTCTTTACCCGGATGTGAACAAGAGAGTTGTACAGCAACAGGAAAAACAGAAAGAGACTCACGATAACTCATTTCCTATTCGCACCTTCAAAGCTGGAGATCTTGTTTACACTGAAAATTTTACTTCATCTCCGAGATGGATTCCAGCCACTGTGTTGCATTCCACTGGTCCTTTGTCATATCTCGTGAAGACTACAGATGGTAGAGAGATTCGTCGTCATGTGGACAATCTACGTGCTCGATATCAGACTCAGTCTGTGAACACTGAACACAAGAACTCCGATTTGATTGATCCTCTGATTTTTCCTGATTCTCCTGAACCGGTTGTGGACTCAACACCTCAAAGTTCACCAGTTGTTACTGAACCTAGGGGACCTCGACGTTCAAATCGAACCCATCATCCCCCTGACTATTACAGCAAGTAGGAATTTGAGGGGGGTGAGATGAGGTAACCGTTATTAACTGTGACAGGAACTAGTAGTGTAATTTAGTTATTGTATTTGTGTGACGTCATTAATGGTACCTTATTTAAGATCATGTATGAGCTCTTTTATTCATTCTTTCCTTGTACTCGTGTCGTTTGAGATGAATGGCGATCTAATGTAGTTAAGGTCTAAGACTAAGTTACTACAGAACCCTCTAAAACCAACCAAACTAGATGGGAATGACACCACAACAATTTCACACCATCCCTACATCTTGTGCCATTTTGCCAACTATGCACACCACAAAACTCTCTAGTCTATTCACACCCACTAAATGAACACTGAACAATGTACAGCCTTCTACATAAAAGACAATCCACATTTGCCATGTTCAGCAGCAATAAAATTTCACAACATAACTTACTCCAACATACCATACAGACCCAGCTCATGCACTCCACTGTTTCTACATTCAAGACTAGTCTCGCAAGCCAGATCCTTTCCGTTCCACAGCACTGATCGCTTTCAGTATCGGCATGCAGAGGAAGGAGCTAAGAACCGTCATAAATTCAAACACTTCGAAGTGAAATTGAAAATCCAAACATCAAACTTCTTCCCTCCGCGTGCCGCATACTAAAAGCGATCAGCGCTGCGCGGAAAGGGTCTGGCTTGCGAGACTACTCCAAGACAGACCATATCTGCCATGGTCAGTATAGCAACTACATTGCAGCCACCCACAACATAACTCACATTAACATGCACTCCACACCCAGCACTACCCACCCCACTGCCTTCCACAACCCTCCTATGCACACAACTAACAAACACAAAGCATATATATAGTTGGTAAAATGGCACAAGATGTGGGATGGTGTGAAATTGTTGTGGTGTCATTCCCATCTAGTTTGGTTGGTTTTTGAGGGTTCCATCCCTACATGCACTTGTTTTCATGCAGAAAACTTTTTTGTGACTTGTTAAAATGATTTCTCTTGCATTGTCTAAATATAATCTAGCACCTAAATGGTGATGTGCATGATTAACAGACATTTTTCCCATGCTGAAGGGAGCGTTAACACAATGTTGAATGTTAAACGATTTCATAGCACGTTACTATGACAAAGAAGCACTGTAAATACAATCCAATACTCAGCTATAACTCCTGCACTGAGTATTTGTACTAACATATTGATCTGTGAAATACGAGGTAGTATTAAATGCTGAAGGTGATCAGTGTTTTCAGAGTCAGCCACAGTGGTGTTGCTACTAAAATGTTTTTAGTGTTTGACAGAATTCTGTGGTGACCACTGTGGAATGATAACAGTAAACAGGTTTGTATCTGAAACAGGCTGTCTATAATTACCATTCCAGTGGTTATGCTATTAAACAACAGTGAGAACTCACAATACAGTGGGTGGTTTCAACTTCCATTTTTAGTTTGTTAAATGAGAACAGCTGTCTGTATCTGTACGTCACTGTCAAAAATTGCTGTTTTAGCAAATAATACAATCGTGTGACTATCCTTCCTATGCTAATCCAAAAGATGTAGTGCTTGTAAAACATTTTGTGGGAGGCTAGTAAAGTTCATTCAAGTGCAGCTCCCACTGTATGAATTCTTTTCTAGCACTACTATGTGTAGTAAGCATAGCCTCGTTCCCAGGCCCCGCCCAGCTTTCCGTCGCTTGCAGTACGGAAAAGCGGTAGAGGGCCTGGAATAATTCATCACGTGAGTGACGTAGGGTAGAGAGAAGGGTAGAGAGGACTTAATTGAGCGTAGGCGGATCGTCGATGTGCCCACGCACGTAGTTGATCGATAATCGACAGTACACGTAGCTGCTTTTTAGTAGGAGCCCATTCTGGCAGTTTTTTCGAACAATAAGCGCAGAGAAAACTTGAGCAAAGCCTAGGAAATGGCCGCCTTGGCGTTTGGGAACGAGGCTATAGTAAGCAGAGTAATGCAATTGTAGTAACCAAATACTTTGCTAATTATAAAAATAACAACATTGTCTTTGCAGTTATAACAATAGTAGGCATTGGCAATGTCATTGATCACTGTGACTGTCTTGTTGGTGGTTGGCAGCTGCAACTGGACACCAGCTGAAGGACAGACATCATGCTCCCTCTCAGGTGGTAAAAATAAACAGCTGTGTGTGTTGTGCTTGCTATGCTAAATACTTTCACTCTCTACTGTTACAAGTTTACTGTGATAGATGAACAATAACGGCACAAATGAAAACACCAGTACAGTAGAATGTCCTTATTTTAATGCCTGGTTTTCCTGCATGTGCTTGGAGTTTAATGAAACACTATCACCTCAGCTTACTAAACATTCTCAACTGTCAGGGTGGCATCATAGCATGGCAATTGCAAAGAACTAGTTTAAGCCCAGCTCTCAACTGTTACAGTAACATTTAACATCTACATGACTGAAAGAGGTGGTGAGTCTCCCCTGCATGCAACTCAGTGACCCGGCAACAAATAATGGAGCCCACCCTACCCTATTGAGCTACACTATCTCACACCAGAGGGTAAAAAGATGGTCTAGTTTGACAGACTATATAAGGCCATCTTCACTGGCCTCCAATGCAGCACACAGTATATCATGACTGTAGTGACCACTGCTGGAGAACAAAATACTGCACATGTAATATCACATACAAGGTGGCTGTTTTAAACACATGGTATCTACCGCTGTAGGTCCACAAAGCCTCTCAGCAGCTGTGCTGTCTCCTACATCAGTCCACTTGACCTGGGTGACTCCCTGTCACACACAGCAATACCACATCTACTACAAGGGGACATGTGGGGCCTATGTTGATGAGGGCAGGTTGGATACAGAACATCAGGAGCACACATTTGATGAGCTCCAAGAAGGCATAAACTATACTTTCATTGTCAACCAAACTGGATTAAGTGGCGGTAGAGTGCTCTCTATTGGCCCAGTTTATGCAAGGACCTTCACAGCAGGTATGATGAAAAGCTTACTAATTCATTTAAGACCGCCAAACTAGCACCTCTTACATACTCAGTCCCTTCAGGAGCTCCACATTCACTGGAGGGCATGTTTGTACAACCCACTGAAGTGTCCCTCAGGTGGAGAGAAGTACCTTGTATCCATCAAAATGGGCCAATTACTGGCTACATTGTATGGTACTATATAACTTTTGGGGCTGACAGCGGTGTGCAGCAGAACACGTCGGTAACAACAGGTGTCGTCATTGATGGTCTTACTCCAAACACTGAGTATAGTCTCCAAGTGGCAGCAGTCAATATCAATGGTACTGGCCCATTCAGTGAACCCATCACCCTGGGAGGTAAACAATCACAGTATCTAACTCTTGGATACATGCATGGTCATGCACAATTAGTTAGGTATGTTTCATTTGCAAATATACTATAGGACATAAAAATATTGCTGCATGATTACTGGATATTTCTTTATCAATTAGAACAAAATTGGGCTAACTGTGTAGTAGCTAAAATAGACCCAAGTAATTTTGTTCCTGGAGCTACTGGCTCATTGCTTCATGGGGATAAAGCTGCATGCACTTGCAGTCACATATGATCGAATATATTAGCTCAATCACTCCCAGCCCAATCACCATACATCTGTAGTGAAGCTCAAATGAGCTAATACCAAACATTCAGTGTTGTACTCAATGCACAATTAAGATAGCTTCAACAAGTATATCAGTTACCAATGAGGGAACAAACAGACCAGTATATATATCACTGTAAAAACAGATTGTTTGTTTCAACCACAGAGTGGTTACCCTGGTTGTGCATGGCTTATTTTGGTATCAGGAGGCTAATGGTATAAAACAGGAAGGAGGTAGTTTCCTTGTTGTTTTCTCCTCTTTTCCTTATTCCAGAATGAGGAAAAGAGGAGGAAACAACAAGGAAACTGGTATCTTATACAACCTAGCCTCTAGTACCAAAGTACCATGCAACCAGGGTGACCACTCTGTAGTTAAAACAACCAATCTGTTTTTACATATAAATAGCAGTATATACCGTCTCCCACTACATTAGCAATGGAGTGTATGTTTGACCCTGTGCTAAAAGTCATCTTTACAAAGAATAACATTGATGTTTATTTATCTTGCATGGATACTCATCATCAAGGATCTAAAGCACAAAAATGGGCAGCAGCAGGAGTTGCAATAGCAGTAGTGGTGGTCCTCCTGATAGTGGCTGTTGTGCAGTGTGCAGTCATCTGGCACATGTGGAGGTAAAAGCTTGACATTTATTGTCCCAGTAAAGTTTGTTAGAGTTATCTGCTTTTGCATACAGGATAAACAGCCAGTAACAGAATTAGTCATCCTGCATGTTTGCTTTTCAGTCTGGAGTCTGGCGCATGTTGAGGTATATAAGCTTGATGTTTACAGTCATAGTAACTGTCTGCTGATTTCTCTCTTTGTGCTACAGACCAACCACTAGGAAAAAGAGTCAAGCACAGAGGTATTGATCTAAACAAATCAGTTATTGGCACATGTTTGTACTTATTCTATATCAGTGCATCCACAACTATTAGGAGGTAGTGATTGAAGGGCAAGATATAATTTTCAGCCAAAATTATTAGAGAAGTGTAATTTATCACTTTTTTGTTGTAGGGCCATGACAAAGACTGAGATTCCTATGAAGGAGTGTTCAGCCTATGGACAGGTTGACCCAAATGGTGAAAGGAGTGAAGAAACCTCCCTTTATGCACTCCCACGGTGATTGCATGATGCACTTTCTAGCCACTATAGCTACATGTACATGTACATACACTCACAAATGGTGTGTTGGTAGACATGTCAGTATGATAATGGCTCATGCATGTCACCATACTATTATACCACTTAATATACCAGTTGAATGGTATAGGAGAGTTTTTTTTTTTTTTTGTTAAAGATCAAACTCTGTCAAGTTTGTAAGATTCATGTATTGGAAATCTAGTGATGTTAATAGCCATGAGTTATTACTTCAAGCTTCGCTTCCATCAGACTACAAGACTAGAATGAGTAAAATATTGAGTTGGAGAGTCAGCTATAACTATTGATACAATGGGTGTGTGCCAGTGTTCTTCAGTATGTTACTGCACTGCATAATGAAATAGCAGCATCGATCACCGTTGATGTAAGGATTTTCCAGCCAACATGTCTGCAAAGTGGTATATATAAGTACATGGTGCATGGATTCAAGTGTTCCACAGTTACAGAATGTGTGCCATCACAATTTATAGGTAGCTAGGCTGAGTTTACATGGTGATTTATTCATGGCAATCCTTATGCTATATAGCTACTTCAATGTATATAATATTTGCTGAATTTTCAAGTGAGTATATGTACTCTCATGCTAGGAGGGAAAATACAACACTGTGAACAATTTCACAGCATCGTAGCAGTGCACACTAATAACACAGTGAAAGTATAACTCATGCACACACATATGATTGTGTGATATAATACTACAGAACATTGTGAGTCATGGAAAGTCAAGCTTGATTGTGACTATGCCATTGGGTAAATCCAATCCAGTTTGGCAGAGAGTTGAAACCACGCAAGTAGCAATAGAGTGTCATGAAAGTAGATTTATGTTGAACTAACTGGAGTTGACTACCAACCTGAGGAAGGTTTCTGATGATGTATAGAGCTTGTGGGCCATACAATAGCAACCTTGCAATGCAGCACAAAATACACCATCTTTGTTCAGGGTGGTCGTGTTGGTATAATGAGTGCCTTCAGGGTGGCAATGTTCTTGCTACTAACCACAGTAGTTGTGAATTGAAGAGACTTGGCATATCGATGCCGGGTGCTTTGTTAGCCGCAACCAGATGGAGAAGATAAGGTGAATCCATGTCAGTTGCCTTGTGGACTTTGGATTTCCTCAAGGTGGCTGCAACCTCCTCCTCCTGAAGTGAAGGGAGGTCTCAATCTGTTTTAGGGTTGGTGGACGTAATGGCATAGAGGAGTGAGGCAGTTGAGACAAAGTGTGTGTTTAACTTGTCAGCAATGAGAGAGGGTGATGTCAGAGAGAGAGGTAATATTGAGTTGGGATAAGCTATTCTTAAATTTGCGACTAAGTGCTTTGTTGAACTCGGACCACACTCTCCTGGATTGCTTCTGAAGACTTATATAGACACACTTTCTCAAGGTTCTCCTTCTTAGCTTTGTAGGGCCTCTTCTACTGTATTCTTGAGTCTGCAATAGCAAGCCCAGTCCAATAGGTCACGAGTGTTTCAGAACTCCTTTCGGTAGCAGTTTCTGAATCTCATGGGCATCCAGATATCACTGTTGATCCATTTCAGGCTTTGCTGCCTGTTTGTCCCTTTGACTAATGGAGTATGGGCTGACACAATGTCCAAAAAGAGGGTCTTCCAGTAATCCCACATATGATCAACAGACTCAAGAATCTTGAGAATGCCCCAAGGAGCACATCAAAGTTTATTCGAGTTGGGGTTGAGATGCGTTGTGAGAGCTAGTCAAATGTGAATTTGTGAGTAGGAAAGTTTGGGAAAAAGAATATTACAATTGAAGTCAAGGGTCTTCTATAGTTCTAATGTTGCAAGCTCAAGCATTACAATGATGTCATTCATAAAGGAACAGTCAGCATTTGGGGGCCTGTAAATATTGCATAATAGAAGAGTTGATCTCTGAGTATGAACTTCCAGCCATATTGCCTCAAAGTGCTCATTCTCTAAGTCAGATTTTCTCCAGCACCAGGGAATGAGGAACATGTACAAGTAGCTACTTCACCACCCCTTCCATGCTGTCTGTCTCTTCTGAAAAGTCTGTACTGATCAACTGAAAATAAGGCATCAGGAACCGAACCATTGCGCCAGGTCTTGCTCATCCCCACGATGATTGAGGATGACAGAAGAAAGCCAAATGGTTCATCCTGCTTTGCTATCAGTGATTGTATACATTCATGTAGGCCAGTTAATTCCATGGGAGAAAAGGACAGATGTGGTAGGGTGTTAGTATCACTTGCATTGAAGGTTGGGGTTAGCATTAATAAGAAAGGAGTCACTTTACGTGCTGCCTACTGAGCTGTTCAGACCAGAATTGAAGTAGCTATGAGTCAGTTGGGGGAGGTAAGCAGCATACAAGATACAGCCACCCATCACAGCACTGCCCTAGCTTTCTATATTCATAGGTGCTGACTCCTGTGCATTTCATGTGTCACCATTTGTCACAACCATCATAAAACAGTCCTCAGTATACTGTAGATACCACAGGTTTACGAGTCACACATTTCACATGGAAAATGCGCTGGCCCTGAGTTAACTTTGACATCCCCAGACACCAGAAGTATGCAAACAATGAGCCAACTTACTAAGGCAGGGCCTGAGGTGGAGAAAGGGTTAGCTAAATTTTGTGGGTAGCTAGGTAGTTACTTGCCCTCATAACACATGCGCAGAAACTATCTCATCCCTTTGCCCAAGAAGGCAGTCTGCAAGAGGCCTATCAAAGTTATTTCGCCAACATGCTCCTGTGCGCCCAGCTGTCAGCGCCCAGCCGTCCATGCCCCCCCCCCCCCCCCCCCCCCGGCGAGTGCCAGCGAGGTCCTCGGCAAGGTCCTCGCCCTGCGTTTGTGATTATGGAAGTAGGCGGAACTTAAGGTGGCACGGTCGTCCCTCGGCGGAGGTTAACGAAAACATAAACTTGGGTTACAGTCAGGACCAGGGTTACTCCTAGTTTCAGGGTTAGGGTTTGGTTTAGGGCAATCTTGCTTTGCCTAATTTTAAAAAGGGTTTTAGTAGCTTATTAATATATTCATGAACCCAAAATTGCCACTCGATGGACGCATCTACACGCTCACTGTAGGTAGCGTCCCAACCACCAATGTATCTCAAATCAATCTATGCCAGCTTTTGTTCAAAGCTACTCTCAAAGTCAGGCTAGACTCATGTTTGTCACTACTCTTGGAATGGACAACTTTGACTGCACCAAAATGAATGCACATTTCGAAAAATTCACAGCTTGTCTACGGGAGGGGCTCATTCACGAGTGGAAGCAAGCATTACTAGCCCCACCTCTCCCCCTTATGTCGCTAAACAACTCACGGCTCTGTTCCACACACAGCCACCGTTCAGCTCCCTTGTCTGTCAGACTGTAGCACAAACGATAAATTGCGTATTCTAGTTAAAGCCCAGCCCAGCACTCGAAGCACCTGGCCACGGTCACCAACTAGACTAGGCATACGGCCGCGAGACCTGGGCCTACTCAACAAATACAGTCTTGGCCACTGTGGCCTTTCTGCTGCTTCTAGACACAAGCTTGCTTTCACAAGCAGGCATCACGCACTACTCACAGCTACTGACACTACAGCACTCTACTAAACTCCTTCTCTTTTTTTTTTTTTTTTTTTTTTTTTTTTTTGTAAGTCGATCTAAGCTTATCTTCAAAGTTCCGAGCACCACATGAAGGGTGCCGCCAGGCCACATCTTAACTAACTTAATTATAAACTGATTATTGGATGGCAATGCCGACAGGAAATGGGGAAAATCCCCAATTTTACGGACCGTGAACGGTTTGAGACTCCCAAAATGGAATGTGCGCTAAAATTTTAACAAGACAAAGAAGACTATCAACTTGGATTCCAGGTTTGTTGACCTTGAAAATGCAGGGTACCGTGCCACCTTAAGTTGCTTGTGCATGTGCAAATATACAGAGCCAAGAGACACGTGGGTGAGTTGAATCATGTTCAGTCTAGCCGGATGACTGTTAGGAATTTTGCTTCGTCCAAATGAACGCAGGATATCGTAGGAGAGTTGTGGAGAGTGCCCGGGGAGAACACACCAATTGGCAAGACCTGAGGAGAGAGATGCAAGTTTACGTTCAAACAGTAGCTTGAAAGATTTGCTGCTTTAAATGACTGTTTCCAGGAACTACCGTTAGCTACCAACATTACTTTTCATGTGCTGAGTGTTCCTGAAAGCTGGTAAGGAAGGTGTCTACACTCACTCTGGTCCCTCAGTGGCACCTCAGTGGTGACAAGACTTCTGAAAAAGGAGCTTGGGAACCATTGATTGCAGTGGGGAACCACTGAACCAAGACTATATACGTTTGTTAACTCTGGCCCTGGAAGAGAAGGCAATGTACAAGAATTTGGCAAAAAGCTGGATGCATGACAAAATAGTGGATGGATCCTCTTTGGGAAATTCACCTGAAAGGGAGCAGCCCACACTCTTAAAAATTTGGTGTCAAATAGCACCTTCAATATTCATGGTGAGTGAAGGGGGTGTTACTGCAGCACCATAGGAGGGTTATAACACCCCAAAAGGTGTCATATTGATGCTAAGTGTCATCCCAACACTCAAGGTGCTTTGTAACACCCTCTTTGCTAGGGTATTATCACTAAATTGGGGTGCTAAAATGCTCGGTGAGGTGTTGGAGGTGATAATTACCACTTCCTGCCACGTTTAACACCCCTCCTGGGGTGTTAAACGTGATAATTACCACTTGCTAGCACCTTTAACACCCCCACGATATTTTTAACACTCCGAATAGGGGGTGTTAAATATGTTCATTGTTAGCGCATGCGCAGCAAAGTTCCCTTGATGAACTTTGACCTTTTGTATAGGCGCATGCGTGAGTGATGTGAACTTTGACCTTTCGTACTCGCAGTGCGTTGAAGGTGAGGCATATAATAATAGTCTGAAACTTGTCATGGAGGTATATATACGTGTTTACTCTATGCCAGGAGCGCTCATGCATGAGCCATTTTAACTCCTGGGAATGCTTTCAGTTTACTAGCTGTTATCTTAGCTATAGGGCTGTTTCATAGGTGTACTCCCCCCTTCCCTTCATGGATGGTTTTTCGTTGTCTGTCCCTATATGTATAGGCCTATATATACATAGGGTCTCACATTGGTTTTATGAGATGTCTAGGGGATTACTATGCAGGTGGGTGTGGCTTGGAAAGGAAAGGGGGGGGGGGCGGTCGCAGCTCATTGTGCACATCAACAATCAGTGAACCACACTAATGTAAGAAAAGTGCTGGCCTACATGTGTATACATGCATGGCATGCATGTAGTTCCCTGTTATACATAGTGATTTACTCTATGCAGTAAATCACTATGTATAGCAGGTCATAGTCTCGTGCCCAGACTACTTTTCGCCAAACGGGAAAATAGTCTGGTAAACTGCCTATACCGTTTTGGTTCCGTCACGTCAATTGGAATGTCAATTTGAAAACACTCTAGTAAACAGCAAACTCCGAGACAGCCTATATTTGTGCTCCTATCGAAAGATAGTCTATACGCGGCAGCTAGGGTTGCCCGATCCATGTCCATTTCGCTAGTAGATCATTTGCACGCAATGTGGAATGCAATCTTTGATGACGTCAAGCGTTAAATTAGAAAAGAACAATGCGCCAGCAGGTCATTTGGTGTATGCATGCGAATTGTGCTATTGACTCAAAATGTTTATGCAGACACGTTTTTGTATGTACTCAGAGCCATCATGGCTGCAGCTCCTGGTGAGAAGATATCACAAGTATATTTACACATGACACACATATGCATGCATGCAACTTGAAGTGAGAGGAAGCTGGCCTCATTCCCAGGCCTTCCCACCATCCAGCATTTGATCGTTTCTAATATACAAAAACGGAGGGAGAAGGCCTGATCCATTTTATCATGTGAATGACATCAGTGTCTACCTAGGTAGACATGCAGAGGGGGGGGGGGGGAGCGGTAGCCTCGTTCAGTCCTCCACCACAGCTATCGTTGCTTGCAGTACGAATAACAATGAGAAGGCCTGGTGAAAATTATCACGTGATGTATGCCACTGACGTAATAACATAACTATTTTTCGCTACGTCACGAGGTAACTGCACAAAGCCGACTTAGATGGACTGGAGCTCGTGCGGGACGTTTATCCAACGAATTTCAAGTTTAGACGAAGACGAATAAGAACAGAACGCAAGAAAAAGGACGCTCGAATGGAAACAAGAGTGGTTACAGAGCGCTAGAAGCTGTCTAACGAACCTGGAGCGCGACCAGCTGTTGCCAATGGTTCCAGAGGTTGGTTTTGAAGTCGCTATGACACTAGCTTGCTCCTCGTTCTTCGCGCTTTACATAAATTATTTCTTTCCATACGCTATGCAGCTACTGCTGCATAATAATTCCAGTCTCGTTCCCAAGATATCGTTCGCCTGGGTACGAGGCTACAAAATTTACGAACTAGCATGTGTGACGTAGACAGTGGCATACATCACGTGATAATTTTCACCAGGCCTTCTCGGCCTTCTCCACGTTATTCGTACTGCAAGCGACGATAGCTGTGGTGGAGGACTGGGAACGAGGCTAGGGGAGTGGTACATTTTTCACTTCGCAAAAGTTCAAATCTCCAGTGCTTGGGGCAGAAACTACAAGGTAAGGCCTCAAGCTTGTTCTTTCGATGGGGAACCCCTCCCCTCCCCCACCTCTGTCTACCTCTAGGTAGCACTGACATCATTCACGTGATAAAATGGACCAGGCCTTCGCCCTCTGCTTTTCCATACAGCAAGTGATCAAAAACTGGATGGTGAGAAGGCCTGGGAACGAGGCTAAGAGAAAGATGAGTGGTAGCATGCAGGAGTAAGGGCAGAGTGGGATACAGGAATTTAATTGAATGCATAATAACCCCTTTCTTAGCTTGGAACATATAGTGTCACATATATACTTATATCTGCCAAATGTCAAGACTGGTTATGGTGCAGAGCCATGCACAGGCAATGGTGTACTGAATGGTAAAATATGCGTAGTCTGGCCTGATTGTTCATACCCATGTACAAGCTGATAGTAGAATGCTGTGCGAGGTATGCATTATGGCAAAAGGTATAGTTAGGGGAGGCCTGAGAATCAACCTACATGTCCATTAACTTATTGAATACTTTGTTGCAGGTGGGTATATAGGCAGTGGCAGATGCAGAACATTCAAAGTGGGGGACCCATACCATGGCATGCAAAGCATGCCTATCTATAGGGGGGTCTGATGGGGGCATGCCCCCCCCCCCCCCCCCCAGGAAAATTTTTGAATTTAGACACTCTGAGGGTGCTTCTAGTGGCTTCTGAGACAAATAAGCAACTGCAATCAACTATTACATAGACTGGATTCACTAGAATCATGGCTAAATGATTCGCCAGCTAAGAGGTCTGTTTCAATTTCAGCTGGAGCTGTGTTCTTACTTTTCTAGGCTCTCAAACAAGGTTCTTTGGCACTTCATCCTTCACTGACTGCAACGTAGAAGCTATAGCTATACTTGGTACTATGGTACCGCATGCTCATTCTAATTATAACAAGTAAATTTGAAAAAAATATTTGGGAGGGCCCAGGCCCCCTGTGGAGCCGCCACTGTACATAGGTAATGCAGTGCTTCAAGCATATCCCACAATCAAGCTGAAAAGTTAAAAATTCAAGTATACATCATGTACAGGAAAGCCAAGATTGAGAACTGAAGTATATATAATTATATTTCAGTGCCATGCACAACTGTAACAACTCTCATGCAATTATGGACTGTATATTTGGAAAAGTGATGATGTCATATGATGTCAGAAAACTTTATTTCATCAACACACACAACACAACACAAAAGTCAACATTTCATATCCAGCACCTGTATATAAAGAAAGGCTACACGTCACAAGTTGGCTTTCAATCATTGAGTGTATGACAAAACTGTACCTTGATGTGGCCCTTCCTGTTGGCAGTTGGTGTCCTATGCAAAAGTAGATGTATACCATTCATGACAAGTAGAAGCATTGTTGAGAGCTGATGAAATCAGTCAGGTATGGTTGCTGGGTGTGTGCAGCACTGCCGGTATCAAGCTGTGTGTGTGTATTAATGTATGTACAATGGTGCACATGACAACAAGTTAATCTGATCACTCACAAGACAATTGTAAGCTGAGTATCAGATCTGACACTAGATATATAGGTTGTTGTCTTTTGCTTCCAGCAAATTAGTACAGATAATTCTAAGTATACATTGGGAGGTTGCCCCTTCACTTACCACATGCAATTAACGGATAATCCTACATAGTCTTGCGTGGCCACACCCCGTTCCACGAGAGGGAAGGGGTTTGGTAACTTCTTTTACAGCAGTTTGTTGCGACCCTCTGTACAGTGATTGACCAATCACAGCGCAGTATTCTGTCACATGATGCACACTACACCATGTTAAGTACACACGTCGCCCATAAAATGGAGGGAGGAAGAGGGAGGATTTGTGTATATGGAAGGGGTGGAGTGTGCGTGCATTGGGGGAGGGAGGGTGTGTATATGCATATGGAAGGAGTGGAGTGTGTGTGCGTGCATGGGGAGAGGGAGGATGTGTGTAACGGAAGGTGTCGAGTGTGTGCGCATGGGGAGAGGGAGGATGTGTGTATAAGGAAGGGGTCGAGTGTGCGTGCATGGAGAGGGAGGGTGTGTATACGGAAGGGATGGAGTGTGCGTGCACGGGGAGAGGGAGGATGTGCGTATATGGAAGGGGTGTAGTGTGTGTGCGCAGGGAGAGGGAGGATGTGTGTATATGGAAGGGGTGGAGTGTGCGTGCACGGAGAGAAGATGTGTGTATACATAAGGGGTGGATTGTGCGTGCATGGGAAGAGGGAGGGTGTGTATGTGGAAGGGGTGGAGTGTGTATGCATGGGGAGAGGGAGGGTGTGTATGTGGAAGGGGTGGAGTGTGCGTGCATGGGGAGAGGGAGGATGTGTGTATATGGAAGGGGTGGAGTGTGTGTGCATGGGGAGAGGGAGGGTGTGTATATGGAAGGTGTCGAGTGCGCGCATGGGGAGAGGGAGGGTGTGTATATGGAAGGGGTGGAGTGTGCGTGCACGGGGAGAGGGAGGATGTGTATATGGAAGGGGTGGAGTGTGTGTGCATGGGGAGAGGAAAGATGTGTGTATATGGAAGGGTTGGATTGTGCGTGCATGGGGATAGGGAGGATGTGTGTATAAGGAAGGGGTCGAGTGTGCGTGCATGGAGAGGGAGGGTGTGTATACGGAAGGGATGGAGTGTGCGTGCATGGGGAGAGGGAGGATGTGCGTATATGGAAGGGGTGTAGTGTGTGTGCGCAGGGAGAGGGAGGATGTGTGTATATGGAAGGGGTGGAGTGTGCGTGCATGGGGAGAGGGAGGGTGTGTATACGTAAGGGGTGGATTGTGCGTGCATGGGAAGAGGGAGGGTGTGTATGTGGAAGGGGTGGAGTGTGTGTGCATGGGGAGAGGGAGGGTGTGTATATGGAAGGTGTCGAGTGCGCACATGGGGAGAGGGAGGGTGTGTATATGGAAGGGGTGGAGTGTGCGTGCACGGGAAGAGGGAGGATTTGTGTATATATGGAAGGGGTGGAGGTGCGTGCATGGGGAGATGTGTGTGTGGGAGTGGTGGCGTGTGCGTGCACAGGGACAGGGAGGAAGTATGTATATGGAAGGGGAGATGTGTGTATACGGAAGGGGTCAAGTGTGCGTGCACACTCCACCCCTTCCATATACACACATCCTCCCTCTTCCCGTGCACGCACACTCCACCCCTTCCGTACACACACATCCTCCCTCTCCCCGTGCACGCACACTCCACCCCTTCCATATACACACATCCTCCCTCTCCCCGTGCACACACACTCCACCCCTTCCGTACAC
Source organism: Agelas oroides (assembly GCA_949130485.1). Lineage (NCBI taxonomy): Eukaryota > Metazoa > Porifera > Demospongiae > Agelasida > Agelasidae > Agelas > Agelas oroides. The sequence continues at coordinate 2,755,518 of OX422189.1, forward strand.
ACACATCTTCTCTTCGTGTACACACACTCCACCCCTTCCATATACACACCCTCACTGTCCCAATGCACGCACACTCCACCCCTTCCGTATACACACATCCTCTCTCTCCCCATGCGCACACACACTCCACCCTTTCCATATATACACCCTCCCTCTCCCCATGCATGCACACTCCACCCATTCCATATACACACATCCTCCACCCCTTCCGCATACACGCCCTCCCTCTCCCCATGCACACAACTCCACCCCTTCCATATATACACCCTCCCTGTCCCCATGCACACACACTCCACCCTTCCATACACACTCCACTCCTTCCATATACACACATCCTCCCTCTCCCCGTGCATGCACACTCCACCCCTTCCATATACACACATCCTCCCTCTCCCCGTGCACGCACACTCCACCCCTCCCACACACACATCTTCTCCCCGTGCACACACACTCTACCCCTTCCATATACACACATCCTCCCTCTCCCCATGCACGCACACTCCTCCCCTTACGTATACACACATCTTCTCCCCGTGCACACACACTCCACCCCTTCCGTATACACACATCCACTCCCTGCACACACACACTCCACCCCTTCGGTATTACACACCCTCCCTCTCTCCCCATGCACGCACACTCCACCCCTTCCATATACACACCCTCCCTCTCCCCATGCACGCACACTCCACCCTTCCATACACACACATCCTCCATCTACCCGTGCACGCACACTCCACCCCTTCCATATACACAAATCCTCTCCCTGCGCACACAGAGGAGAGAAGTAGGTAGGGAGAGAGATGAGATTGAGGACTGTCACTGGAATTTTGGTCCTGGAAAAATTGGTCCGGGGACCAAAATTTTTGCTGAAAAAAATGGTCCCCCGGACCATATTTTCCGGTAAAATTGGTCCTACCCTGAAAATTTTGGTCCCCCCAGAAGCATCCAGCCAAAACGTAGTCTCGTGCCCAGACAACTTTTCACCGAGCGGGCGCGCACGCGCGCGCGCATGAAAAATGCAGTCTGGGAACGAGACTAGCCAAAACGGTCCTACCTTGAAAATTTTGGTCCCCCCTTAGTATGGCATTGTTATTGCTAACAAGTTAGTTAACAATTTAAGTATAATATCTGTACAAAGAGAGCATGACCGTCCGATATATTTCCGTATCATCGAAAGATACAGTCGTTTGCCGGTTGAATTACCATCAACTCCATGAATGTAGAGGATAATCGCCGGGTATACGAAGGCGAAGATGCTTTCTTGCGGCTACCAACTAGTTTCGGTAAGTCAGTATGCTACGAGGTGCTGTCATTTGCGTGCTTGACTGATGGCGAAATACGAGGCTTTTGACGGTAGTCGTGTAGGCCTACCGGGCTAGCCTATGACAACAAAACATGCCTATACACTCACTATTACAATGCAGGTTAGTTGCAGCTATCCGCCATAGTGTAGTAGTCTAGCTCTATCAAGCGCACAAGACAGCAGCAAGCGGAATTCGCTTGTGGTGCAGGTCGGACCACTATTTTCATAGGGGGGCCAAAATTTTCAGGGAAAAAATGGTCCGCCCAGACCGATATTCCAGAAATTTTGGTCCCCCGGACCAATTTTTCCGCCAGACCAAAATTTCTGTGACAGGGCATTAGGAAAGGATTCAAGGGAAATAGCTAGTATACTACTATACGCGCTGATTGTGCCAAGCATACAAAAGAAGAAAGTTGGTTTGATGTGGACCAAACACCTCTGGGTAAGTTACTGACTGAAATAGCTACCAGCAAAATTGAATTATCTTTGGCACTGACGATTGAATCTACAAATTTGAAACACCCCATATACATGTATTGATGTGAACTTTTAACCCCTTCAACAGGTGAAGATGACCTATCTGACACAATACAAGAGCTGGTTGATGTTGCAGCTAAATGGAGAAACATTCAACTAGGTATCCGAGACAGCCAGCTGGAGGCTATTCAGCTACAGGGAGGCAGCCCACTGGACTGCCTGAGGCAAATGTTAGCTACTTGGTTGCTAAAGAACTACAACGTAAAACGATTTGGTGAACCAACATGGATGAAACTGGTGGAGGTTGTCAACCATATGGCAGGTGGTGGGAACTCCACTCTTGCAACCAGCATTGCCAGGAACCATGGAGGTCCTGTAGAGTGTAGCTGGCAGAGACTGAAGCATACTGTTACCGTGTTAATTCACCAGTGATGTTTATGTTTATGTCTGTTCTCATGTGTCAGGCAAATTAAGTCAACAGGTGAGTGTGAGACAAATCAGAAAACTGCAGCAAGAAAAAAAGACATTGCAACAGCAGCAAAGAAGAATGTGGTAACCAAAGTCAAAGTCTCCAGCAGCAGCAGCAGTTACAAATCAGGAATGATCAAATTCAAGAAATGGATGCTGTAAAACAACAACAGACACAGCAGTTAAGGCGGGGACTTAAGCAACCAACATGTCAGCATATCCAACAAGTCGAACAGAGAGATCACGTCATAGCTGCAAGATGTTTTGTTACTGAGAGAGATGTGCAGCTTCAAGAGCTGAGCCAACAGCTGGCAGCGAGTGAGCAGGTAGCTGCAGACCTCCAGCAAAACCTCCAGTGGAGGGAAGAAAAAATCCAGGAATTGGAAGAAGAGATTCAACATTTACGACTGAAATTACGAGAGAATACTGCAAAAAAAGATGCACTTTTGCAACAGCTAACAGCTGCGCAAAAAAGAAAACTGTCGCTGAGTTGGATTCCGTGTACACACAAGATGAGAAGAGGCTCAGCTGCTGTGTGTGGTAACATGGCATACTTTAGACCAGCACCTAGTAACCAAGTACTGTTGTGCAATTTAGACACGGAGGAGTGGTTTACCCTCCCGGAATGCCCTAGAGAGTGGTTCACCCTTGCAGTTGTTAATGGTCTTTTGACTGCTGTCGGTGGGATGAAGCCTGGTAACTACACCAACACACTCCTCAGCCTTGTGGAGAAAGGTAGAAAGAAAACATGGGTGGAGCATTTCCCACCCATCCCAACAAAACGTGCACTGACTGCTGTCATATGCAGTGGAAAAGCTCTGGCAGTGGCAGGGGGCTGGGGAGAAGGGGGCACTCCACTGAATACAGTAGAAGTGATGGATACAGACACTCTGAAATGGTCAACAGCCACCAGCCTACCTCAAACTCTCACTGATGCTTCAGCCACAGTCTGTGGAGAGAGTGTCTATGTAGTGGGAGGTCATGACCAACATGATGCTACAGAGGTTCTCACCTGCTCTCTGAGTTCTCTTCTTCAATCCCTGACTCCCAGAGGAGCAGAGATAAAACTTTTACCACTAGACAGAAACCACCAAGTATGGCACACGATTGCCGATCTACCAGTGAAACATTCCACCTGCATCACAGTAAACGGACAACTACTTGCGGTTGGTGGACAAGATTTATGCAACAAGGTGACTAACAATATCTACACATATAACACAGAGACCAACGTCTGGGAGGTCATCAGCCATATGCTCACCTCACGACACTTGTGTTTAGTGGTGGATAAACTGATGGTGGTTGGGGGTATGACTGACTGTGCAGCAACAGATAAAGTTGAAATTGCCAATGCTGATTAGATTCCAGGTATTTTTTCCCTTTTTGTTAATATAAATATTAACACATCCATACCATATAGTGTACAAGCTACTTGAATATTAAAAGCTGTTACAAGATGCATGGATCCACTTTATACACATAATCTATTTATAACCCTATAATCTCCACGAACAACACACTGGGATGGTATATATAGAAAATCATAAGTCTGAATGACTATACACATTATAAAAATAAGAGAAAGATGATACTGGCAATAGAGTAAATCCATAACAATACTTTCTGAAACAGTAATAACAGAGTGAGACATGTATGTACAGTGAATGAGATGACTCTGGCAACTATATGTTGCAATCTGTTCCCTATATACAATTACAAAGACGGGAGGCTACTCAGTTTATTTGTGATCTTATCTGCTAGTTTCTTCTCCCCAACTGCTTTAGACTGCAGAGCTTGCACTACAGTTAGCCAGGTGTATGGGTATGAAGATGAATTCTGATTCTTCCATCGTGTGAAGACATCACTGTAACAGTGGTTGGTATCTCCTGGGCTGGTGGTGGCAATTCCATTCAGTACTTCATGGTCCAGTCCCAGCTGCAGGCCTATGTCCCTCCACTTCCCTGGGATCTCAGCAGCTACCTCATTCATGAGGTCTGAAAGCTGTGGTTTACTGTTCAAACCAGCTGGGTACTTGCTGCGCAGACCTGTACAACAGCCAGTGAAACTAAAATTTGTGTGTCAGCTAGTGTTGTTTTAGTTAAAATGCACTAGTGATCTTGATTTTGCTAATTAGTTGAAACTAGCTGTACATATCCTAAAAACTAGAGGCAAATTTGGTTAATTTTGTACCATAGCTAAGTTCTCAAGTGAGTCTCCTGTTCTTCATTATTGAGTGTGATGAGGAACTTTTACAATGTACATGTACAAAACTATAAACATTTAAGTAGTTAAGCCTAACTATGCTCAATCGTTTTTGATTACTAAAGTTGGTGGATGAATGTGTTTGGCTTATTAATTACCAAAACTAGAAGTGCTGTTTGTCAAAACTAAACTGAAAAGGTTCTCTAATTAAACTAAAACTAAACTGTTTTACTAAACCTAAAAAACAACACTAGTGTCACTGTCAACTATCATATAACATTCATTCATTGGCATCATCGCATGATGCAGATCTAAAAAAAAAACTGTGGAACTTAAAAAGTCAGAAGTGACAGAGAGAACATTATTTTACCTTGATCTTGCATGACCCTGGATGTTAGATCACCACCTGTGTGTAAAATTATAGCCATCCTTTCATGCTGTACATGCAGCTACATACATGTACATGTCTCACTGCTGACCGCATAGCATGTAGGTATACCTGGTGGGGTGGAGTCACAGTCAAGTATGATGGAGAAGTAGTTGGAGGGTTCTTTGGCACCCTCAAGAGTCACTTGATGGATGAGTACTGGTGGCTTGCTCGGCTTGGTCCATACTGCTGTCAGCTGGCAGGAGGGGATACCCCGTCCAGTCTCAAAACTGTCCACATCCTCCTTAGTGATCTGTAAGAACATGATCATAATGATCAGTTCTAACCAACACTGTATACAAACCTCTTAAATGTTCTCACCACTGGGTGAAACATTGGAACAATTTTCCATCCATCTTCAAGTGTAACTCCTTCAGAAGGTAGCTGTAGTGAGATGCTACTCGATTCAAACTCAACCCTCAGGTCTGGCCCTATTGTGGCACCTTTGGCAGTATACTCCTGTTTGACTTTCTGTAAAATAACAGTCACAGTAATGATCAAACACAGCAATCTTGAAGGAAAGGGGCAACATACTGTGGCATGTGCTTCCTGGTCCCTGGTGATCACAAAATGAATCTCTCTCTGATTCTCTCCTTTCCTCAGGAAGTAGAGGCTGGCCCGATACCTTATGCTGTCTTCTCCAACTAACAACCTCTTCACCAATGTGATTAGTGAGAAGTGGTAAAGCTGTATGCACCCATAAGCACTCTGACTACTAAACTTCCCTCCCTCTATGGTCTCAAAAGCGTATGGAAGATTGCTCTGCGAACAATTTGCTAGGACAAAGTTTAGCTTTGAAGTCTGAGTGGACCTTGCATAGTGCTGAATTTCCAGAGTGAGGGGCTGTGAGAACTTGCATCGAGGTTCACTGTCCAGCCAATAGACTGCACTCACAAGTGAGGTGTTCTGGGGGAGTGCAAACTGGCCAGACAAGCCCACCTTGAGGAGCAGCCTGCAATCCTCCAAGCTGGCTGGTAAGGCTCCCTGGGGGATATGGATCTTCAGTCCATAACCTGTCCAGTAGAAGGTCTGAGGCTTGCTGGTGACCATGACACTGGTCTCTCCAATGACATCCACTCCTCTCAGGTAGCCTGGAAGAAATATTTCAAGTACAAAAGCAACCAGGTGGTATTCAAACTAATCAAGCTTTGACCTGGTGGCCTAGTAATCTGGATGAGAGTCTACTACCGCGTCAGATCTACAGGAAATAAGTATAACTTCTAGGAAGAAATTGTCACATATGGTTGCAATTTACCAGTGATCTCTGTGGCAGTAGATTCATATGTCTGGACAGCCACCTCCTCACAATTGTAACTATTTTGAACAGCCACATCTTTGTAATCTGGTTTGGTCTGTCGCTCTTTCTTCTCAATTTCGTCCACGTCTATGTCAAGCTTTTTCTCCTTGTCTTCAGATATCTAACAAAATAGACAAACCCAGCTCTGCATGGAGCATTAATGGCAAGCTACTATACCAACATACACATGTACACTACTTACCAGAGATACTGATGGTGAAGTAGCTGACACTTTGTTGAAGTAACGCTCAATCTCTTGAGCCACTTCTCCCATCTGGTTACCCCGAAATATCTTCAGGAGCTCTTGCCAAGTGGGAGGTGGATATTCCTTGGAGGAGAGCCATGTTTTCAACATGACTTTGGATCCCTCAACTGGATTGTTTTTAAGTGTTCCAAGAATTTGTTCATTAAAAGGTAATTCTGACGTCAATTTGTTGTCAAGAAACCTCTTAGCAAGCTCGTTGATGATGGAAATTCCGGCCACTTTTTCTAAACAATCAAGTGCGCTCATGCTGAAGTGGCAATCAGGGAATGAAGTCACTGTGGAAACAGAGAAATGTAAAGCTTATTCCCATGTGTAGAGTTCTTCAGCCTGGATACTAATAGCTACACAATCCGATATCCTCTCCTTTTAAAGAAGTCAGTTTAATTTGCATGCATCTATCATTTCACTTAACTACAGCGGACACTGGTTGTTTTCACTATCATGATGAATCATGTGCTTAGTTGAGTTATAACACTTGTAGCTTAATAGCCAATGTGAGATTTATGGTTCAATAACTACCGTTGTCCTGGTACTGCACCCTCAGTTTATGCTATCACACTTTAAATACTCAAACTCAAGTCACCTCCAATGGTTGCTATAAATGAGATGGGTGATGGTCCATATTCACTGTGTCCCCCTATCACCAGCAGCTCTCCTGTGGGGAGGACTAGAGCACAAGTGGAATAACAGGCGACAGGCAAGTCCCCCACATGTACCCAGGACATGTTGCAATTGCTGGGGAAGTAGGCATGAATGGCTGAGTAAGCATGAATGGCTGAGCTATAGGGGAACCCTGCCACTGAGATAAGTTGGTTTTTGAATACAACAGGAGTGGACCAAAGTAGAGGTGAACCAGGTAGCTCCTTCCACACTGATGACTGCTCATCTCCCTCTGAGTGCATGGTGGCTATCAGGGACTCAAGGGAGGTATAGTAGATCTTGCAGTCTTCTGCTTGTGCTCCACCATCTAGATACCATTTCCCCTCATGAAGAGCAGACTTCATCCATGAACGTGGTCTTGGAAGTGACTGGGCCGTCCTCCACTGGTGGCCATCGTACACCTCCACTTCATCTAAAGGACCAACACGACTATCACCTATCCCCCCAGCAACAATAAGATGATTGCCCACATTCACAGCAGATGCTTGATAGCGTTTTGTTGTCATGGGAGGAAGGGGCTGGGTCCAGTTACATTGCTCATCCAACACCCACAGCTCGTTAGTAGCTATTTCGGTATTAGGCTCTGTGCCCCCAACCAGAACCAGCTGGGAATTGTAACTAGTGAGAGCATACCACTGGGTGGGTGTGTCCAGCCTGTCCCACAAATCTTTGGTGAAGTCATAGACGAGAAGGATGGATGATGGTTCAGGGGACATGGAACCTCCCCCAATGTAGACTTTGTTCTTCAGGACAACTGCCTGAGCATTAAACACACCAACTGGCATCGTATTACGCGTGCTCCACTCCAGTGATGTAAGGGGGTGGAGGAGGTTCACTTCAGGCTGGAGGTACAGTAGGATGATCTACAATAAAACCAAGAACACACTTATGAGCAGCTGCTACATTTGTATATACCTCCACGGGTTGTCGATCCATGCTCACACTTGAACCGCCTCGATCACAACTGTAACTCGTACCGTAGATGCTCGAACCCTTTGTCACTCTACTATCTATGCTCGAACCGACTAGTCACTAGCCTCGTACCCAGGCCGTTAATTAGGAAAAACGGCCTGGCAACTTCTCCGAGTTCAAACTGTTGACTTCCGCTGCACTGGAGTTGTCAGTACCAATCAGATTTCAGAACGCTTCACGTGACAGTTGTAGAGAATTTTAATTGCATCATAAATGCATCACAGTAATATACCCGTCCCGCGGTACCGCTAGCGCTTGGAATGACGCTTTTGTTCGAACTCCTTCCGCTGACTTGTGTGCAACAACTACAGTGCCTGCGGACAAAACGGATTCTTTATAAAAAAGGACCTGTTCGAGAGTAGCAGTGTCAGGTACTAGTTTAGTAGTCTCGGAACCAGACCCTCGAAAAATCGAAAAGGAGGGTCTGGTAAATCGGCTGGGGTGGAAGTGTACACTGCGGAATGTTAGGAATTTTATTAATTGCTGAACCTTCCGTAGCCAGTAGAGCTTTCGGCTGAACCAGATACTCGCAAAAGCGTTCTAATCTTTCCCGCTTGGTGTTTACAGCTTTCTAAAACGAAGCAAAAAGCGAAGACGGCTCTCGTGCGGTTAGCATTCCAATAAACGCACATCAGAATGTTAATCAAAAGCCAATCGGAAGTGCGCCTGCATACCGGGCGCAGTGTACACTTCCACCCCATCCGAAATACCAGACCCTCCTTTTCGATTTTTCGAGGGTCTGGTTCCGAGACTACTAGTTTAGTACTTACTGTCAGTCGGGCACATCGACATCGGTGAGCGAGAGCGAGTCTACTGCAAGCAGTTCGTCTACAGATGACAAGTAAGACAGTAACCATCCAATATAAGCCTGTAACGAGTCTACTGGCAACAACAACGCGCTTGCACAATTACGAACAGTCACGTGGCTACGATTAATTATCATACGTCTAACTCACGCTAATGTATGGGAGTCAATGGGGAAGCCTTGCAGCTGCACGCAGTTTATAAAAAGCCGTATTTTTTACTGCAAGTCACGCGAGAATCCGTATCAGGTACTACAAGTCACGTGCGCTGCGTCTGAACGTGCAATGAAATCGAAGGTTCGTATGATAAAATCATTATCACCATAGTACCAAGCTATACCGGGAAAAATATCACTCGTTTGTTGCCGTTGGCATTGTTACTCGTGCTGCGCACTCGTAACAATACAGACGGCAACAAACTCGTGATATTTTCCGGTATAGCTTCGTACTATGGTGATAATTATATAATATCACATGCATTATCCGATATTCATGGCTTGTATGGGTGCAGCTGTATTCTTTTTGACGTCACATCCGTATACAGTTTGAACCCGGGTAAGTTGCCAGGCCGTTTTTCCTAATTAACGGCCTGGGTACGAGGCTAACTAGTCACACGAAGGGGTGTGGCTATGAGATACGTACTACAGACTTAACAGTTGTGCAATAGACTGGCAATGCAGGAGCAATCAAGCTATGATATCATAGTGCTTGTACAGTACATGACAAAAATGACAAACAGGTTCTGTGTCTTCCTATCTACAGTGCCTGCAAAAGAAAAGCACACAGACAGATAGTAAAGTAGTGTCTCATGTCTAGACAAAGCTACAAGTACTGGACTGATAGTAAGTACGAGATTCACTTGGTCTGTGGAATTGCATGATGTGTTGTAACAGCCTACAAATATCTCTTTGGTGGGGCTCATGAACACAGAATAGTTACACAGACTTCATGACCGCAAACATACCTGAGACTAGGCTCATTCCCAGGTCTTTCCACTGTCTAGTTTTTGATCACTTACAGTATCCAGAAACTGAACGGTGGGTTTGCCTACTCCCATTTCTCCGACTCCCACTTGATCTACTCCCTCTTTAGCCCAAAAAGTGGCATTTCTACTTATTGTGAACAGTTTACGTCAGTTTATATTATTTTTGCATATATACAACAATAGCAAAACAGACATTCCACACATACATTATATGAAACAACATTTGTATCATGTATGCTCCTTTAACTTTTTTGATCTTATAACCCCCAACTATATACCTCATATCTGACATGAACCTATGATGTCATACTATACCAAAACACTGTTGCCCTGTACGACTGGAACACTTAACTTTATCTACTACTGTTACAGACAAAGCCATGCAATCACCGTCACTTTGGCATAGCTTTCATTCTTCAAGGAGAAAGTGAAACGCTACTTTCAGCCTAAAAAGGCATTAATGGGAGTAAGAAAATGGGAATAGGCGAACAGGTACCAAGTCGGAACATTGCATTCTTCTTACAGTTATAAGGAAGGATGTAGTTAATCTTTATAGCCTGTGACAGTTTAGTCTCATTCCTAGTTTTGGCATGTGGAGGGGAAAAAATAGCCTGGTCAATGGCCTATTCTGATTTTGTCCTTGTGGTTGCCAAATTGATAATGCAATGCCTTGAAGAATGTAATATGTAACGTCACATAGTTCGAAACTAAGATAAAGCTGTATGAGGTAGCTCAGTGCAAGGATCGTCTTTTTCGGAGTTTTCAAATGCCAAGGAACGAAGGTTCTCAAACTGTAAAACCTCTGTCAACCTCAGAGAGACTTTGAAACACTTTCACTTGACATTAAGCACAGGAGCTTTGGAATGAGAGTTGGCAAGCTCAGAATACATACCACCTGTTCACAGAAGTCCTGGCATCCTTCCCTTGGTCCATTCTCTAGTGCACTGCTTGGCTTTAACAAATGTAGTCTTTCGTTCGCCGCTTACCTTTCTTTGATCACCATTAAAGCAGTATCTGATGTCACTGGTATGAAGCAATGTGGCTGGAGTACCACCATATTGTGATACTTGGAACAAGAACAGAATAGGTCTTGACCAGACTATCTTTCCTCCCACATGCACAAAAATATAGTCTGGAAACAACATGCAACTAAGTTATACCACAACACATATGTCCATACCCGTTGCTTATCTTCTGAGCCTGTAATTCTCTTATCTCTTTGCATCATACGAAGGTCCCATTCATCCACTCTGTATCTCCCTGGCTGCAATATTGAGAACGTTCCAATTAAAGTTCACCACTCAACACAACACACATAGACACTCACTTTTCCACTATGCTCATATCTATCCACGAATCTTAGTGCAAGTCCAGTGACTGTGATGCATCCAACTATGATACCAAACGCAGGCAGCACCTCTGGCCACATCTTGCCCGACGTCGAGAAAGAAATCACGTGACTTGCGATGTTTGGGTGGGCTTTAGTTGGAATAGGGGGTGTAGCTGGTGGCTTGGCTTGCAGAGACTAGTCCTGAAGAGATCTATCATGGAGCCGGAAGCTCAGGAAGAGACACGAGCAGCTACAAACGCTTACACCATTCGCCCAGATATCAAAGAAAAGTAAGTTCCTTTCTGCATAAAAGCTTGTTTGTGTATATATTGGCTACCATGGATACCAGCCAAGGCATGAACGGTCATGTAGAAGCATTTGCAACTGGGATCGAAACGGAATTGAGCGTTCATGTACTTAGATACTAATTATGAAGCCTGCCGTTTTGAAGTTCGAACCTGTAAATCAAGCAATCAAGAGCTTTGGAAGGGTGATTAAGGGTGATTTTCACCAATCAAGATTCTTGATCTTTCCCACTGACCCAGTGAATAGTACAGCATGACTTTGTGCATTGTGACCACATAACCTGTCATAGATGATAGCAAGATAATAATACATGTCACTCACTTGAATTCATCTTGTGTAAATCTTGCAGAAGTTGTCGAGCACTATTTATTTGATGATGTAGTTATATTGCTTTATTCTTTGAAGATCTCAGCATTTTCAGATTTGATTGACTGTACAAGAAACCCACACAACTATATTCAAGCATTCAGAGCTATTTGTTAAACACCATACCTAGCTAGTACTTACCTTTAGACAAAGGAGGTTCCTTTCACATGAAATCAAGACCACTGAAGTGAGGGGGTGGACTAAATACATTTAGTTGTTTAAAAGCTACCATTTTGAAATGGCTTCAAGTCATCTAGTTGACGTCATCTCCAGAAATCTTGAACCACCTTGTGTGGCAGTAGCTAGCAAGTAGTGAAAAAAGTACAGCATGCATTGTGACCACATAACCTGACATAGATGACATCTCATGAATTGCTTGTACAACTGTAGGTTTCGTCCTGTGGTGGTGAAGGAGCTAATTCACAAAGTTCTCATGGAGACACTGAACGAGAAGCAGTACAGCTCAGAACAAGCAAAGACATGGACTAAACAGATCAGTGATACCATCATAACAAGACTAAAAGGTAATAAGATTTCGTGTTTGGTATATACATGTACGCATCTTTGGATTCTGTAGATTCTGCAGTAAAATCTCCATTACTTTCTAAGCATGCATATACCATACTGCTATTTAGCTAAAAGGCTTTGCGCTATCATAAGGCTTCTTAACAAAAGGTTTACCATCAAGGGAGGAGCCAGACATCAGTTTATCAATCGTGAATAGCAAGCCACACCTTCACCTGCTTGCGTGTTATGCGCGTGTTATTAGCCCGAAGCACAGTAGCGCGCTCAATCATGGATCGTACACGTAGCAATGATTTATATGTACATGTAGGTATATTGAATGTAGTCTTGCAGAGCCAGAGTCTGGCTCCATGAGACTATATTGAATGCGTGATGTCACGAAAGCATGAAAATCCCTTCTGGCACCGCTGTGAGGGGTGAGGGTAGTGTAGCTGGTGAAGGGAAGCTTATTGATGTACAAAGTTTCATACAACGCTTCCTCAGGCCTATGTATTAACTTATATTGTGTTCTTCCCTATTCCATCTTGGGGTGTAATGTGAGCATGCAGATACCATCGTGCACTTGACTGTAATGCTCCCATACCAACAGTTCAAATGGCAGGGGCAAACATATTAACTACATGTGTTCATACAGCCAACTGTTCCATTCAGTTACTCAAAACATTAACTGATTACTTTTGTATGGAGAACATTGTATGGAGAACATTGCATATACACCTAAACTAGAACCTGAGCTGTACAATTCCCATCACTTCTGTCATGTACTTGTTACCTTCTGTGCAGAGTTGAGTAAAGAGCTGCGTGAAAAGCTGCATAAAGAGCTGGGTACAGAGCTGGGCCTGGACAGGTACAAGTATGTAGTGCAGGTGGTCATTGGAGAGCAGCGTGGAGAAGGAGTGAAGTGAGTTTATGCTGCTGCGTATCACCAGGAGTTCGTGAGCACTGTAAAGACAGTTTATAATAAGCTATCCCAAACGGCTTTTGTTGGTGAACTGGGAATGAGACTACCATTTTTTTGAGAAGAGAGACTAGAATCAAGGCTACTCTCCACCTCTCATTTTTAAGGAGCTAGCCTGGGACTGTAATTCAGGGTCCAACTCAGCAGGTGGGAATAAAAGGGCATTCCGAGGGCTGGTATGCACAATACTGCCCAAGTAATAATAGTCTATTCATACAATGTACTAATGAACACTGGTAGGTGAACCTCTGTGCGCATTTTTGTTGGAGCTGCCAATCAGCTCCAAGTGCTATCTAGCTAGCCTCGTTTCCAGGCTATTGCACAGTCACAAGGCATACTATTTTAAGGCATTGGAATGTAAAACCCTTAGCAGCAGTGGAAGACTGTGATATAGATTATGTCTAAATTGTGGAATGAATGCTTTATTGAAAATCTCCTGCTGTATGTGTTTCAGACCTTCCTCAAAGCTTGACCATATGCTGTACCTATAGCTAGTGGGACTTTGAACTTGTGACCATCAGGCCACCTGCTGGAACCATATATGTACATGTAACTCTTTCCTTTGCAGGATGGGTTGTAGGTGTTTTTGGGACTCAGACACTGACAGCTATGCTCAGGATATATTCATGAATGTAAGCATTGCCATGTGACAGGCAGCACCTCAATGACTTTGTAAATGAAGGAAAAAGAGTCTCGTGAAAGTGATTATACAGTAATTACTAATGACATCTGTGAATGTTTCTGATATCGAATGAATGCCCTTGTTCCCAGGCCTTCTCTCTTAATGACTATACGCATGAGCATAGTGCTGTTGTACTGGTTAATTTTGTATCATGCATAATAATCATGAATATCTCTTTTGCTCAAGTATAGACACATAGTTTTGTAGAATGGTCATCACTGTCATACTTCATGTAAAGCGAATAAACAAGAGCCTGTGATAGCACACTCTCCGAGACTTTTGCAATGAGTCAATGACTGAATAACACCTTTTTCTCCTTCAGGACACCCTGTTCTGTGTTGCAGCTGCTTACGGTGTCTATTACTACTGATGAAAAGCATGCAGTAACACACAATTGCATGGTTAATAGTAACGGCCACTGATCACTTTTGCATGTACATATGTTGCAACTGTCCAGTCATCTTATCTCCAGGGCAACAACATTGCATCATGCACTTTATATTGTATAATGGTATATTATACACCTGCATAAATACTGTTACAATTTGTTAATATTATTCTGCCCTACACGTGGTTTCTGTCCTAGTACAGATAAGCAGTACATGTACTAAACAGCACAAGAGAATGGATAATAGAACCTATGTGTACACTGCATAGATGTCAGATATGGCTACTTTAGCCTCGAGAATAAGTTCTTGGCCACCTGAAGAGACACAAAACAGTATAATATAATCGTGTCTTGTCAGTTAGTGTATAATGTACCCATTTTTCCCCCCCTCCATTTTTGTATGCTATACAACTACAATGGATTTGAACAAGGTTAGCTATAGGAGCAATGCATGTCCATTAAACTGGCCTGTTTGCACATGTAATGCCGGGGGGCGTCAGTCGTCAGCATCAATAGCAAGCCTCTATGGTATAGAATACTCAGGACTTCAGAGCCACATTTCTTTAGTTTGCAATACTAGAGCAGATGGTGAAACTCATCACCCGCACTTGGATGTCAGGTAGCCATCTGGAAGAGTGACATATTCTTTCAAAACGGTCATCGTTCAGTCCATGCCAGTAGCTGAGTGCTGAGCAACTTTGTGCACTCATTCCCGGGCTCTTCCTCCATGTAAGAAAAAGTGTTTAAAAGCTGAGTGTAGGCTGGGAACAACGCTATCTTGCCAGCAACTGAGCAACATGTTAAAACACTGCACGATTGCTAATACCTAGGCAACCGGGTTGTGCCACTCTTCCTGATGTTCATGCACCTGATGTCTATAAGATTTGTCAAGAGTGCATGATGATGTCATTTATATTGTGGAGTAAAATGATGTCATGTGCACCTCAGATATGCCTTACTAGGGTTTCTTCTCAATTTAGCACTGCAAGCAACAAAAGCTAGCTGGATCACAGACCTGGGTACAAAGCTAGCTGAGGTAATACTGCAGATGCACTACACCCACCCACACCAAACGGCAGCCATGCATGAGGGAGAACCATGCAGTGTGTCCTCACTTACACATTGATCTACGCAGTGTACAAAGTCAAACAACTCCTGGTTGCAGTCCTCTGTGGTGTTGCTCCTGCTCTCCACTCTCTCATTGCACGTCTCCAGGACCTCCTGTAGCTTAGCACATGTAGGCAGCTGCCCACACTTCTCTTTCAGCTCGTCCTGAGGGTCTACCATGTCTTCCTCCTCTTCGGGAGTCTCCTAATGTGGCAACAAGACAGTGTATAATAGACACTCCATTCATTGGAGTCATCATGTCCATAGAGGCAGTGACCCCGATTTCATGGTAGCCTTTTTTGCTCCCAGGCCTTCACTGCCTCTGGTATTTGATCACTTCCAGCATGGAAATACGGAGGGGGACGGTCTGGGAGATCTCATTACGTGCAGCAATATGGGTAGACAGAAGGTAGACACATTGAGGGATGGTACCCAACTGTTATAACTCAAACTTTGTGTTCATCATCCACAGCTAGTGTACCAAACAATAAGTTTATGGACACTACCTTGCAGGCATTTTGGCCACTAGTCTTTTGACAGACATTACAACTCAAAGCTCTTCATCGGGCACCACCCCCCAGTGTATTTACCAGTATAGTTGCACATTGGGCGTATTTGGATCTATGTTCTACATGGTAGATGAACTTTGCTGGGAACAAGGCTACTCTGCTGGCACACTAAAACATGTTACTCCAGTTCTAAACTACAATGGAGCAGTGATATCACCCAGGGCCTGCTGCTTCATGTTTCTGTGATGAGTATCCAATTATTGGTGGTGGCCAAATACTGGGGCTTACACTATCTATTATATTTGACAATACAGATGGCTTACAAATGTCAATTAAGCATCCTACTTCTGGAGGGCAAACGCATGATGAAGAGGCAGATGTACAGCGGACCTTTCATCTTGAGAGAAGCAGCTTCTTTTATCTTTCGGCAGTAATGGTAAGGACCCAATGCAGTGCTTCCTTGCCTGTGTTTTGCACATAGCTGCACTGAACACACACACTCCGCCTCTTGCCCTCCGGAAGTGAAGTCACGAATTACAACTTTTTCTTCTTCTGGTCATTTACATGCCTCATGTAGATATGTTTATGACTACGGCCAAATGGAATCAAGCAATCCATGCACTCTTTACGAACTTTGGGCAGCAACATGTTTACTTTTATAATAGAGGGCGTGCATGTGACGTCATCTGCACATTTCCGCATACTTCCGTATATGCTATACCATCATGAGAGGCAATAAATAGAGAAATTGTACGGCGAAGCCTATTCTACAACCTCACTTCAAGGTACGGAGCATGCATTTAGTTTCAAGTTTATATTATGCGGAGAGCTAGTAATGACAGTTAACATACCTGTACAAGAAAGGAATGCTACTTGTAGGATCGTTGCTAGCGCGGGGAGTTCGACGCACTAGCACTTTAAGTCCCATTAAAAACCGCCCATTTTTCCTATCAAGATGGTGGCATAGCAATGGTTGCTATGATGTGATGACGTAAATGCGTGCACTCTATGAGGAGGCGTGGCTAAAATTGAAGCAACAAAGAGGTTTGGAGAGGGGGACAATCACAGAATCATGGTTATTGTTTGCCTGTAAAGAATCTTGATTCCAGTCGATACTTTTACTGGCAAGATGTTATTAAAGTGACAAACTACTGGTGGATGATCTACTGAAAGCAATTTCTCTTGGGTTGGTTGAGTCTGGCCTGAGTGGCCTGAAAAACCAACCCAGCTCATCTTTACACACTAGGCCCACTCAGTGATGCATAATTTGAGTGACGTACAACCCACCTCCTCTTCAGTTTCTTCTGTTACTACTTGCTCCTCTTCTTCCGCCATTTTCACTGACCTTCTCCACGAGTGCAAAGTCTACAAGTAGGGACATCCCCAGGGTGGGCATTATTTAGAACCAATCGCTTTTTGCTGATCGATCGGGGGAGGATGCAACAGTGATAGGTGAAGACATTGAGAAGGCTGCAAATTTGCATAGCAGAAGTGCTACCCATGTACTACATGAAAATGCATAGTGATGTGTTTTGCTAGTCTCGCAAGCCAGACCCACTAGTGTTTTGCATACATAACGTGAGATGTAGGTTCAGCCAAAATATCAGTAACAAAACCTCATTCCCAGATTCTCAAATGCCCCAAAAGTGTGTGCTGCAAGCCGCAAAGAGCTGGGTGTTAGCATGGTAAATACAGAGGAGGTCGGACATGGTTGACCTTTGCTAATTGAAACAACTGAGGTCACACTAATTGATCTTGGATATTGCAAGGTAGAAAGTTTTTTAGCTTTTTCTATGACTGGATCCAGCCTTGAATCCTGATTTGAAAACTGGGGCCCACCTCGGTGAAAGCCGAGAGAGCTAGCCTGTTGAGATACGAAAAATCAATTAGTGTGACCTCAGCCATTTTAATTAGTAAAGTTCAACCATGTCCGACCTCCTCTGTGGTAAATAGCTCAACATATTAAATGTCTTCCATGACTAATCTGCTAATGCTCTGTTTGTTAGGGTGATGGCAGTCAATGGAGACAGCGTTCTGCTGCTAGCTCAGGAATTATTTGAGCCCCTAAGTGCAGGCCTGGACTATCTATTCTATGCCGGGACACTCTATGGGGCCAGACATGTTCTTGGGTTTGTCTGTGATTTCTTAAGAGGGTTGAGAACATACATTCTTCCCTTTGGCCAATGTTGCAACTCAGACCTCACAAAACAGTTCGGGAAGTGGGCAGGTATCTAGTTGAAATATTGAGATTAGTGAGGAAATGGAGCTAACACTTGTGTGTGTGTGTTAGTCTCGCGTGGCCACACCCCGTTCCGCAAGAGAGGGAAGGGGTCTGGTAACTTCTTTTACAGCAGTTTGTTGCGACGCTCTGTACAGTGCGGGACCAATCACAGCGCAGTATTCTGTCACATGAGTGCTGTTATCACAACTTCAATAGGAAATTACAAGTGTGAAACCACAAGCAGCTGCTTTGTCAGTCTTTGCCAAGATAATTATCAGCCTTAGCGCTTGCGCAATGCGAGTAAATGAAATTCCTGTGCTAGGAGCGGCTGCAACGAAAGTTACCAGACCCCTTCCCTCTCTTGCGGAACGGGGTGTGGCCACACGAGACTATGTGTGTGCGTGTGTGCATGCATGCGTGTGTGTGTATGTGCGTGTGTGCATGCATGCGTGCTATGCATGTGTGTGTGTGTGTGTGTGTGTGTGTGTGTGTGTGTATGTGTAGTCTGGCATAGCAGAGCATTCACTTGCAAGTGGTGAATGCCATTATACTTAAGTTGTGTACTGGAATGCACATGGACAGGCATACACATAGAAGTTACCTTTATTAAGTAGAAGTGCCATGCAAGTGTCTTTTTGCTGAGTTAGAACATTGCCAAACAACTTACAATTTAATTGTCAGAAAGTAGCTATTGTCATGGTAGGGAAGTGCTGCACCACAATTGTAAAATGTTTACAGGCTACACAACTGTATACAGTGTTCACGAGACTACTTTCTGCAAATCAAGGGCCAGTGATACTAGACTAATGTGTGTATGCGCACTGTGTATAGGTGTCTGTCTAGACACCTATACACTTGCTATATCTTTCTGATCTCTGTAGTGTTGTTCTCACGCTTTTGAGCCCGGCCCACCTCCAGTTGTACAGCAGTATGGCTAACACTTGCTCTATAACTCCTAGCACTATTTACTGTCGTCATCTTTCTCTTACAGTCATTACTGGTGCCACTTCAGGCATTGGTCTGGCTTATGCACATGAAGTGAGTCAAAAATTTTGGTCTATTTTGTAAAGCGTGTCTCCAGTCTTGTATTTCCTGAAGAAGACCCCTCGGGGTCGAAACATTGCAAAAAGTATGATGAGGTTTTGTGCATTCGAAGATTGCTCAGATTATTCACTCACGAATATCTACGCTTATATACCCACACAATCTTCGGCCCGAGAGACAGGTTGTTCGAGGTCTAGACTACTAGCACCTATGATTTTCTAGCACATTACTACTCCATACCTTCGTTCCCAACAGGAGCATCTCATTTAGGTATATGTTTCCTTTCTCTGGCAAGTATTGAGAAAATTTGGTTAAAATTTGTACTTGTGTCAGTGTAGTAGGAAGGTCTGCAAACACTTGACATTGTGCATGTGCACTTGCCATATGATAATGTGAGGTTTATGATCTTTTATATCTTGTGTGTCTAGTTTGCCAAGAGAGGAATGAATGTGGTGCTCATCAGTAGGTCGTACGATGACCTGGTCCAGATCGTCAGTGACCTGCGTGAGTGTTTAGCAAATTGGATGGTAGATGGAACCAGCAGTTCGGCACCTACTCACTTATGATTATTGTATTACAGTGTTTGTTGCTGTAATGTGTACCAGCAAGCTGGCGGCATCAATGTCCCAGCTCTACATGTCTTGATTATGAACCCAAAGGTTACTGTTGTATACGCACACAGAACTGGTACATGATTAACAGTCACAATGTCAGGCAGGTCTGTTAGCTCAGTCGGCAGAGCGTCGTGCTGATAACGCGAAGGTCGTGAGTTCGAGCCTCACACAGACCATGCTTCTTTTTTTTTTCTTAATCATTAAGAGACAAAACCTAGGACTGCAAATTTCTACTAGTGACAATGTGAATCTCTTTTTGCAGGCAAGAACCATCAATATCACTTAGTCTTCAAACGGTACAAAACTTACCATAAACACCAGTAGATATAAAAGTATCAGTAGCTGTTTCTTTGTGTAATGTACATAATGTTTAACGTGAAACTGCCTATACTTGTAGAATCAAGGTACTCTGTGCAAGCATATGGGATCCATGCTGACTTCTCCCTGGGCACTCGGGTTTTCCAGGAGATTGAAGAGGCTCTCCAGGGTTACGAGATTGGAATTCTAGGTACAGTAGTTATAGAAACATGATTGAACATACATGAAACTGCACCGTTATTCCAGCCCATTTGCCGCCAGTTTTATTTAAGAGCTTTCGATGTGGATTACTATTGGTATACATAATTAGCCTCTGCTCTGAAGGTTAAGGGAATCAAATTACAACTATCCAAAGAGCACATTCTTCATGTGAATATTAAAACATTTGCAGCAGGCTCCACCCCCCACTAGTTGAGAAGGCACCTGAGAACAAACTGTGACATAACTTTCTCCAGAAAGAAGTGCTTGTAATCACATCAGCTGTCTGAGGCCCACCGTAGTGTCTTGACTATACCCAAAGACCACAATATTGCTCTTTCCTTTGCAGTGAACAATGTGGCCATTTGTTATGACCACCCACAGTACTTTGCGCTAGTACCACCACAGGTAGGACATACATACATGTACAGCACTACTTTATAACACACTGCATCAGATCAAAACCCACTCTCTTAACTAATCACCTTTGTATAAATGTTAGCCATGTAATCAGTCACCACCCTTAGGTAATCACTAGTTGCTAGCATTACAAAGAGTCATGAAAGGAATGAAGTGTAGGGTAGTGTGTGAACTTCAGTAAGTCCTCACATTGACCTGCATGTACCCTACTAGTGTTTGTTGCTTGCAATATCATAACATCTTAGCACTGTGAGTGACAAAAGCTGCCGGAGTGACAGGCAGCTGAGTAAGAGGTTTACATTCTCTCTCCCCAGAGGGTGTGGCAGCTGATTAACGTCAATATTGCAGGCACCACTGTGGTAAGTACATGTACCTCAATTCTACCAATCAGATGTGTCTCAGTTAGGTCACAGTACAACTGTGTGTGTCTAACATTAGAAGCAGGATGCATCATGCCATTGGGATTTCAGAACAGGAGCCCTATAAACTTTCCCAGCTGCCTTGTAGTCAGGCACATACATATATCGTACTGGTAGTACATATCACCATTGTGTGGTAGGGTTTTATACTTAGAAATGCAATGAAATAGTTTAATTTGGCTCTTTGCAATCATGGGGCAGGTTTCATCATGGAAATGTCAAGTGAAAATGTTTGTCAGTGTGGTAGCTGTTAATTGTCACAGGGTGATCACAGGGTGTAACATACTGTAACAAGACAAAGAGCTACTGTTTTACACAATCTTCTTATACTCCTCCAGATGACTCACATGTTGCTGCCACAGATGTTAGAGAGGAAGAGGGGAGCCATTATCAATGTGTGCTCCAGTGTTTCTTGTGTCCCTCCCATCCCTCTCACCACTGGATACACTGCTACCATGGTAATTTACCCCAACGCCATTTCTGTACATGTAACTTGAGTGTACTTGTAACGTTGTTGATGTCATCCCAGTTCTCTTCTTCATTAGGCTTATGTTAGCAGCTTCTCTCAAGCACTGCACTGTGAAAATCGACACAGGGGAATCATTGTACAGGTTTGTTGTAGTAAAACGATACATTATGCATGTGGATGATACACTTGTTTATGTTATGCATATCTCTCTGCAGACTCTTGTGCCATGTTTTGTGGCCACAGAAGAAATGGCTCCATCTTTCTTCACTCCTGCTTCTTCAACCTATGTCAGGCATGCCATCAAAACACTTGGTGTCTCCTCGCATACATGTGGTTACTGGCCGCATGCACTGCAGGTAAAACTTGACCAGCTTAATAGACCTGCCTTCTACACATAATTATTATTGTCATAATTATATCCATTGTTCATTCATAGACCTGGCTGTGCAGTTTACTCCCAAGCTGGTTGTGGGTCAAGGTGGTTATGCGTATAAACTCTGTCCTGCGAAAGCGGTATCTCTATCAAGCAATGGAGCAGGGTACCAAGCCTATGTTTGCTCGCAAGAGGCATAGCAATGCTGGTGGTCCTGCGTTGCAATGGTACCAGCCAGGCAGAAGAACATCAAGTCTTTCGATGCGCCGCACACCTTCACCTAGTCGAAAGCTCTCAAGTGTTGAACCACCCAATCCTACACTACATATTCCACTTCATAGACCAACCATGACCTCTACTGCTGACCCACTTCGCAGAGTCAGCATAGAAGAGAATACAGTGTTCACCCCAATAAGAACATCTTCTGGTGCATCTTACAAGAGCATGTCCCCAATTGTTGAAACACCCTCTCCCACACATTCGCCTCTCACACCCGGTATGCCTAGGAGTTCCAGCCCTCTAGCTGGTATGTTTTCTAATGGCACATCATCTAGGGTAGGTGACCAGAGCCCGGTTCAACCCAGAAGGTCTTCCTCTGCATCTTCCATTGAGTCGGGTTTCCTCCACAGAAGACACACCCTTCCAAAGAAACTGTCTAGGGTACTGGTGGTACCAAGTGTGGCACGAGTGTCACAGAGCCCAGACAAAGAGCATGACACTTCTGGTAAAATTGATGATAAAGAGACATTCTCAGAGCAGTGAGTTGTGTTTATGGGAACCTGAATATTTAGAAATATAGTTTTGGTGATGAGTGGAAATGGTGTATTGATTAACACATTAATGATTTTTGTTATATAATGGTGAGTAATAATAAGTTCATGAACTTGACATTGCCAATGTTAGCTGATTAAACCAGATTGATCTTCATAACATAATGATCATGCAAGAGTAGCACTATAGTCTATCAAGCCAGACCCTCTCTCACCCTCCAGAAAAGTGAGCTCACATTCTGGAGGGTGAGAGAGGGTCTGGCTTGATAGACTAGAGTAGCACATTCCCAACTGATACCTACCTAGCTATAGTTACATGGGTTAAAATTCACAGTTTGCAAGGGAGATTTGATTAATTACCAAAGTTTACTCTTGTTTAAATTTTACCTTAATTTCTGAATGTAATGAATCTGGAACCAAGCGGATTTCAGAAAGCTGAAACTTAAATACCATCATTGCAGCAACTAGACTAAACACTGAATTTGTTTTGGCAAAAGATAGAGCAAAAATATTACACATCTCCAACTTCACTTCACCCATAAAAATACACTGTACATGTATTTGCTTTAAGTGTGTGCAGTGTGCAAGCCGTGAAAGTTATGCTGCAGTTGAAAGTTACCAAAGTAGTGTTTAAGTTAACTTATGCGTTGTGTGGTTCACTCAGTTCGGTAATGATGTCACATGCGGAGGGTCTTGCCCTCCTGTTTTCAGCTAGACACTGTCGGATTAGTGCCACCATGTTAGGCTGCTGGATGGATCGAATCAAATGCTCTCGATCGGCTACGTCAGGGAAGCGAGTTGTACACATCTCCACCAGTAGGACACCAAAACTGAAGATATCCATTTTAGGAGACTGCAGAGTAGCATTTGCAGCTTCGGGTGCAGCATACGTTGGATTACCAGGAGTGGCAGTCCTCAATCTCTGAAGCAGGTTGACTGAGCCATAGTCAGAGACTTTGGCCCTCCAGGTGTTGTTGGGCCCAGGCTCCAGCAGAACATTGGCACTGCTGATGTCGCGGTGTATGATTGGGGTGGGATGCATCAGGTGAAGATAGTTGAGGGCTCTGGCCACATCCAGGCTGATGGAGGTGATCTGGTTTGGTGAGAAGGTGTGTTCATTCTCAAGCTCTTGTCGCACACTAGTTGGCATCAGTTCAGTGAGAATGATCAGTTCTCCGCTGAGAGTGGCTCCAATGAACTGAAGGAGATTCGGATGGCGGACTCGGGCTGCCATGTTCATTTCACGAATGAACAAAAGTCGATTGTAGTCAGACACTATCTGACTGTAGAGACATTTGGCTGCCACATTGATGGCACGAAACCTAGCAACTTTGACAACAGCCCAACCTCCTCTCCCCAGTTCTTCATCTGTGAGTGAAATTTCATCCCTCTGCACCGCCCATGGAGGATCACCTTCTGTCACCCTTGCTTCCAGCCTGGCTTCATAAGCCCTTCTTTCTACTTCTTGTGTTTCCTGCCTGACTTCGTGAGCCCTTCTTTCTGCCTCTTGTGCTTCCTGCCTGACTTCATGAGCCCTTCTTTCTGCCTCTTGTGCTTCCAGCCTGGCTTCATGAGCCCTTCTTTCTGCCTGCTGTGTTTCCTCCCTGACTTCATGAGCCCTTCTTTCTGCCTCTTGTGCTTCCTGCCTGGTATTATGAGCCCTTCTTTCTGCCTCTTGTGCTTCCTGCCTGGCTACATGTTCCCTTCTTTCTGCCTCTTGTGCTTCCTGCCTGGCTACATGTTCCCTTCTTTCTGCCTCTTGTGCTTCCTGCCTGGCTACATGTTCCCTTCTTTCTGCTTCTTGTGCTTCCTGCCTGGCGACTTGTTCCCTTCTTTCTGCTTCTTGTGCTTCCTGCCTGGCGACTTGTTCCCTTCTTTCTGCCTCTTGTGCTTCCTGCCTGAATTCATGAGCCCTTCTTTCTGCCTCTTGTGCTTCCTGCCTGAATTCGTGAGTCCTTCTTTCTGCCTCTTGTCTGGCTACACGTTCCCTTCTTTCTGCCCCTTGTGCTACCTGCCTGGCTATACGTTCCCTTCTTCCTGCTTGTTCCGCTACCTGCCTAGCTTCATGTGTCCTCCTCTCTGCCTCCTCTGCCCTATGCTCAGCCTCTTCTACACTTCGCTGAAGATTTTTTACTCGGAGATTAGATAGGTCCACATTCTGCTGGAGTACCTGCACTTGCTGTCTTGCCTCTTGTGCACTTTGCTCAACAGTAGCAATCCTTTCCCGAAGTGCTCTTTTATCACCTTGCCTCCTTCGGAAGGATTGTTGTGATGCCTGGAGAAGTTCCTCTGATGCCCGGAGAGATTCCTCTGATTCCCGGAGAGATTCTTCTGATTCCTGGAGAGATTCTTCTGATGTTTGGAGAGACTGCTGAAGCTCTTTGCAGGCAGCTTGTGAAGCCACAAGTTTTGTCTCAAAATCTTTGGCTAATGCTTCGGCATCTTGAACCCTTTCGTGCAGCAATTGGACTTCTCGGAGGGCCGGTTGATCGGCTTCTACTGCTCTCTGCTGCATGGCTACCATATTCTTTCTTAATCTCTGGACTGATCCCAGCTGGCTGCTGTCAGCCACATCCATTAGAACCCATTTCTTTGTTGGAGACATGCCATCAGATGGTGAGGATTCAACTGACTCTGGGAGGGAAGAAGATGGAAGCGTAGGAGGGAAGAGGTGAGGAATGATTGGAGAAAAAAACTAGGGGCATATCATCAGTTTGTAAGCATGCATGCAAATAAGAACCCCCCCCACTGATGAGAATTCGAAGGATTAATTAAATGTGCTTCACTGATTTATTTACACATGTACAACTACCAGTTTAATATATATTGCAAGCTGAGATATCCATCTGCACTAGATTATTTGTACTGAAACCAAATGCATTCTCTGGTGAGGCAATCTGGGTCTATCTGCAGACTTGTGGGTGTGTTCATTGCTATCAAGCACCAGACTCTCAAATTTGCAACACACACAACTGAATCTGTAAGCAGAGTGATCGTGGTACTGTCATGATGATAATCATCTACTGTATTTTACAGCGATGAATAAGTTCTATACTATAGGTGCATGGTACTCTAGGAGTGCTACCAGAGCATGGATGCCTTCTGCTCACCAAACTCCAGGAGAGTGGTATCTGCTAGTTTCTGTTTAGTATGAAGTGACTTTTCTATTCCCCACCACCTTGGACAGCCCCCAAACATGGTGACTTGTGTTCGTGTCAGCCCCAAACTTAAGGCAGTGGTAGTGTGCAATATTCGGGGTTGTACATTTTCAGGAAGGGTGAACTGTGAAGAGGGAAAAAATTGATAGGGTATTAATGAAAAAGAAACCCTAATCCATCAATGTTGAAAGCATCATACCATGGATGTAGTGGGTGCGGTTTCTTGGGTAAAAATATTGAGTGAACAGTGACCTGCATGGGTCTTGTACTAATATGCCTATGAAAATGCCGCTTTGTACTGCAGAATCATGTGGTTGAACCAGCCATATCTTCATATAAATATTACAACTCACCTCCTTCCACTTCCCAGATTTGACTTCCAAGATCCATCCATCACTCAAAATAATATCACTTCTTTTGGCCCCCCAAGTGACCAGCAGTTGAGGATGCTCTCCTCTGTAGTTGAGGCAGCAAGCAGCATGGTCTTTTCTCTCCACTGGCCAAGGGGCTCCCTCAGGCCTCTCTAGTTTGGTCCACTCCTGGGTAAGTGGCACAATACATATACTGTAAAAACAAAATTGTTGTTTCTTTGGTACTATAATTGTGTGACTATCCTTCCTATTCAAAGCATGTAGTGCTTGTAAAAAATTTTGTGGGAGGCAAGTAAAGTTTTAATTATTCAAGTATCAGCTCCCACTGCATGAATTCTTTTCAGCACTGCAAAATTTGCATACTAGGATAGTCACGGAATTGTAGTAACCAAATACTTTGCTAAAACAACAACTTTGTTTTTGCATATATATATATTATATATAATTACATACACCTGATGAGACTATGACTTGTAAACGGAAATTGTAAACATATTTTGTTCAGTTTTATCAAAGACGGTAATCGTACCACTAGGACAACTCTGCATTCATTCTATGATACTGGTATGAATGTTGTAGACTTGCATAATATATATTGTAGAGCGTACCATTGACTCAAAATCCATAAGGTAGCAGTCATTGCTGGATGTACCATATCCAAGTTTAACATGGAATCCTCCAAAGAGCACTGCCTGGTGGTCATTAATGGCAGTGAAGGAGAAGTAGGCACAGGGAGGGGGCCTTTGGCCAGTTGTGGGAGGGGAAGACCACTTGTCTGCAGTTGTTCAAGTAACACAAGATCTTAATATACATGCAAACTTTTACTGTAACAATTTTAGATTTGCTATAGAGCACATGCATGTGGATGTAGGCTTTGTCACACTCACACTTCATCTACAACTCGTGCACCATGTGCCATGGATCTTCACATAGGCACAGGCCTAAGTGATAATGATACAGTTGCTGCAAGCATGGCAAGTGAACAAAAATGCTCAAAGTCCTATACTAAGTCCTCACAATGGCTAATTCTTGACAACATTGCATAAACCATGTTTTTTCTTAACATCTAGCACCTACATATAACATACTATTACAACCAGGTTTGTATATATCAGCTCAAACACTAACTAAACTAGTTTTTAAACTAGTTGCAACAGTGGATCTTGCACTGTGCTACTATGAGTTTTAATTTTTGTAGGAGAGGTGGGGGCAGGAAGTCAGTGTGAATAACATGACTAATAGTTAATTCATTTTAATTACAGTGTATAAGACACAAGTGAGAGAGAACAAATGAATGAGACAATGCTCACATACTTTCTGTGATGTTCAACACATGAAACTCATTGGTCCATCCACGACCAGTGCGCTTTCTGTTCTTAGCAAACGTTGATCCTGGCTGAATGTAACCCATAGAAGTACCATAGCCACCAAACATGGCCAGTTGATCTTGAAGGAAAGGGGCCATTCCACACCCAGCCTTTCTCATTGGTCCATCAGCCTGGTTCAGAGGTTGTAGCTCCCTCCACTCCAGTTTGGTGGTATCTAGTCTATGAAGGGAATTGTAATAAGTCTCGTCCTCGCACCCACCAAACCAGTATAATGAATCCAACAGTGAGGTGCAGGCTGCATTGTACAGTCCAGGGGGTGGCTCTCCTCTTGTACGATGCTTCTCCCACGTCTCCAGGTAGGGATTGAAGACCTCAATACATGGTGTAGTTGAAAAATCAGCAACATGTCCACCCCAGAGGTAGCACCTTCCCCCAACTGAAGCAGCACAGTGGTCGAACCTCGGAGATGGCTCATACAGTTCAGTTGGATGAGGATTGGAAGGGAGAATTGAGGCCATATCCTAGAGGGTGGGGTAATAGCTGGGTTCTGTAATTGGCTAACAAGTAATACTCACTTCTTTCTGCGGATAGCATATAAATATTTGCGTATCACTGTCATGGCATGTCACTAGCTATTAGCCTCATTCCAAGGCTCTCCCCGCTAAGGTAACACACTATAGCTAAAGCTATATTCACCCGAAAGAAGACTGTACTAGTCGTGAAAACGCTTGTGCGTGAACGTGCGTGGAGAGCCTGCACAGGAACGAGTTATGAACTACTATTTTACCTCAAAGAAAATATGTCTTTCAGGAACTATCCACGCAAACGCGATCTTGTATATACCGGTAGTAGTCAGCCGCGAAGGAATTTTGGGGGTGTAGCTGCATGGGCAACGAGATAGCTATTCATGACGTCTCCGGTCACTTGAGTAGTCATCCCAGGCCACAGAACGACGGTGAGTGAATAATGTCCCACCGAATATTATTCATTAGTGAATGTTTGTCTCTCCGGACATTATTCACCAGGGAATATGAAGAGCACTGAAGTGCTTAACCCTCGGCGCGTAGTATTAACGCAGAGTCACAGGACATAGCTAAGTAGGCGAAGGAAATTCATGTGGTATGATGGTACACTAGATAGCTAGCTGAGACTACACAAAGTCGTACAGGATAACAGTGTCCCAAGTTGTCCTAGTATCCCTTTATCTTGCCCCAACAACCCCCTCCCTAATGTAGTGAGCATGTGTAGTGAGTAGGGAATGTGTGGGACATTCCCGGTAATCCTGGATATGTACCATGCCTGTACATACATATTGTACCATGCCTGTACATACATATTGTGCCATGCCTGTTACATACATATTGTGCCATGCCTGTTACATACATATTGTAGCAGTATTGACCATATATGCTTCAAACCGAACGAGGACCGATTTCGCCAAGAACGTTTTGTTCAAGAGTTATGCTGCGATTCGTTTGCCACGGCGAGCGCTAGTCGGCCATATTCTAGTCTGAGAACGAGTTCACGCGCCCTAGTCTAGTCTGGGATCCCGGGAGTACTGCGGCGCTGCGCTGCACCCCCGGGCCGGGATCCCAGACCAGGGCGCGTGAACTCGTTCTCAGACTAGAATATGGCCGACTAGCGCTCGCCGTGGCAAACGAATCGCAGCATAACTCTTGAACAAAACGTTCTTAGCGAAATCGGCTCAATTTAAACACATCCTCGTTCGGTTTGAAGCCTATCTGTGTCTAAACTTCAGAGATTTAGCCGCCAGGTGAGCCAAGCTAGTTGTAACAGACAGACACACAGACAGACACACAGACAGACAGACACACAGACAGACAAACGAAGTACTGTAACCCTCGCTGCGCATGCGCGCCGAGGGTTAATAAAATTAATGTCCCCTAGGCCCATTTTTTTTTTTTTTTTTTTTTCTTTAATGATTTATGCAATGTGCAAAGGGCAGAGCAGTTAGCAACCTAATGCTATCGGAAGAGCTAGCCCAAGAATACAAAACAAGACAAGTAGGGACTAGACAGGACAAAACAAATAATTACAGACCAAGTGACCAGCAACAAGGGAGAATTTAAAAAGAAAGTGAGGCTAATTTAAGCTTGCGCTTAAATGAGGAGGTTGTGAGAGCACAGACAATACTGTCAGGTAAACAATTCCATAGGTGAGTACAGCTGATAAAAAAAGATGATTGATATAAGGAAGTTCTGGCAAAAGGAGTGACGAGAGGGTAGGAGTGATGGCGCCTTGGATTAGGGTTTGGGTGAGGGGTGAGAAGGGAGTGTGGTAAGATAGAGTGGCCCGAGAGGATGCGCCTGCAGACCATCACCTTTTGTTTTTTCCTTCTGGTTTGTAGAGTGGACCAATTCAATGAGTGAATAAGTTGGTCAGGTGGAGAAGACCAGCGCTTGGTAACAAGCCTGGCAGCAAACCTCTGAACAGACTCAAGCTGACAAATAAGGGTCTCTGCGGCAGGGTCCCACACTGAACTGCAGTAATCCAGGGTGGGTAAGACAAGGCATTGGTAGAGATGAGACAGGCAGACAGAGTCGGCCATGTAGAAAAAGCGGTACAAAAACCCCAATTGCTGTCTGGTCTTGGCACAGGTGCTGGAGATGTGGGCATTCCACTTGAGGTCACTCGTCACCGTAACACCAAGGAAGGTGGTAGATGCAACAACTGGGATGGCAACGGAGTTAACATGAAGGTTGAGAGTAGGGGGGTACGCTTGCGAGAGAAAATTATCGCTTTAGTCTTCCCTGTGTTTAGGGTCAGGCCAGCAGCCCTCAGTTGGAGATTTTGTCGACATCGGATTTGTAGTGTCTTTATGTTTCAGCGATGTTTTGGTGAGTCAGCTGTTATTTATATATCACTTTTGGGTTCGAATTCTGTCCTTAGTCATCTTTGTGTTTGCTCATGTGTTGCTCATGTGTTACCCCCTGCAGACAAGCCTGTCTGTGCATGTCTAGTTGCCGAGCGCATTAGCGCGAGGCTCTGAATGAGGGATCTATCCTCGCAATGTACGTGCGTACGTATGTACGTACGTACGTACGTGTCGGTCACGCTTAGGAATGTCAATTTGCGGTATCGCTTAGGAATGTCAATTTGAGGTCACGCTCGGAATGTCAATTTGCGCTCACGCCCTGGCCGGACGTAACGTTACATGACGAAGCCAGGACGACATTTCTTGCCGACGGAGGACGGGGAGAACAGCGCGACTGGCCCTTCGCAACGTACGTATTTGCGGAACGAAGTGCATAAACGAGTGCTGAACGCAGCCGACGGCTGCTGACTCCGGCTGAGAAAAAAAAACAAAAAAGCAAAGAAGTCAGCCCACCGTAGAAAGCCAAGAGAGCGACAGAAGAACAAGGAAGAGTTCAAAAGTAGAAAGCACGTACTGGAGATTCTTCACAAGCCAGGTATTTAGGCTCACTCTTCACGTTACCGTTGTTTTGTACTGTTCTTTGGACTCCCACTATACTGAACGAGCAACGCCTGACACCTGCGCCGCGCGCCCCATCCGCGCATGGCGCTTGGAGCGGCGCGAGGCATCATACGCATGCGTAGTCCTAGTTACATCATACCTTTCATTTTTAACCCTCGGCACGCATGCGCAGCGAGGGTTACGGTACTTGGTCTGTGTGTCTGTGTGTCTGTCTGTGTGTCTGTCTGTCTGTGTGTCTGTCTGTCTGTGTGTCTGTTACTCAACATCTCACTTTATACGTGATTATTCGTGCCACAAACGATACTAACCTTCTCAGCGGCGGATGAAGGTCGAAAATTTTAAGCGATTTTCTCTGAAAATGCTTCGTTGCGAAGCTAGAGCGTTTCCTGTTGGTACGGCTAGGCCTACATGATAAGTCGGCCATTTTATACTCCGCGGAAAACGCGCATGCGTATGAATCTGGACCACGTGGCTAGCGGCGATTTTGTTCTTGGGAGAGACGTTCTTTGCGAGTTGGATTATTGGCCATTGGCAGTAAGTATGCCTCCAACAAAGGTATGCCCGCAGTGTAAAGCTGCTGTACCTGTAAGACGGAAGACATGTGAACGCTGTGATCATGTCTTTCCATCCAAACGAAAAGCAGAGTGTAATTTGCGAGAGAAAGCTATGAAACGTATGAGATCAGTAGAATCAGATAGTGTGAAATCAGCTAGGAAAGCTAAAGATAGGTTGCACAAGGTCTGTGAAAGAGCGTCAGAAACTCGTGAGCGAACTTTGTATAACGCAGGAACAAAACAGAATGCACAAAGCAAGCATGAGAGAGTCTGAAACCTTTGAGCAAACTGTGCATAGGCAGGAACAAAACAGAATGTGTATGGCAAGCATGAGAGAGTCTGCTGCGCCGAGGGTTTGGCACTTCAGTGCCTTTCATTAGTTGCAGTTGTGCTGGTTCGTGTCTTGAATAAAATACTCTTTAAAATACTATTAGTAGTATACAGTTACTACAGGATTGCAGGGCCTCAAGATCGAAGAGTGTCCTGATAGCAGTGGCGTAGCTAAGGTAGGGCCTGGTAGGGCCTAGGCCCTACCAACTGCTGCAAGTGCCCTACCAACTGGAGCCCTACCGTCCGGCTTTCTCACTTACTGGAGCTACACAACCGCCAGTGTAACAGTGCTGTACGTACGTAGCTTCATTCGAGCATGCAACCGCCAGGCACGCTGGGCTTCTCTTCGTCTACTGAGTACGACAGACATGTGTCTACAAACCACGCCTACCCAAGTACATGTCTCGTTCCCAGTCTGTACTTGTGCCCTACCAACTGTCAGCTTCTAGCTACGCCACTGCCTGATAGGCCTGTATAATACGATGTCATCGGCGTACAAGATGAGGGAGGAGTCGTGTGATAGAGGGATGGTGGTTAGGGGGTTCATGTAGATGGAAAACAGCAGAGGGCCAAGGATGGAGCCCTGGGGGACACCTGAGGTTACTGTTTGGATGATGGAGGAGTGACCATCGAGGACAACCTTCTGGAATCTGTTGGAGAGGTAGCAGCGAAACCATTTCAGAAGTGAGCCAGAGACACCAATATTTGAGAGTGTAGAAATGAGTTGACTGTGGGGGACTCTGTCAAAAGCTTTGGACAAGTCGAAAAAGACTGATGCAACAGAATGACCAGAGTCTAGATGACGGTGCCAATCATTAGCGGCATAGAGCAGGGCTTCCTGTGTTGAGCTGCCAGGGCGAAAACCAAATTGACAGGGGGACAGGAGATCATTACAGAGAAGATAGTTCATGAGGCGGTTGTGAACAATGCGTTCGAGCAGTTTAGATGGCAGCGAAAGCAGGGAGATGGGTCTGTAGTTAGAGACTGAAGAGGGGCTACCTTGGCCTTTGAACACAGGTATAACATTGTATAACTTCCACTCAGATGGGAAGATACCAGTAGAGAGAGACTTGTTAAAGAGTGCAGTGAGCAGTGGCGGATTTGGGGGTGCAAATGCACCCCCCTTTGGCGGCTAGTAATGTATTTTGCGTGCATAACTGCACGAGTCCATCAAATGATTATGCAGCAGTGGCATGCAGCAACAACAACCAGGCACAGTTACACACTCACGTATCAGTTCCTTACTGATCTTCAGACGTTTGACTAGGCCTAGAGTTGCTTCGAGATATTCAGTTCGGCCCGAGGGATCTGCCACGGCTCGCCTCGGCGTACGAGATTTCGAAATCCACTGGATTTCACGTGGATTTTGGATTTCAGAGTGGATTTCTGGATTTCACAGTGGATTTCTGGATTTCAGTTTGGATTTCTACCGACAGGTTTCTTCTTGTATGTTCTTGGTTATAGCTAGCTAGCTAGTTCCCAGCTTAGCAAAAAAATTTAGTTAGTTGTAGTTTGGTTAAAAAAAAGGCCATACTAAAATGTATTTAGTTAAAGTTATAGTTAACTAAAACAACACTGTCAGACAGTGTACGAGATTTCTTTTGTGACGGACCCCTCGGTTCGGCCTTCCAGCTATATTTTGTATGAATGCGTTCACGTGACCGAAAGTGGGCGTGGCAACCCAAAAAATTTCCGCCACGCTTCGCGTGCCGGTGACTGAACCCCTCTTTCTAAATTTCTAGATCCGCCACTGGTGAGGGAGGAGTACATGATTGATGTTGTATTGCGGAGCATGTGGCTTGACAACCCGTCTGGCCCAGAAGCAGTCTCTTTCATGGTTCGTAACAGATTGTGTACTTCCTCAGGGAGGCAGATTATACTGGACAGGCCATCAGTGGAGTCAGTCATAGGTAACTATGGCATAGTTTATTCATTGAGGCTAGTATTCTCTGACCATGTGGTAGGCCTTGTACATTGTTACATTTACCTGTCAAAGACCATCCATCCCTCACTCCTAGCATATGCACTAGATAGGAATTGGTCCATTGGACTTTGGCATGTGACATTTGACACTAGCACCTGCTTTCAAGAGGGACTTCTTAAATGGAAGGCTGTTCAAAACCTCTGGTTACACCAAACCATCTGTAGCTTGTAGCCATTGTCCAAGTTCAGTTCCCAAGTATACTGGCAGAAGCAAACGTTGAATTTTGTACATATAAAGACTAAGGTTCTAGATGTCAACACTTCAGTTTTTTTTTGTTTGATATATCAAATTCTGACATTATAGTGATGCGTAAATAGCTAACGAGTCTACGAAGCGCGTATGAGCCCCGGCCTTAACGGAAGTTCAGCGATACGGCGCTTTGAACGCAGCGATGCGATCGAAATACGCAACGGAATAACCTTTTCTACATGGGACTGCCACATATACTGTAAAAAATAAATTGCTTTTTTGGTTACTGTAATTGCGTGACTATCCTTACGTAATTCAATGAATGTAGTGCTTGTAAATTTGTGGGAGGCTAGTTAAGTATCAGCTCCCACAGCAAACACAAAAAGGCATGTACACAAATGTGCGTGCACACACACACACACACTGTCCCTCTGTCCCTTTAAATTGTCCCTGTCCATGTCCCTTTCCTTGTTCTTCCATTTCTGTCCCAGTTCCTCTGTCCCCCCCCCCCCCCCACACACACACACATACACACGTTAGCATTGATGCACAGAAAGACTTACTATAGCAAAGGTTTCTAGCAAGTTTTTCTCTGCGCGGGTATAGCTACATTTAATCTGGATACTTGCTAGATAAGTAGAGAATCTGGATAGATAAATAGACAATTATTACACTTTCAGTGATCAGGTTCAAGAAACTTTAGTCATTCATGGAATGTTTGAGAGATTCTAGTAGTCTGGCAGATTCTGCAGTGTAGTTCACCGGTGCAAGAGCCAGTGCCCTCAGCTGAAGTCTGGGAAGGGCAAGGGTGACATACTCCGTCACGGCACCAAGCCTCACTGTGTGGAACTTCTGACCTGTGTTTATGTTATATGGTATAGGGGAAAAGGGTATAACTTCTCACAACTTCTATGTATACAATTAATGTCAGAATTTGATATATCAAACAAAATAAAACTGAAGTGTTGACATCTAAAACCTTAGTCTTTATACATACAAAATTCAACGTTTGCTTCTGCCAGTATACTTGGGAACTGAACTTGGACAATGGCTACAAGCTACAGATCGGTTTGGTGTAACCAGAGGTTTTGAACAGCCTTCCATAATTTTAAGAAGTCCCTCTTGAAAGCAGGTGCTAGTGTCAAATGTCACATGCCAAAGTCCAATGGACCAATTCCTATCTAGTACATATGCTAGGAGTGAGGGATGGATGGTCTTTGACAGGTAAATGTAACAATGTACAAGGCCTACCACATGGTCAGAGAATACTAGCCTCAATGAATAAACTATGCCATAGTTACCTATGACTGACTCCTTGAGTTCAGCTGAGCTGACGAATGGTTGACAATATATCATCATCCTGCTGTGCAGTGATGGTAGAGTGGCCAACATCTGCTGGGCTCTCTCCTGTGCCGAAACTTTCTGTGTACTTACACCCTGCAGCTGAAGGGTGAGACCAAAACTAACTGTAAGCAACAGGATAAGTTATGCATGTGCACATATATTAGCATACACTGTACAAGTGTGCACTGACTATGTTAATAATCACTACCCTAGAACACAATGTACATGCAAACATACCAACACTACATGTACTTTACTAGGAGAATCACAACTGTGCAATAAACTTGAAGTCTAATGGACTGTTTTAACTCCTTCACCAATATCTCGTATCCATGTAAACATTATTCAACACCTACGCTTTCTTTCATGTCATTTATTATATGAACATGCTCAATGAGCAGGTTGTACCTGATGCAATGTGGTGAGGGGTTTGTTGTAAACGACCTGTCCAACTTGTCGTACAAGGTCACACAGCTCTGACCAATCACAGCCAGGTATTCCCATAGCTTCAGGGATAAGGTGATCACTGATGTACATATGCCCTTCCCCAGTACCATCTCCCAATATAAGCCTGCAATAAAACAACAATCAAAAACATAAAGTTCTCCGCTCAGCCTCATATGTTTGTGGGTGTAGCACATTTCTAATATGCAAAATACCCTCATGGATTCTGAATGGCAGTAACAGTGGGTAATAGAGCTAATTAGAGTGAGATCGAGCTAGAGCTAGCTACAAGCTTGAGATCAAGAAGGTCTGCCAAAGAAGTTCATGGCCTGGGGGCTAAGAACATGCAATACCCATCCATCCACTATAATTATTATATATATACGATGGTTATAAAAGCACTCAAAGACGAAGGCTGGGTACTAATATGGGGTTGAGTATATATGGAATGCAAGTATTGGCCTTGCTACAATTTTTGCTTTTTGCTGTGCATGGCAAGAACATGTTTGGGAATGATTATAATCTATACGCGACACGTACAGAATACAGATCAGTCACCTTGCTTCTGCCTTCAGTATAGGTTTCTTTTGCAAGCATGTTGGCATGCAATTTCCATCAACGCTGGTGCACTGGCAGCCCTGGCACTTGAACTGCAGAGAGGCATGCTGCACTGACACAAAGATTCCCTGGACACACACCACTCTCCTAGAGAGGCAGCCACGAAGGAGTGCATCCATGAGATGACCCAGACAGACAGTGGGAACTGCTGACATCTCAGGTGGAACACCCTTCAAACTCTACAGGTGTTTAGACAACTCATGGTTACTTCTGCATCAAAACGTCATTGTATTCCTTCAACATATCCAGTCTGATACGTTCCACATCGTGATGGAGTCTAACTGTGACTCTAGCTCTCTATATGCAGTTGTTTTTCTGCTGTGGGCCCAGTGCATGGTAACAGCTATGCAGAAGGTTCCTATCCCAGAAATGTTCTCCACATCACAGATTAAACATATGATTTCTTGCAGTACTAAAAATCCAGCTAATGTAACTGCAGTACCTACTTAGATCTCTCATACTCTGTTGCTAGGTAGCAGAACATGATTACACAAACTGTTCATTATCACCTGCACTATATTTAATGTGCATAAAGTGTCCTAAAACTCACCTTTTCTGTGTCAATGTCAACACTCTTTATGG
This sequence comes from Agelas oroides, assembly GCA_949130485.1. NCBI lineage: Eukaryota > Metazoa > Porifera > Demospongiae > Agelasida > Agelasidae > Agelas > Agelas oroides. The sequence goes on from OX422189.1 coordinate 2,792,756, forward strand.
AGTTAACCTCGATGCTACTGGAAGCACAATTCATACAGTAGATGTTTCCAGACTTTGATGACATTAGCTTGAAGCCATGCATAGTTGCTACTGATCCAGGCAGCAGTCCAAGTGGAAGGGGAATCCCCTGTTTATAGCTGCAGTACACCATGATTGTATCAGGGTACTTAAGGCTTTGAATAGTCAGAGCTACAATCTGGGAGAAGGGTGGCTGACCAACTGAAGGTGTAACACCGAGGGAGCTAGAAGCAGCTGTCTCACTGACTGGTAGCATTTCGTGGCTAATTCTGTAGCCATGTTTCACGATGACTCCCTTAAATGATACCAGCTGTTGCTCAGTTCTAAAGTGAGAACAATTTTCAGTCATGTTAAAGCTCCCACATGTAACATGTGCATACTTACTTGGATACTGTACTCATGCATTGTTAAGTGCACTTTGCTTATATATTCACTATTAAGCACTGGTTTGTGTACGATCATTGCGTAACTCTAAATAAACCACACACCGAATGCACCTCACTGTTAGGTGCTCAATTCCTTCCCGTGGAGATATAAGCATATGTGCTTAACAGCGCATGAGTATTGTATGACATTAAGCACATGAAATCCATGTGGAATTGGCCTTATCCAACTGACAGAATGCATCACAGCAATAAGACCTTTGAAAAGGAGTGCTAGCTGATACTGTGCTACCAGGCTTGGACCTAGAATGAGTACCCCTTGCATACAGCTGGCATTTCAGTTGCTTTCCATGACGTGCCCATTCACATAGACTTGTGGGCACAATGTGAATAGAGCTTTCAAGTACCAGATGACTTTAAGTCCTAATGTGCAGTTTGCCAGGTAGTGTTTCTGTGTCAAACTGTACTGTGACTGTTACAATGGTAATCAAGCACTAACCTCCCAGAAGATTCCACTGTACTGACAGTAGTGAACCGTGGCAAGAACAGCTTTGATATCACATCAGCAACATCAAGAACAGGCTGACAGCAATGAATGGATGCTGCAACTGATTGTATGAAATTGATCTCCATGCTGTCTTCAACAGTGACACATGGCTCATTTTGTAGTGACTTCAGAGAAGGCAATCTTTTAGAAGCAGCGGATAAGGAATAGAGGCATCCAACAGAGATATAAGAATACCACTGGACTGTACCTGAAGGGAATTCAAGAGCAATCCTTGTAGGAGATGTGATGGTTTTATGTTGTTCTTGTTTCTGCTGTAAACTTTCACTGCTTTCAGATTGTGGTGAGCTCTTTAGAATGTTGGGGTTTGTGTGCACTTGAGCTTGCATAGTGAAACTGAGGGATGAGGTAGATGGTTCCACTACTAAGGCATTCTTGCTTATGGCAACAAAATACAAGCGACCTGTATTTTCAGCTCCCCAACTCTCATCACTGTGGACACTGCTACCTTGATTTTCTGATGAAGGCATTCTTGGTGTTTCAAGTACAAAAGTGATCTCATTCACATAAACATAAATGGCAATATGCGGTGCAGATTGGCCTTCGGCTGTTTTCTCAATGTAAACTGTAGCCTGGTTGATCAGCACCTTGCAGCCCAAGTGTACTATTGGACGTACTTGTTGCTTTCCCTTGTTATCAAGAGGAATGCTGCAAACAACTGGCACACTTCCAGTGCTGTCAGAGAGTTCCATGCCCCCAGTTTGCTTGTTTCCCTGCAAATATCCCACAAGAATCTGTAGAAGATGACATGCAGTACAGTTGAAAGAGGATGCTACTAGTGGCACGTATCAATATATATAAATTTGTTGGCTACTTCGATAGAAATAAGTATATAGCATGTGGGAAAGCTCAATATAATTCAGTACTTCTTAAGAATCCAAGCTTGAGATTCCACAATGAAGAACAGACCATGCATAAATCCATGAAGACCATCTGTTGATTTTAGTTGATTTTACCTGGGGATGTTGCAAGTCTGAGCTCCTCACACTCCCAAATGACCACTGAGCACTCACAGCAAATGTCCAAAAAGAACTTTGGGTACTGCTATCCTGTTGATCTCCTAGCCAGTGGAACTGGGTTGCTGAGGCTACTTCTCTCACAGATTGCATGAAGTCACCTAAGGTGGGTACTTCTGGTCTGTCAGTTAAATCAACATGCTGTAGTAGATGACAGCACTGTCCGTGGCTCAGAAACTCAGCACAGATGGTGTTTATGTCCCTACTGCAGGCACACATTCCAACGAGCTTGCATAGCTCTTCCAGGAAAGGATAGCACACCCTTGCATCACGCCTACAGAAATCAAATCATCATCACACACAACCTTAAGACTGACTACTGGTATTACTTCTCTCACACAGTGACATTGTATCTGAAATCTTCATGCATGCACATACCCTTATACATACACTAAGCTGTACCATAGTCTCGCGAAAGAGCGCCCATGGGTGGAGCACCTTACAAGTCCGGGGTGGCACTCTTTCGAGTGTTGCCGCATTTAACCACGAAAGATCGCCCATGCCATGTTTACAGCGACTTGATGCCCTCGAAGCAAATAATTGGACAAACAATAATGTACAACGGAGCCACCAGCGGCTTCGAAGTCAAGCCTGACGGCACACAACACTGTGAATGGCACTATGTCACCATGAGCTTGTGGTGCAAGCCGCATTAGTTATGTCCCTCTACGCAAAGCTGCCTTGTAATAACCTTCAATCAAGTTTCTTACATGTACCTCAGATATGCATGGCGCTTGTGGCTGTGCTTCTCAAACTCCACGAGTACACTCTACTAGCCACGCGAAGCTCGCTCCAGGGTGGGCGCTCATTTGAGTAAAGTTTGACCCTATACAGGAAATTGGGCCAAAAGTAGGGTGTGTGTGCTCTTTCGAGGGTGGGCACTCTTTCACGAGACTATGGTAATAGCTTTAGTCTTGTTCCCAGACTGAATTGTGACTGCCATGGCATGGGAAATAAATTATTCGCTAATAGTATACAGTTACACTCTAATGTTATGGACGAAGGTATGAAGCATTAGGACTTCAAGTTGTTCACCTGTCATCCTTTCGTAGTAAGGCAAGATAGGCTTCCACCATCCAAGCAGCATCCATAGCTTGGTACCTCCTTAGCAGCCCAGCAAGTTTGTTTCTACCAATGAAAGGCTGTCAAGAGAGAGCAACATAACTTGCCTCCCAAATAATACAGTGCATATAGTGTGATGTTGAAACAAATCGCCTGTGTTGACAGATTGACATCTATTTCAAGCCTGCACCCCAATATCCCCCACCCCAGTTAATTGACGGAAACTATTGGTGAAGCTCAAGCCAGGGGCCCTAAATTTCATTTTCAGTAATTGCTAGCCTTTTGCTTTCCCTTTACATGCTACTTATAGCAGAAGAAAAAAATGACCAAGCACATAAAACATAATGCAGTGTAGTTGTTTACAGATGCCGATGATCAACAAGGTAACAATAGTGGAGTTTGAATCCATACCTTGAATGGTGAAACTGACTTTGAGAACTGCACCACTCTGGCAGTACTTAAGGAGCAACAATAAAAGCCAGATGCATGCTAGATAATGCAGAAGAACACACTAACAACTACAAGTACATGATTGAGGAAGGTGACTGTCAATGTACGTAAACAGGATTTGTTACAGTTGTTTACAGATGCTGATGATCAACAAGGTAGTAAGTGTTATGAATATGCATGAATATGCATGTAACAATTAATGAACAAAATCTCCCTAATAAAACTAGATGGCATCATCTGTTCTCTAGACCCTTAAGCCACTTGGACTGTTGGGCAGAAGTGTGGAGAAACATTACATATAGTTAGGAACTTGAAGGTCACACAGTCTAGCCTGTTCAGTTTAGTTCGGCCTAAGGTGAGAATCAGTTGGAACCTCACTACCGACCAATTTGGATTGCTTGCAGAGGAGTGGTAAAAAGAAGCTCAAGGCCTCAGCCAAATTCCAATAGTATTCAGAAGGAATTGGGCTCAATTTCATGTTGAATCCTGGATTGTGTCTCTATAGATATTGTGTCACTCTTTTTACATAACATAGTTATTCAGATAATACAGATTTGCTACCTTCCATGGAGTTCCCGAAAGCTTCATCACGTGCATGTTGTGTAGCTCCATCACAGATCCACATCTCACCCCCCTGCACATGTCCAGGCATTCACAGTGGGTGAGATAGAGACGCACCCTACCATCCAGCTCATACACTCCAGCATCAGACAGAATGCACTTGGTTACGGTTCCCTGCATGTTGGAGATGCATGGTGAGGAACTAGAATAGACTACTGACGGAAATGCAACTTTCATCATGAATCAATTGATGCTGCAGATAATATATCTTCATTAGAAGATCTACGGTTGGAATAACACAAATGCATGACATGGTGTAGATGAGCATGAGGAACATACTTGCCTACTCACCCAGAGCTTTGTGTGAGCTGTCTAACTGTAATGCATAGTCAGCTAGTATAGCACAAACAATGCAGATATTAACATTGATATTAATTTTATTGACATTGCTGGCCACACACAAGACACCAATATAGCAAGCATCAGCTACTGGCACGTAACTATTATGCAAAACAAATTTGACCATGCAAGCATGCATCATAGCAATGATCTTCGAAGGACAGCTGCACGCAAAAACTCTACGTTCAAGAAGTAGCTACCTGCTGTATAAATAAGGCCAGTCACCTGACTAGATTTTGTGTATCTCCCAGTCACCCGAGTGAAGCTGATGAGGCATGGTATTGGCCGAAAGTGTCCTCCTTAGTGGGTGACTTTGCATAACATTTAGGGCTGCCTTTTTGGGGAGATGTGGTTATTGATTGTTCATGCGTGCATGCACTGTCACAGAATTTTCATAGCTTCACACTAATGTGAGAGTTTTCAGTGGCTTCTCAGTTGGCTTCTAAGAAGCAGGTTATCTGATACCAACCTGATTTCGGAAAATAACTTGCCGATGTTTCAATGGAATGCTCCAGTTGTCATCAGGGTGATGACAACTGGAGCATTCAGTCGAAACATAGAAACAAAGGTACAAGGATAGGGACAGAGGGACAGAGGGACAGTGACAGAGGGACAGGGAAATGGACAGCGTGACAGGGACAGGAACTGGGGGGCAGGGAAAAGAAAAGAGGGACAGGGACAGAGGGACAGGGACAGAGGGAAAGGGACAGGGCGACAGGGACAGAGACAGAGGGACAGAGACAGGGACAGGAACTAGGGGGCAGGGAAAAGAAAAGAGGGACAGGGACAGAGGGACAGGGACAGAGGGAAAGGGACAGGCGACAGGGACAGAGACAGAGGGACAGAGACAGGGACAGGGACAAGGACAGAAAAACAGGGACGGAGACAAAGGGACAAGGACAGGACAGAGGGACAGCGACAGAGGGACAGAGACAGGGACAGGGACAGAAGAACAGGGAATGGACAGGGACAGATGGACAGGGATAAGGGCAGAGGGACAGGGACAGAGGTACAGAGACAGGGAAAGGGACAGAGGGACAGGGATATGGACAGAGGGACAAGGACAGAAGGACAGGGAGAGGGACAGAGGGACAGGAACAAGGACAGAAGGATAGGGATAGAGACAGAGGGACAGAAACAAGGACGGAGGGACAGGGACAGGGACAAGGACAGGGACGGGGACGGGGACGGGGACGGGGATGGGGACGGGGACGGGGACGGGGACGGGGACAGGGACAGGGACAGGGACAGGGACAGGGACAGGGACAGAGGGACAGGGACAGATGGACAGGGACAGGAACAGATGAACAAGGACAGGAACAGAGGGACAAGGACAGAGGGACAAGGACAGAGGGACAAGGACAGAGGGACAAGGACAGAGGGACAAGGACAGGGGGACAAGGATAGAGGGACAAGGATAGAGGGACAGACTGGGGGACAGGGACAAGGACAGGGACAGAGTGATAGGGAGAGGGACAGAGGTAGGAGCCATGGTAGAGTGTAGAGTCAGGTACAGTTAAGTACAGCTATGGTACAGTCAAGTAGAGTAATATAGAGCTATGGCAGAGTTACATAGAGATAAGTAGAGTCAAGTAGAGCCATGGTATAGAGTCAAGTAGAGCCAAGTAGAGCCAAGTAGAGCCAAGTACATAGATGATAGAGTGTAGTAGAGTCAAGTAGAGTCAAGTAGAGTCAAGTAGAGTCAAGTAGAGTCAAGTAGAGTCAAGTAGAGTCAAGTAGAGTCAAGTAGAGTCGAGTAGAGCAAGTTATTTTCCAAATTCAAGTTGGTATCAGGGTCACCCCAGAAAAATTGGTGAGCAGGCATCTCGTTAAACAATTATTACTAGGACTACGCATGCGCATGATGCCTCGCGCCGCTTCAAGCGCCATGCGCGGATGGGGCGCGCGGCGCAAGTGTCAGGCGTTGCTCGTTTAGTATAGTGGGAGTCCAAAGAACAACGGTAACGTGAAGAGTGAGCCTAAATACCTGGCTTGTCAAGAATCTCCAGTACGTGCTTTCTACTTTTGAACTCTTTGTTGTTCTTCTGTCGCTCTCTTGGCTTTCTACGGTGGGCTGACTTCTTTGCTTTTTTGTTTTTTCTCAGCCGGAGTCAGCAGCCGTCGGCTGCGTTCAGCACTCGTTTATGCACTTCGCTCCGCAAATACGTACGTTGCGAAGGGCCAGTTGCGCTGTTCTCCCCGTCCTCCATCGGCAAGAAATGTCGTCCCGGCTTCGTCGTGTAATGTACGTATCCGATATCCTGCCTGGGCGTGAGCGCAAATTGACATTCCGAGCGTGACCTCAAATTGACATTCCTAAGCGATACCGCAAATTGACATTCCTAAGCGTGACCGACACGTACGTACGTACGTACGCACGTACATTGCGAGAATAGATCCCTCATTCAGAGCCTCGCGCTAATGTGCTCGGCAATAACCTTATCTACAAACTGAAATGCTCAAGATACATGTACCTTGTAAGAAACTAATGTGGTAGTTGTTGGTCGTATGGATACAACATCTCCACATTTACTCTCAAAGGCAGCTTGTGAGTCACCACCACTGAGCCCTGACTCAGTGCTTCTCTTGGTACCATTTGTCTTCTCCCTCTTTCTTGGAGGAGGACAGACATCAAGGGAATTAGAGTAAGGGTGGACTTGAGTTGTATCAGAAGTAGCCAGAACCCTTCTCTCATTTGGTGAACCCTGAAATAGAGTTACTTTACTTACCAAGATGTCACACATACAATATATACAGGTACATGGCATCTACTTCTAATTTTAGTGGTTATATATAAGATCTGTAACCAGTCTGATCAAATTGCTCAATCCTTGTATGCCTTATTCCTCCAAGCATGTTAGACAACACTCAACCCAAACAGTGTTCAATTGTCCAACCACTCACAGACAGGCTGGCTTCACAATCAACCACAGCTAAGCAAACAATAACCTTGTTCATGACCATGTCCCTGAGTTCTGAAAAGATGTACACTTCAGAGATCTTGATCACAAGTGCCAAATGCATCAATCTCAGGCTCTACAAACACACATAAAGAACAAGCAATGACTTGATCACAAGTACCAAATGCATCAATCTCAGGCTCTACAAACACACATAAAGAACAAGCAATGACTTGATCATCAAGCTGCATAACAAGTTAACTGCATACAACAAAACCTGATGATAATTTCACTCAGTGGCATAGCCAGGCTGGGGCACACTGGGGCACGTGCCCTAGCAACTAGAGGCCGTGCCCCACCAGTGCAGGTACACAATCGAATTATCGGCACTGATAGTATCGCTGTCAATTGAAAATCGGGCGCTAAACGGTCTTGAATCAAACGGCGCAGTATCGCTATGTATATATCTACAGAATTACGGGGTGTCGTACGCTCACCGTACGCGAGTTTGCCGTAAGTGACTTATATTGCACTATGGTATAGCCTCAGAACTGACCTGGGAGGCTGTAAAATTCCAAAATTGTATTAGGTCAAAGTGCACTAATGATGATCTTTGACCCGAACTTTATGGGATATACTTGTTAATTATATCAAACGAAAGGAAATTTTATGAGCTACAAGTGGTATAAATTGTAGCTCATAAAGTTAATCTCTCTCAAAGTTTGATTTAGTAACTACAGGTAAGCTAAAATTTTCCAAAAAATCAATTTTTCGTCTGGTTCTAACTCTGAAGCCTTACATCGCAGAATGCTGAAACTCACTGTGGGTTATTAATATCTCAACAGACACTGTGTCAAAATGAAGTTTCGTTCAAATCGGTGAGGGTAAGGATTCTTTTGTGTTGATTTGACATGGAATGACCCTTATAGTATAACAAGGTGCATTTGTTGCATGAATGCTATCAAAGTACCATAGATTCTCTAATCAAGGCACCATTAAAATAAAGGCGCCTTGTTTGGAGCAGAAAGAATTAATTGGAACCCTTGGGGGTACCCTGTTTAGAGAGGCATCTTCTAATTAGAGGGGCTCTGACACAGTAAATTTTTGCTCAAGTTTTTGATGCTTCTTTCGGTGCCCTACCAGTTTGCTTTGGCACTGGAGTCCCAGCCACAACATACAGAAGCATATAGCTGCATGCAAGTGTAGCAGAGACACTGTGATTGCTGCCATTTGTGCACATATGCAAATATGCAAGTACAGTTCTAACTGGAGGGTGCCCCCAAAAGTATGGAGAAAGGGCACCCACCCTCTTTGGAGTGAAAAAAGTATTTTCAGCTCTGTGGGGCACCTTAATTGGAGAGGCACCTTAATCAGAGAGTTTACAGGAAGAGTCGATCTAATCCGATTTGGAAGCCTTTGATATCAGTTTCTACTGCTTGACATCATCACAACCACTGGCAGGATGCCAGCTGAACACTGGTTAAGAACATCCACTCATTCATTCATCTGGTCGTCCATCTGTCCATCTGTCTTTCTGTCCATTCATCTATTCATCCATCCGTCCGTTTGTCCATCCGTCCATCTGTTCGTCGATTCATCTGTCTGTCTGT